>CAKLNU010000796.1:0-600000 GCA_922788865.1 Poeciliopsis turneri
ATTCTTGAAAACAAATAGTTTTCAAGAATTTTTCCAATTTGTAAAAGTTCAGCCTTCTAAAAGGCTGTTTTTGTTCCACATTGTTTACATTTTCTTTTTTCAAATCTGCCTTTAATTAATAAATGTGGTTGTCTTATTTTCTGTTTAGAGTCAGAATTAAAAATGTTGAAATAGATGAACTTGAGCACTGATGTTGTTGAACGTGGGGGAAGCCGGAGCACCCGGAGAGAACCCACACCTGCACGGGGAGACATTTCCCCCCGTGCAGTCCTGCTTTCTAATATGAAAATGTCCAATGAACAACTTTGATGCTTTTTATCCAATTAGTGCCAATCCGCCAGCTTTGAGACCTAATGTACTGTAGACATAATTTGACGTCTACATTGGATGAACTTTATTTCTGTTTCTGAATTTGCGTAGAAGTGACGGAGACAGAGCTTTTCTCAATCGTTTCCACACAGAAATCTTTTTGTTTGGTCGTTCTTCCTGTTCACAGATATGCTCCAGTTCAGATGACTCTTCTGTTGCTATAGTCTCTGATTCCTGAGTTGTATCTTCATTCAATGTGAGCTTTGTCTGCAGACTGGATGTTGTCTGGTTTTCCATGAGGTTCCTCTCACCGTCTGTAGAAACTTCAGGAACAATGCCTGTGACTTCTTCTGTATCGTTGTCAAGTTTTCTCTCCATTGGATCAGAGGCTTTCTGGGGAATCTTTGGTACGATATTGAAATCAGTTTTTAGTATTTTAATGTCTTGAATCCAGTTTTTATTCGTCTCCATTGGGATTACAACAGCTTCCATTACAGATCGCATTGCCATCTGCCTCTTTTTATTACATTTAGATTCTTCTGAAATGATGTGTTGAATTATAGTGACCATTTCTTCTTTTGTTTGCATCTCGTTTATAATGGAGACTGTCTGAACCCCTTCTGTTTCTGGTGCTGAAATTGTTTGTCGGACTGGTTTAAGGCGGCAACTGGTTTCCATGACATGTATCTGAGTTTGCCTAAAAATTGTTTGGTGGACTGGTTTCAGGCAGCAACTGGTTTCCATGACAGGTATCTCGGTTCGTAGAAAGTTGTTGATGGACTGGCTTAAATAGACAGCTGTTTTCCAGTGCGTCTTGCTCTGATTGCACTGCCACAGACAGGTGATGAACTGTTTTTGGCCGATCTTCTGGCTCTGTCTGAGTTTCGATCGAAACCATTGGATTCTTTTTTTGTCTTCTCTCTGACAGTAATTTTCTAGTCAGCTCTTTCTGTTGTTTAAGTTGAGCTTTAAGTTTCTGATTAACAGCAGACATCTCCTCAAGTTGTTTAATTAGATACTTTTGTACTGCAAGATGTACCGATTCAAACTCCATCAATTTCGTAAGACATTCGCACTTTGGTTGGATTGTTGCATTTTCAGAAGTTGGGGGCAACATCTGAATTTCTGTTAGACAATCTGCAGGAACACTTTCTGCTGTCTGACCATAGACCTCAGTTTCAACGTTTTCCATGGGTGTACCCATAGATGTACATTTGTCCACTTGTTGTTCGTTTGTCTCCTGCGGTTTGAAGATGGAAAGCTCTTTAGTGACCAGCTGTGGAGTAGAAATAGCCGTACTGTCAGAATTTCTTTCCTCTTTCAAGGAAGCGTCTTCGTCATGTTCTTGTAAAAGCATTGACACGTTTTGGGTCCCAATGTTCTCAGCGAAAAAGCTGACATCTACGCAAGGCTCTGAGTTGGGGAGCGTTTTCCAAAATGTCTTCTGACGGCTGCTGGGCAAAGCCGCCTGATGACTTTGTTGTTCCGCCAGAGGACCATTACTGATGTCACCGTGTTCAGTAAAAAAGGAAAGATCAATGCAAGCATCTTCCTCAGGGAAGGATTTCCACAACAGTGGGGTCTTCTTGATGCGCTTACTCTTAGAAATCTGTTGGTCTCTTTTTTGATTCACTTTCTTCAGTGAGTTGGAGATGTTTTGCTTTTCAGCGTCCGGCTGTTGAGTAGAAATCGCCGTGCTGTCAGAATTTCTTTCCTCTTTCAAAGAACCGCCTTTGCAATGTTCTTGTGAAAGCACTGAAACGTTTCGGGTCCCAATGTTCTCAGCGAAAAAGCTGACATCTACGCAAGGCTCTGAGTTGGGGAGCGATTTCCAAAATGTCTTCTGACGGCTGCTGGGCAAAGCTGCCTGATGACTTTGTTGTTCCGCCAGAGGACCATTACTGATGTCACCGTTACCAGTAAAAAAGGAAAGATCAATGCAAGCATCTTCCTCGGGGAAGGATTTCCACAACAGTGGGGTCTTCTTGATGCGCTTACTCTTAGAAATTTGTTTGTTCCCTTTTTGATTCACTTTCTTCAGTGAGTTGTAGATGTTTTGCTTTTCGGCGTCCGGCTGTTGAGTAGAAATCGCCGTGCTGTCAGAATTTCTTTCCTCTTTCAAAGAAGCGCCTTTGCAATGTTCTTGTGAAACCATTGAAACGTTTTGGGTCCCAATGTTCTCAGCGAAAAAGCTGACATCTACGAGAGGCTCTGAGTTGGGGAGCGATTTCCAAAATGTCTTCTGACGGCTGCTGGGCAAAGCTGCCTGATGACTTTGTTGTTCCGCCAGAGGACCATTACTGATGTCACCGTGTTCAGTAAAAAAGGAAAGATCAATGCAAGCATCTTCCTCGGGGAAGGATTTCCACAACAGTGGGGTCTTCTTGATGCGCTTACTCTTAGAAATTTGTTTGTTCCCTTTTTGATTCACTTTCTTCAGTGAGTTGTAGATGTTTTGCTTTTCGGCGTCCGGCTGTTGAGTAGAAATCGCCGTGCTGTCAGAATTTCTTTCCTCTTTCAAAGAAGCGCCTTTGCAATGTTCTTGTGAAACCATTGAAACGTTTTGGGTCCCAATGTTCTCAGCGAAAAAGCTGACATCTACGAGAGGCTCTGAGTTGGGGAGCGATTTCCAAAATGTCTTCTGACGGCTGCTGGGCAAAGCTGCCTGATGACTTTGTTGTTCCACCAGAGGACCATTACTGATGTCACCGTTACCAGTAAAAAAGGAAAGATCAATGCAAGCATCTTCCTCAGGGAAGGATTTCCACAACAGTGGGGTCTTCTTGATGCACTTACTCTTAGAAATCTGTTGGTCTCTTTTTTGATTCACTTTCTTCAGTGAGTTGGAGATGTTTTGCTTTTCAGCGTCCGGCTGTTGAGTAGAAATCGCCGTGCTGTCAGAATTTCTTTCCTCTTTCAAGGAAGCGCTTTCGTCATGTTCTTGTGAAACCATTGAAACGTTTTGGGTCCCAATGTTCTCAGCGAAAAAGCTGACATCTACGAGAGGCTCTGAGTTGGGGAGCGATTTCCAAAATGTCTTCTGACGGCTGCTGGGCAAAGCTGCCTGATGACTTTGTTGTTCCGCCAGAGGACCATTACTGATGTCACCGTTACCAGTAAAAAAGGAAAGATCAATGCAAGCATCTTCCTCAGGGAAGGATTTCCACAACAGTGGGGTCTTCTTGATGCGCTTACTCTTAGAAATTTGTTTGTTCCCTTTTTGATTCACTTTCTTCAGTGAGTTGGAGATGTTTTGCTTTTCAGCGTCCGGCTGTTGAGTAGAAATCGCCGTGCTGTCAGAATTTCTTTCCTCTTTCAAGGAAGCGTCTTCGTCATGTTCTTGTGAAACCATTGAAACGTTTTGGGTCCCAATGTTCTCAGCACAAAAGCTGACATCTACGCAAGGCTCTGAGTTGGGGAGCGTTTTCCAAAATGTCTTCTGACCGCTACTGGGCAAAGCTGCCTGATGACTTTGTTGTTCTGCCAGAGGACCATTACTGATGTCACCGTGTTCAGTAAAAAAGGAAAGATCAATGCAAGCATCTTCCTCAGGGAAGGATTTCCACAACAGTGGGGTCTTCTTGATCCGCTTACTCTTAGAAATCTGTTGGTCTCTTTTTTGATTCACTTTCTTCAGTGAGTTGGAGATGTTTTGCTTTTCAGCGTCCGGCTGTTGAGTAGAAATCGCCGTGCTGTCAGAATTTCTTTCCTCTTTCAAAGAAGCGCCTTTGCAATGTTCTTGTGAAACCATTGAAACGTTTTGGGTCCCAATGTTCTCAGCGAAAAAGCTGACATCTACGAGAGGCTCTGAGTTGGGGAGCGATTTCCAAAATGTCTTCTGACGGCTGCTGGGCAAAGCTGCCTGATGACTTTGTTGTTCCGCCAGAGGACCATTACTGATGTCACCGTGTTCAGTAAAAAACGAAAGATCAATGCAAGCATCTTCCTCGGGGAAGGATTTCCACAACAGTGGGGTCTTCTTGATGCGCTTATTCTTAGAAATCTGTTGGTCCCCTTTTTGATCCACTGTCTGCAGTGTGTTGGTGATCGATTCGTTTTCAACTGGCATTGAAGAGTCCTGCAGTTCGATATTTTCAGCAGACTTCTTCAGCTCCTCGGCTGCGTGCAGCTCCCACCACACTGCAAATGACATCTTCTTCTTCTTGCGCTTGGGTGGCTTGGGTGGCTGTAATTCCCTTTCCACAATGTTGTCGGATGCGACCTCTTCAACTCTCGGCTGGTTGGACTGCATTCTATCCTTTGGTTGATTCAGGTTGTAAACTAAAATCACTTTTCTAGAATCTCTGTAAAATTTCCCGTTAATTTTGATGTCAATCTCCTAAAGAAATGAGCACCAAACAAAGTTGAAGATCTTACTGTGAACTGCTAAATGAACTCTCAAGACAAACGTATCACCAACGACTGCGAACAGGTTGTGACACCAGTAGATCGATGTGAGGAGCTTTTATAGTCGCTGGTGACATCAGAATTCTGCCTTTGGAGTCACAATGTGATGTCATAGTCTCAGAAAATGTCAGTGGGCTTTTAAACTGTCACTGGTTGCCATAGTTACCAGTTACA
Source organism: Poeciliopsis turneri (assembly GCA_922788865.1). Classification (NCBI taxonomy): domain Eukaryota; kingdom Metazoa; phylum Chordata; class Actinopteri; order Cyprinodontiformes; family Poeciliidae; genus Poeciliopsis; species Poeciliopsis turneri. The sequence goes on from CAKLNU010000796.1 coordinate 4,891, forward strand.
GGTGAGGCAGAGCCTCACCTGTCATAATGAAAAAATATGATAAAATAATTTATATTGCTATTTTCTCCCTGCCAACTTAATAATAGTATATTTTTAAAAAAGTTTTCTGAATATATTATATATAAAAATTCCCTTCTCACCCACCGCGGGTGGTTCTTATCCTCTGAGCTCGGGTCCTCTACCAGAGGCCTGGGAGCTTGAGGGTCCTGCAGTATCTTGGCTGTGCCAAGGACTGCACATTTCTGGACTGAGATGTCTGATGTTGTTCCTGGGATCTGTTGTAGCCACTGCTCCAGTTTGGGGGTGACTGCCCCGAGGGCCCCGATGACCACAGGCACCACTGTGGTCTTCATCTTCCAGGCCCTCTCCAGTTCCCTCCCCTGAGGCCCTGGTATTTCTCCCAGTTTCTCGTGCTCCTTTTTCCTGATGTTGCAATCGCTTGGTATTGCTACATCTACCACAACGACTTTCCTCTGTTGTTTATCCACTATGACAATGTCTGGTTGGTTCGCCATTACCATTCTGTCTGTCTGGATCTGGAAGTCCCACAGGATCTTAGCTCTGGCATTCTCCACCACCTTTGGGGGTGTTTCCCACTTTGATCTCGGGGTTTCCAGTCCATATTCTACACAGATGTTTCTGTACACTATGCCTGCCACTTGGTTATGTCGTTCCATGTATGCTTTCCCTGCCAGTATCTTGCACCCTGCTGTTATGTGCTGGACTGTCTCAGGGGCCTCCTTACACAACCTACACCTTGGGTCTTGTCTGGTGTGGTAGATCTGGGCCTCTATTGCTCTGGTGTTTAGGGCCTGTTCCTGGGCGGCCATGATGAGGGCCTCTGTGCTGTCCTTATATATATATATATATATATATATATATATATATATTACTCGGCATCCCCAGTCAACACTAAGTGCTAAAAAACTAGTAGCTCAGTGTTCCAAGATCCGCAAACCACAACTGCTGTCACGACTTGAGATTGACGAGATACAACACAAATGCTACGGCAAAAAGGAGGAACCTGGATGTCAGAACTGTGGGGACTTAACTACAAGTCCCCACCCAGTGAGGGGATACACGGCCCCAGTGAGCGAATCAGAGCTGAACGAGACAGCTGCTGACCTGAGAGAGAGAATCATGACCTGAATAACAACCACACCTCCTCGGCGCCAATTACAACGGCTGAGTGAAGTACCATCAGAAAGTCTCATTGAGAATGTGAATGCAGCATTGAGAATGATCCCTACCAATACCATAACAGAAACCAATGAGCTGATCTACAACTCAGCATCAGTGATCCTTGAGATACTTGGCTATAAGAGCAACCATGAGACCCAATACCCACCATGGAAAAGACGGTTAGAGGCTAAAATCAAGGTAACAAGGAGCCAACTATCTGAGATCCACAGTGATGCAATGAAAAGACCAGTACCCAGAAAGTACAGCCAGATACCCATACATGAAGCACTCGAAACTGCCAAAGAGAGGATCCAAGCCTTGGCCAGCCGCCTAAAATGATACAGAAGGGAAAATTAAAGAAAGAACGAAGCCAAAGAAAAACAAAGAAAAACAAAAAGCCTGAAGAAGACGAAGAAAAGCAAAGCTAAAAGAAAACACAGAAAGCAAAGAAAAAGACGACAAAAATAATTCCAATGTTAAATAATTCCAAACTCTAGTTAAGTTGGTTTCATTTTATTTTAGACGCACGTCCAAGGGGCAGGGTGAAGAGTGCATTTCCAGCCCTCCGGCTGGGGGGTTGGCTCAGTCCCCTCACCTAACCCTAACCCCAACCCTTTAAATTAATTAGATCGCGGTTTGTTCTCAAAGTAGCCTTTTTTCAGCCACTCTACAGTCTGAAAGGGTACTTTAGGCTCCTTTGTATTGTTAAGTACTGTGTGCGAAAAGCGTTGTGTGTTATATGGGCCGTTGCAATTCCTGTCCCATCCTGCTGTGGCGCTGTTGAACATCTACTGCACACACTAACACACACTTAGTCCCTTCTTGGCAAAAGTTTTAAAATTTTTCCAGATGGTTTTTAGCATGATTTTAACTTGACCAAGAGGGGACCTAAAAAATGCCCCCTGCTGGTCACACAGTCCCCTTTTGGTGAGTTCGTAACGACATGTCCGAGCCCCATTAGATAGACGGGCTAAAACACGCACACACACTGAACCCTCACACACACACTGAACCCACACACACACACACACACACACACACACACACACACACACACGCACACACACACTGAGCCCTCACACACACACACACTGAACCCCCCCCACACACACACGCAAACACACACACACACACGGTGAAGGTCAGCTCCTCTCACTGCAGTCTGAACCATAACACATAATTCATTCAGACACAAAGTTTCAGAGCAGATCGTCTCGATGGATCCCTGGGAGCATCGTGGATGAAATTACTGATTGCTCCGACACTGCTAAACGTTCGGATGCCCACAGAAAGAACAATTCCTGAAAATGTGAAGAAAAAAACTGGAGATGTATTATAAAAGCAGTGACAGTTACAAGTAGGACTATTTTCCTTTTACGCTTCAGAAGGCGCTTGAGGCTGATTTTACACATGATAGTCCAGTAGATGTGGTTTGATTTGGACCAAAACTGCAACATTTGTTACATGTTCAGCTGCACTGAGTCAAATCCACCAAATCCGTTGAGCAACTTGTTCCTCTCGCCTGTGGGGGCGAGCAGAGTGAATCGCACTGCTCATTATGTCACCTGTTTATTTTCAGTGGCTGGCATTACTCACTTCCTACTGTTATTATCTAAATGTAACACATATTTAAAGATTTGGCAACAGGTTTTAGAGGCTTCAATCGCCTTTACGCAACACTTGACACACCTTAGCCACAACAACATGTTTTTTCCTCTTCAGTTTCAGCCTTGCTGCATATGCAGCACCTTATATTGTTTGTTTCTTCCTGTTAAAATGCAGTTTTCCTCTCCACTATCACCACAGGCTTGTTCAGGAAGATTTATTGCAAATTCAATTGGAGAAGACGGTGGAACAAAGGATTTTATATAAAATCAAAAAGATTCTGGACAACCCCGAGCATCCTCTGTATGAAAAACAGTGCTTTCAGTCAGAAGCTTATCCACTTTGCTGTAACACAGACTGTTACAGGAGAATCTTGAATAATTTGAGGCACAACATTTTATTTCCCTTTGGGATCAGTAATTTTGAATTTGAAACATAAAATATCTGAACTAAAAAACAAATCTGAATAAGAATTAATCTTAACTATTATTGTACAATTAACCTAAATCAAGTATTTTATAAATATATCTGATTAATTTATGTAAGCATACAGAAAGGTTAATATAGAGTCAAGCTGAAATGTCTGAGTAGTTGAACAAAAATTGATCATCAGTGTAACTATATTTTTCATAAAACCAACTTATATGTTTGTTTTGGTGTGCTCAAAACTACTGTATTTTTTTATTTATATATTTATACAAAATATGTACAACAAACTACAAAGATGAACATATGATTGTCTGTTGAGGATTAAGGAAGGCAAAATAAAGATTACAGTCACATTATTATAAATATGATGATTACATACTAAGGTATGCCATCATAATAAAAATGAGTATTTTTTTTAATCCAAAAAAAACTTTTTTGAGATTAATCTCAGAAATTTTATGGAAAAAAGTCGAAATTTTTCTACTTTTGAAACTCATAAATTTTCAAGATCTTTTAAAGAAAATTTCTATGTACAATGACCTTAATAGGCCGTCGTAGTGAAACGATTTTAAACGCACTGATTTCTCCTGTAATGCTGCTGCAGTTTGAACACGACTTCCTCATTTCAATCACGTGACGTCTCAGGCAGTCGGGCGGAGGAGTTTCTCCCTTTGCGAAGACTGCGCAGGCCAATGGCGCACTCCTGCCATCTTTCTCAGAAACAGCGTAAGTGCGGTTCGTGAATGGGCTGAGCTGTCGAACGTAAACCCTGCGCAGGATTTTTTTGGTACCGAGCGGAGAGGAGATGCACACGGCACTCGAGTGAGGTAAAGCGTTTGTTTTCATTCACTCCCCCAACATGGACTCTGGTAGCCGGAGTCACGGAGCTCTGTTAGGCACATTTGGAGCGAAACAGAGGGCCGTAAATGCGTCGCTGTGCCCCGCGGACACCGGTTTGATTCCCCGGGGGTCGTATGCTAGCTAGCATTAGCTGGTTTAGCTGTCGTTGGTGAAGGTTAGCTTTAGCACGAGGTTAGCTGCTTCCTTTTGTTCACAGGAAGCTGAGAAACTAACAGGTGATGAAGATTAGGGCAAATATTACTGTTTATCTGTTTTTATGTCTCTCTGAGTTCGCTGTAACTGTGTGTTTAATCTCTTGGGATGTGTGGGATTTTGTTAGTTTGAAGCGGAAGAGATTTGCTCAGGTTTGCGCACCACGTGTCGCTGCCCTGTTGGCCCATTGATCACTGATTGGCGGAGTTGATTGGAGGGAATGGCTGCAGTTGGTTTACTGTGATTTCTCTGTCGTGTTTCACTGGGACAGACCATCCGAACTGGTTTGTGTTCATTGAGCCGACGGAGCTCCGCCTCTTGATAAATACACCGTCACAGAGCCAGTGAAGAAGAAGCCTGTGATGAGTTCTGTTAAAGCTCAATGTGCCTCATAATAACAGAAATAATTAATGAGAAAAATAAACAAACATGAAAAAAACATGTCCGTGAATCGACTATAACTGAGACTGTACAATATGTATACAAATAAGACCAAATAAACACACATTAAAGCTATTTATTTATGTATGTATGTATGTATGTATGTATGTCTTGCATAAATATGCATTTTTACCTATTTGCATATATCTGTGTGTGTGTGTATATGTGACAGAGGGTTTTTTTCTATATACATATATGGTTGAAATAAGTTTTTTATTTATATACAGATGGGGAAAAAACAACTCTAATGCCATTTACTGAAAGAATTGCACCCTTAGAGCTGCACTTAAGCAAGGACTGCACAAAAAATGTAGAATTAACATCAAAATTATTTCTGTTTCTGTAAATATGTGCAACATTCCACAAATAACATTGTAAAAAAGAAGTGATTTCTTTTCTTTTGGCGAATTATAACTAGCCCTTCATTAAGGTCAGAGTTTGTGGTCCATCATGGCCTAAATCGTTGTAATGTTGTGCGGATCTTCAGTGAAGGTGTGATTTCTGCTGGTTCTCCTTCTGTGGTTCTGACATAAATCACACCCTGAAGCACAGCGAGCATCCATGACGTTTCCCAGCTGTTAGCTCTGGGTTTAATTTGATGCTACGCAGTTTCATGGTGTGAGATCTGGGTTGGTTCAGATCTACATGAACAACCGTGTTATTTTTTTACTGTAGCGTTCTTGTCAGTCGGAACCGTTTCGGACGTTTCTGCTTGGAGGTAGGAATTTCAAAGGAGTGTGTGCAGCTGGGAAATCACTGAGCGTGCAGAGCAACAGCTGCACACACATATGAACAGCTGCTGGGAGAACATCTATATATACAGAGAGGCGGATGGAAAGAAAATACAACAATAGATCTGATGTTTCTCTTTGTAGTTTCTCCTCTAATCTTGTTGAGCCGTCTCCAAGAAAAAGTTAAAATTCAATCCAATAATCTCAACTGGAACAATAACACATTTTGCTAGATGATGAATTGTCCCAGTAAGTGTTGTGATAAACGATAATATTGTTTTTTTGAGGCCATTTTCATGTAATATATTGGCAATAACAATGCAATATTAGTTCATCCTTTCTAAAGACCAATAAACTAATTTTGTTTATTGGAAGATATTTTATGTAATGTGAGGAAAAAAACGCACTTGCAACCAAAACCATAAATGAAACAAATAAAACAAATAAATTCTGTTTTGAAATAAGAAAATAAGTTTTTATTGCCTCCAATACAATAACATAGCAAATCTAAAGGAGTTTTTACAGATGGTGTTTTTCAATCTAAAATACAAAATGTATCATATTTTTGTACATTTTTGGCATAATTGCTTCTCTGAATATGTTGTTTTTCACCAAATGGCTTTTTTTTAGACTCTCCAGTTAACGATTTATTGGTGATTAATTGATCCAGCCTAAATCCTTTTCAATCAACTTCAGTGAAAGTTGTTCACTTGGTAAATATGGGAGACGGTGTAGATTGTTTTAAAAGAAAAATACTCACAATTAAGATTGATTTTATAAACTGTGACAAAACTTACAGAAAGAGGTTTGATTTTTCTCATTTAAGATTTTAATAATTTTTTTGCTGTCATTTTCTAAAAAGAAAATATATATATATATTTTTTTTTTGTTCGCCTTGAAAGTTTGGTTAATTTGGGGGAAGTTGACAATTATTTAAATAATCAATTAATCGTGATTAATTGTTAGAGCCATAATTTCAGCTGTAACCAGCGTCAGGATGGTGAATAATTCAAATCTTTCCTCACATCCTGCTTTTCTGAGTTTCCTCTGAACTTGTAGGAGTTGGGCTCTGCTTGCAGCTTTTCACTGATGTAAAATGGATGAGCCGAAGGTTTGCTTCAGTTCTCACTCACTTCCTGCTAAGGCGTCTGACAAGGCAACCGAACCTGCAGTTTTACACGTTACAAGCCTCCAACGCCAAACTTGCGTCACTGCCTGCTAACTGACAGCTCTTCTTACTCCAGTAAAGCCTGTTCCTTGTTCTGAAAAGCCACCAAGCTTTGAATAATAGATCTGTGTTGTTTCAGGAGGAGTGGATTCATATTTAAAAATGAAACATTGTGTAAATGAGACTCTGCAGTGTGAAAGGAAAACTCCCATATCTCATCTTAGCATTGATTTTAGTTCCTGTAGATTTATGCTACAGCTCACATTATTGCTTTTGGTAATTGTTATCACACAGAGAAATTTATGGTGTATTCACACCAGCTCTGTTTAGTCCTCTTTAATCCAACTCTAGAAAGTCTGATTCAGTCGGGGAGGCGTGAATACGTAATCGAAACAGAAAAGTGAACTCTTGCTTGTCTACAAACCTCGGTTTGGTTCAGTTGAAGTGAACTCTGGTGCAGTTCGAATGTATATGAATGCCAAGAGAACCAGAGACCGTCCCAAAAGCAGGAAGTGGACTACAGTGCAGGGCATTCTGGGTGAATAAAACAAAAACAAATGTGCTAGCTTAGCGCTGGTGGGAGAAATGGCTCATGGTCTTTCACCAATGACAAAAGGGAGATGCGACGCCACTCCATGATGTTTACATTTTGTGAATAAGGAAGTTGCGGTCAGTGTCTACTTAAGAGGTTTTTGTGTAGTTTCCTTCAGCGGTTCTGGGTGCAGCGCCCCCACAGGCCAGGAGGGGAACTGGTTGCTCAAAGGCTTTGGTTCGTTTGACAAAGTGCAGTGAGAGAGAGAATTATATTTTCAAAAGTGTTACCCATTTTCTTTTACATCTGTGTTGCCCTGCGACAGACCGGCGACCTGTCCAGGGTGTACCCCGCCTCTCGCCCGGAACGCAGCTGGAGATAGGCACCAGCAACTCCCGACCCCGTTAGGGAGAAGGGTGGTCAGAAAATGGATGGATGGATGTGCAGTGCAGGCACTTTGCCACAGAAGGTATAAACTTTTGCCATATGGCAATCCATTTGGTCATGCATTTTAAAGTCAATGTTTAATTAGTAACAAGAAACTTCAAAATAGTTCAGCCTACCACAGTTCTTAAGTACCAATAGTTCCCTGCAGAGAAAAACAAATAAGAGCACAAAAAACAGCTGAGTTGAACATTGATGCTGGAAATGCTCACATTCCTAGGGTTGCACAAACATCTGTAGTTTAATGTGTAACTAGAAAACAACAAAAGGTTCGACTGCAGTCCTTAAAGATTGATTGGTCTTCGAAGCTTTCCTCAAGTTTGGAAAACCATGTAGCAAGTTTCTCAGTTGTATTTTGAGAACTTGTGCTTTGTTGGATAGTTTGTTTCCATCCAATTCCAGAACAATTTTCTGCAGAATCTCAAAAGTAAACTTGAGTTCCTGAGCGTAGCTCAAGTTTAGTGCATAGATAAGACCCAGCAGCAGCGTCACCACTGCAATAGATACATTGCCCAAGTTGCTCATCACTTCCACCCCCTCCAGGACAATCCAACATCCACATGGGCATCGCCAGGCTCTGCACCCGCTGGTCCAATAACCAAGATTCCCAACACAGTTTGGCCATTTGTGCACCTTGATCAACACCGTGTGAGGTTTTAGGGGAGAGAGATTTCACATATCATGAAATAAAAATTAACGTTCAAATTGTTTGGCTGACTCATGGTAAAATACTTCCAACAACTAAGGTCCACCAAGGACCTGTCTGTGTTTATTGTTTTTCAAATTAAGTAGATGCAAGCCAGGAATCTCCTCGCTTATCTTGAAAAAATTCTTGAAGTTTTCCCAGGCGCAAAACAGTCATGTCACGTGATCTTCCGTCATCACGCGTGATCTTCCGTCATCACGCGTGATCTTCCGTCATCACGCGTGATCTTCCGTCATCACGCGTGATCTTCCGTCATCACGCGTGATCTCGCTAGACCCTCATCGGAGGGAGATCAGTCTGACTAAATCGTTATCTCAGTTTCAATACATTTTATCAATGCTAGGTAGTTGAATTTTATGTTTTATCTGACATAATTTTTGTCATGTTTTCGTTTGAAACATGAAATTATTATGTTAAAACAGGGATGCTCAAGTCCAGTCCTCAAGACTCCTGCAACTTTCAGATGCTTCCCTGCTCCAACACGCCTGAATCAAATGAGCGGCTCGTCAGCAGGTCTGTTCAGAGCAACCCGGGTCTGTTGGGGGTCAGGATGCAGGACGGAAGGTCTCAAGGACTGAATCTAAGCACCCTTGTGTTAAAAGTACATGATATTCTTTAGTTAATGTAATAACCCCGAAGTTCATTTTTTTGAGTGTAAGGATTGAAATGAATATTTATATTCATCTGAATCTGTTCAGATGAAGCTCTGAAGATTTTAGAACAGGGTATTGGGAGACTTTACTTGCAAAATTGTAATTACTTCATTAAAATATCTTAACATTTTTCATGTAAACAAAAAACTGTTGACCATTTTGTGTGGAAAAAAGCAGAAAAAAACCATCCAGATTCGCCGATCTGACCCCAGATCAGAGGGCAGTTTCTCTTCTGGACTCCAGAAAACAACATTAAAGTTCTCCTTTAACTGAATTTATTTAGTTTTCCTCTAGTTATACAGACCACTAAAAGCATTTCGGTTGCATTCACCTCGAACTGCAGATATTATTATGACTGCCTTGGCAGGAATCTCCACAGCCGTAAACTTTACAAGGGCAGACTGCTCTCTATTAATAAAATATACACTCTAATAATTCATTTAAATTCTGAGCTCTCACCTCATGCTAAAGCAAAGAAAAACATCTTCACATCTGTGTTGAGATGAAGTGAAAACAAGATAAAAAAAAACTATTGAAAAATAGATTTGCATTTTGATAACTTTTACTTTCTTTTTTGTGGCTTACAATGTTTTTTAGATTAAATTGCAGTTTGTTTTCTGATATTCAATTATTATTACAATAATTAAAGAGGACGGCAGAGGCTGGGATGTAGGAAGAAGGTGAATAATTATCAACCAAAATAAACATTCATGCAAGAACACAGGAGAAAAAAATAGTGCAACTGGAAATCAAAGCCTTTGCAGGCAGAAAAAGTGAGTTCAGACATTTTCTAGGAAAACAACATGGACATTTCTGGTTTCCAAAAGCTAAAAATGTTTAAGAAAAAACTTGAGGTTAATTACTTGCAAAAAAAATTAAAAACTTTTGACCTGAGAAACTCAGAAGTATAAATTTTCTGAGATTAATCTAAACATTTCTGAGTATTTTGGCAGAAATTTACTGGCCCTACTAAATTGTTAAACAGCAAACAGAATAATAGTTGGGATCATTTCCTTTGATTGGAGAAATTCTTATAAATCCCAGTAGAAATTGATATTTTGATGTATTGAAACAAATAGTTTTGTCACAGGAGGAACAGTTTGAAGTGCTTTTACATGAAATAACCGTAAAGTGTTAATCCTCATCATCAGACAGTATTTACTGCCTCAGCTATAAACACCTGCAGGACTGAACGAAGTAGTGATTCCTCTGTAAAGCAGGAAAATACCTCAGGTTAAAGACATAAATCTTAACAAGTACAACGCTGTGACTGGGAGTGCTGGAAGCGCTGGGAACCAGCAAACACAGATGGGACCCCACGAGTTCATCTGTTGCATCTGTTCGCGCTCCTGTTTGCTTTAGCTCCACATTTGGCTCACGGTAAGATGATTAAGAACAGATATGTAGGTGTTGAACAGCTTCCCAGATGGTTTTATGGTGCTTTTTGATTATTGATTGCAGCAAAATGATCAAATATTGGAGAATTTATCAGAATTGAGCCAGGACTGGTATGAGATGATAATGATCTTCAGTGAAAATATCACTTTTGTCATACATTTAAGCAGAAAAGTAACACATTTCTGCTTCTGCTTTTTTTGTTTTTAGCATTTATTTATTGTTTCTTGATTTTCATACACAAATTTGACCAAAAAACTAAATTCTTGATTACCTGAAGCAGTGTTGAAGTAGTGATATCTTCATCAGAGGGATAGGTGGCGCTCTTTTAGTTTTCACATCCTGACAGTCTATTTGTTTTCTAGGTTTTCTCATTCACAGAGCAAGAAGTGTAGCTAGTCAGCAGCTTTCAGCCAGCTGACTGGCAGAGAGCAGTTGCAGATGAAGGAGGGTTAAGAACTCTAAAGTAGTGTGAAGTTTTTTTTAAACCTGAGCTTTTAAAAACCTGATTAACCAATAGAACTATAGATGATCTAATGGTTTTGGGTCTTTGTTTGACCAGAACTCTCGTCTGTTTCCCAAAAATTAGAGATTATGATCCCCCATATTAACAAAAATACTCAAATTGTCAGTGTGTTTGAAAAGGAAAAGAAAGCTTTGATAAATTAAAGATACTGATGTCTTAGTATCTAGTTAAAACCTGTATTTTAATGAGTCAAACCCAGTTTAAAATCAGTGTTGGAGACAGCAGCTGGTTCCTAATGAGCTCATCGCTAACAGAGCTGTTTGGTGTGTTTGTTGTTCTGCTGCTAATGGTCCCAAACTGCTCTCCATGTAACACCATCCCACACTGATGCTGCTTATGAGACAGTCATTTATGCACTGCACAGTGAGGCAGTGTGATATTTATATCTGCAAGGCTTTATGGGGTAATACTCCAAATGGTCAGGTCAAAGCCACTGATTCAGTTTTGGGCGGCTCCCTGCAGCAGAAGCAGCTTCAGGTGAGTTAGCTTGTTTCATTTTGAGCTAAAGTTGAGATCACTGCAGCAGCCATGTTCTTTTTTTTAATTTAGGAACAACCTTTATATTCTGATGTCTGGAAGATACATAAACATCAGGAAGTGAATGTTTGTTCTGGTCTTTATTGGGCGTTTGTGTCTGCATTGAAGTTGGCAAAAATCAAATTTGGAGTCCCACAAAGCCCCTTATTGGGGCCACTTCTATTTACTTACTCCTATTAGTTCAGATTGTAACCCATGATGAGGTAAGTTACCATAGTTATGCAAATGATGGACAGCTCTACATTACAATGTTACCTGGTGACAGTGTTGATGTGTGGAGGTGTCATTACTTTGTTCAGCTGAACAGAAGCAAATTTAAGTAATTATTTTTAGACGTAAAGAGGAACAATCAAGAGTAGGATGATGATTTATTTATTTTGTCACATTGACTATTGCAACAGACTCTACAGATTGGAGAATAGACTGTAAAATACTTTTGTTAGTTTGATAAATCACTGAACGGCTTAGCAGCAAAATACATTATAAATCTGCTGTTGCTGTATCAACCTTCCAGACCTCTCGGATCTTCTGGTTCTGGTTTGGATCAGAACCAGAACCAAACATGGAGAAGCAGCATTCAGCTTCTATGCACCACAAACTGCAAAGCAGCCAAAACACTGAAATCCTTTAGAGTTAGATTATTAATCCCAGTAACATCAATAATTTCAGACCGTCGTCAAATTTTTCTTTATTAACCTCTACAATGTTCTTTTTTGTTTTCATCAGCACTTTGAATTGAGTTGTTGCTGAAATATGCTGCTATACAACTAAACTTGCTTTAAACCCAAGGGACGAACCAATGTTTTGTTGACTTTTTGTACTAAGAGCTAAAGTTTGATCTTCACACTCATCCATATATTTCAGTATATTTCAGTATATGGACTATTCCTAAATTTTTAAGCTCAATTTACTCTGATGGTAAGAGGTGTGGAAAGAAAACCAGTTGAAAGTTGTCTCCAGGAAAGTCTATGAATAAGTTGATTGAAACTTTCCCACATTGTTAACATTTGGCTAAAACACAATAATGCGTAAGCAGTAAGCGCTGAAACTGCTTGAGTCTGATGAGTCTGGTCAGGTGGTTTCTGCTCAGCCCGCCTCCCTCTGCAGATGAGTTCACCCTCCTACATCCAACCTGTTAATCTGCCCTGATCGCTCACTCAGGTTTAGCTTCACTTCTTCTTTTTCCTGATTAGAGGTAAGCATCACAGTCGTTCTTCTCTAGTTAGAAGTTTGCGTCTACGTCGGATCTGCTCAAGGTAACTCTTCTGGTGATCGTGTCCTGTTGTGTGCTGTCATGGACGTGTTTCCAGGCCACAGAGCATCAGCCCTGCAGCTGGGACTTCACACAGCCGTCTAACAACATGTCACACCACAGATCTGTCTGTGGGCTGAGAACCTTTAGAGTCAAAGCAGGAACCTGGACCTGGTGTGGCATCTGATGTTATATGGAAGTCTAAGGATTGGTACTTCAATAAAAGCCAGAGGGATTTCTTAGTCTTCAATAGATAGATGCGTCCTGTTCGTTGTAGTTGCGATACACCAGTTGGACATCTGTGTCTCGCCTGGCTGTCTACAGATACAGGTCTTTGGTACCAAGTCAAGAGATGGATGTCAACACATTATGTGCTAACATTGTGTAATGGAGATCTCTCCTGCGGCATTAGGACTTGTCTTGACCAGGTCATGACAAAAAGAAAAACCTTCAACGGTATTGGCCTATGCATAGCTGGAATCTGTGAATGCTTGAGACTCCATCTAAAAACCGTCTCTTCTGACAGTTCAAACTCAAAATATAACTTAATAATTATTAGTACGCACAATGGAAACCGTCTTAGCACTGCCACTGAAGCTGACAGCCAATCAGTGGCAAAGAAAATGAATGCTCCTTCTAAATTGGCTGCTTTGCGAACGCCAGCCAGTAGCATTTCTCGTACGTTTGTGTCTCGGTGTTCCAGCTTCAGAAGGTGTAATTTCTTCCCAGCGACTTGCAAATATTTTTGGGGTTTCACTGCAACATCGGGATACAGATGGTTGACACGATGTGACTTATTGCTTGCTGCCACAGGCCTGCTCAGAGGTCCGACATTTTCTTTTATATTCAGTATTTTGTTTTTGTGGACATTTCTGTCCGGCAAAAATCTGAGTCTGTCAAACTGCAGCTAACTCATTGCTAATATCATTGTGCTAGCTAACTAGATAGCTTTGTCTTTCATGGTAAGTGGAAATTTATCGCTAATTGGATGGATGGAGTTCGTACATTTCTGTGGAGATACAGGTGTTAGAAAGTCTTACATCTGAGTTATTTTTAAAGTTTCTTAACATTTGTTAAGACAAAAACATGGCTGCTGATGAAGTGCCCTAACCTTCCTACTGCTGAGCTTAGCTCATATTAACCCTGCCTGAAAACTTGCATCTCCTTCAATGACTCTGTTTTTATTGAGAACAGATTCAAGCAGCTCAGTCGTTGTTGGAGATCCACTAATTGCTGTTCTGAGCAGACAAAGTGCTGGCCACCGCTGACTGTGTTTTGCAGCAGCTACTCCGCCCAACCTTCAATCATCTGCAGATAATCACCTGCAGCAACATCATGTCTGTTCAGAGATGTAATTTTCCAACTTGTTATGATTATTGTTGAACTGGAGTCAGACGACTCCTGCTTGTTGCTCTCCTGAACTTCGTCTTTCGTCAGCAGATTGGAGTCTTAGCAGATTTCTAGACCATCTGTTAGGAGTTGGGTCCATGTGGCGGCCGGCATCTGCCCTCCCTTCGGCCCTTTCTAAGAAAAAACACTCCTCTGACACTTTTCTCAGAGATGCAAACTGTTGTCTGTCCCTTCTACCATGCAGGCGTCGGGGTTTATGTGGAAAACAAACTCCAACTTTAATTCTTACTGATAGAAACTGAGAAGGTCTTGGATAGTTTATTCCAACTTATATTGTTGATTTATCTGGAAACAACCAGTTATTTTATTAACAGATGGAAATAACATCAAATATCTACTTCTTTTTTAACGGAGTCAAAATACAGAAGGTTTTTCTTTGTTTGAATTTCGATGAGACAGCGTAATAATTTAAAATTTTTAGCGTCCAAAGGCTAAAAAGTAACTAATATCAGCCGGTACCAATGTGCAACAGAGTATTGGGGCCTTATAGGAAAATAAAAATTAAAAAATATAACGAGCATAAAGCCAATGTTTGAAGAATAAAGTCTAAGGAAAATGTGAATAAAATGATCACATTATAATTTTATTTAGTTTTGTGTGTTTGTGTGCGTAGCTCCCTGAGTTGTGCAGTTTTTTGTGTGTTGTGTTTTTGTGTGCGTTTTAGCTCCCTGAGTTGTGCAGTTTTTTGTGTGTTTTTTGTGTGTGTTTGTGTGCGTAGCTCCCTGAGTTGTGCAGTTTTTTGTGTGTTTTTGTGTGTGTTTGTGTGCGTAGCTCCCTGAGTTGTGCGTTTGCCTCAGAGTTTGGCTTCTCTCCTCGCCGCGCTCCCTGCACTCAGCCGCCTGCTGCGGAGATGGGAGGGATGTTTTCACCGTGTGAGAATCATATGAAGCAGCTTAGAGGCCGGAGTCGTTGTTTTTCCAGCCTCCTTCTCATGTCGAATACCAGAAACAATGCTGAAAAAAACTTTCCTCTGACAAAATGAGCAGAATTTGAACTTTATTAGTGTGGTAATTAATTTGGTACGTTTAACAGCAGCTGTTTAAAGAGGTTTCTAGAATGAAATTATGTTTTTACCTTTTATTGCTGTCACCGTGTTATTCAGTAAGTAAAAAGAAGCAAGTCCAAGAAATTAGTAAAAAAAGTATTTGGTAAAAAGTCTACTTAAGTACTGATCAAATTATCAATCATTTGGTATTTAAAAATTACCTAATCAGACAGACCAATAACAATTAATATTAATATCGTAATATATTGTTAATATTGAGACCAATAAACTTGACGTTTCTATGTTTAAACTAGAAAAAAATTAAACAACCAAAGAAAGCAATAAATTAAACAGAAATAAACCTGGAATCATAAGAAAAAAAACCTGATTGGTCTTATTTTAATTAATTGATCTTTATAGAAAGTCTTTTGTGGTTTTCAGCCTGAGGACGGGATTATTGTCTCGTCTTAATTGCCCCTCGGTGTCGTTGTGTTGATTATATCCTTTAACTTTCATCTCAATTAGCAGAAAGCGAGTTAAAACGCTGCAAAACTGCTGCAGAACAATATTTTAGAGTCAAGCCAGTTGAGCTCGGCATGAATAAAGATTTTCTTGTTCATTAAATACCAAACTCCACAACAAAGAGTCGTGTCAGGAAGTGGCTGCAGGCTGCTGCTAGGAGGGTGTGTTCTTAAAAATAGGCCCTGGTTGGGTTCAAAGGTCAGTGCCGGCTGGTCTATAAACACAGAGCAGTCTGCAGCGGTGAAGAAGCGCCTGTGTTCCTGCAGCTGACGTCTGTTGTTGGTCGGAGTGAGTTTCACTCATTCCTGAGGTTCAGGTAGGTTCATCCCATCATATTGTCATCAGAATTAGGTTTGTTTTTAATAACTAAAGTTTTTATTTGTAAATATTTTCAATAGATCAAATCTTTTGAAGCAGATTATGTGGGAATAATGATCAGAAATTGTCTATTTTGTGTGAAAATTGTTTTAAAGAAGTCAAACTGTAGAGAGGAAGGAAGTCCTTGATGATCTGATCAGCTCTGATTTAATCAGGTCAATGATCAGTCAACAGGGCGGACGTTTCCACGGTAACGGGCCGTTTCCTACCATGTTGATGGGAATGAAACGCTGGTTTCCGTCTTATGTTTAGTCACTGGCTGATGTCAGTGAATTTTACAGCAACACCAGAAAGTTTTCACACCACATATTTACATCACAGACTTTTATTAGACAAGTTTGAGCACACATGTGGAAAATGGCACATGTGGAAACACACTTTAGGACATGAAAAATTATTCAATAATGTACGTAAAGTATGTAAATATTTACAATAACAAACTTTGCTGGATGGTAAATTGTCCCAGAAACAATATCGTTGTTCTGAGAATATTATAAAGTTGTTTAATGTAAGCCCTCACTCTTAAATATCAATAAACTTTTATTAACCAATCTGGAGGACAAATTCAATTTCCAAAACAAATGAACAAAACAACAGAAACAACAAAAAATTATCATTTAGTCTCTGAAAATGAAATTATCCTTCAAGAAAAGACCAAAGCAACAGAATCAGCACTTTTATTGTTCAGTTTTTGGTTGAAAGAGAAAAGAGGAAAACAATAAATCAGGCGAATGGAAATGTTTCAACTCGTTTTAATTTATTTTGCAATTAATGTTTTTCGCTTATTGCGACAAACACAACCACAGCTCTGGAATAGCCAGTTTTTATCGTTTATCAGGCAAAAGTTAAACTCACTCAAACTTCCTCACTGCGTTCTGTAACTTCACACGTTGAGGCTACCGCTAACTTATTGCTAACACACCTTTTCTAGCTCGCTAGCTTTTTTCCACTGTCATGGTTAAGTGGAAATTTCTCAGCAGTTGGATGGATGAAGTTCATGTTTTTCTGTGGAGATACAGGTCTTAGAAAGTTTTCAACAGATGGCCGCTGGTGAAGCGCCGATCCTCCCTGCTCCCAGACATGTGATGATGGGTTGTCATGTTGTAGTCGTTGCCTTGTGTTTGGTTTCTGTATGTTTGTCCAGATTCAGATTTATCTGTTAATTTGTGAGAAATTGATGCTGCTAAATGTTGATGGTCTAGTTGGTGTTGAAACTTGACTGAGATGAGGATGAAACGTCTTCCTCTTTGTTTTTAACAGTCCTGAGGCAGGAGAGCTCTGTGATAAACTTAGTTAACAAGCTGGCGGTGTGTGTGTGTGTGTGTGTGTGTGTGCCTCACCTCTTCTTCATCTGAACTCCCTTTATTTCCCTCTCCAGGCCACCCACGAGCCTCGGCAGAGACCTTATGAGGATCATTTGACTGGAATCATATTGCTGCTTCAGGCTTTTTAAAGTGGGAGAAAACAAGCAATTTGTTTCTCAGTCCTCTGTGGAGTTTGTTGGGCTGCTGAACGTTGGATCTGTTATTCCAACATGAGAGGTGCTGCAGCTTTGAAAGTACTGTTTGTCTACAAGCTTGTTATCTTAATTCTCCTGCTGGAAATTTTGCTTTGGAGACTCGTCATCCTGCAGTGCGTCGGGTGGTTAAGTGCACCACCGGATCAGTGTGTCACTGCATTAGCGTGTCAGTGTTTCAGGAGTCACTTTGTCAGGGAGGCGGTTTATTACTAAGTTAGCGTGTCAGCGATTCGATGAGTAGCTACATCAGTGAGTAATAGTTTGGCGAGTCAGCTATGTTTGCTCTGCTTTAATCCAACTCCAGTTCTAGAAAGTCCGGTGTGAACCCGTAATCGGACCAAACAAGTGAACTCTAGTCCGCCTATAAACCCTGGGGTATGTTTGGTTGAAGTGATCTGGTGCAGTTTGAGTATGTGAGCACTACAAAAGCAGAAAGCTGTGACAGCATGTTGGGCCCTTTGTACATAGAAAAATTAAGCATGAGTATAAAATTTCTGCCAAAAAACTCAGAAATTTTCCAGAAAAAAATCTGAAATTTTTGAGCTACAAAAGCTGGAAAAGACTCAGAAATTTTGAGATTAATCTTAGAAATTTTAAATAAAAATTTGTAAGCTCAGACATTTTCTGGAAAAAGCTTTGAAATTTGGAATTTACTTTAAAAGTTGAACATTTTTTACTTTTAAAACGTTTTTTACTTTTAAAACGTTTCCCCATTTTTTCTTAAAAATTTCTCAGATTAAAAAAAAAAAAATTAGTTTTTTTTCTCCATCTACAACGAAGCATTAGCGCCGTTGTAGAAAGCGGACTATGACTCAAGGCATTCTGGGTAAAAACAACCAAAACAAATGCTCATGTTGAGCGCCAGCTCCAGAAGCGGCTCGTGATTTTTTTACCAAAGACGATTGCTAAAATCTTACCAATTCATTTTTGATAACATTTTGTGATGAAGGAAGTTTCACTCAGTGTCTTCTTCAGAACCCTCAGTGGTTCCTGGTGCAGCGCCCCCACAGGTGAGGAGGGGAACAGGTTTTTCAAAATTTTTCGTTGATTTCACTCAGTCCATTGTGAAAGAGAACCAAGCAGCAGAAAACGATCAGGTGTGATGAAGTGCAGTGACTCACTGGATCAGGTTTCAGGGATCCAGTGAGTCTGCAGCCCAGTGAGACATCATCATGTCTGTCCCTGCATAAGCATTTCAGTGACATAATTTCAGTTTTGCCACTGCAGTTATTAAGTGACTCTGTTTTTGTTGCAGGGGACCAATAACGAGGACACAATGCGAGTGCACGTACACACCAAATTCTGCTTCCTCTGCATTCTCACCTTCATCTTCCATCACTGTAACCATTGCCACGCGGACGGACATGACCACCCAACTGTCGGACATCAGCACATCGACCGGCAGATCTCTGAGGCTCCGTATGTCCGAGCCACCACCGAGTCCGACGCTCCAGAAGGGGGACCTCTAGAGGAAGAGCAGCGTTTCTACATCCAGCAGCTGTTCAGGCGTTACGGACAGAAAGACCGCTTGGACTTCCAGGGCTTCCAGAGTCTCCTGATGAGTCTGGGTTTAGGGGAAGTGAAGTTGGTAGGTGTGGATCATGAGGATCTGGGTCATGACCATGTAGCCCACCTTGACCTGCTGGACGTTCAGGAAGGGCTTCACTCACACTCATCGTCTGGCGACGGCCACAATCATGACCACCACAACCACAATCATGATCACAGTCATGACCATCATGTTCACGGTCATGACCACAGTCATGACCATCATGACCATCACGACCATCATGACCACAGTCATGACCATCACGACCATGACCATCATGACTATCATGACCACAAGCCCCGTCAGCCACAAACAGAGCAGGTTCCCACACGATGCAGTCACACCACTCCTTCCAGTCCCCTACTGGTGAGCCGAGTGGGAACCAGGAACAGACTGATCATGATAGGCATGATGAGGACCACCCACACCAGCAAACAGAAGTACAGACTATCCGCAAACATCTGACCTCTGTGCATCATGGCCACAGAAATCACAGCCATGACCGACACAATCACACCGATGGACAACTGGAGCCGCCAGTCGGTCCAACGCAAAATCCGCCCAGGAGGACCAGGAGGCCGGGAAAGGTCAGAGGCCAGCGGAGGCCCAACAAGTTACCGACACCTGAAACACCCCATTCTGGTGGTCATGGCCACGGTCATAAAGACAAGAGAGAGGCTCCAGGTGTGGCTGCGCTGGCTCCAGATTCACCAGTGCTTACAGAACATCCAGGTGGAATAATGCACCAGCATGAGGAGGTAGGACCAAACCCTGATCGATTAATTGATCACTAACTATTCAGAAATTATTTTGGATGCTCCTGTTTTTGTCTTTCTACTTCCTAACACGTTAGCTGATATGATTCTGGTCTTTAAGGCTGAAACAATCAGACTAATCATGAGTAATTGTGATTGGTCGATTATCAGAATAATCAAATTAAATTACTGAAATACTTGATTAATCGTGACTAGTCACGATTAATCAAGTCACGATTATCAATAAATTGTGATTAACTTCTTGAAATAGTCAACTTATTTAGTTAATTGTTAACTGGAGTATTAAATTGATGACTAAAATTAGTTGATTATTCCAATAATTGATTAATCATGATTGACCATGATTAGTTGGATTGATCATGATTAATTAATTATTCAAATAATCGTCAGCTCATTTAGTAATCGATTAATTGTTAACTGGAGAATTAATTGATTTCTCATTAGTTGGTCACTTATATTATGTATATTATTATGTTTTCTTTCATGATGCATTTCCTGACCAGTGATGTCACTCACCATTATCAAATCAATTTAATGGTATATAATTCATTAGTATAGTGTCATATCTATGCTTTTCAGTTATGAATAAAACTATAGTTAGTATTTCTATTAAGGGTATTTCGGAAGATAAACGATGAACAAATCAAATTCTGTTAAAAATAACCTTATTAATTGATTTAGTTAGATTACTAATGTAGTCGATAGTTTTCTTACTTTTTAACTCTTTCCACCCGCCCAGTGTTTGAACCTGACTCAACTCCTCACCTACTACGGCCTGCATCCCGACTCGGTCATCTCTCCCAGCGAGTTCACCTTCCTGTGCCCCGCCCTGCTCTACCAGATCGACAGCCGCGTCTGCATCCGCCATTACCATCAGATGGAGGTGGAGCAGGAAGCCCTGGAGCCCATCAGTTCTGGTAAGCAGCCGAACATCGATCCGGCCCGAGGTGGAGGCAACAGGAGAACTATAAAGGAGCTCTGATTGATGCTGATCGGGTGGTCCGGTGTGCAAAAAATAATCAGGTATAAATTTAAACTTGAAAAATCCAGAAGAAATTCTTATGGATTATAATGCTTTATTGGTGATCTAGACCTGGAATCACATTTAAAGAAAATTTATTATGAAAAATTCACATTTTGTTCTTCCATTTGGATCTGCTGCTTCTGAAGACAGCCCAGCAAAATACTTGTGCTATCCCGACTACTACGTTCATGCTACCGTCCTCTAAAATGCTGGCGTGCAAGTGTTACTTTTTGCTATGGACAGCAACTATTAGCTATATAAAAATAAACACTAATAATGCCGTTTCGGCTTGCTGTAAAGCCAAAGCTATATACTCTCCTTCGCTACAATGCTAACATTTTCTAACCTGTGAGGTATGTTATCATTTTCTAAAGTGCTAAATGTTAGTTTGTGTCAATAGCAATAGATTATTATCTATGCTAATGTTAGGTAGCATTTGCTACTATGCTAGCACTTGCTGGAAAACCACTACTAATTGCATAACAACTTATTGTGTTTAACACTGCAGCTTTTTTATGTCCTTAGCGACAAGGCTAATGTTCTCTAACCTGCTAAACTATGCTATTATTAGCTTATGTTCTAAAATTAGCTACATTTATCATGTTAGCATTCCTTGGCATTGAATACTCTAATAAAATTCACCTGTTTGCACATGTTAAAGGTCCAATGCTTGCAGTTTCACAGCTTGCTCCTTTATTAAAAGGTTTAGCTTTAATGGCAGATTCTGTGTTTACATTGTGGCAGAAGGAGCAGCTTTAAGGAGAGTGACCTTGTGGTGACCTTCTCTGGGGCTACCTTTATTAGCCTTTAAAACAGGAAAGCACAGCGTTGCACAGTTAACGAGTAACGAGTTCCAGAAATAAAACCCATAAAACCATAAACATTTTATACCGATAAGACCAGAACCAGTAATCGCTTAGCGTGATTAAGCAACATATTAAGAACGTCCGCAGCCTGCAGTGACGTTAAATGAAAATGTTTTCCTGTATTACCCTGGAAGTTGTGAAGTCGTCACTGTAAACATTGAGCAGCTCGGTGAGTGGAGGGGTCATAAAATGTCCCGCTCAGCCTCACTGATAAGAATTAGTGCCTAGAAAGTCCGCTTCTCCATTTCAGAATCAATGATTTGAACTTTAAAGATGTTTTTGTTTTTTCTTCTCGGACAGAATAAAGTTCAATTATTAAACATGGAGGAACCTGCATCACATGAGCCCCACGCTGCCGCTCACAATAGTCATAAAAATGGAAATGATGACTGTAAAACAAGTCAAAAGGGCAGCGATGGCTCCTCATTAGAGGGAAACTAGAGGCGCTAGACATCAGGAAGCGCTGCCTCTCATCTACCTCCTGCTGGCCTTCATGGGGAGCTTCCCCTCCGCCGCCGCTCACACCCTCTCTTCGCCGAGCCAATTAGGACGCCGTCGGCCATTTCTCTGTGTAATTCCTTTGTTGCTGCGCCGCAGCGCCACACCTGCATTAAGGTAACGAGCTGCGTGAGGGAGCGGCGGCGGCGCGCCGCCCGGCTGATGTACAGCCGCCGCTCAGGGCTGCGAAGCTCCAACAGCGACAAATGGGAACGCAGTGAGCTGTGAAACCGTCTCCCTGTACGGCGCGGGAAAACAGGAAAACATGAGAGAAAGTTATCTGATGTTTGTCCTCCATAACGATCCGCCTGCACGATATTTACATCCTGAAAACTGCAGCTCAGACTGACAACATTATCTCTCTTTTCTTTTCTTCTTTCTTTCTTTCTTTAGTTCTTTGTGTTTTGTTTCTTCCAACTTTTTATTTTCTTTCTTTTTTCTTTTTCTTTAGCTTATTTTTTTCTTGCATCATTTCCTTTTTCCGTTAGTTTTTTTCCCTTTTTCTCTCTGTTTTGTTCTTTTTGTTGTTTTCTTTTTCTCACATTTTTTCTTTATTTTAGATTTCTTTTTTCTGTTATTATTGCTCCTGTCTTTCTTTGTTTTCTCTCTCTCTTCCTGCTGCCAGGCTCTGAAAGATGAAAGCTAAATGTTCACAGCTGGAGTTTTTAAAGAGACAGACCCAATTTCAAGGCTAAATTACAAAGTCATTTTTTAAGTCTTATTTGATATTTATAGTGTTTTTATAACAACTGAAGTTAACATGGTTACTTTATTTTGCTGCCCCTTTAAAAACTTGTGGGAACTGATCAAAATTAACCGAAGTATGAAAAATACTACAATGAGAAAGCTAAACTGAGACTAAACAGTATTATAAACAGTAACCAACAAATGTCTGTAGTTAAGCTGAGAATAATCCTTTGCTGATGCAGACGGAGCTGCAGCCTCAGAAAGGGGTTTTAGTTTTGGTTAGAGCTGATTTTAAACTCCTGCACTGGTTTTTACGACGCTGCGTCTGGAGTTACGGCCGCGGCGCTCCGTCGGGTTTATGAGCTTCGGCTGAACTCACCTGTCCTCTGAGCCGCTCTCATTCACCGCAGTAAAGATGAACCTAATGGGAATCCAGAACAAACGTCAGACCCGGTGTGAACCAGTAAAACTGCTGCAGTAACTGGTTTAATTAGTTTAACTGGTTTGGGTTTGAGGTTCGAGTTAATCTCAGTTCCTCTGCTGAACGTGAGCGTTGCTATGGCAACCTGCACAGACTCACCGTGATGTTCAATTTCATCCGACATTAAACTTTTGGTCGTCTCCTAGGAGAGGGTCACAAATGTTTCTCACCCACGAATCGGTCGGCATGGCAACGACCGACAGGCGGGCGGCACTTTAAATAATAGTCTGTCTTTTTTTCTCTCCATTTTTTTAATTCTTCTTTATTCTTCTCTTTCTTTTTTGTTTCTTTCTATCTTTCTGTTTTGTCTCTTTCTTTGTCTCTTTTTGCTTCTCTCTCTTTCTGTATGTCTGTTGTTTCTTTGTTTCTGCCACTGCAGTGGCTCCCCCCAGAGGGGGGTCAGAGGGGGCCATTGCCCCAACCAGAAAATTCAGTTCATATTAAGTCATATTCCATCAAAACATAAATGTAGAACCCAATAAGTTATATGTAATAAATTAATTACATATACTTTAACGTGTTGTAAATCTTAACACACTTTTTTTTTACATCCAAAACTCTGGAGCCAGAAGCTTCGTTTTCTGTTGCTCTTAGACCCGTAAATCTGACGCACAAAATACCTGCTTAAACTTTGTATTTTTAAAACCTACTTCTATCTGATAAATGAGCTTTACTGGAGCACATATCACAGTTTATCTGCTGTTGGTAGAGTTACATTGCATCATCTGATGATTTAATGGCCTAAATAACAGATTGAAAACAATAAATATCTCTGTTGTTGAGCTTATCTGTGTATTTATCTGATGATTTAGCAGCAAAAAGTGTTTTCTGAGTTGAAAATGTTGCTTTTGTGTTGATGTATTGATAATATCTGGATGTTTACAGCCAGTCTTCTCTGATTGGTGCTCTGTGCAGTGTGGGTGTGGATCTGGGGCTTCGTCTCCATCACCATCATCAGCCTGCTGTCCCTTCTGGGGGTCGTTCTCGTCCCCATCCTCAAGCAGTCCTGCTTCAAGTTCCTGCTCACCTTCCTGGTGGCGCTAGCGGTGGGAACGCTCAGCGGAGACGCTCTCCTTCATCTGCTGCCTCACGTGAGTTCAGCCCGACCCGAAAACTCACAACATTCGGCTGGAATGAAAACCTTCTGGTCAGAAACTGGATCCAAACAGCAGCTGAATAGAAAAGGCTCAGAGCTTTTAGCTAATCCGCTAATAATTTTGATTTAGTGCTTTTACCAGCTAACATTTAATAAATAAATTATTTAGCATTAGCTAAATAGTAGCTAATGCTAAATATTAGTTAGTTAAGGTTAGTAACCTTGTCATTGACTTTTATTCTCATAATTCTACTTTAAAATGTATAAGAATGAATTAAAATCCATAATTCAGACTTATTTTCATAATTATGACTTTAAAATTTTAATTAAGACGTTTACATTTTTAATTTAAAACTTGTAATTATCACTTTAATTATGATTATCACTGAAAAGCTCATATGACTTTCTTCTGCGTTTTTTCTAACTTTTCTGTTTGAAATGACCTTTACTGTTATTGTGACCTTGTAACTCTTCATAGTGTGAATTATGTCTGGAAAACATTGGTACTATTAGGACCAAACTCCAGAACAACCTGCAGGATGTTTAATATTTTCTGGAACTTTTCCATTCATTTCTTCCATCTAAAAATAACGACAACGCCGTGTTATCCATCCGGTCTTCTCCCTGCAGTCTCAGGGCCATCACGACCACAGCCAGCCCGGCGGCGGCAGCCACGACGGCGATCTGCTCACGGCCTTCGACGGCGTGTGGAAGGGTCTGACTGCGCTGGCCGGCATCTACCTCCTCTTCATCATCGAGCATTGCATCGGCATGTTCAAGCACTACAGAGACCAGAGGGTGAGATTGGTCGGCCAGTCAGAACCGACGATCAGAGCCGCCCATCAGAACCGCCTCATACCTGCCGTCATTTCCCCACAGGAGCTGAGGAAGCAGCAAAACAAGAGGAACATCGATGGGAACCAGTCAGACCATCAGCACAGCCGCCAGTCCGACGGAGAATGGCTGAACCTGAAGCCACTGGCAGAAGGTGAGAACGGGGTGTACAAACTTTATCACAGCAGGTAAAAGGTGAGAACGGGGTGTACAAACTTTATCACAGCGGGAAAAAGGTGAGAACGGGGTGTACAAACTTTATCACAGCGGGTAAAAGGTGAGAACGGGGTGTACAAACTTTATCACAGCGGGTAAAATGAGGATTAGTTAGGATTACTTCAGCGTGAAATGAATTTAATTACCAACCAAATAAAAGCAAGAAAATTATGAGATGTGAAAATATGAGAATGAAGTCAGAATAATAAAATTTGTTTACATTTTATTTCCACTTTATTTTATACATTTTATTCGACTTTATGTTTCATACTTTGACCTTATCCATGTAATTCAGTTTATTTTTTATTAATTCTCCGTTTTTCTTTGGGGAAAAATACATTTTTGACATGTTTTGGATCATAATTTCTCTATTTAACGAGTTTTAAAAAGTTAATTAGAAGCAGACTTGATTGCACCAAAGTCAAGTTTTGAGTCACTAATCAACTCGGAAATTAAAGAGAATATGGCTGATTAAAAGATAAAAGCCTCAATCGTTCTCCAATATAATTTTAATTTGTAAAAATCTTGCAGTGATTTAAAACTAAACGCTCTCAGCTGAGGTGCCACACACGGCCCACGCGCCCCAGGTTTAGACGCTCAGGTCCGTGTTTCTGCTTCCTGGTTGTGACGTTTCGTCCTCCTTGGTTCAGACCCGGACAACTCCGCCGTTTCCTGCGACAACGCGCACAACGACACTCAGCTGAGCGAGCTGCAGCCGCCCGACTCCCCCACCACCAAAACGCCGCTGGCGCCCGGCGCCGACGGCGGCCGCAAGGCCCGCAAGCACGGACACGGACACTCCCACGGAGGGAACTGCCACTCGGACCAGGAGATGAAGGACGCCGGCATCGCCAGCATCGCCTGGATGGTCATCATGGGAGACGGGATGCACAACTTCAGCGACGGCCTGGCGATCGGTGGGCGACGCATCAGAACAGCTGGAAACATTTAACATCACGACTTCAACCTGTTACAACTTTAGTATCATGATGACTTTATTCTGTTAACTTTGTCCTTTTATGACTTCACTTTATCGCAATATTAAGACTTTTTCCTTTTTTCTTGTCTCTTACTTTTCATACTATTATTTTGCCACAATGTTACGACTTTTATTCTTATAATACAATTTTATGACTTTATTGTGACATTTCTCGCATTGAGGCGCCGACTGACTCGTTTTGTCTGAGTTTGAAAACACTTTAAAGTTTAAATGGAAATAACAGATTATTGACTCAGTAGATTGAATGAAATGGTGAAAATTGTAATTTTTTGTTGGTTTTGTTGATGTTTTGACGTGAAGTTTGGCTGAAACTTGTTTTGGTTGCAGGCGCGGCGTTCAGCTCCAACATAACGGGAGGCATCAGCACGTCGGTGGCCGTCTTCTGCCATGAACTACCTCATGAACTCGGTGAGTTCTGGGTAATCAGAAAGGATCGTCTGGATTTTGTCCTTTGGCTTTCCAAAGCTGACGTCAGCGCCACGGCGGCCATCTTGTTTGACACGTGTGTTTCACAGCTAAAGACAAAAAGTGGTAATATTGAAAAAAAAGTCATGTAGGAAAAGTGATATCACGAGAATAAGTCGTACAGCAGGAATTTGAAATAATGTGAGGTTAAAGTTGTTTAACAAAAAGTCAAATTAGAAGAATAAAATTGTAATAATAGAAGAAAAAAGTCAGAATAAGACAAGAAATCATAATATTGCAACAATAAATTCCATCAAAATTGTTTAATAAGATGTACAATAGTAAGTTGATATAATGCAAAAATAAAGTTGCAAGATAAAAATTTGTAATATAAGAACAAAGTTATAATAATTGAGAATAAATTCATAATATTAGAATAAACAAATTAATTTATGACACAAAAAATAACAAAATTAAAAACAAGAAATGTTGAGTATTTTTGAATTTTTGCTTCTTGTAACTTTAAAATGTATTTTTCTGGTAAAATTAAGTCGATATTCTCGTTGTCTGGTCGCACATTTCAGGATAAGAATGAGCAAAAAATAATATTTTCTGTCGAGTGTAATTCCTACTTTAGAAAAGAAAGCAACAAATAGAAACCAGAGGAGCTGATGTGAGTTTCTCATCATCTTGATCTGTTTTTAATCAATAAATATGATCTGGATGCCGTAGAAACATCCAGAATTCGCTCTTCGGTTTCCTGTGGCTCAGTGGTTCTGAATCTGAGTTCGATCGATTGATCGATCAATAGTTTTCAAAGTAATACCGTAATCTGCTGTGAGTTCATGCACTGTGTTGTTTTTGTTCTTTGAGCCAGGTGATGTTCATGCACGGCTCATTTCGTGAACCAGTAAAAAAATGTCTTGAATTTGGAAAAAAAGTCATATTTTATTGATCACTAAAGAAGTGAAGGCGCATATGATTTATGCTCATCAGCCGGATCGCTTCCAGAGCGGCTCGTCTTACCGCATCTGGGCGGAAAAACACCGTCCCAGCGCTGAGGGCTCTTCAGCCGCACACGGAGAGGCTAATTTGGCGGTGATGGCTGCGTTAATTGCGGTAGACGTTGCGGGGGGAGTGGAAGTGAGGAAGACCGCGAGCCGGCGCTCTTCTTCCTGATTGATTGATGAATCAGAGCAGAGCGATAATGTATTCATCGCGGTAATTAGCGAGGAAACGAGGACGCCGTTACAGGAAATGTAGGCCATCCCCCCCACCTCCAGATCCAGGGCGTTTCCACGGAAACTCGGCCGCGCCTCGCGTTTGGCCCCGCGATGATTGAAGAGGCCAGACGCTGCAGCGTCACGCAATCAGAATAACAGAGAGAAACGGATCCAAGTGTCAGGAATACCAGAACCTTCCTGGGTTTTAGGGATTTTTACTGCCTAAAATCATCTTTAAAGTTTTATTTTTGCTTTAAAAAAGTTTAAATTGTTGCATATAATCTTCCCAAAAATGCTGGATTTTAACATAATTCATATTTAAAGTGGAAATAATATTTTTTAAGTAGCTTCTTGCTATAACTCCCATAACATAAAATAAATCAGATCCTGAGATGCTGAGCGCCAAAAATGGACTCCATGTTGGCTTCATGTTAGCATAGCGCTAAACAAGATGGCTGAAAAACTTGTAGCAATAGAAACGTTTCCTATCAGTTGGTATAAATAATTATTGATTATTTTTTTTGTTTTAAAGATCTGAAATTCTGCCAAACTGTTTTTACTCCACGAAGCTGTTTTTTATTTTTAAGCAGTTCTAAGGCTGTTGCTAGGTAACCAAAGTTAGGGGGAACTTGAAAAGGCTTCTTACCCAGCAGGCCGTTGCTAGGCAACCAGAGAGCGAGTTGATTCCGCCCACTTAGCTTAGCCGCCATGAGAGGCTGAGTTTCCTCTGCCCACATCTCCCAGAATGCCTTGCAGTTCTGGATCTGAACTCATTGAAACGACTAAATATTATCTGTTGATATTGCTCAACTATTGAGCACAATATATATTTATTGATTTATTGCCCAGCATTCAGTTAGCATGAACTGTTTCCTCAGAATATCTGGTTTCAACTGCATATAAATGTTCATATAAAGTGACTTATTTTCAGCTATGACTGGTACTTTGACTGGTAGTTTATCCGGTAGTTTATCTGGTAGTTTGACTGGTAGTTTATCTGGTGGTTTGACTGGTGGTTTATCTGGTAGTTTATCTGGTAGTTTATCTGGTGGTTTGACTGGTGGTTTATCTGGTGGTTTATCTGGTGGTTTATCTGGTAGTTTATCTGGTGTTTACTGGTGTTTATCTGGTGGTTTGACGGGCTGTTTGCGGTTCCAGGGGACTTTGCGGTCCTGCTGAAGGCTGGCATGTCGGTGAAGCAGGCCATCGTCTACAACCTACTGTCGGCCCTCATGGCGTACGTCGGCATGCTGATCGGCACCGCCGTGGGCCAGTACACGCACAACGTCACCAACTGGATCTTCGCCATCACCGCTGGCATGTTCCTCTATGTGGCACTGGTGGACATGGTAAGGCCACTCTGACCTCTGACCTCTAACCCGGGTTATTATAGTTCTGGGTTTTTCTTTAGAGTTGAGTTTTATTTATTTGTGACATTTTGATTGTCTAATTTTGTTCGTTTTAATAATTATTTTGAGTTTGCTAGTTTTTATTAGTCATTATTAGTCACTGTTTAGTCACTAATTATTAGTTTCAGTTTAGTTTTTTAGCTTTTAGTTATATATTGTAAACAATAGATTCATAAACACAAAAATTAAGGATTTTGATATGTTTTAGTTTGATAAAGGCACAATATATTCCAGTTCTATTTTTATTTATAAAAGTGATTTCTCTATTTTAGTTTTCATTATTTAGCTATAATAACTAATGAGGAGCCATCATGCAGAGCTGATCAGCCAGTCAGATGCTGAGTTAGAGTATCTGATTGGTTGATGAGAGTAGCAGCATGTAGCTACATGTTGCTACATGCTGCTAAACGATTCAATGTGACGCTATATGTAGCTACATGCTGCTACATGATGTATAAAATGGATGCCATCAATCTGTCGTTTCCAGCTGCCGGAGATGTTGCACGGCGACAGTGAGGAGCACAAACGCTGCCACCTGGGCCACTTCGTCCTGCAGAACGTCGGCATGCTGACCGGCTTCGCCATCATGCTGCTAATCGCCATCTTTGAGGACCGCATCGTGTTCGACTTTGGGTTCTAGCGGCCGGAAGCGCCTGCGTCCGTCCTGCATGCGCTCCATTCGTCTGCGTGTCGCGTCGTGCTGCTAGTGATGTTTACGAAGCACAACGCCCATCTGTGTCGTCGTCTTGTCCTTCGTCGAGTCCCACCTGCTGATGTCATCACGCCGCGTCCTGACGGGAACAGAAACATTCCTCCGCACAATATGTCGTGTTTTTCCGTCGTCTGGGTTCGTAGGGAACCTGGATCGGTAGAGTAGCCGCCAAACAGGGCTGGGCGATAAATCCAATTCGGTTTCTTAGTTTATGAAATTTTTTGTGAAAAATCTGGATTTTTTTCACCAACACATCCTTTGTTCCAGAGTTCAGCGGACATTTTGTTTCGAAAGCATTTTTTACAGCTTCTGTTCATCTGGACTTTATTTAGAATTCAATGATGAAATATACGATTTTAGTTTGAAATTATGAGAACAAATATGTACGGAAATAATTAAATAATACAATAAAGACCAAGAATAAAGTTGTAAAATTACCAGAATGAGTTTGTGATATTAGGAAAATAAAGTCGTAATTTTATGAAAACTCCAATTAGAGGAATAAAAACAAAACTCAGCATCTTGTGAAATTATACTTTTGAATCAGTAAAAGAAACTCGTCATTTTTTAACTCATCAGCATCAAATTATAATCAGTAGTAGAACTTTGAAACAATTGTGCAACTGAGTTTATTTCAAATAAAGGACAAAATGAACCGATAACATTAAAACCTTTTTTCTTTAAATTTTAAGAAGTTTTTCTGGTAAAATTGCGTCTTTATCTGCTAGCATGACTTTATTCTCAAAGCCACTTTTGGAAAATATTTTCCTCTGGTTTTAGAAAACAAAGTGAGCAAAAAACATCTGTTAAACTTTGATCTGGTATAAAGAAATAGTTGCTTTTATTTTGGCGATGTGTCGCCCAGCCCTGCTGCCAGAGCCGTTAGCTTTAGCATGTCCAGCCGTCCACCATGTTTCTGAAAGGATGTAATGATCTGGAGCCAAACTGCAACGATTTCCATGTCATACGTAAATGTTTTAATGAGAGCTACGGAGCTACATACGAGCCATAAAGTTTGCACCAAAAATTTAAGCTGAAATTTGTTTTTTGAAAACTGAAAAAATAAACCAATAAAACCAAAAATTGATTTGAAAATTAATTTTGCAATCCCAAAAAAAATTTTATGCAAAAAATGAAAACTAAAAATTGATGTAAAACTAAAAATTACTTTGAAACTGAAAAATAATTCAAAATAAAGAACAATTTTGAAATTGGAAAAAAAGGTATACTTCTCAGATTAAACTTTTTTTTTATTTTATTTTATTTTTTTTTATTCAGCTAAAATAAAAAATTCTTGGTCAAACTTTATGGCACCAATTTATCTCCATAGAGAACCAACCTGAAGCTGTGAACTTGACTCTGCTGCGGTTTATTCCTGGTTCTGATCTATGTAGATTTTCTGCGTTTCTGTTGGACGCTGAAGCCGCCAAGAAACTTTTTGGTCATTCCAGGCTCTTCTGTCTGAGAGTTTCGCCGCCATCTTCATCACATTCCACAAGCGCATAAGCTAACGCGGCGTTCATGACTGTATCCTGTCACTGTGTGACATCACCGTCTGGTCCTGCCCGGCGGCGAATCATCCTCATGCTGTTTGAATCATGGAGACGCTAACGAGGTCCGACTGGACTCATCATGTGAAGGCATTTTTTAAACGTTCACCAAGTTTCAGCAACAGCCTTTTCATCCCTTCATCATTTTTTTTTTTTTTTAAGTTAATGAATTTACAGTGGCTCTCAAATCAACACAACTCATTTAAAATATCAGATTAATGATTTTTATGTGACTAATCTGAACAATTCAACTAAAAACAAAAACATGACGCTCACAAGTGAACACGGTGGTGGCAGCATCATGCTGTGTGGCTGCTTTTCTATACATGGAATTGGAAATGAAAACCCAGAGGGAGTTTGTTTCTCAGACTCCTAATGATTAACAAAATGTGGTTATAAAATGAGGAAATTGTATTTTTTCAAGATAATTCTGGATAAAAATTTATTTCTTTTTAATTTGAGGTAAATTTAACCAAGACAAAAAGAGACAAAAAGATTATTTCAGTCTAAGGCTGTGAATTCTCATTTTTACATCAAAGTGTAAAATTAAAAATAAAACAGAGTGTGTAAATGTTTGAAAGCCACTGTAAAGCTGAATGAAAATATGTAACAAACTTTGCTTTATGGAAGCCCATTGCTGCCATAAAAAACATAAATGCCCAATATTGAGTTTTAAAGTCATAAATACAAGAATAAGTCAAAATTCCGATTTTATTTCAAAATTGTTTCAGAAAGTTGAACGTATGACTTTCAAAGTTGAAATTGATTTTTTATTATTTCAAAATGTTGACTCAAAGTCTCAAACTTGGCTTTGAAAGTCAAAATTATGACTTTTTCTCCTCAAACTGGCTTTCAGTCTCAAAAATCATGACTTTGACTGTTGAAAATTGGAATTTTTACATCAAACTTATGACCTGTTGTTGGGCTTTTATTTTGTCATTTATGACAGAAATGGCCTTCCATAATAAATACAGTAAAACAGGTAAGCAGCTACTGTATGGGTCAAATACTTGGTAGGCAAGGAGCGACTGAAGTGACTGTGTGAATGAGTGAACCGACCCGGATCCGTTCCAGCAGAACCTGAATGTTTTTACTGTAATCTGGACTCGATTCATTTCGTCTCGTTCTGTTGGACAAACATGGACTCCGCTCCAGGGATTCCTCGCTGCTGATTGGCCGGAAGAAGAAAACGCTTTGATCATCATTATTTTTTTTATTATGTGTATATTTGTTTTTGTAAGGTATAAAATGTAACATGTCGCTGTTCGCCTGTTGGTGCGTTTTCCTGAAGAAGAAGAATAAAGAGAAAGGAAGATGCTGAATTATGCAGGTTCTGGTTTTATGACCTTAAATACAAATCAGTGTTTTTAAAGATGCACCTTCCTAAAGTATTCACACCCCTTCAACTTTTTCTCACATTCCAACCACAGACTTTATTTTAAGGGGATTTTATGACCAACAAACAAAATTGAAAGGAAAATTTTGCATTTTTC
This sequence comes from Poeciliopsis turneri, assembly GCA_922788865.1. NCBI lineage: Eukaryota > Metazoa > Chordata > Actinopteri > Cyprinodontiformes > Poeciliidae > Poeciliopsis > Poeciliopsis turneri. The sequence continues at coordinate 38,178 of CAKLNU010000796.1, forward strand.
CGTGTTTTTTTTTTTTTTTCAAATAAAGATTTGAAAAGTATGGCATGCTTTTTTTATTTGGCTTTTTTTATTCTGATATCACTAAATTAAATGTCAGAGGTGGTTTTAAATAGTATTTTACAGACAGGATTGTTTTCAGAAACATTTTCATCCACATGAAGCAAATCTGGCCCTCAGCGTTACTATGACTATGCCAACCCTATAGGGGGCAGTGTAGCGCAGAGCTCTATCATGTTACGTTAAAACTGGTTCTGTTGAAAAAAACAGCCCATTATTATATAAAATGTCATTATTTACATTTCTGGTGTGAACCAAGCCTTAAATTTTATTCAGTAAAGGTTTTAAAAAGTTTTAAATTTGAGTTGGTGAAATATTTAGGAACTCTGGGTCCTCTGGAGCGGTGACACCAAAACTGTCCTAAAATGTGAAAAAGTTCAAAGGGTGTGAATAATATCAACTAATGTTCTTGGTGTGAAACATAACAAACTTGGGATGCGCCATTACTCTAACTTAACAGACGTCTAGACTCCAGTAATGAAATGCCCTAAAAACTCGATGAAAATCCTCCGAATGAGAACAGACAGAATCTGGGCCTCGTACATTAAACATTAACAAGCTGTGGTTCTGGAATGTTACCGAGCATGAAACTGGTGAAATTTGTTCTAAAAACTGAATGAAAGCTGAAAGTATTTTTAAAAATAACTTCTCACATCTTTAAATTCATTAGATTTGGGAATAAGCTCATCTTTAGCTCATCTACTTTTCACAGAACTTCAGATCCAGTCAAACTTTTTCTTTGCACTTTGCTGTAAAACACAAACCTCTTTTTGAAAGCAACTCACATTGAATGAGAGTTTGGTGTTGATCTGCTGCCTGTGGTTTATACAGGCAGCAGATCAACCGTCTGAAGGGATCACTTCCGTCTGAACCGGAAGAGATCCGCGCCATCTTGAAGGAGAACATGTCAACATGTGGATAAGCTGCTGCTGATCTACTGGCTGGTGAACATGAAGTCAGTGCAGCACAGAGGAACTTCACCTGAAATCCACGCAAACAAACGATATTTAAACGGATTTGTGACTTTCCGTGTGAATTACTGGTGAGAACAAGTAGAAAGAAACATGTCTGTTTTAGCTAGCAGATAAAAGCTACACTAGCTAAGCTAGTTTGACAGGAAGTACTACAGTAAATATCCTAGATATTTATCTTAGTCTTACACAGAAGTGGGTAGAGAACTCAAAAATAGTTATCAAGTTAGATAGGAATGAGGTGAGCTTGTCCTAAGCTTGTTTATTGTTGTCATAGCAACTCCTTAACTTTTGTACATTTTTAAGTCTGCCCTGGTTTTAAGGGGAGACGCTGAACACATCGGTGGGGAGAAGGTAGCTTGTTTCTAAGCTCTCCATTTTCAACTAGGTTTGCTACTTTCTCAGAAAAATGTTCTCGATTCCAAGTAGATGCTGTGGATCTATTGACAAAAACAACTTGGGGAAATAATCGCAATACTCCCGTCCTTCACTTCCGACGTCATGGCGGCTCAATGTGGTTAACAGTTGCAAAGGGTCGATACTGTGAATCCCGTCTTCAATAAAGACAAAGGCCAGATGGACCTAATTAAATGGATTTATTCAACTTTTATTTACACACTGGAACTGAAACAAAGCTGCAGCTACGCGTTGAGCTGGCAGAGCAGAGCGACGCCTCGCCTGATCCAGTGCTCTGCGGGGACGTCGGTGTTTAGCGTCATGGCGATGACGTAGTTGGTGGAGTGTCCGGTGGTGGACAGAGTGCCGCGCCGCTCGCTCGTCTTGTAGACAGGAGACAGGTAGCTCATCCTCTCAGGAATGTCCACTCGCTTCATGGGCTTCAGCCACATCTACAGAGCAGAAGACAGAGAGTGAGGAGTGCGCTAACGAGGGGCGTGGCCAAAGAGGGCGGGGCCCGGCTCGCCTTGGGATCTGGTGATAGAAATGCTAACATGTTTCACTTTAAGTTGCTGAGAAGAATAGAATTAGCATCATGGTGCTAACAGAGTTTTATACAGTTAGGCTAATTGTGAGAACATAAATATTAGCAAGTAACTCACAGATCTACTGCAGTTAAGACATTTTCAAGAAAAAAAGTGGAAATTTCTGAGCTTGCAAAGTAAAAAATTATAAAATGAACTAATGACATTTTTTGAGATTAAGTGCATTTTTTTTTAGAAAAAAAAAATTGCTCAATTTAAAATGTCAAAATAAAAAAATCCATGAAAATTTGAGTTTCAAAAGTTGACCATTTGTGACTGTTCAAACTCAGAAATTTCCACATTTTTTCAGACAATTTCTAAAATGAATCTAAAACAACCATTTTGGTAGATGAAATGATTTCTATCTAAAATGCGCCGTTATGCGAAACAGATTCATGAATTTTGTTCATAAACAGATGACAAAGAACATTCAGCCAAAACGTGAATATCAAATCCAAGACTGCAGTGCTTTCAGATGAAATTGTGATTTCATTGTGCCACCACTCTGCAGTTTGTGCCCCATTCTGGGCTGTTTTCCAAACGTATTTGCCCGGTGGGGTAATTCAGTGAACCTCGGGGTCTGGACGGAGCAGCAGGGACTAACCTGAATCTCTTTGTTATCCAAACACAAACAAATTGAAACTTTGGGGACGTGAACTCGTAAAAGCACGAATCCCCTGGAGTTATTATGAAGTTCTGCTTATGCAAAAGAGATAAACTGGGCCAGTGAAGAAAAAAAAACATCTTAGAGTGAAACAAAAGCGGTTTGTTGAGCAGTGCAGAGCGGGGGCCTTGGCGCACATTTACATTTCAAAGTTGCTGTTCCTCTTCTTTTTTTCACCCGCACAAATAATAAACACATTTTAATGAAGTTCTGTTCTTGTTAATAAGACGCCCTGAAATGCCTGAATATTTAACAAGTGAGGCTGTTGCATTATTCATATTCAGAGAAAGGAGATAGAGGAAAGAAGAAATTCTGAGCTTCGTCTTTCCGCTCTGATGATCCACGTCGGGCTGAACAGTGAGGGGATGGCCGGCTTCCCGCAGGCTGGGAGACAAACTGGAGAGAATCAGGAGACGCAGCGCTGCAGGTCCAGACGCAGCGCTGAACCCAGGGACACTAACAGCAGCAGAAAAATAAACTTCCATCTTGCAGCTTCATGCAACGTCAAGCAGACCTGAACTGCCTTTGTTGCAGCGATTCTTTTCAGTAACGCTGCATCTGGGGTGTGAATACTTTTTCCACAGTCAAATTCAAACACCTTACAAGCATTAACCCTAAACAAACCCTACCACCAATCCCAGTACTAACCCCACTACCAACCCGCACTACCAACCCCACTACCAACCCCACTACCAACCCCACTACCAACCCCACTACCAACCGCACTACCAACCCCACTACCAACCGCACTACCAACCCCACTACCAACCGCACTACCAACCCCACTACCAACCCCACTACCAACCTTAAAAAAAAACCCTGAAAATTTGCAAATTTAACCCTAATTCAACCCAAATATGAACTAGTAGGGGAAAAATGTGAGAAAATGTTGATTTTGAACGTCTTGAGATTGTAAAATCACGTAAACCTGGAGAGCCTGACTGCCACCAGGTAATAACACGCTGCTAACCACATGACCACAAGGTGGCGACAACACAACAAGCTGACAATTGCTACGCGCATTCTTTGCAAACCGGTGTGATAAATTCAGAAGTTTGTTGATCTGCAGAACCTCACCAACCTTAACTTAGATTCAGTGTGTGTGTGTGTGTGTGTGAGCTCACCACTGGCATGGAGTCGTGCAGCACTTTGGGGAACGACTCTGCCAAAAGGTTGGTGTCTCTGTTCCAGCGAGCGCCGTCGAGGAACAGACCGTGAACATAAACACCTGACAGCAGATCAGATTCTACGTTCACACAGCAGGAAATGAGACCTAAATCTACATTGTTTACCAGATGTGACTTTTGCATGCCAGTCTAAAAAGATCAATTATGAAAATAAATCTAATTACTGATGGACAACAATTATCTGTCATCTTTGGTGGCCATGCTAACTAGACTGAGCATTCATGACAGGCTATGCTAGCATTGCTACAGAAGGGTGACTGACAGCGCTAAGACCCGCCTCCTGGTTCTGGACTGGTTGTTTCTAGTTAGCTTGGGAAGCACTGGGAGAAGGCAATGGAGCAAAGTCTTTTCATGGGTCTCCTTACACAGAGACAGTTAAAGAATATTTTTTGTAAAAGTTGCAGCTTTGCGGAGGCCTTCAGCCTGCGTCTAGCCGTCCTACCGTCTTCTGGAGGGTCGATGTATTCACCGTCGTTCAGGACCTGGAAGTCGAAGCCCAGCAGGTCGATGGGAATTGTGTGTTTCCTGGCATAGTTCTGCTGGCTGCCGGTGAGGAAGGCCTGGGTGAAGAAGAACCCGGAGATCCAGAAAACGGGAGGCGTACCATGGTCATACCAGTCCTGAAAAACAAGGAGAGGAAACGCAGTTACAAGAGGATGGACTCACCCATCAGTACTACTCAGGATCGAACCGCCCAGTTCAGGACGACGAAAATCATTTTCATTTCAGGCCTCATACAGATCAAAGGCTGTGGCAGAATGTTTAATAAAAATACTTATGAACAAACTGCTAAAAGATTACAGATTCTTTCAGATTAAATACTCAACATCTGGTCACAATAATGTAATTTGGTTTAACTGATAAAATAATTTAAGCATGAAACTTGAGTCTGCAGTAGGCTGAAAACATGACGGTTCAAGAGTTTCATATCAGTTGATATTGATAATTATTGATTTGTTTTAAATGTGTTAAAATACTGAAACTGTTGGCGTAACCTTTTCTGCTTTCTCCAGTTTCCACGTCACAGCGGTTTTTATTTTTAAGCCTTTATGAGTCTCTGTGAGGAAACTCGAAACTGCTGCTGCTGCTGTTGCCAGGCAACCAAAGTTAGAGGGAGGAAGAGTTAGTCGATTCCACTAACTAAGCTAAGCTAGCTGTTAGCATCTAAAGTCTTTCTTCTGCCTTTATCTCCCAGAATGCTGTTCGGTTCTGGATCGGACTTCAGTCAATATTCTATCAAATGAACTGACCACGCGTCTGTTGCGATGCATATTGACCTTTACCCTCCACAATCCAGCTTAAAAGCTTTGATTAAAAATAATGAAGTTTTTAAAAAAAAAGGTATAAATATTTAAATTAAATTACATTTAACTCCCATAATTGATACTAAAAGTACTTTATTTTTGTTATTAAACTGGCAATAGAGCAAATAACATCACTATTATTTAAAACCAGATTTTCTGTGGTAGATATTTATAAAAAATTATACGATGTCTTTTTTTCCTCAAACGGTCAGGTAATATTTGTAGCTCTAAATCAATTTTATTCAGCTGTTCTGTAAATAAACTAGCATCTGATTTTCAGACACATTTGTCCAGCCTTTCACCAAAGCGAAGGCGTATGTAAACTTCTGACCCCGCTGGGCTGAGGCAGTGGGATCCTGATCTCCCTCATTGTCCCGCCGCCGGTGGCAGCGGCGGTTCTGTCTGAGGTAAGGAACTCGTGACTCTGCAGTTCAGCGGTCAGGAGTCACGCAGACATTCCTGTCCGCCAACACACACAGGATCCTTTCAGCGTAACGAGGGAGGATTTCTACTGTGGGAACGGACCGATGGACCGGCTCGCTCCCGGTCACGGGGCTTCCTGGGTGGTTCATTCCCTCTTTCATAACGGCTCATGTGTTGCATCCTTAAGCAGGTTCAGATTAGTGCAGCATTTTACTGTCAAAATATTTCCAGTTTAGATACAAACTTGAATACTTGAATTCATACTTTTGAATTCAAGTATGACCGCCATTTTTTGACCTTTTAAATCAGTTATTGCAATAATATGTTACCTGTTATCATGACCTGGTTGAACTTTGTCACATTGTATGTTTTCCACTGTGGTCTTTGGTTTTAAAGTAACAAAATGTAGCAAAATCTGTTCTTGAATCTCACACCAGTGGATGACTGGATTCAGATGAAGACGTGTGACAGAACACATCTTCATCTTTTTAAGACACAAAAAAGACACTTTTTTGTCTTAAGAATTTTAATATGGTTAGTGGTTTAGCATTAGCAGAGCTAAGATTCTTGTTTAGCAAATTAGTGGAACATTTTGGTTAGTTGTTCCCATCACTGGATACAACCAAGGCGTCTCCATTACAACCATGGCGGCCATCTTAAAAGACCCAAACATCACCAGTAAATATGATTTCTGACAAATTATACATGATTTGACTTTAAAAGTATTCATGTGTGTTTAAAATGGACAAATTTGGCGTAAAAATAAATCTTCCTTGACAGCCATCTTGAAAAATGGCTGCCATCTTGAATTGTTCAGAGACTATGGTTTTGTTTTTTTTGTGAAGTTCTTGTATCTGCATGTAAAAAAGGTAATTAATATGCATCAGAAGAAGCTCTACTGTAAATATGAAACAACGTTATTCCCAGAGTCGAGTGCAAACACCTCACTGCGCGGCTGTTCCTCATTCATTATTAACACAGAAAAAATGTTCTGCCTCTGCTGAAGCCCTGGGCTCATCTGTTTATGCTGATATCACAACTCTATAAAAAATATTCCTCCTGTTAACAGAAACAGTTGATGAGCTTTCAGGCACCTGTAAGAACTTGAGTCTCTGGAGGAAGTCGTTGACGTAGCCGCCTAGCGGTTTCAGGCTGGGGTACGACTTGTTCATCCACATGCCAGGAATTTTACCTTTCAGGATGCTGTTCACGACTTCCTCCAGCTCTGCTGACATCACCACCAGACCCTGCAGGACGACACGCACACATGAGCATGTACGGCTCTGCTACTAATAAACTAGCAGCAAAGCTAATATTTCTCTTAGCGTGTTAGCGTCTTTGCTAACTTTCATAGCTTCCCCTAGATTAACTTTTTCCAGATATATTCCTACACAATAATTCATTTGGGTGTTTAGTAAACTTTCAGTTAAATAAAGTTCAACATATGTGTTAAAGTTTTGGTTCAAGTGATTAGATGTTTATGTTCGTGCTTTTATTTTGGAGTTCCATTTCCTCTCCAAATAAGGTCAATGCACTGCTGTCGATCTACAGTAGAGATTTAAATATGTTTGACCAAAACCCTACTGTGGTCAATTAGGAAAAATCAGCAAAGTTAGCGATAATCAATAAATATACAACTGAAACCAGGGGTGAAAGGTCAAGCCCAACCGTTCAGGTAGGTGTGTAATAAATTTGACCCCGTTGAGAATCATGTACTGCCTTGCAACACATGTTGTCATTGATGTGGTCGTATTCAACGCTATAGCATTAGCCTCCACTAAATTCTATGTTGGTGTCCCATTTAGCATTAGCTTCCCATAAACACAATGCTACTGTAGCGGTTTAGTGTTATCGTCCGCTAAACACAATGTTGCTGTACAGACATTGTGTTAACTATGTGCTACAGCAACATTGTGTTCAATCAAATACAATGTTGCTGTGACACTTTAGCATTAGCTTTTGCTAAGCACTATGAGGCAACCAATATTATCCAGAATGACCCCAAAAACTCACTAATGGCCAAAACAATAAAGCTTGTGGTTGAGGTGCAACTTGCTATTAGATGTCTAACCAAATCAGGCTTCCTGCTTCACATCCGGACTTCAACATGTTTACTCTGTAAATACAAAAGTAGCTTTTCATATTTAAATGTAGTGGAGATGACAGAAAAACCCTCTGATGACTTTCTGTCGGCTCGTTTAAGAACATAACTCTGGTGTCTAAAGCATCCGCTGTTGAAATCTTTCATTTGTAGCTTTTGACTTTCAGAGACATTTTGAAAGCAAACAAGAGGCCTGATTGAAATGACGGATCCACTAAATTCATTAAGCTTTGGAGCAGCTGTCAGTTCTGACTGATTTCTGAACAATATGCTAATTATAATCACAGATGCTGGAATATTGACGCAATAATTAATGCTGCAGTTCAACCAAAATCACAACATAATAGGACAGACAAGCAAACCTGATGACAGTTGTTCGCCTTTCGTTCCCAACAGGACAGATGTTGCTATTATTTACAGAGTGGTGCACATGGAGACTCTGCTTTCTGTTTATTAGTCATTAATGAGCTTTTCAGGGAGGTCTAGTGTCTTTGTAGCATCCGTCTTAATCACAGGCAGCAAACTGCAGCAAAAATCACATTTCTTTAATCTAAACAGTTTTAGTTTTTTTTTTCACCATTGTGTCCAAGAAACTCAAAATAATTGGTAATAAAATGTGATTTCTCCTTCACTAGCTGCCACTGCTGACTTCAACTGAAATTGATTGTAGATGATTGAATGTTTACAGAATCTGATTTCAGCCAAAGTGTTGAAATACTGAGAAACTGTTAGCTTTGTGGTTCACATATTTAAAATCAATAAGACGTAATGATTTTTGGCCAGTTTATACGAACAAGAATCTTAGCTATGCTAATGCTAAACCGTTGAACAAATAACAATATTAGCAGAAGCTAATGCTAACTGCTAACATTTTTAAAAATGACTGCGATGGTTGTAATGGAGTATGCTTGTACTAAAATCTGCAGTGGTTGGTGCCAGCATTGGGCATATTAGCTCTGCTAACGCTAACCATTAAGATGGCTGCCAACCAGTGAGTCACAGCTTCACCTCCTTCCAGTTGACAACGGCTGTGACTCACAAAACCACAAAGTCCTCAGTTTCAGTTTTTGCTTCATATTATAACTTTAAAGAGCTCAACATATGATGTCACACAGCCATGCTAATGGGCAACGTTTTATGACAATAATTGGCTTAAAAGGGTCAAAGGTCATCTGGAAATTCATGTGGTTAATGGGAAATATGAATAACATGCGACCTGAGGAGCGACCAAGCTAATTTTCATGCTTGCATCCACACTTGAAAGATTTCCACAGCAGTAAGCTGGAGTGCTGCGAACCTTTATGGCCTTCTGGATGTTGATGCAGGAGCTCCGGATGGTGAAGAGCAGGTTGTTGAAGCGGCCCATCTCCTGCACCAGCACGGTGTTCATGCTCTGCTTGTAGCTGGTGGGGAAGCTCCGCAGCGCCGCCTCCAGGTCGAAGTCCGGCGGCAGCTTGCTCAGGATGTCGGCTGCCACTTCAAACACCATGTCGTCGGTGGATTTGGCGTCTCCGCCTCCGGAGCGCGACTGATCAGAGACACAGAGCGGCGATCAGAACATGGAGGCGTCTCATTAAAAATGACAGCTTTCTGGGAAGAATGATCATTTTCCCCTGCTCCTGTGTCACATCATGTATTCCTCTTCAAATACTCCAAGGTCTAACTTCTACATCACCACAGTGATGATTGATTGAAACTAAAACATCTCAAAAATAAACAGACTGGGGACGCAAGTTATTGATTAATGAGTTAATCTAAAGTTAATTCATCTTATTGCTAAGTGGCTATTTTCTTAAAAGCCTGACTTTTCTCTTGTATCAAGTAATAACCACCTTTGCGGGTCGATAAATTGTCCCAGAAGTTATTGTTATTCTATTTTCGAGACCATCTTCAAATGTTATAATGGTAAGAAAAAAAAACTTACATTTTAAATATTGCAAAAATAAAGAAAAGAAAGAAAACAAAAGAGAACAAATAAAATTACATATGAAAACTCTATAAACAATTGTTCTTAAATTGTTCTTAAACAAAAGACTTTTGTCATCCAGTTTTTGATAGAAAGAAAAAAAAATTGTAAAAATGGAAGTTACTAAACTTGTTTTCATTTCTCATCTGATTAATGACTTATTACTTATTGCAACATATAAAGGCTGGCAGTCACCCATAATATAAAAGGTTACATTTTTCATATGCTGAATTGAAGAAAATCACATTTCAACATGATTTTGTGTCAGCGGTACTAAAAACTGATGAATAAACAGAAAATAGAACAAAACAGGAACTTCTGCTGAACAGAAAAATAAAACATGGAAAAATGAAATATGTGAAACAAGCAGAAAGATATTAACACTTAAATATTGACTGCTGTTTTAATGAAAATGGAAATCTGCCGGCTTTTTCCATCACGTGACAGTTTTTCTGTCATCCTCACCTTCGCAGCAAATCAGCTGATAAAGTTGATGCTGCTTCGGTGCTTAGAGCAGCTAAATGAGGCGAGATTCGGGTTAAACTTCAGCAGTTTGTGTTTCTGAACAGAACCGCATAAAGTTCGGTCTTCTGCGTCCCAAACCGGACTCATGTTGGACCGTTCCTTTTCGCCGCCCAGGGATCTCTCCGCCATCTTTGTTTCTGTCTCCGCTTAAGGATGACCAGCGGCGCCCCCTGCCGGATGGCGGCCAAACTGCAGCACTGCAGAACAGGTCTGCAGCTTCTGCTCTGCCTTATATTCATAGCAAACAAACAAGCGATTTTTTTTATATTTTCTAAATAGATATTTATTGTAGATCAAAGATTTTAAATTGATTTTTACGATGGTGCATTAAGGCCATTGTATATTTAAAAAAGGAACACATTTTCAGAAATGTTCTGGGGGGGGAAAAGGGAAATTTAGGAAAAGTTGGGAAAAGTTAAAAAATTTACCAGAAAAACTCCAGAAATTTATAGATTAATCTCTGAAATGTTCCAGAATTGTTTTTTTTTTAAATCGACTTTTTGAATTTTTTTTGAGTTTCAAAAGTTGATAAATTCCAAATTTTGCATATTTTGGGTGTTTGCTGTATTTACAGAAAAACATTTAGGTTTCGGTTTTTCTTGGGCTCAATTGAACAAATGTATTTTCAGTAATATGTACAAGATTTGGGTCAATTTTTTTTAAAACGCATGCTGCACTTAGTTTAATAAATTAAATCAAAGCTGATTTGAATCAAAGTCACCTTTTCAATCAAAATCTCTGGTTGAACATGGTTCTACCTTTTGTTAAAGCATGGTCACAAAATCAATTTGTGTTACACTTTACATTTTCTATTGTAAGAAAATTATATCCGGAGTAATTTTTCCTTTTGTATCATTTTTGAACTGCAGCTGAGGGCCCGACAGAGTCAGTCGAAAGGCCACAATCGGCCCCCGGCCCGCACTTTTGGACACCCTTAAGTTAATCAATTTAAAGAAATGTAAATCTAATAACAAATCAATTGTTTGCATCCCGAAAACATACATTAAGAGCTTCTTCCGAATTTCAACTTTATTTTCTTATTTCCAGGTGGAAGCCGGAGCAGAACGGCTTCACATTTTCCGTCCAATTTCTCCCACACACCAATTTGACACACTCTCATCAGCCGTTCTGAAGCTCATTCATGCTGATAATTATTCACTCTAATCTGCGATTCTTCCGCTTTTCGTCGTATCCATTCACCTACACGATGTTCAGCCAGCGGTAATGGATAATCACCGGCGAACGGCGGCCGCCTTACAGTAGCAGAATGACAAATAGCTGCCTCATTCCGCTTTAAGTGCGTCACTGTTTATCGATCATTGAGACTGATGAGAGCGTATTAGATGCTAATGAAGTCCACACATGACTGACGCCAATATTAATCTTGCCGAATAATATTAATAGGAATAAATCCCGGAGCTCTAAATTTAACTTTAAATGTGGGAGTCACTGTGCGTCTGGAGATAATTGTCTATTTATCTGTTGCAACCAAAAAAAGTCTGATGCTTTGGAAGTAAGTTGCTCCGTAGAAACACACACAAACACACACACACTCAGCTGTGAGTCTGAAAACTACATGGACGTAGAAATAAATCAGCTAGAAGCGCAGGAGGAGCAGCGACTCTTTCATCTAGAAGTGGGCGTTGATGTGAAATCTGTGGATTTGATTTGCAGTGAACGGTTTGAGAGTTCAGAGCTGCGGTATCATGATGTGGGATCACAAGATCCACCAGAGCCAGAAATACTGAAAAAGTCAACTGAAATATTAATGTTTGGTTCATTTTAATGTAGTGGAATAAAATTAAAGGGGACAAAACGAAGGCCGATTAATTAATCTTTCTTTTTTTATTCTAGCCAGAATGAAAAAAGAAAGAACTATATAATTTGACTTTTATTATATAATCACACTACAAAAACACAGAATCTCACCAAGTAGTTTAGTGCAAACATCTTATACACTCAAAATTAGCCAACAAGTAACTTTTCAGAAAGAAATCTGAGCTTTTTCAAAGTAAATAATTCCTTATTCTACCTGTCTGAGGTGATCTGACCGCAGCGGGGCGTGGCGTTACCTGTGTGAGCAGGATGCTGTCAAACAGCAGCTGCGTCTCGGCCTGATCCTTGGTGATGTCTGCGTTCGCGTTCATGCCGAAAATCTCCGGCGACGGGTTGAGGGGAAGCGACTTGGTGAACTCCAAGTAGCTGTTGTACTGCGGCAGAAACGACGGCGGCGGGGCGGGGGGCGAGAGGTTAGACATTTTTAACGCAACATCGGAAAACATCTGCAGTAATAACCCTCACTGAAAAACAACTGTGCTACAAAGATTGCTGGCATTTGTTTTAATGAATATGTAAATGTGACTTCATGAATAAAAGATGTGATTGGAGGGGGGTGAAGTACGGCGGAACAAAATGCCAAATAAAATGCTGCTCGCCGCAGACCGCGCCGCGTTAACAAATCCATCAGCCGTCGGTGACAGCGACCGCCTGCTGCGCCTTATTACACACATTTTATCTGCTGATGACTTTTTAAAGGTGGCTCATCAACAGTTAGAGCGAACTCTGGGTCAGGGGCTGCGGCTGCTGGGGAACTCCAGAGTTTATGGAGTTTTTAAAGCGCCGGCGCGGCCTGAAGCAGTGCTTACCCGATGGCCATTAGCTGGCTTTCTAACATCCTTCAGCAAAATGCAAGGTTTTAAAGATGTAAAAACAACAAAATCCACCTTTAATTTAACATTTAACCTTCACAATTTAATAGAACTATAAACAAATGTGCGATAGGTTGAAAAAATGGAACAAAATCAAGTTACGTCTTTAATATGTTGCTTTGGAAAAGCATCTTTTTCTATAAAACATTTGAAATATTAGAGGAGTTATTGTCAGAAAGGAGCTGAACTTTGACCTGGACTGCAGTTCAGCATTGAATGTTTTTACAACAGACCATTAAGATCGTTTTGTTTTTTAAATTACAATAAAATATTGCAAAAAATAAATTTGTAAAATTATGAGAATAAAACCTTAAAAATATGATAATAAAGTTTCAACACCTACATTTAAAAGCAGTCTGCATTGAAATTATGGAGCAATTTGTGAAGTTATATTCTGATATCAGTTTTTCAGATAATCAAATACTTCATCTTTTAACACATCAGCATTAAAACATGATCAGCATTCAGACTTTGAAACGATGAAGCTAATGACTGAACCAGAAGTGGGTCTGACTTACATCGCCGTCTGGAGGCACGTAGTAAAGCCCGCTGGAGTCAAACAAGTAGTCGGGGTTATCGATTAGTTGTGTCGTGTAGAAGATGGAGAGGATGGTGCGCAGAGTTCGTCTGTCCCAGTCGTCCGTGACGCGTCCTCCGTAGTTACACTCTCCGGTCATGTAGCGCAAGGCGTCGAACGGGACGTCCTGGAAACACGAGTCAGTAAAAGGTTTTAAATTTAAAATTATATTGAGAAAGTAGCTCAGCTATGCTAGCTTGACTATGACAAATCTAACATGTAGATGTGCTGTGGAATTTGCTGTGTTTTGGTTTATTTAACATTAAAATAAAGTGAACCCGATTCTCAGAGAGAATCAGTAGCTTTGTCAATTTATCACTTATTAAGGAATCGCTAAATAAATATCAAGCTGAAAACGTGAAACTGAAACAAACTGAACTTTCTGTTCTTTGTGTGGGAAATGTTTTTGTGGGTTTTTTGTGTTGATTCCTGATACACTTCTCGTAATCTCTGCTGTATTGGCTGGTATTGGTTGTTTTTAGTGTTACTGTTCCCTCTATTGATGAGCTCTTCAGCCACGATGTCTTATGGAAGCACAATAGACAACATAAACTGGACTAACTGCCTCGTTTGTTTGTAGAACGCTGCAAACCCCATAAAAAAACTTCAAAATGCAATAATTTGAAAATTCAATAAACTTTGGAAATATGAAAAAAACAAACAAACAAAAAAAAAAAACAGACAATGTCCAAATTCTTTGGGTCGATTGTTTTCTCTTTTGTTTCCCATTCCTGACTCGACGTCAGGGGCCAAACAGTTCATTTCAAGGGCCACATTTTGGGCATCTTTGCTTTAGCGGCTTACAGAGAGACTCCAGGAGAGTTTCACTGAAAATGTCACCATCTACAAAAAAAGAGATCGCCTGGCTCTCGATTTCCGCCGTGAATGTTGGAGTGTTTGTGGAAAAATGTCAAGAGGAGCTCGGAAAATGTCTCATGTAAGGAAATACTTCATTAAGTCAGAACCAGAGGTGGCGAGATAATAAAATGTGACTGTCGGACCTGGTACTGCTCCAGGAACATGTGCAGCTGCTGCACGGAGATGCGCAGGTCCGTCTCGTTGAACTCGTACGGGATGTTCCAGCCTAGCGGGCCGAACTTCCTCCTCTCCTGTGTCAAGGCGTGGAAGAAACACAAACCGTACAGCAGCTTCTTGAACACAACCTGGGACAAACACAAACAAAGAATGAAGGTTATTATGGAGCCCCTGCATGTTACTGTTCACATTTGTAAATTTTGCACATGCGCACCTCACTGGAGGGCATAAAGACAATTTTTTTACATGTCGCTGCGCCGCAGTAGAACAATTATACAACTGAAACCTGGAGTTGTAGGTACTATTAACTTAATGCAGTGCGCCACAGCAAAGGGGAAAATAACGCAGAACAACAACTCAAAACCTGGTATTCCTCTTTCTCACTACACACAGGCTCGTTGCCATAGCAACTGACAACAATGCCACCCAATATATCAGGATTCAACGCAAAAAATAATCAAACATTTCCCACACAGAGAACAGAACATTCAGTTCGTTACAGATCTGTTTTTATGTTTGATGTTTATTTCGCGATTATTGATTAGTGTTCAGTGTAATCGATTAGCTACCTCTGTTATTAGCTAAGCTACAACGGCAGCAGTTGATTAGCTCATTTAAACTTCTAATCTATTGATGATCTGTCAGAGTTAATGTGCGTTTTATAAATGATCCAAAACACAGAATTCTGCAGCACATTTACATGTCAAAGTTGTCATAGTCAAGCTAGCATAACTAAGCTACTTCCTGTCCCCTTGCTATTTTTTTCTTAATTAAAACTTTCTCCTGACCTTGATATCTGGTTGCCATAGTGTAGCAAAGCACTGCATCCTTTCAATTCAATGTCAGGTGTACATTTCAGATTTAGAGTGTTATATTGATAACTTAAGAGCTAATGCTAATCCTCGTCGGCTAGCAGCTTTTTGCCTTCCAGCAGGGAGGAGATTGGGGGATCCGGGGGCGTGACGTCACACTGCAACTGGCTTATAATAGTAAAAACTAAGCTAAAACTAAATAATATTTAACTTGTCGTAACTAATATAAACCAGCAAACACACTGTAAAAACGTATTCAATCAGACAAACAAGTCACAACAATAAGAAACAAAACTGCAGTGAAAAAGTCAGAACTATTATAACCCAATAAACACCAAAGAACTGACCGACTTGTTGGAGCTGTTGAAGAACTCGGGGTCAGAGATGGGGTCCATCAGGTAGGAGCGGCCGATGTTGGAGCGGAGGCCCTTGGGCGCCTCGTTGGTCATCTTCACGCCGTTCTGCAGCACGGTGACGGGGAAGGTGGGCGACGGGTAGCTGGTCAGCCACAGCCTGAAGTCTGGGTGGGTGGAGTCAGGCAGCAGGCCCTGCTCAGCAACAGCACACCAACCGCTCAGCCGGGTCGGAATAAAACTACGTCACAGACGCCATTGGTTGTTTCTACCTCACAGACTCTCTCCAGTATTGGCATCCAGGAAGTGGCTAAGTGGCAGTTCTGCAGGACGACCCAGGTGCCGTCGTTGACGCCTGTCTGAATCATTTTCATGGCTATTGGACCCTGACCTTGACCCAGAGACAGGGAGGTGAGCTTGTTGCCTGAAAAGCCCTGAGAGAGCAAACCAGTAACACATCTCATAAAATGACTCTACTAAGAGTGTACAATCATCTGCAAAGATACAAAATCTTACCAAGTATTTTTGGTCTAGTTTCTAAATAAAACAAAATTAACTGATAAATAATTTTTCAATAATTCACAGAAGCTTGTTTTAAGTCAATAATTTCTTAATATTGATGAAAGAAATGCTAGCCACAAAGTTTGCTTCAATTATTCTTAATTGAAAAAAGTAAAGAAAAAGTAATTGAACAGAAAAAAATTGAAACAAAAACATATATATAAGCTCACAAAATATATATGAAACTGAATATAAGTTTCAAATAAAAAAAAATTCTAACATAAAAACAAACAAAAAGAAAAGTGAAAAAATAAATGTTAAACTTAAAGTAAATATTTGAAGCTGAAAAACTAAAATAATTGTAAAATTCAGAAAAAAAAATCTAACTGAAAATGATTTTGCAATGAAGGAAAATATCTGAAATTAAAAAAAGAAACAAATGAAAAATAATTTTAAAACAGAAAAAAAATAGAAACTGAAAACAGTTCAAAATTAATTTGAATTTTTAAGTTTTATTTTTTCTTCAGTTTTAAAAAAAATTAAGCAAATATCATGGCCCCCATTTCGCTCCGTACATTAATTTTAGATCATTTGGGAAAAAACTGTGTAAGATCTTTTTTTTAAGTGTGTCTTTTATCTACAAATTTGACTAAATGATTTGTCACCCTGACTTGAACTTCAGTTATTTTTGCACCAAATGTGGCTCCATATGAGGTTCCCTCATCAAACGAGTGCTTGTTGAGACTTTCGCAGTGTGGTCGTACCATTTCGTCTCCGAATTTCAGCAGCGCCGCCATGGGGTCGGAGCCGGGGGACAGGATGAAGATGAGGGGAGCGCAGCAGTGGCTGTCTGAGAACGCCGTGTTCAGGTTGAAGGGCGGCGGTTCGATGAAGGCGTGGCCGACGCTGGCCGAAACAAACTCCTGCACCATCGGGACGATCTGGGGCAGAGCAACGTCTTCAGTGTACATCAATGTGAAGCGAACGCTCAGTCATCGCTGTCGGACAAACCTTGTCGGGTCGGAGACATCGGATCACCATCATCTTCTGAAACTGGGTCAGGTTATCCTGCCACACGCCAGGGAATTGAGACTGATGGGGGTTCTGCAAACATTCACAGCAAAAGGACAAAAACAGTCACATTTAAAAAACATCTAAATATCGTACAGACTCAGCTGGGGATGTCTCAACTCTTTACTCCGTCACAAACACACATTACTGTTAGGTTTTTGTGACAGAAGTGACATTTTAAAACAAGAAGATACACCAGTAATGAAATAAATGTATGTATATGCTAGAAATATCAGAATATAAGAGACTGAACACTACAGTCTAGATTCTTAACACTAGAGACCAAACACGAGCCAACGGACACTAAAGACTCTGGACTCTCTGGACTAGAGACCAGGGACAGTGACCTAAAAACTAGGCTCTTGGCTCTGGACTCTGAATGCTGAACAGATGATAAACTTTTGTTGCCTTAAGACAACAAAAGTTGTTTCTCCAGCTTTTGTGTGTGAAAAGTATAAAGTCTGTGCATGTCAAACAGAAATATCAGAAGGTAGGTTGCAGAAAACTGAGAGTGTTGCACCATGGGAATAAAGGTACACGTGGTTTCCATGGTGGGGACGGACATATTTTTATTCTAATCTCCTAGGATTTCTGTAAAAACGTGTGTGTGTGTGTGTGTGTGTGTTGAATTGAACAGCTGCTCTCACATCGAGATTGAATAAATGTGAATTTTACAACTGGAACAAACTAGAACTAATTAGACAGAAGTGTTGTGGCTGATTGTGTTGATTATACATCAAACTTGGAGTGTGTAAGGATGTGTGTGTGTGCAGCAGCAAAAAGACATGCTGGTGTGCACCAAACATTGATTTAACAGCTGTTCTTTCATCTAAACTGCATAGATGTGACTGGCACAACCGAGCGGAGAACATTTAATGAGATAAAAATTCAATTTTAGCTCTTTTGTATTACAAAGACATGTCTATGAGGATCATGTCCTCTGAATCTGGCAGCAGATCTTCTCCTCTTACTGCCGAAACTCATCCATTTAAAACAAAACATGATCATAAAAAAAAAATTAGTACTCAGAAACACAACATACATAATTAAATTTAGTCATACCCTGAAATAACACAGTAAAAAACAAATATGGCGGGACTGTGAAGGGCCTGGGTGTAGAAACAGGAATTAAGAGACAAACAACAAACATGAGAGACTCGATGCTGGACACTAGAGACTAGACCACAATACATACTTTTTTGGCACTACTGGAGCTCTATACGATTTCTTTTTGATGAAGGTTCCTGGTCATTCATGTCTGTCCCGCAGCCCTAATTAGGCATAAACTCAAATGCTAAAATGCTTTTTATCAACTTCCAGCCTCGTCTGGCGTTTCCATGGATACCAAACCTGCCTATGTTTGAGCGATGTGAAGTGCTGTCATGAACGTAGGGGCTGTGCAAACCAAGACCGAGCTGGGCCTCACCGGGCTGTCGTAAACCTCCTTCCACTCTGAGAGGAGTCCCTGGAAATCCTGCCGGAAGTTGTGGAAACGTTCGATCTCATCCAGACGGCAGAGTTCATCCCAGGACGTCTTAGGAAGCCAGCTGCAGGGGTTGGGGAAAGGGTTGTCCAGGCCCACGCCGCCCGTCAGCAGGAAGCGCCAGTCCGTCTCATCCACCTGAAACATTCACACCAATTTGGGCATTTGAAGAGTAAAAATGCCGGAGCTCTTTATGCTAGATTATGTCGTCCATAAAATGAGGATAACTTGCTCGTCTGGTTGCCTAATCACTCAGTGAGAAACATGATAGGAAAAGCCATCAGAGACGTTATGCGCGTGTGAGCATGCACCCACCAGCTTGTCGTGCATGAGCAGACTGACACTGAGGCAGAAGGAGAAAAGCAGCTTGTCCTTCTCAAACAGGGAGCGGCACACGTTGACATACAGCGCGTAGGTAAAGTGGTCCCTGAGGATCTGCAGTCTGAGGCAGGGACATGTATCACACTTTTAATCAGCACAATTATTCCAGCAGAAACCAAACCGAGCGGCGCTGCAAACCCAACCCATGCATTAAAATCACTTCAGATGTGTTTTTACAGGAGATCTATTATGAAAAAAATCACGTTTTTGTGCTTCCATTTGGGTCTCTACTGCTTCTAAGAACTAAAATAAACACCCGGCTGTTTCTGAGGAATAAGTTAAAACTTCAGTGTGTAATGTTTACTAAAAAATATCTATTTTTTAAATATTTGATAAAACTGTCACCATGTCACCGTGACAGTTTGTTATGAAACAGACAACCAGAGCTTCTACTGCTGTCTGAAGAAATGCACTTCTCTCAACCAAAATCAGCCAATCAAAGCCACGAAGAGGGTGCTGGCGCTGTCAATCAATCTCACATATGCGTTGCTAAATGTGCTAATGGTGGAGAAACATAAAAAACATTTATCTGCCATCATTGGTGGCCATGCTAACTAGCCTAGGATTCACAACATTCTGTGCTAGCTGCAGCGTGCCAGATGAGCCTCGCTATACACAGGTTGATTGACAGCACTAAGACCCGCCTTCTGTCTCTGATTGGTGGTTTCTAGTTAGCACTGGGAGAAGCTTAAAATTTTCACAGATTATCTGTCTCAAAACATAAAGGGAGTTTCAACAAATATGTTGATTTTATTGAGTCTTTTCAAAAACATCTGAAAATAATGTAACCATCTACAATAACTCTTTAACTAAACGAGTTACAAAAATATTTAATTTCTCTTTGGGATCAATAAATTACTTTTTAATTTGAATAAGCAGGCAATGCCGGTTACCTAGCAACCCCAGCCTGTTACCTAGCAACCAAAGCAGAGCTCCAGCACATTTGATCAACGGGTTTTTCCTCTGTATGCTCTGTACAACTTGATGGTTGTGCAGGGGGCTCCACTTCTGCTTTTCAAAGATGAATCATTGTATAATTGTGCATCTTGTCGGCCATTTTTATGTGCGAATGTAAACGTTGTATGCCAGCTGCAGCTTATTTGGCTTTAAAATGGCAGGAGGCCCTAAAACATCAATTTTAAAAGAAAATCTTATTATGTAAGAATAATTAAAAAACATAACAAACATGTTTTGTTTTGCCCATAAATCCTATTCTAACCTGTTCAAGAGGCATAATAGGTCATATTATAGCAGCGGAGTTGGAGTGGCTTACCTCTTGTCCACGTCTTCAGACTTCTCTGAGCTGTCGATGGAGCCGATGAAGAGGTTGATGAACCAGGTCAGGGAGTACTGGTACATCGGCTCGATGTTTGCCAGGTCAGCAATGGAGAAGAATAGGATGGCAGAGTGAATGGCGATAGGTTTGTAGCCCATCCGGGTCTCATCGATCTTCTGCTCCGTCTCCTCAGCCACCGCCTGCTTCTCTGAGATTTCATTGGCTAACACCTTGGAGCAGGACAGGATCTTGATGGCCGTTTCGTCCTCCAGAATATTGCCCTCAGAGGAGGAGAGCACCTCCAAGATTTTATCCTCAATCTCCTTCAGTTGTCTGACAAAGAACCACAGTTTGGTTTAGTAAGTGCTGGAGACAGTTGGAGTCTCCAGGCAGCAGGTTGGGCGGCGCAGCGTGGAGGGAAAAGGCACCTTTTGTTTTCTGCACCCTGTCGGATGAGGGCTTGCTTCTCCTCCTCCAGATCGGGCCGTTCCCGAGCCACCACGATGCCCAGCAGCTGGTCCTCGATGCCCTCAGGCGTGATCATAAAGTTCAGCAGAGTGACCTAAACAGTGCAGCACATAATTTAATATTCCAGCAACATGTAGGTACAGGAACCCAATAACCCACAGATGTTCTTAAGTGATTGCTGTTTAAAAAAAGAATTCAAGACAACCATCTTGGCAGCCATCTTGAAAAATGGAAGCCAAGATGGTTGTCAAGGAAGATTTAATTTTGCACTAAATTTCCCCATTTTTAATCACAAATGAAATGTTTTAGAGTCAAATCACACGATTGCCAACAAAAATCATATTTACTGATCATGTTTTGAGTTTCCAAGATGGCCACCGTGTTTGTCATGGAAGATGCATTATTACTGACAAATCAGTGTCTGTGGAGTCAAATGACAGCTACATATCTCGGACCACAGAAATCAGATTTATTTTATTAATTTTGTGTCTCTTTTTTTCTCGTGAAAATTTTTTAAAATGGCCGCCATGGCTGTAGTGGAGAATATATGTTTGAACTAAAATCGCCAGCAGTTATTGCCAGTAGTGGAAATAGCTAAACAAAAAGTTCAACTAATTCACAAAACCAGAATCTGACCTCTAAACACAAACAATTAGCCAAAGCTAATGCTAACCATTAACATTTTTGGTAATGGCTGCCATGGTTGTAATGGAAAATATGAACTAAAATCAGCAGTTCTCATTGCCGATGGTTCCACTAAACTGCTGAATAACAATCTTGGCTATGCTAATGCTAACCGCTAAAGACATATAAAAAATTAGCAGAAGCTAAAGCTAACCACTGAAATCATTGTCAGTCCATATCAGACATCTTGAAGTCCTTCACATTGATGACTGGCGTGAGACTCAGAAACAGAAAAAGTTCTCAGTTTCAGTTTTGATGTTTTTGAGTTTCAAAAATAAAAAATGTTCTACATTTGAAACTCTGAAATTCCTGTTTTTCTAGAAATTGTTTGACGTTAGTCTCAAAATGTCTGAGTTTTGTGGAGTGAATTTACTTCTTTTGTCGTCTATTCACAATGTTCCGAATGCGCATCGTATTTTAATCTTACTAAAACTGAAAGCAGGATAACTGGTGCTAACCAGCGCCCCCTGGAGCAGGTTGTGGAAAAGCCAGAACCACAGCAGTTAGCAGAAACCATCGTCTCTTTGAGGAATTTGCAGGTTGCCATCCATGAGGGGAAATTGCTTCATCTCAAACGCCACTACAGATCTCAACCCATTTTGACCAAGTGTCACTTTTTGAACATTTTTGAACATCAGTTTTCTCATTTTTTGTCACTGAATGTTGTACTTGTGTTGCCTGCAGATGTGGAATCATAAAGTTCTGAACTGAAGAGTCATTATTGGTTTTGTAATGCACTGTGCTTATCTCAACATGACATTTCCTCTGTAATCACTGAAGTTTGTTGGTTTTCTCTGTTATAAATCAGGTGCAACGATCGGATTGCCTCTAATAACGCTGCAGTTTGCTGCACTCGTTCTTTTAGTGTGAAAGGGTGTTCTTAGCTTTACCTGGAGGTTCTTCTCTATAACCTAAATAAGAAGTGTGCTTCTCTGGGGTTTAATTTTATTTCCATTGATGCAGAGGGGCCCACTCTGCTGGTGGTAACAGCTTGGATCTCATATAAATCTTCAGTTTGTCCTTTTCACACATTGGAAAAGAGCCGCTTCTCCACTGGATCAGCCCTCTTTTGCATTTCGAAAAGCGGTTTAATGGGCGTAATGGAAACTCTCACACTAATACACTGTATGCCAAAAAAAGATTTAGACAAAAATGGAAGAGAAAGGGACGGAGCCAGTTGTGAAAAATGAGCTGAATCAATCTAATAGCCGGCCATAAAGCGGCGAGCTGCTACAAATAGATGCTGGAAATGTGATCTTCTGAAATGCTTTCCAACCTCTTCCTTCTCTGTAATGTGATTTACTTTAATGCTCCTTTTCCTGAAATACTTTTTCAGATTATGGAGGGTGGGAGAACAATGATCCACTGTGTGATTGGGGTAAAAATGATCGGTGTAATCAAATAACAAACATTTGCCTAAAAAGAAAAAAAGATTCAAGCTGGGAGACAGAAAGAACAGAGACTTTCTGACAGAATCGCCTTTTTGTTGTCAAAATGACCTGCTAACACGAGGTTTCTCATTTACTGTTGAAGATTTTACAGAGAGGCTGCACAGTGGTGCAGTGGGTAGCGCTGTTGCCTTGCAGCAAGAAGGTCCTGGGTTCGATTCCTGGCCCGGGGTCTTTCTGCACGGAGTTTGCATGTTCTCCCTGTGCATGCGTGGGTTCTCTCCGGGTTCTCTGGCTTCCTCCCACAGTCCAAAAAACATGACTGTTAGGTTAATTGGTCTTTCCAAATTCTCCCTAGGTGTGAGTGTGTGTGTGTGTGTGTGTGCATGGTTGTTTGTCCTGTTTGTCTCTCTGTGTTGCCCTGCGACAGACTGGCGACCTGTCCAGGGTGACCCCGCCTCTCGCCCGGAACGCAGCTGGAGAGGAACCAGCAACTCCCGACCCCGTTAGGGAGAAGGGTGACGGAAAATGGATGGATGGGTGGATTTTAAAGAGAATATCATGTTTCTCTGATATTTTGAACATAAATGAATCATTTTCCAAAGATTTGAAAGGAGAGGCATGAACACTGCAAAATCACAAAATCTCACCAAGTATTTTCAGTCTCCATTCCAGTGCAAATATCTCAATACATTTGAAATAAGACAAAACTTACATATAAGTAACTTTTGATCATTCAACCAGTTGGGTAACTTGTGGTTGCCTAGCAACCACAAGTTACGCAGCAGCAGTTTCAGGTTTTGCCTGCACATGGTTAAAAATCAAAAAATAAAGGCATGGAGTGAAAACTGGATAAAACAGGAAAGGTCCCTCCATCAGTCTGGAAGCATTTCAGATATTTAAAACAAAAGCAATCAGTAATGATCAATATTGACTGTTATGAAACCCTTACGTCATGCTAGGCTTTTCAGCCTGGTCGTCCGGTCCTGCAGGAGAGACTTTAAATCCAGAGAGTTTTACCTTCACTGAGATCTTGGGTAAGTAGTGAGGGTTGCGCAGCTTGGTGGTGATGTAGAAGCGGAAGTCGGGCGCGTACTCGATGGTGGAGTCTCCCAGGCGGATGCACAGCGCCCCGCCCTGCTTGAAGGTCTGCTTCAGCAGCAGAGGCTCCAGGATGGGGTCCAGATCCTCGTCGATGTTCTCCAGCAGCACTGGAACACAAAACCCGCTTCGTCTTCACAAACCATCATCATCATCCGGGCGTCAGCCGCTACAACGGTGAAGCTGCACCGGTTTAAACGGTTCCAGTTGAAGCAAATGGTTTTCCTCCACAACACGTTTCCAAACAGACTCACTGAGAGGTAGAGCAGCGTAATGTCACTCATTTCACTCAAACTCATATCGATTCATTACTCTGAGAAAAACAGACATAACTTTTGTTTTCTGACTTACAAAAACAAACAGTTAACATTCTGCATTTCAGATTAATAGAAATTTAAGGATTTTTGTTCTCATTTACTGGGTTGGGGCTCCTTTTGCATTAATTACTGCATCAGGCCTGAATACTCCAGAAGGAAAATCTGGAACATTTGAAGCTACTAATGCGCTAATAGCAGAGCTAATAGTTTGCTTAGCAATTCATCAAGATAATAATTTCATGCTGATGCTTAAGATCAAGTATGTCCTATTTGTAAAACTGATTCCAAGGTAGAACAAGATGCTCAACGTTCCTCAAATCTTATTATTTTTCATAAAAGATTAAAAAAATTCTTGCTAATATTACAAGTTTATTTTTTTAGCAACATTTCAACTTCATTTACTTATCATTACAATTTTATTCTCATAATTTTATGAGTTTATTCTCGTATTATTCCAACTTTTTTCCATATTATTAATTATCATAAGATTATAACTTTATTCCCATATTAACACTTTTGTTGTTTTATTGTGTTTTTTTCTCGTATTGTTATGGATCATTTCAACTTTTTTTTCATATTATGACCTTTTTCTCACATTTCTCACACAGTGTTTTAGTTAGCAGTGCCAACCACTAGCAGCCACTACCTTATTTTAGTTATCAGGACGAATAAATTGACCAACATTAACTCGGAAACCGCTGAGGCTACAAACGCCGGATCCCCTAACATCACTGCTAATGTGACTTCACATTAAGAATGATAATGCTGTTCTCGTGTTTCCAACGCTGGCCCGTTTATTATTGATGTTGCTCTGTCAGGAGGCAACTCGGCTCCCAGAGGCAACTGGGAGCGGCAACCTTTTCCAAACACAAACCAGCAGCAACCTGCTGATGATTACGGAGGAGAAACAACAGCTCCGTCCAGCTGGAGGAGCGAACAGCGGCACATTGTTACGGACTGCCACACAAACACAAAGAAAGTGCAAAAGTGTGAAATAAGAAAAGAGGCCATCAGGGAAGGAACTGTTCCCTCTGGGGACAATTGTGCAGAGACGTTTCTCTAATGTCCTTTAGTGCCTGTTTCTCACTTTAAAAACTCTGAATCCAGTCAAATGAAAGTTTTTTTAGCGTTTTCCTCCTCAGAGCTGCTGGTTCTGCTGGTTGGTGGTTCATTAGGCCACATTAGCGCTTCAGCCAAACCCGTCTCCCGTTTTATTGGGGAAACCAACGCATTTCCCCCGATTTCTGAGACCAGCTCACCATGCAGCCTCGTCGAGTCGTTTTGGACGACTTTCTCTGTTGTTTTCTTCTTTTAGGCGAATTACGTTAACACCAGTGCTCAGAGTTACAATCAGGGTTCGTCTCATTTATCATTTCCTGCCCAACGAAACACAGTTTCTGCAAAGGAATTATTTCACATAAATATGGATGTGTAACAGGTGATGAAAAGTTGTTTCTCCAGACGTTGTTGATGTCTTCAGTCATGTTAGGCTGCTTTGGATGGTTGGTGGTTACCGTAGCAACCGGTAACCGGCAGCTCCGCCCCCTTTTTTTTTTTTCTGTTGTCGTTTGAAACTGTGGTTTGTTTTTCTTTTCAAGTGTTACAAGTATTATATTTCAACATATATTTTAGACAAATTTAATTATATACAGTGTTTTATGAGTAATGCTGCTATGATTTGTATTAATGTCCATTTTTGCTGTTTAAATGTACAAATATCACCTGCTGCTAACTGCTGATTGGGAGCCATTGTTTTGTTTAGGGTTATTTATTTTATTTTATGTAATGTTTAGGGGCAGAAGCTGCTGAACTGATGGTAATCATCAACATGATTTCCTCTTTTGTTAGAATAAATAAAGTGGATCTGAGTGTTTCTGCTGTGAACCGACTGGACCCGAGACGAACACTGAAGGGTTGCAGTTGGTGAATATGTAAATAAATAATAGGAATTACACAGCATTTCATTGTTAAAGGTCGGCTGACCAGATTCTGAGTGTTTTGTGGTGAAATGGTAGGTTTTTTTTGTTTTTGTTTTTAAGATTTCTTGTCTTATAATTTAGGGGATTCTGGACTGAGGTTGGATCAGGAGTGAAAAATGTCCCTTATTTTTAAATCCAAAACTATGATTTCAATGCAATTTCAATACAGATGCTAGTAGCTGCTAGCAGATGCTAACAGATGCTAACAAATGTAGGTCTCTGTCTACGGCGTTAATGTGATTCTCTGCTGTTTTAAACACAGCAGCCAGAATCAAAGCCCATCTGAACAGAACATCTCAGTGATGTGGCTGATTTCAGTTTCCCTCTGCAGAGACCAGAACAAAGGAAAGCAGCTTTCTGCGAGGTGAAGAGAGACACCGTGTGGCCGGGGATGGAACTGCAGATATGAATGAGGGGAAGGAGAGACCTGGGTTCCCGAACTGGATGCAGTTCTCCAGAGTGCGGACAAAGTCGGAGTCGCTCAGCTTGATGACATGGAGGTTGTTGGCTTTCTCCATGTTCTTCACCCACTTGTTGGCCTGACCCTGGGGGTCGATCATCAGCGGCCATCGCCTGGCGTTACTGGAGGGAGGAGGAGGGAGAGAGGACAGAGAGAGAGAGAGCTTCATACACAGGATAATGTTTTGCAAAAATATTCACATGGCTTTATAAAATAACCCAGAAATGTGTTTTATTGGGATTTTACAAGTTACATGAACATAAAATACTGTATCCATCCATCCATCGCTTTAAAATAACGTGTTAGGGAAAAAATTGGCTCCTCAAAAACAAAGCCAACCAATCGGCTACTGGAGGACAAACTGACCACTTCTCCTCACTCTGCAAGATGATTAATCGTAATTAATCGACTCTTTGAAATAATTGTCAATTAATTTAGCGATCAATTAACCATTAATTGGAGTATACAGACTCATAAAACTGTCCTTTGCTGGCAGAATAACACACTCACTGCAGTAATTAGATCCAAATAAGAACCTGTCTTTAAATATTGGCTTAACTAATCTCCTAAACAAAAAATCTCCTATTAAGCAATTTTTGCTTTCCAAAGATTGATCAATGGATCCAAAAGGTAATCATCGGATTGAGAAGCAGAAATGGCTCAGACTTTCACATATAGATTTTAGAAGGATTATTTCGGCTGCAGATGATCTTTTTCATAAAAATATCTGCAGAAAATGCAAATTGTTTGATCTGATTAATTGATTAATCATCAGAATAATAACCGTCAGATGGAGCCTTAGTTTGAATAATTAGCTGAGCTAAATGCACTGTCTGATAACTGACAAGTTGGAATTTAAAATTGATTGAATTTAAGTTAGTTCTTTGTAAAATGCTTTAAGACAACATTTCTAGTAATTTAAATAAACTGAATTGTTTAGAACCAGAAAAATGACATTATTTCCTAAAGGAAGGACCTGGATGTGATACAACCTGCAAACATCGGTTTCATTTTGATTTTATCTGCCTCCCAAAGTTTGTAAACTATTTTAAAAAAAAGTCACATCCACAGATTTGTTTTGCATTTCAGGTTTATCAGTTGTTTTTTGTCACATTTGTTTCTCCGTCTCTGTTATCAAATTGAATATTGCTCAGCTACAACTTGGTGTGTTTTCCCTCCAGGCTCAGATAATACCTGTGTTTTTCTTTTTTTGCAGAATTGAAGCTTCTCTCTGCTAATAGCAGCAAACAGCAGGCGTCCAGCAGAAAAGAATCATCTCTTTACAGCTGAAGCTTTAACGTTTTATCAACAAGTCAGGAGCGATGAAGAGACGCGCTTTGAGTCTAAAGGAGCTGAGTATTTACAGCTTCCTTGTTTTTATTTCACTTTATTTGCTTGAAAAAAAAAATCCCCCAGAAATGATTGAATTGAGATTTTATGAGGAGGATCAACATAAACAAACACAAGAAGGACGGAAAATTACTCAGTAGACCAACAATTTTCCATCACTTCATTCAGAGTTTCAGATTTTATGTATTTTTATTATTGAATCTTTTGTATAATTTGCTTCCACTTCACATTTCTACGTTACTCTGAGCTGATCTGGGCCGTTACCCAAAAACAGCATTAGCTTCTGGCTAACGCTATAAAATATGTCAAGACGCATCGATTTCTGGAAAGTTTCAGCCATGAGGGGTTCCTTTGCAGTAGTGGCTTCTGGACAGGTTTTTCTACAATTTTGAAATTAATTTCAGAAATATTCTAAAAAAAAAAAATTAAAAAAAAAGGGAAAGAAACTGAAACTTGAGTTTGAAAACTCAAAATTTTGCTTGAAAAAATAACATTTTTTTAAATTAATCTCATACATGTTCCATATTTTCTTTTTCATTTCTATGCTTAAAAAGTAAATAAATAATAATAAAAAAAAAAGATCTAATCTTTTTCTAGCAAATTTCCAATTTTTACAACTCTTTTTTTGGCGTAAATTTAATTTAAGCAGAAAGATGAGCATGCCAAATAATATTTCAATGAATTATTGTAACTTAAATTTCCGATTTTGCAATAATTTTATTTTAAAGAATTAAAAAAAATTCTCCTATTCCCTCCAGCTTTCTGCAGGCCTCTAGCGCCCTCTGGTGGCTGATCTATGACATAAATTGAAATGACGCGAGTAGAAGAGGGAATGTCTTTGTGTTCTGAACTCACGATATCATGATGCCGTTTTCTATGGAGAAGCTGTCCGACGGCAGGCCGGCGATGTTCCACGCCTGGATCTTTACCGGTTCGCCCAGAGAGCTGGTGAGCGACATGTTGGAGGAACACGGGATCTCCATGGCCTTACACATCTCCAGCCACTTCTCCGTCTGATCCTGGAGGAAACGTTTCAACAATCAGGAAAAATCACCAAAGATTTGAGCTGGATGCACAATGCTGTGCTAGCAGTTAGCATGCGGGAGAACTTTAAGCTCAAAAGTAGAGTTAGCTGCAGCAGGCGGACATCTTGGCTGCCTCCACCTGTCTGTATTTGGAGGTGAAGGCTCCCAGGTAAGCCACAATGCCTGATGAGATTAGCATGTCCCCAGTCAGATTATCGTACAGCAGGCCCAGATTAAAGGCCATTTCACTCCAGCGGGTTTTCTCTCCGCCCAGGCCTCCGATCAGCTGCTCGGCTCGCTCCAGCTTCTTACTGCACAGATCCACCTGCAGGCCAAACCAATACAAAGTCAACGGTTGGAAACAGTTACTGCAACAAGGACAATAGTTTCAGCATAAGTCTATAAAGTTTGAGCCCAAAAACATTTTTTGAAACAAAAAAAGCAAACCTGAATTTGAAGAACTTTTATTTTCATTTCCATTTTTTCTTTGTTTCCTTTTGAATTGTTTTTTAATCTCAAAATTACTTTTCAGCTTCAAAATATAATTTTTTGCGCTACTTTTATCACCCCAATTTAGCTCCATACAATTCCTGGTTTCCATGCAGCTCAAACAGCTCAAACCTGGAACTCCAGATCAGCTTTCTTGTTCTTGTTTGCCTCCAGAGTCGCTTGCAGCTTCGCCAGTTTATCCTGGACTTCTTTCAGCGCCGCCTGCTTGATGTGCAGCGCGTCCATCGCGATCTTCAGCTCTCCTTCTGCTTCTGCAAGCTTGGCTTTCTTTGGTGCAACCACCTTGGCCACTCTGTGTGCAAATTCACAAGACCAACAACTATTTACACAGAAGTGTATGGAGCCAAATTGCTCCAAAAATCTCTTTAGAATCTGAAAAAAAGATTTCAAATTGACAAATAATTTTGGCACTGATTAAAAAAAATTTAAACTAAAGAAAAGATTTGAAACGGAAAAAAGATCTCAAACTGGGAAAAAAAATAAACAAAAAAAAAAGTAAAAATTACTTTTCATATTGAATTTTTTTTACTAAAAAATAAAAAATTGGAGCAACCTTTTGGCCCCAATTCAGCTCCATAAATTGTGAAAATAAAAAGTTTCTTCATTTTGTTTTAAACTGAAAGTACGGTAATTAAAAGTGAAAGGAAAAGCTCTGAAACTGAAAAATAATGTAGAAACTAGAAAATGAGTTTGAAACAAATAAAAAAAGTTAAAAACTACTTTTCAGATTCAAGTTTTTTTTTCAATAAAACAAAAACATTTGTAGCAAACTGTATGGCCCCTATTTAGCTCTATAAATTGCGACCACAAATTTAAAAATCTGGAATTATATTTTTAATTGTATAAATTATTATTTTATCATATAATTTTAAAAGGACAAAATTAAAAACTAATATTAAGGTTGAAGGGTTTTTTTTAGTAAAACGAAGTTGGAGCAAAACTTTTAAAAGTTATTTTTACCTGAAAAAAAAAAAGAAACTGAAGAGAAAAGATTTGATACTGAAAAAAAATAAATACCTTTTAAGATGAAATTTTTTTTTAAAAACTCCATTTAAGATTCAACTTTATTTTTCAGTGTATCTCTATAGAATATAAGTCAAGATGGAAATAAATTTGGAGCAAACTTTATGGCCACAATTGAGCTCCATACAATTCAAGCAAAGCAGGAAATAAATACTGTGAAAAACCAGGGGTAAAAACAGATGTTTATAAATACAGACAGGATTCAGTTAAATGTTGTAAGAAAGGAACAGAAGGGAAACTCTTACTTGTCGTACTTGTCCATGGCACAGACCCACTTACACATTCCCTCCGCCGCATTGGACGCCGTTCGGATCTTTTCCGGCACAAAGTCCGGGTTGGTGATGTACTTCTGGCGGATGACGGTGATCAGGTTGATAGGGATGTTGTCCTTGTTGTACTCGTGCAGACTCTGCAGGAAGCGCATGTCTCCCAGCAGCTTCTTGGCCGGACCCCAGTAGTCCTCCACCTTCTTCAGAGAGCCGGCCGGGTCCGGGACTCGGTCCGGCTTGACGCCCTTCAGGATGCAGATGGCCTCCATCACCAGCTTCACCCCTGCAGGCGGGTTCTTCATGGACTTCACCAGCGAGATGTCCTGCACATTTCAGCGCACAAATCAGAAAACATGGGAAAAATTTAACCGAATAAAAGGAATTCAAACTCATTTTGAACAAATATGGCAGCAAAATCAACACTGATTCTTATGTTACATTTCAAAACGTTGTTGTTTGAGTATGTATATGTATTCTTGATTTTCTTTTTATTGACATTTTCAATGTAAAGAAAGCATATTGTCATATAAAATCTATTGAAGTTTGCGATTTAAACAGTAGAAGGGTTCCTTTTGGCGCCTCCTACCTGCGGGGTGAGCGTATTCAGCGCGTCCAGAGCCGACTGCAGGATGGGCGTGGCTTCGGCCAGGTCGGCGTCGCATTCGTCCTTTATGGCCTTGGCGGCCATGGCTTGCTCATTGGACACCGCCTCGTCCTCCTTCACCACCTTCTCGGTGGCGGCCACCTCCTTAGACTCGCGCTCGATCACCACCATCATCTCGTCCACCTCTTTGCTGGCCACCAGCAGCTGCGGCTGCAGCGCCTCCAGCTCCACCTGCATGGTGGCCACCTGGTCTGCGGCCGACTGCAGCTTTTCCAGACCAACTTTGTAGCGATACTTTAGCTGCATCACCTCGCTGGACGGAGAGGGAAGAAAATATGGCTGATGTATTGAGATGAAATGTTACCTAATAGCTTAAAGTCAGTGGTGGGAACATTTCTCCTAATATACTAATAGCATAGCTACATTAGCATTTTACCGCTAAACCATTTTTACAAAAGTTGGACAACAGTATTGGAGTTTTAGCAATCAACTGTTTCCTCTCTTGTGTTCTTTAGCAATAGCTTTGTCTAAATACTCTGCTGATACAGCGCTTTAGCATTTTCGCTAACTTTGAAAATATTTAGTGCACATTTTTTGCAGGAGCTTCCACAATTTTGCTGTAGTGCTTTAGCGTTAGCTTCCGCTGAATACCTTGTTAGTATAACGCTTTAGCATAATGCAACTAATCATTGACTAGCGCTTCAGTGTTAGTTTCTGCTAACTATTTCTTGTTAGCGGTGCCCACCACTGCTGTAATATTAGACCTAACAATGCGATCATCTCACGTTCTTTTGGTTCTCAGCAGGTTTTTGAAAGTGGAAATGAGCTCCAGGTAGGAAGTCGGGGTGACGTAGTTGTGGCGCTGCAGCTCATCCAGGAAGCGAGCCGACAGCTCCATAGTGGTCGTGTGAAACCTCTTGCACATGTGGATGCAGCCCTGCCGGTACTGATCTGTCATCTCAACGTCCTCCAGGAACCGATTGGCCACGGCTTGCAGGGCGTCTTCAGGCCAAGGCTGATAGACGCAGAAATGTGTCCAGTTTATTATCAAGAAAAGTTGTTTTTAGATCAGGTATGATTGAAATGATCAAAATGGAAGCACATGCTCTTTTGATCTGAACACTATTGAGTGGTAAAAATATTAGATATCATTGGATTACCAAATGTTCTGTTAGGAAATGTTTCAGACAACCTACAGTTTTAAGGCTCATTATTCCAGCAAAGCAGAACATCACTGTAAAACATTTCAAGGGTCAAGCATAAAAATGTGATATGATGGATGGAAATCAGTATCGGTAAATATGATTTGTACTGGTCCCAGTATGTTTGATTTGACAACAAATCGCAATCAAAATTGGCAAATTAAGTGAAAAAAGAAAATCTTGAAAAATGGCCACCATCTTGAATTTTTCTATGGCTCCTGTTTATTACCTCTGGGATGCAAGTTGGGTTCTTGTATCAACATATGAAAGATTCAACAATCTGCTGCACTGTAAAACTTCAAACCAGACCTGCAAACTCAATAGATTCCATGGAATCTTGGAAAGTTCTGGTACCAAAGTCATAAAATCGGGTCACTCGGCCCACCTGGAACCAGTTAATGGTGCAGCAGTTAATGAGGGCGGGGAATCGGCGCAGGCGGTCCCTGAAGGCGTCGCCGATGGGACTCATAGCCAGAACCACGTGCAGCTGCGTGCGGCAGCGCTCCAGGAACAGGTTGAACAGCGCAAGCGGCGAGCCGTCCGTCTGCTTCTCGCGCTCGCGCTGCCGGTCCAGAACGCGCATCTTCTCACAGATTTCCTGCTTCTCGTCCACAGCGAATAGGTTGGGAACCTGGGAAAATCATCAACATGTCAGCCTTCCAGCCATTTTAAAATGAACCAACAACTTTCAACTCATCCGTTCCCATTTTTATAGGTCTTATTTGTAAAGTCAATAAAAAATTAAGAGTAATATTTTTTGTTTATTTAGTCAATAATTTTTCAAAACTATATTTTTTACCATATTTAGCTAACAATCTAAATATTTAGTTTGCTAGGTGAATATCTGAAATCCTTAGTTTGAAATTTAGTTTGGAAATTAAATTTATAGTTTGCCAACTAAATATTTAATTTGGAGCTAAATATTTCATTTAGAAATAAAGAAATTTAACTTCTAAACTAAATTAACTTAGTTGAACTAGCTAGCAAAATATCTAGCTTGGAAATTAAATGTTTATTTCAGAAAATAAAATATTTAGTTGTTTAATTTAGAAACTAAATATTTCATGTGGAGCTAATGACTTATTTTCCAAACTAAATGTTTAGCCAGTAAGCTAAATATTAACTTTGGAAATGACATGTTGAGTTTGAAATATAAATATTTAGATTGGAAATTAAATTGTAATTTGGAAAAAATATTTTTCAATATTCAATATTGCAAGACAAATATTTACTGTTAAATATGATAATTACTATTTTACAAACTAAATATTTAGCATGAAAGTTAAATATTTAGCTGGCAGGCTATTTATGTCTGATCTAAACCTTTAATTTGGAAATAAAATGTTTAGTTTAGAAAGTAAATATTTACTATGGAACTAAACATATACAAACTAAACATTAAATTCCCAACTAAATATTTAGTTATCAATCTATTTACCTTGCTAGCTAGCGATTTGGAAATTAAGCTAAATGTCTAATTTCCAAACATTTATTTTGGAAATTGAATGTTTATCTTAGAAAATAAATAACAGTCGTACTTTAGTTTGGAACCACAGTGGTACTTTAAAAACTAAATATAGAAATTGTAACAAAATATTTAGCTGATGAAAGAAATATTAGCTCAGATCTAAACATTTAGTTGGGGAGCCAAATAATTAGCTTCGCAAGTAAATATTTATCTTGCAAATTAAATGTTTAATTTGAAACTGTGACAATTAAAAATGAGTAACATCATTTAGTTTTTTTTTTTTTACCTTATGACTAAATGAACTAATTCATTGTGTTAGTTTGTAACAGTCTCTCCTGGTCTCACCTCTCCGGTGTTCAGCAGGTTGCCGATGTCCTCCAGGAAGGATTCCTTCTTGATCTGTGTGTCGGTGAAGAGGAAGACGCCGTGCGCCTCGCCCTGCGTCGACTTCCTCATCACCATCTTCAGGTCTTCGTGCCACTCGTTGCTGCCGTACGTCTTGCTGATTTCCACCTGGAAGAGCTCCGAGTCGGCCATGTAGGCGGCCAGCCGGGTCAGCGACTGGCGCCCGCTGCCGCCTACGCCCACCAGCAGCGCGTGGCCGCTCGGCTGCTTGATGATGCGCGAGATGCGGCAGACGTGCTCGATGGCGAAGCGGAACAGCACCAAGGTCATGGGCGCCTTGCTGATGTTGTTGTACTCCTCCAGGTGCCCCTCCACCACCAGGCGCAGCTGCTCCAGGCTCTGCACCTCGCGGTAGTTGTGGTCCTCGCCCTTCGGGTCGTGGAAGTCGCAGAACATGAGGCTACGCAGGTCGTCCTCCGTCACCACGCCGTCCTGGTCCTGGTCCAGGTGCTGGAACAGCTGGTGGAAGTTCTCCTGCATCTGCTCCACGAACACCACCTGCAGGTGGCTGACGAGCCAGGAGCGGTCCGAGTCCTGCACCAGCCGGTCGCAGTACACCCTCAGAACCTGACCGGGCCCAGCAGAACTTCATTACAGCAGAACATTTCAGCAACAAGGCAGCTCAAAGAAAAAAACAGCAAACCAGCAACAAGCATTATATTCCATCAAAGATCATCAGCTTTAATTTTCTCACGTTCGTTTCCGTTACGAACGTGAGAAAATGTCTGTCTGCACTGCAAAAACTCAAAACTTCACCAAATATTTCTCTCTAGTTTCCAGTGCAAAAGTCTTAGTGCACTTGAAATAAGACAAAAAGTGATTTAGAAAAATGTAAGTTTGTTTTAAGTCAAGAACAATTTTATATTGATGAAAAAGCACCAGTACTAGTTCACTGGTAGATTATTTACCTTATAATCCTGTTATAGATAATCCTGATATAAGGACTATGTAATTTGTAGATTATTTTACAAGTGAAATAATCTACCAGTGAAACTAATCCTTTTTATCTATATTCAAGCATTATGTACCTAAAACAAGCTCCTATGTCTGGCTGAAAAGTTACCAGTCAGTCAGTTTTGCACTAGAAACGAGACAAAAATATTTGGTAGAATTTTGTGTTTTTGTAGTGAGGGAATAAGGAAGGGTTCCCTACACTGCAAAAATACAAAATCCTACCAAGTATTTTCGGTTTAGTCTAGTGCAGTTGAAATGAGACAAAAACGTGAGTAACTAGAATGCTTTCAGCATGGTAGAGAAGCTTGTTTTAGGTAAATAATCATTCTATATTGATGAAAATGTTCTGGTTCCATTGGTCGGTTACAAAACGGACTTTCCAGACAAACTGGAGTTTGATTAAAGCGGACTGAACGGGTCCTGGCCTGATGGCTGATCTCTGTTACCTCGTGGACCCAGAGCCGTTTGATGACAGACGGCTCCTCCGCAGATTCGGGCCGGGACAGGCAGATGCCCTGGATGACCCGGGAAACGTCGCGCAGGTTGAACAGGTAGTGGGACTTGGCTGGTGTCGGCAGCAGGTTCTTGGTCGCTTCCCGGTACACGGACAGAGTGCTGTTGACGATGTCGGCGGTCAGACACGAGATGTAACTCGGGAAGGGAAATCTGGAGGTGAAAACGGGTCAGAACTTAGACAGAAAACCTCTGCTGTGTATGGGATTCAAATCTTGCCTTTTAATTTGAATGAATGAATGAATGAGCTGAGGGATTTCAGTCTAATTATAGACAGAAAACGCCATAAGCACTGCAACACTAAATCTTATCAAGTAAACTAACTTCCATGTAACTTTCCAGGAAAACGTGGGAGCTTGTTTTATGTGATGGAAAAAAGAAATTGTTTAACTTATGACAAGAATTTTCTTCCATATAATGTGAAAAAATCTGCCAATTGAACTGGTATGTTTTTGTCAATATTAAGGAATTATTGACTAAAAACAAGCTCATAAACATGACTGCAATGTTTCCTCTCAGTCAGGTGTGTCATATTTCAAGTGAAGATATTTGGAGTAGAAAATAAACAAAAACACTTAGTTAGCTTTTGTGTTTTTGCAGTGCATTTGTCTGTTTAGGCCTTCCATTTTGAGTTTTTAAATGACTTTGTCCAAAAGAGTTGAGCAATGTTTTAAAATGTAAAAGTATTTTTAAAAAATTTGAAAATACTTTTGAAGATGCGCACCACACTTTTCAGATTTTTGTTACCAAAATGTGGAAACCGTTGTTACCTTATGGTGAAATGCCAATCTGTGATCCTGGAGAAGATTGTAAACATCGTCTTCTCATCGAACTCGTTGATGGTTGCCACGTTAAAATGGCGGAGGAAACGAGGAGTGACAGGATTCCTTCCACCGCCTGAAAAACAAATAATTTGAACATTTGTTGTTTCTCGTCTAAAAATACGAGCTACATACAAAGAATATTTTCAAAAAGTGTTTTTTATTTCATTCTTAGTGTTAGAGTATTAGAACCAGGCCACACAGTTATTGGTTTAATTACAAGAATAGAGACACAATATTAGGAGAACAAAAACATAATTTTACCAGAAAAACATCTTTAAACTTTAATTTTATATTTATTATATTTCTGTCCGTCTGCTGATGTAATTTTTAAATATTCAATGATTTTGATCAGTTACTGTACTTCAAACGCCTTTTTACCAAATAATTTTTTACTTTTGCTTGAGTCATTTCTTGGATGGATAGTTTATACTTTTAGTTGATTAAAAATATTTTGAAGTGATCCTGCCCTTACTTGAGTAAAATTTCTGGGTTATCATTGTTTGGCTGCTTTAGGGCTTCTTGTCACTTTAAATCCAAAGAAGCTGCTGCTGGCCACATCCCCAAAGTCAATGTTCACATTAACATGTGAAAATGGCTGGCAGCAGAGCCACAATTGTATGACAGTACATCTTTGAAAAGCAGAAGTGGAGCCTCCTGCACAACCAGCATGAATGCAGAAAGTGGTTTCTGGATGGTAAGTTAATGTAAGTTAAAAGTCTTGTCTTTTCCAGAAGCCATTGTACAGCTGACTAAACGTGCTGGACCTCAGCTTGGGTTGCTAGGTAACAGACAGAACACCGCTGGGGTTGCTAGGTAACGGTGGAGTGTGACTTAATAATCGGGTGGCTTTAGAAATGGTTACTTTTCCAGACATCAAAAAACCTCTGGCAGTTTTTAGAAGCAGTAGAGAAGAACATGGAAGAACAAAAACATCCAAAATGTGAATTTTTGCACAACAGGTGTCGTTCAACTGCCAGTAGATGCAGAGGAAGAGGATGAACTGCTTCCTGTGACACAGGGCTGCTGCTCACCTGGTGGCCCCATGGCACACATGATCTGAATGTCCAACAGGCGGATCATGGAGCAGTCTTTAATGTCGTACCAGTTCCAGTGGTCCAGCCACTGGCGCAGCAGCTCCACAGGAGGCTGAGCGCCGTAAACCTCCCTGGCCGGCATGTTGACGTCATCTACGAACACCACCTAAGAGGAACCCAGCATAAGAGGTCACATACGACGACTGGCAGGTAGTTAAGCATTTAAAGTGTTGACGCACGCCGAACCATTTTCTTCCCCATCGGAGGCCCAAACAAGCCTTTTCGACGCTTGTCGAGCTTGGATAAGATGAGGTTTTGCGTCTGGGCCGCTGTGGTCTGGGCAGAGAAGCTGATGAATAACGGGCTGTATGCATCCTTCTGCAGCCGAGTCAACAGGAAGTCCTTCAGAACACAAACAGGAAGTGGAAACATCAGATTTTAGATGGTGGGCGTGTCCCGTGGAGAGATGTGAAATAAAGTATTACTATTTAGACTAGAGAATTCCTGAAGAAATTTAACTGGGGCCTGCCAAAGTGTGCCCGTCAGTTGGACCCAGCATTCTGATGCCAAACATTAGCATCAATGCTAAAGAAAGCTGCAATGTAATCAATAGCACATGGAGAGTCACAAGCATGACTTACTCCATTCAGTATACTAAAAATTGCTAAGTAGGAAAAATAACTAAAAGCTTATTTAAGGTAAAAGGGTAATGCCAAACCCGAGAGAAAATGATAATCCAGGATAATCTTAGTGCGGGGCAATGAAATGCTAATGTTTGTGCTAATGTGCTAAAGAGAAAGATAATGCAAGCTAATATTGCAGTGCCTATGGCGCTGCACCTGTCAGAGACGAAATTTAAGGCTTTTATTTTTAAATTTTCAGTAAGCTTCATTTTAAATGTCCAAACTAATGCCATGATTAACACTGATTGCGTACACTGAAATAGAGTCTGACTGAATCTTAACCACAAAACAGCAACATTAAAACATGCTGCATGACGGAGTTTTTTGTCCTGCTGTTCCTTGGTTTCTAATGTTCCAGTTTCTGTGGGTCAGTCAGCAGGCTAGCCTCCACCTTCCTCGTGCGGTTAGCTTGAAGTGGGAAAGTTAGCAGAGATGCTAAACTCCACATATGTTGTTTTTGTGCTTTTTATGCTTTGTGGCCATATAATTGCTTAGGATTTGAATTGTGTTTTGTTTGGGTGGCAATGCTTGATGGAGACTTTCTGAGCAGAAATATTGTTGGAAAGCTAAATAGTATTGTTTTTTGTTTTAGTCTTTATTGGGAGGAGTCAACACTTTCTGAACTGTGGCAGCAGTATTCGGGACGAGTCTGACTGATTCTTTGTACCATTTCAAAAGGAAACCATTTATTCCTTTAGATCTGAGTTCATAACCACAGTGTTGTTTCTTGCATACTCTTTATTTTTATCTTTATTGAGAATAATTGAACACTCTACAACCTTTATTTTTGGAGCAAAACCGATTACTTTTGTCTTTTCAGCATGGTGATAGATGACATTTTAATGCAGCCTCCTTTAAGTTCATATAGCAGCCAAATGAGACCAAAATCTGTTTTTCCCCCTTTTTAACTCGTATCTAACTTTTTC
This sequence comes from Poeciliopsis turneri, assembly GCA_922788865.1. Taxonomy (NCBI): domain Eukaryota; kingdom Metazoa; phylum Chordata; class Actinopteri; order Cyprinodontiformes; family Poeciliidae; genus Poeciliopsis; species Poeciliopsis turneri. The sequence continues at coordinate 77,740 of CAKLNU010000796.1, forward strand.
ATTTCAGCCTGAACGGCCTGATTCCAATCTTTTCAACTGCTAAAAAAAATCTCATTTTTGGTACTTCCATATCTCCATACTTAATGGGAGATTTTACATCATCTGCAGTCTGAACGGTCATGCTGCATTTTATCATATTTATATATGATAAATGTGAACGTAAACAATGGCTGAAAATTATTATTAAATTAAGTGACAAATCTGCGTCACTGAAGCGTTTCACATCTCTCCACTTATTGTTCTGTCTACACATCCAAACAGACTTCTCTACAAAAGGTTGTTGCTCTTAGTTGTGCTTTATTTTTATTAGTTTATGATCTTTGTGACAATACTGTTGGTTCCTATTACTGAATAACTTTAAAACTGATCCATAAATGGCTCCTGTCATTGTTACTTTTGCAAATAATGCGTTGCTATTTGATATCACCGCTCTTCTTCTGCGCTGGTGTCGTAAACCAGAAGTTTTATTGTGATTGAATCATTTAGCAGCATGAATGACCACACACACACACACACACACACACACACACACACACACAAAAAAAAACATATTTCATTGTATTAAAGGTGTACTGATATACTTGCACTTTAAACTAGCCTAAAAATACTTGGTAACATTTTGTATGTTTGCAGTGAAGAGAAGCAGAAGAAAGTAAATATAATTTTGAGAGCAAAATGAAGCAGAAACTCTTTTTGACAACATTTGCTTCATTGTTAAAGCAAGCACTGATCCTGAGTACAAAGATATTTAATGCTTACTGTGGTTTTGTGAAAACTTCAATTTTCAATTTAGTACATGTTCTTCTTGTGCCAGAGGGAATGAATTTCAGCAACAAACTGTCTTTTTCTCATCAAATCAAGCTATTCCATAACTTGCCATTATGTTGTTTTGTGACTAGTTTTTATAGCAGTTTTAAATGGCAAATATTGCAGTATGATAAATTACCCAATTATTAAGATAAATGATAATATTGCTATTTTGAGAGCATGTTTCAGTAAGATATTCATATTGCTAATGCAAGTTTGCCCTCTCAGTTTCACACAGAATCTCTACAGTAGAACTGGAAGATATTTGAAATATCCAAAATAAAACACAACCAAAAACAATAAATAACTGAAACCATAAGTAAAATGGATTGTGATGTCTCTGTAAACAAAATTGACCTTCAAAAAATATTAATCATCAGGATGGAAAATTGCCTAAAATGGTAAAAGTTGACTCAGAAAACCAGCAGCTACTATATTAGTTTTAATATATTTGTAAATATTTCTTGTTATTCTTGCAGAATGTGTCAAAAGTTGTCAGTTTCATGACATTCAGTGGGAACCCTGACCCAAAGCCCTCATTTAAGGTTTAAAATGTATACATAAAACACTTGAGTTGACCTTTTCTCTCATAATAACAATGAATCCATCAGTTTCTCGCAGCAGCAGACCAAATGCAGCTCACTAATCAGAAACGCACCACCTACACATGAAATAAAGCAAAATTTATTTCCCCAAAATTTGGGGGAAATAAATGAATGTTTTTTGGTGTCTGGACAATTTCAAAACCCTCCTGACGGTTGGTTCACATTCCACGTTCCACTGCACCGTTACCTAGCAACCCCAGCTGAACCTAGTTTGTTACCTAGCAACCCAGGCATAGCTCCAGCACATTTGGTCAGCTGGTTTTACTACTGTACGCGCTGCAGAGTGGCTGCTGGAAAAGACAGAAAGTGTTTTGTTGTTGACTCACCATCCAGAAACCAACAAGAATGCATTCTTGTTGGTTGTGCAGGAGGCTCCACTTCTGCTTTTCAAAGATCTACAGTTGCGCATCTGTTTTCACTTGTGAGTTTAAATGATGAGTTGGGGGGTGTGGCCACCAGCAGCTTATTTGGATTTAAAGTGACAGAAGCACTGAAACAGCTGAAAACAGACAGAACTGAGCAGACCTACAGTCTCATTATTTAATAATGATTTTGTGGAAAAATTATAATAAAAATGTTTTGCATAGCCCATAGATCTATCCCAATTTGCTTTTTATTATAAGGAATTATACTGAGTCACCTTAAAAAGGATCTTCTGGGTTGTTGGTTGTCGTATCTGTCATCCTCTTCTTGAAATGCAAACATTACTTTAATCTCAAGTTAGATTATATTATTTCTGTTTCAGGAGTGGCTGAACATAAGTAACATATATTAGATTTGTCTTTGTGTGGGGTCTTCACAACTTGTCCAAAACTCACAATCTTATCCTTGTTTCTACTGCATTTTTTCTTTCCACTCAATTTTACAATTATTTTCTGTTCACCCTTATCCCTAATGGGGTCGGGAGGTGGTGGTGCCCATCTAAAGCTACGTTCCAAGAGAGAGGCGGGGTACCCCCTGGACAGGTCGCCAGCCTGTCACAGGGCAACACAGAAACAGGATAAACAACTATGCATACACACACTTGGGGGGAATTTAGAGAGACCAATTTACCAAACGGTCATGTTTTTGGACTTTGGGAGGAAACCGGAGTACCCGGAGAGAACCCACACAAGCATGGGGAGAACATGCAAACTTCGTGCAGAAAGATTTAACCTAGCATGACTGTTAGGTTAAATCAATTAACCTAATTGATTTAGGTTAAATCAATTAACCTAACAGTTAATTGATTTAACTGTTAGGTTAAATCAATTAACCTAACAGTCATGCTTTCGGACTGTGGGTGGAAGCCGGAGTACCCGGAGAGAACCCACGCACGCACAGGGAGAACATGCAAACTCCATGCAGAAAGACCCCGGGCCGGGAATCGAACCCAGAACCTTCTTGCTGCAAGGCAACAGTACTACCACTGTGTAGCCCCTTAGCTACTTTTGTAATGTTTTTTTGTTTTGTTTGTGGCTGATAATCGGTGAGTCAGCAGTTTTTGCCTTGATTATGTTGACCATAATTTAGGGCTAACAATGTATGTTGCGATAGACACTTGATTAATATCAATAGATAATATAGCTGAGAAAATATTCAGTATATTAAAGCAGTAGTCCCCAACCCTGGTCCTCAGGGTTGTCCTGTCCTGCATATTTTAAGCGTTTCCCTGCTGCTGCACACCTGGGTTAAATGAACAGGTGATTCTGCAACAATTTCAGGAATGAAATGTAGGGACTCCCAACGAAAGAAGAAAATGCAGTCATATGAATCAGTTCTGTTGGAGTCCAGACTCATCAAAAACATGCAGGACAGCATGAGGACCAGGGTTGGTCCACTGTATTAAAGAATATTTACTGAACTCAGATCCTGAACCACTCTGCATTCTGGGAAATGTAGGCTGAGAAGAGGCTTTAACCGCTCAACCCACAGACATAAAAGAATAGGCTCCGCATTGACTGCCTGGAGGCAGGAAACACGGTGGCCATCTTGGAGCGGTCGTCAATCCTACTTGGCTAAACCAGAACAGCAGATGATGCCTCAGCACTGCTGCATATTTTTGTTCAAAATGATGGACTATTTACGTGGGGGCTCGGGACATAACTTTTCAATACTAAGACGAAGTTGTTAATATTTTGCATTAGCTATAGGGCTTGGTGTAATACTGGAGTTCAGCTCCCGCTACAAATGCTAACAGATTTATTAAGGAAACCTTCAAACCAAAAATGGGAGTTCTGGGAGGTATCTTGCTCCAGCGGGAGGCGGAGTACACCCTGGACAGGTCACCAGCAACACAGAGACAGACAGGTGCATGCACACATCCACACCTCGGGATGGGTTTACAGAAATCAATTAACCTAACAGTCATGCTTTTGGACTTTGGGAGGAAGCCGGAGTACCCGGAGAGAACCCACACAAGCATGGGGAGAACATGCAAACTTCGTGCAGAAACACTCGGCACGAAGTCCCGGAGGTCAGCCCGGAGACCAAAGGGACTTCATATGAAGCCCCGGAGGTCAGCCGGAGAGTGTCTGATGACCTGGGGACAAATGGGATTAGAGTCTGATGGTCTGGGAACTCGAGGCCTCAAGTTCCCATGGCACCGCAGTCCTGCGGGCCGCAAGCTCTCCCTCCAACATCTTCCGCCATCAGTGTCAAGCTCCCTTGACACCGCAGTGCTTTTGTGGTAAAGCTTTTCTGCCGCAAATAATCAAGTCTGAAGTTTTCAGTTATCATGACACTTTTTAAATCACAATTCAATCCAGTATCTCAGAGTACCATTTTCAGACATTTTCTGGTATGTATTGAGGATACCTCTGGCCACACGTGCGATTACTGATGGCTGGTCTGAATCCGACTGGCTGTCTTCGTGGGTTTCCTCTTTAGGTGGCTGCTGGTTCTGCTGTTCCACTCTGTCCCTCATCTTTTCGGAAGTGTCTTCCCCTTCCAAGACACTTCTGAAACGTTTCAATTTCAGGGCCGTTTTTTCCTGTTCAAAGACGATAATTTTATCCTCTAAGGCAGTGGTTATCTTCTCCAGGGTCTCGCTTTTCAGCCTCAGGTCGGTGATATGTTTCACAAGGCAATTTTCTGCTTCAGGCTGGTGTTTTCCTTCTCTAGGGAGCTTTTTCCCTCCTCTAAAGCAGTGATTTTCTGCCCCTGGGCGGTGTTTTCCTGCTTGAGGATGCGTTAATTTGTTCCAAGGCAGTGGTTTTCCTCTCCAAGTGGTTCTTTTCTTCTCCAGACTGGCGCTTCTCAGCTTCAGGGCGGTGTTTTCTTCCTCCAAGACAGTTCTATCCTGCCCCAGGGTGGTGTTTTCCTGTCTGAGGATGTTGTTTATTTGCGCCAAGGCAGTGGTTTTCTGCTCCAGGGTACGTTTTTTATGCTCCAAGGCATTATTTGTCTCCTCCAAGGCAGTTTTTTTCTGCTCCAGAGTGGTGCTTTTCAGCTTCAGGGAGGTGTTTTCCTCCTCCAGGGAGCTTTTTCCCTCCTCCAAGGTGGTGTTTATTTGGACCAGGGTGGTGTTTTTCTGCTCCACCTTTGTGAGTTTAGTCTCCAAGGCAGTCTTTTCATGCTCCAAGTTTATGTTTCTCTCGTCCACGGCAGTCTTTTCAATCTGCAAGCCTGTGTTTTTCTGCCCCAGTGTGATACTTTCTTGCTCCAGAGTAGTCTTTTTCTTCTCCAAAGCGGTCTTCTTTTTCAAGGCCCTGTTTTGTGTTTCCAGGGCTGTGTTTTTGTCCTCCAAGTTGGTTTTTTCTTCATGTTTTGTGTTTCCAGCCAATGTTTTTCTCCTTTAAGGCGGTCTTTTGTTCTCCAAGGTCGTGTTTTTCTGTCTCAGTGCAATCCTTTCTTTCTCCAGCATCGCGATCTTCTTCTCCATGGCGGTCTTTTCAATCTCTAAGGCTTTGTTTCTCTCCTCCACTGCGGCCTTCTCCTTCTCCAAGGCAGCCTTCTCCTTCTCCAAGGTGGCCTTTTCAATTTCTAAAGCTGTGTTTTTCTGACCCAGTGTGATATTTTTTTTCTGCAGAGTAGTCTTTTTCTTCTCTAGAGCGGTCTTCTTCTTCTCCAAGGCAGTGTTTTGTGTATCCAAGGAAGTGTTTTGCTCCTGTAAGGTGGTCTTTTCGTTCTCCAATCCAGTGTTTTTCTCCTCCAAGGCGGCCTTTTTCTTCTCCAGAGCGGTGATGTTTTTCTTTAAAGCTTTGTTTGCCTCCAACTGTTTCTTTAATTCGTTGTCTTTCTCCTGAAGCAGAGCGTCTACTTCAAGCGCAGCTTTTTTCATGTTTAGAAGTTGCGTGTTCAGCTCCTCGTTTCCGTTAAGCAGAGACATTCGCTCGATGGACATCACGCTTACTTTTTCTACAAAATCATTGAGCTGCTGCGTCTGTCTCGCTATGATCTCTTGCATTTCCTTGCCTTTGAAATCAGAAGGCTTACTTATCTTATTGCTCTTACTCATTTTTAATTTGTTCTCTCTGGACAAATCAGAAAATCGATCAGAAAATTGATTATTTGCTTGTTAGTAGGATTAGTACAATACTTGTGCTTTCTCTCCAACTGCTGCAATAGCTATGACCGTAGATTCAGAAGTGATGTATTCTTACTCCACAAAGGGTGCATCACTCGTTGTGACATCAAATTGTGTGATGTCACAAATTGATGTCACTGCCTGAGAAGGAAGAAAACTGCTGAAGTTTGAATAAAAACAAACTTTACGGCTGAAGCTGATGGCCACTGGAGACAGTTCAGCTGGTAATACATCACCAAGGCTGAAATCCGCACTTGGGAGACAGCGGCTCTTGAGGACAATGGACTGGCACAGCAGGGTGTGAGGACCAACGGTCAAATGGTGCCCGAAAACAGAAAAAGGGGAAACCCAGCTGATCCCGTGGAAGCCACCATTTCCACTGTCTTTCTGGCCGGTGTCGGCTCATTGGATAAGAAAGTGGATTTGTTGCATCTGAGGCTGACGGTTTCTACAGAGATGAAGGTTTGTGCCATTCTTTGCCTAACGTTAACCTGGCTTAACAGCAACAAGCTGGTATTGAGTTATTGTTACCTAGCAACTCACTCATTCTTTGGTTACCTAGCAACAGCCCGTTGCGTCACTTGCGCAGCAGCAGTTTCTGGTTTCAATTCAACATTCAACGGTGAGCTGAATATCAGTGTTTGCAGTGATTTTATATACATACACTGCCTGGCCAAAATAAAAGTCGCCACCTGGATTTAACTAAGCAAATAGGTACCAGCCTCCTATTGGATAATTCCTGCATAAGCGATTATCTTTCAGCTGGCAACAAGTTATTTAACCCCACCTGATGCAATGAGTAACTCCTCATTTCTTAAACAACCATGGCAAAAGACGCATCCTGTGGTCGTGGAAAAGACGTTAGTCTGTTCAAGAAGGGTCAAATCATTGGCATGTTCAGTTTGCTAGGGAGCATAAAGATTGGACTCTGGAGGAATGGAAGAGGGTCATGTGGTCTGATGAGTCCAGATTTACCCTGTTCCAGAGTGATGGGCGCATCAGGGTAAGAAGAGAGGCAGGTGAAGTGATGCACCCATCATGCCTGGTGCCTACTGTACAAGCCTGTGGCAGCAGTGCTATGATCTGGGGTTGCTGCAGTTGGTCAGGTCTAGGATCAGCAACATTGTGCCCAAAGAATGAGGTCAGCTGACTACCTGAATATACTGAATGACCAAGTTATTCCATCAACGGATTTTTTCTTCCCAAATGGATCGGGCATATTCCAAGATGGCAATGCCAGGATTCATCGGGTTCAAATTGTGAAAGAGTGGTTCAGGAAGCATGAGACATCTTTTTCACACATGGATTGGCCACCACAGAGTCCAGACCTTAACCCCAGTGAGAATCTTTGGGATGTGCTGGAGAAGGCTTTGCACAGTGGTCAGACTCTCCCATCATCAGTACAAGATCTTGGTGAAAAATGAATGCAACACTGGATGGAAATAAATCTTGTGACACTTCAGAAGCTTCTTGAAACAATGCCACAGCGAATGCGGGCTGTAATCAAAGCTAAAGGCGCTCCAACAAAATATTAGAGAGTGTGACCATTTTTTGGTGGCCACTTTTATTTTGGCCAGGCAGTGTATATATATATATATGTATGAGGTGCCAGAGATACCATCATGGGAGGACAAGCCCCTACATGGGATGTACCACCAGCAAATAACCCAAGTGGCTGATATCAGTAAATCCTACCAAGGCTGGAAAAAGCTGGGCTCAAGGACAGCACAGAGGCCCTCATCATGGCCGCCCAGGAACAGGCCCTAAACACCAGAGCAATACAGGCCCAGATCTACCACACCAGACAAGACCCAAGGTGTAGATTGTGCAAGGAGGCCCCTGAGACAGTCCAGCACATAACAGCAGGGTGCAAGATACTGGCAATTTTAACCAATTAATTGAATAATCTATTAATAAAATTAATTACTATAATAATCATTTGTTGCAGCCCTAGTTGAATGTTTTATCCCCGAACTGGATTATTTGTTAATTTGCATTTTTAATGTATTTCTACTATTGTTTAAAATAGACTGAAGTGATTAAATGAAAAATCTGAAGAATGTGTTCATTTTTATCCAGTTAATCTATAAATTGTCAGAATAATTGATTGGTAAAATGTAATTCCCGTCTAATCGGGTGATCAGAGCATCATTATTACAGAAGCTATGTGACTGAGACAGGATGCGACCCAACTGGTCCCAGTCTGATTCTGGACCAGAGCAGAGGAAGTGAAGCAGGTAGCAGGAAGGGCATCGTGTCGTTTGTTTTCTCACGCTTTCCTCCTCTGTCACGTCTGCCAGGTTTGGGATTCAGTCACGGTCTGCTGCCTGCGGCGTGGGATGGAGCCGTGCCGCCATGCAGGCAGGCGGGGAGCCCAGGGCCGAGCAGCGGGCTCCCCGGTGAGATGAGCTCCGTTTACTCACCAGCCCAAAGTTTGAGCAAACTAATGGATGAAGCTACAAGGGCGGGGAGAGAGTCCGCTATCCAAATACCGACCGATCCACTGAGAAATACTCCATTCTTTAAAGAAACTCTGTAAACTTGTCACAGAATCTGAGAGAGAAAGTAGCAGCCAAGAGCTGCTAGTCGGTTTTAGCACCTCTAATCCAGACAGTTCACTGCTTGTGTCAACGAGGCACCAATTTCATTTAACTAATTAGTTACATAAATATTAACATAATTAATTACATTATTTGTATTTTATATGCAAAAGCCCCAAGCTGGACCCTTTGTTTGTGTTTCTGGTAACCCCTAAAACTGATTCATAAGCTGAATTGGCATTAATGGACGATAAATCCGATTCTTTTGGCCCTGGGGATAATTTTTGCTTCAAAAAAACAATCAGACAGACAAATGTTGCGTTAGCTTCTCAGTGAAGCTTTTCAAGGCTAAACTAACATCTCAATGCTAAAAATGTAGCAGCTAGCTTGTTCCATGAAAGGTCAGGGGTTGAAAGCTGAACACAATAGCACTTTGCATCAATCTGATAGTTGAAAAACATGGATAACAGATTGAAAATAATAAATAGATTGTTGTTGAGCTCATATGCCTATTTATTTAATATTATTTAACTTTAAGAACCACTAAAACAATTGAGAAACGGCTACTTTTTAAGAGCTATATTCTGGCAGAACCAGCCTTTGAGGACACATAATGTTTTATCAGCCCCAAAATGAAAATGAGCTTGAACTATGCTGTATGGAGAGAAATGTTAATCTCAAATATTTAAAAAATTAAGACAGCTGATGATCTTTTCAGGAGTGTATGTCCCAAAAAATCAGAGCATACAAGCGCTGCAAAAAACTATTATTGTCTAGTTTTTCTTTTGCAAATATCTCAGTACCGTTGAAATAAAACAAAACGAACATAGGTGTAACTTTTCAGCAGGAAATATGAGATTTTAAGTCAATATTTCCTAAATATTGATGAAAAAGTTGCAAGTGAAATAATCTGTCAATATAACAACTTTTCCATCAATATTAGGATTTAATTAAAACAAGCTCTTATTTTTCTGATACGCTACCTATAAGTTATTTTTTTCTTAGTTCAAGTGTATTAAGCTATTTGCACTAGAAACGAAACCAAAATCACTTGGTAATATTTTGTGTTGTTCTAGAAGGTCAGCCATCTTGGCTGCACCTTCCTGCTTTAAAATCGGCCGTTTGGACTCACGGTGATGTAGGCGCTCTTCCCGGTGCCGGTGGGGCCGATGAAGATGGTCGGCTTCTGGTGAGTAACGAGGAGCTGCATGAGCGCAATGTAGCGCACGGTGTTCTCTGTCGGCACGATGATCTGGTTGAACTCCTTGTCTGCGCTGATGGCGGGCGCCGACTTCAGCTCGTCCGTCCAAAGCTCCCACCGGCCCAGACCCTGAGGAACCAGAAGTTAGGCGGCTCAGTTTCAGGATCTCCCTGCTCTGCATTCAGCACGGAGACGGTTAATGAGATCTGGGGATTTAATCGCATTATAGGCTGGATGTTTGCTGAAACTGGTTAGTTTGTAAGTTTTGTATCGTCTGTCAACCATTTCTGTCAGAATAGTACAGAAGAGGATTGGAACCACTGGAAACAAAATTTACATTTTTACATCAATTTGCTGATCTTAAAGTCAGAATTAAAAATAAATAAATAAATAAATAAAAAACTTCAAAATTAAGAAAAGTCGGAATTTTGAGAAAAGTCAGAGTTCTGACTTTTTTTTTTACAGAATTTTTACTTTTTTTTCTCAGATTAAATTTAAATGACAGTTAGCATCACTTAGCCCAATGCTTTCAACAAATTTAGAGGAAAATTTGAAATAAACGCACAATTACGCAATAGCGTGAAAAAATGTGCAAATCTGTTTATTTTGAGTGAATTTTGGAGCCGCTGACTGAAATAATTTGGCAGCACAAACTAAAAAAAATCTGATTTGATTTGATATTTTAATCACACACTGTTCTTCGTATGCGTCTCCAGCAATTCACTGGTATTTAGTACGTAAACATTTGATCTTGAAATAAGTTAAAAACATTTTTAACTGACCTGAAACAGGAGCCTTTAATATCAGATGTTAAGGAAAAGTAAATATGTGGTATCAGCTGCAGGAGCGTCTGATTGGGGATCGTCCAGCCAGACGTACCTCTTTAATGAAGCGGTACTGGTACACCGTCCCTTCGGAGGGTAAAGGAACCGTCAGCAGTTTCGGCGGACTTTCGACTTCTCCCAGAATGCCATGAAGTTTCATCGTCTCTTTGCTCAAAGGTCCGTCCAGGATCTCTCTGACCACGGAGTTGAACTTCTCTCGCCCCACATCGTCGCAGGTGGCGCCGACCGACCACACCAGGCAGAACACGAAGATGCCCTTCGAACAAGAAAACAACAGAATCTCACACTGATTTCTGTCTGAGATTACAGATGAACATCACTTCCTGTTCATGAGATTTTTCTGTCAAATATCTCAGAAATTTTCTCAAAGAGTTGAGAACATTTCTAAATTTAAAATGTCTAAAATTTGATTTCAAAACTTAAAAGAATTGCTAGAAAAAAACTCAGAAACTGCTAGATCTAAGAAATTTTCTAAAAAATAAAAAATAAAAATAAAACTTGTCTTTTCAAACTTAGGAATGTCCTTGTTTTTTTGTTATTCTTTCTAGCAATTTTTTAAAATTTGTAAACTTTAAAATTTTCTTTTTTTTTTGTTGAAAATTTCTAAAATTAACCCCAAAATCTCTGAAGTTTTTCTTGCAAGTTTTCAACCTTTCAGGTTCTGAAGATTTCAGTAATCAATCTCAAAATTTTAGATGTTTTTTGGAACAAATTCCCTCCTGTTTCTTTTGCTTCTCTCAGGTTGCTGGAGAGTTTTCCCATTTTAAACTCTTTCCTGCCGATGCAGTTACTCCTGAGTGGGAGGTGAAACCAAACAGGATTTATTCTGATAAAAGCGTCTTAATCACTGAGGAGCGCCAACGCCTTCAGTGGTTAAATCCTCTTAGAGCCGCCATTTAGAGCTGGAACAGAAGGTTAGCTGTCTCCATTTTTAGTTGTTAAGTTTTCAGAGGTTTCCATAAAAGACTTAGAAAAATTACAGGAACACAGATCAGTTATGATTAAAGACAAAAGGATGTGTGATTCAGTGGTTCCAGATTTCATCTGGTGTGAGATTATTTAAATCAGGGATTTTGAATGAGATGACGCGTCCTCTCAGAGAATAGGACTCTGAAACTATTCAGGTGATTCAACACAGAAACTCTGGACCATTAAAGCTCATATCTGTGAGAAATGTCAGCTTCATGACCTGACCTGTTCTTTGAGGCCAGTCCTTTGGGTTTTAGGTCAAAATAAAGCGTCTGAATTTATGGGTTCATTAAAAACTGATGGCAGCGCCTTGTGACTGAAGCTCCTTGTTGCTCATCAGATAGACTCTTAACACCGAAACATATTCAACTCCAGCAGTTTTAGCTACACTCCGTGTTTGAGGCTCCACACCTGAAGGGACAAACGTTCCCTGCTCTAAAACAGGAAATACATTTTTCACACAAATGTATTTTTACTTAATATACAGATGTAATTTAATTTAACCACAGCGTCATAAAGATGCTGTGGTTCTGTTTTTTCTGCATGTCACAAACATTTTATTGGGACCTGAAATTGAGTCAGCCTCTAAACAGAGGGCAGCGTATGTCTCCCTAATGAGCAGAACAACAGGTACAATGGCTGCAAATAAAGGTTATTCTGTCAAACATCTCACTGTGTAAGGAAAGTTTGTTATTACTAGTCAGAGTTAAGTCTGCACAAATAAAAAGCCTTGGCCAGTTTGTGTATTATTGCATGAGACATGAAACAAAATCCACAAGAAAGGGATGTCTCTGTTGCAATCAAAAAAGGAAAACTAAAACAACACAAATCAGCAGGGATTCTGTAGAGATTGTAAATGAGGCTTAGCAGCCTCATGATGGCTCCTGCTGCTAAAAAGCTGATTAATTCAACACTTTGATAATGACTGGCGGGGAAACATAGCAGCGAAGGTTGAAAGGCATTCATCAGTGCTGTTTGCCACGGGAAGATAATAGAGCGTTCTCAAAGAATCCTTGCAGGAGGCAACAAAACAGGTCTCTGAAAAATTTACTTTTCTGGTCCCTCTGTGGGGGAGCAAATCTTCATAACTAAAGCAATCTAATATGTAGATGTTATTTGGGTAAAAAATATGTTAGGATGAGGCGTTTTCCCAGGATGGTGTGACTTTCACTGTGTTTATCACTATGTTTAAATCTCAGTTGTTTTAAATAATCGTGCAAAATCCAAACATTTTAATGTTATTCTCATCAGAAACAAGCCTAGAGTGTTATCTCGATTATTTCATTCATGTTTGAGGAATCCTTTAATCTCCATAGCAACCATTCAGATTGGTTGGACTTAGCTCCTCCCCCACTCAGCTCCTTCAGACTAGCCAGCAGCAAACAGCAAACTGAACTCCTGCTCTTCAAAAAGAGCAGGAGTTTTTAAAGAGACAGAGCCCCAATTTCAAGGCGTCACTTTTCTTGTAAGTCATATTTAATGCATAAAGACTTTTTAAAACAACTGAAAGTAAAATAGTTACTTGGTTATGCTGTAATATGGAATTATGTTCCTTCAAAATACATAATACTGGCCCTTTAAAATATTTGTCGACAAATGAAGTAACTGGAAAACATTTTTCTGTTTCTATCAGTAAAATAAAACCCAGCCATCAGTCTTCATCAGAATATTAAACACTGAATCTCAATCCGCCAAATTAAGGGTGACAGTTTTCAAATTATTCATCAAGGTCTCGTCTTTTGAGACGTTCTGCATAAAACAGGAAGCTGGTTCAGTTCAGTTCATCAGGCTGCTTTGTGAAACTAAAGAAAATTTGAGACATGGACACAAACCTCCAACCAGGAGTGAACGTCGTCTTGGCTTATGTTCTTCATTTTCCCTTCGTCGTGAAACTCGTCCATCATGCAGTCCATCAGATTCATCAGAGCCTTGACCAGGTTGGTGTCAGAGGTCGGGGACAGCTCCTGCAGTCAGACAACACAATTAGAAACCGCCAACACGCTCTGCTGCCTGAACATCCGGTGAGACCTGGAGCTTGTTACAAAGTCTGGGTGTCTGACCGAACTCAGAAACAGACTCAGACTTCAGCCTGCAGCTGAACACAGCAGCACATTCCTGCAACCATCGTTCGAGTGTGGATACAAGCATAAAATCAGCTTTTATTTTTTAAACTTTTCGTTTTTCCCACTTGAGTTTGAGGGTGATTTTCAAGATGGACGTCTTGTTTGAGCCTTTGAAACTAATTATTTCCAGTCGTCTTACTGATGAATGTTAGCTTCTGCAAAAAATTTTCTTGCAGAAGCTAAACGTATGTATGTGCTAAACGGTTTAGCATTAGTTTTTAGTGGGTTGTTTTAGCAGGTTAGCCTTATCTTCTGCAATTTCTTTACATACTTAACAGGTTAGCAATAATTTCTGCTAACTTGCTAACTACCACTAACTCCTTTACATGTCTAGCAGTTTAACATTAGCTTCCAACAATTCCTTTATATGTTTAGACGACTGGCATTAGCTTCCACCAAAGGTTTTGCAGACTATTTCAGCACTTTAGCTGTAGTTTCTGTACTTTTTTTAAATTTAGCAATTCAGCTGTAACTACCACTAATTTGTTTATATGTTTAGCAGATTAGCATTAGCTTCCACTCACATGATTAGAGGTGAAAAATCTCCACTAGAAAAAGGAAACGCAAAATCAAGAAAAACAAATGTTTTTTATGGTTGAAAATATGATTTGACGCCAAACACATTCATATAATTTTGATTTTAGTCAAGAAATTAATTTTACATGTGGACCACAGCGGCCATCTTGAGAAATCAAAACATTGTCAGTGAATATGTTTCCAATCAGTCCTATTATCTTTGATCTGATGATAAAAATATAAATCTGTGATAAAAGTACATTTTCGTTGACGACCATTTTGAATTTCTCAGCGGCTGAGTTTGGTTTTTGTGATGAAATATTCAGTTACCTGCTGCACTAGAAGTTAACTTTCAGTAGATTGAAACAAATCTGCCTGTGAGAAATGATTGTTTCTGTTTGGTTGCAGCTGCAGCACCTTGGTGGCCTTCCGGATGAGCTGCAGGCAGGTCGGCAGGATGCGGTCGAAGAGGCCGGTGATCAGCGCTTTGTGCTCGTCGTTGAGCGAAGCCGGCAGAGTGTTGAGCCAAGACAGCAGGAGAGGCCTCCAGCCGAGCATGTGGGGCTCCAGGTAGATCATCCCGCAGCGAGACACCTGTCAGTAACACAGCAGGTAAAAACACTTTGTTTACAGGATTAAAAGCTCTGCAGTGAGACAGATAAAACAAACCGATTCCAGACTTAAAATAAAACACAAAAGTCTAATAAAACCCAAGTATTTTCAGGAAGAGACAAACTGAAGAGCAGAGTTATGGAACTTGCAATGGAAATGCTGCTTTCAGCTTATTAAGTCTTCGATTGTGATCATTTGCAGCATTATGGAGGATTGAACACAGACAGATTATATTGGAGATGATTTATTGAGAAAAATATAAAAACAGGGAGAGAAATGAGTTAAAGTGAAAGAAAAATCAGTACGGAAGCCCTGAAGGAACAGCAAGACCTCTGATCAATTAAAATCAGACTAACAGTAACTAAAGGTTTTAATTGGGGACTGATCCATATTCGTATCATTTTAAAAATATAAAATCCTAATTAAAATATGGTTTTCTTTTCTTCTCAACTTCAAAAGTTGTGTGAAAGTTTAAAAAATAAATCACATTTTTTCCCTTGCATATCTAAAAATAGCATCTCTGACTATAAAAATATATTTCTTTCAATTCTATAAAAGTGGAAAATACTTTTATTTTTCATTTTAAGTTAGAAAAATTACAGAATTTTTCCATTTGTCATCCAGGACATAAAAATGTTGAATGGGAATAAAAAAAAGTCTGAAAAACATAAAATTGATTTTCTTGTTTTTTTGCTTGTATTTCACGACTCAAGCAAGAAAAAAATGCAAAACATTTTTCATTTTTTGCTGCAGTAATGAAAGAAACATATTTTTTAAAATTCAGAAATACTTAACAAAAAATGAATTTTGCACATCGCATTTTTAAAAAAAATTATTCCCTTTAAAAAATATATTGAAAAAAAACAAAAAAACTTTATAAACTTAGGAAATGGGTTTTCACAAAAAAGAAAAAGATTTTGGCTTCCAGGACTTGAGTAGATCAGCGACCAAACACCAAGGTTAAAGGTCACAACAAAATAAAAAGAGTAACAAGAAGACAGGAAGTAAATAGAACCCAGATCACCAAAATAAAACCAGAACTATTACCGGCTAAAGTCCTCCAGCTCGTCTAACAGCTGGATGGTTCTCTCTGATTCTTTACTCTGTTTTTTGGAGATGACTTACAGTATTTTTTGTTTTATTCCGGAGTCATACGTTAGCTTTTTGTCCCTGCGTTCTCACCGTAGCCGGGGACGCCACCTCCAGGTCCATGGGCTCAAAGATGAGGCTCATCTGCGGCGACATCTGGATGATTTCGCCGCTCATCAGGCACAGCTTCTTGTTGTCGTCCAGCACGGTGTTCATGTTCTCGATCCACACGGCGTCGACCGGACCGTCAAAGATCAGCCACTTCCTGTCGGGGCTCTGCCGGACAGGAAGTCAGAGGTCAGCTTTGGTTCCTGAGCTTCATTTCCATCATAAAGGCTCAAATATATTCATACATCCATCTAAACATTTCAGTTAAGACATGAAAAAATGTTACGGGTGAAATAATCTGCAAATAAACTAATATTTTTATTTTATTAATATTTGGGAAACAAGCTCCCATAACTTGCTGAAAAGTTATTTGTAAGTTAGTTTTGTCTTAATGCAAGTCCAATAAAATCAATAGAAACTAGTAAAAAATACAGGGTCACTTTTTGAGGTGGGCTGCACAGTGGCGTAGTGGGTAGCGCTGTTGCCTTGCAGCAAGAAGGTCCTGGGTTCGATTCCTGGCCCGGGGTCTTTCTGCATGTTTTTGCATGTTCTCCCTGTGCATGCGTGGGTTCTCTCCGGGTTCTCCGGCTTCCTCCCACAGTCCAAAAACATGACTGTCAGGTTAATTGGCCTTCCCAGATTCTCCTTAGGTGTGAGTGTGTGTGTGTGGTTGTTTGTCCTGTTTGTCTCTCTGTGTTGCCCTGCGACAGACTGGCGACCTGTCCAGGGTGACCCCGCCTCTCGCCCGGAACGCAGCTGGAGAGGAACCAGCAACTCCCGACCCCGTTAGGGAGAAGGGTGACGGAAAATGGATGGATGGATGGACTTTTTGAGGTCAGAAATGTTCAACTTTTTTAGAAACTTTCTGAGATTAATCTGAAAGTTTCCTTGTCAAACAATTTTAGTAAAGTTTTGACTGGGAGCTAAAAAATGTTCTTGGTATTTTTTTCTATAAACTTTCTGAGATCAATCTCAAAATTTCTAATTTTTTTTCTAGTAAATGTTTTGGACTTTTTGAGCACAGAGATTTCCTTTTTCTCTTGAACATTTCTGAAATTAATCTCAAAACAGTTTTTTTTCTATCTAGAATGGCCGTAATACGTCGTCGAAGATTTCTAGGTTTGATGAAAGTGACATTTTTCAGCCATAAAGTCGTTGCTGATTCAGAGTTTAAAGTCGTAGTTTTCCGTCCAACTTCCTTCATTAATCACGAACTGCATTCTCTTCCTTTCTCTTCCTCAGGCTTCCAAACACTCGCTTCTGCTCCTGGGAATTATCAACAAGGTGACGGACAGAAACACACACCTCAGGTGGTTTAATGGAAGCTGACTGGAGCCGTTGATCCTCCAGAACCTTAAATTAATGCGTTATCATGCAGACAAATGGGCCGGGCAGCGCCGGCGCCATCTGGGGCAGCACAGGGACGTGATTATGTTGTAATATGATGATCTTGCGAGAAATAAGTAAAATAAAAATGTGTGCATGAGCAATTTAATCCAAATAGCTTCTTCTGACTCCAAATAGAAAGAGAGAAAATCAGTTATCAGTTATGAAATCCTGTCATTTCTAAAAAATATTTTTTTTTTACTGTTTTTGTTGAATTGTCTCTCCTAATCCTGCCTGAAACAAAGAGCAATTTGCAAAGAAAAAAAATGACAACTTCATAAAAGAAGTTTCTTTTGAGCTGACAAGTTCATTCGCAAACAATTCAAGAACAGGACGAGAAAATGATTTTCCATCAGCGCGTCTGCAAACTGCCTGCAGATCTGGAAACAGAGTTATTAAAGATCAAATTTTAACAAGACAACCAAATGTTTCTATTGTTCGGCCGTCAGCGCGGCCGTTCTTCCCGCTCGCTTTTAATTGAAATGTCAAGTCTCTTAAGCAATAATCCATCCAGAAGTGCCACTCTGACGTGGAGGAGGCGATGCTGCACATCAGCGGCGCTGCTCAGGCTCTGTGTGATTCACTCCTGAGTTGTTCATTATAAAGGAATCATACTGTGTTCTGCATCGACTGATCCTTCATCACCGCTGAACTGTGCCAGGCGGAATCGCTGCCCGAGCATTTCAGCGCCAGAAAACGTTGCCTTCAGGCATCAGCTGGCCACACGGAAAAAAAAACAGGGAAACTGCTTCCTCACTCCGTCTGTGAGGAGAACTAAATACTGACTGTCATGTGTTTCTGATTTAGATGGAAACAAAGCGCAATTTGCAAAGAAAAGTTTGACTTATTTAAGGACTTTAATAACAACTGAAACTGATGCTTCTGTGAGTTTTACCTGTGAAAGATGCTACATAAACAGATTTCTCTTATTTATACATTGAGTTATCAATGAGTCCTATCAAAACAGAGCAAACATGCTAACTTTAGCTCAGTCAATCAGCTAACGAACGCCTTGCAGCAGGACGTCGCATGCGTAAGATCACGTATCAAGTGATGTGATACTAAGTATTTACACTATGACAACTAGATACCAAGAAAAACATTTTGATTAAAAATTTAGGGAGAGGGAAGTAGTTCAGTTATGCTAGCCTGACTATGACAATCTTAATATGCAGATGTGCTGTGGAATTCGGTGTGTTTTGGTTCAGTTAAAAATAAAAAAAGGCGACCTCCACACCAACAAATCCCATTTTAAATTTGCTAATCAACTATTGTGTTAGCTTAGCTAATAGCAGCATTAGCATTAGTCACAGCGATCACTTATTAGTAATCGTGAAATAAACATCAAGCCTGGAAACATAAAACTGTAACAGACTGAATGTTCTGTTCTTTGTGTGGGAAAAGTTTGAATGATTTCTCAGGTCAGATCCTGAAACATAAAGCAGTGTTGGTGTCCGTTGCTATGTCCGTTGCAACGAGTCTGTCCACTAAAAAAAGTGGTTTTGAGTTGTTCTTTTGTGGTTTTTTGCATTATATTTCTATTTGCTTTGCCCCACTTCACCAAATTAATAATATCTACATCTCCAGGTTGCTCTTCCGCATCATACCGTGTTGTGCGATGCTTTAGCATTAGCTTCTGATAGATACAGTGTTGGTGTAGCACTTTAGCATTAGCAGAGCCAAAGTTTACTATTAGTTCTTTAGGGTTAGCGCAGCTAGTTTTTTCATTAGCAGTGCCTACCACTGATAGTTTTTGATTCTCCAGGTTTTTGTGGTATTGATTGCTGCTGACACCCGCTGGCTGACCTCATATCTGAGGCTGCAGGTCTCAGCTAACATGACAGCCGATGGTTTTACCTTGGAGGAGGCGAAGACCCTGTAGCTGACAGCCAGGATGCCATCGGACCACTCATGGGAAACTGGGTCAAACTGGCCGTACAGCTGGCCCATGGTGATAGATTTGGGGTTGATGACTGTGATCTGGACCTGGTTCTCATCCATTAGCTCCTAAAGTGATGATAAGTTTTTACAGACATGAAAAACCAACCAACGGAAAGAGGAACAGCTACAGACACTAAAGTGGAATAAAACCGATGTGCAACTAAAACACCAAACGGAGCAAACTGCTGCTAAACAACGAGAGACGGAGGAGGGCAGAGCTGCACTCAGCCACAGGGAGGATGATGATCCTCCACAGCTTCCTCCTCGCCGTGTGAATCCAGCGATCCGGTTCTGGTCGGCTCTGTGAGATCGATCACAGCTGGACGGAGACGGCAGCACTCCCAAACAGGATGTGATAATAAAAAAAAAAGCTCCCTGGGTTTTAACTTTACCTCAACAGGAAGGTTTGGGAATAATTCGGATGAGGATTAGGAATCTGAAAAAAATTATGAAAGAATTCTGATTTTTCTCAGAATTCCAACTTTAATTTAGATTTTTTTTCTCATAATTCTGACGTTTTTCTTAAAGTTCTTACTTTTCTCCAAATTTGGCCTTTTTCTTAGAAATCTCTTTTTCAACTTGAATCTCAAAACTGATGTGTTTTTCTCAGAATTTCAACTTTAATCTCAAAGTAATTTTTTTTTTTTTTTAATTTAAGACAACATTCTGAAAACACCCCCAAAACAATTAGTGGCTCTAATTGTCTTCCATAGAATAAAGATCGTCATGCTTGTGGGGGCTGGACACAGACGGCCTCCCACCTTGGTAAAGATGTCCTGAAGCGCTGCAGCCAGCACGCGGTAGGCCGAGGTTTTCCCTCCGAAGGGTTCGCCCACCACCATGAAGCCGTGCCGCACGATCATCATCTCATAGATCTGCAAGATTTTCTCCACAAAGAAGTCGGTGACCTGCAGGTTCATGGTGTGGCAGTTTTCTGTGATGGCGTTCAGGAGAATGTTGTAGTCTCGATCCGGGAGCTTCACACCCGGGAAGAGGTCGGAGGTGATGCCCTGCAACGGTAAGGTCAGTTATTTAGTTACTAAATATGGAAGGAAGCACAACACTGTGTCAGAAACACATGAACGATTATTGGCATCCCTGCAAATTAACAGAGTTAATTTTCTGAAGTTAACACTACTGAGGATTTTTTCAGTAATCGCTTATTTGACAATAAATCAGGTAAAAATTTGCCAAATTCAGATTTGTCATCAAACAACTTAATCTTTTTTTATGTAATTTCAGAAATATATTAAAAGATGCAAATAAGCATCTAATTTAATTCATTTTCTTAAATAAGGAAATAAACACTTTATTTCTTATTGCTGAAGCAAAACTCCCTGTCTGTAAAATGATGCAGCGTCTTTACTAGAGGCTCTGCATCAACACATATTTGGCTTTTTTTAAGGCTTCGTTGAGAATCCCAGGAAACAACTGGGAGATAAATCAAGATGGATGGACGTCGGGAATGGAGATTACGGATGAGAAAAGCAGGACTGACAGGGAACTTCTCCGTTAATCAGGAGAACTGTGAGCTCAACAAACCTCAAAAAGCTGCAGATCGTGGGACAGGAACTTGGGCAGATTGACGTCGATGATGGATCTCAGCAGCAGAGTGTCTTCGTTGTCATCTGGGAAAGCCAGCTGCAGAGGGAGGAGGGAGCGAGATGAGAAAAACAGCAGCCAGAACCAAAGGAAGGAATAAAACAAAACCAGAGAAATGGAGAACGAGACAGGAACACTGACTGTTTCTGCAATATGGTGATACAAACACATGTATCATGAGTGAGAAATATGCCATACACTGAAGCTACGGGAAAAAAGAGGGAGAAAATTCCTGCCGAAAAATCTCAAAAAATTTCTAGAAAAAATTTTTTAATTTCTGAGTTTGAAAAGTCGAAGGGAACCAGCAAAAAATAAAAAACTTTCTGGCAAAAACATGGAAAATTTCCAAAAGTAAAACATTTTCGACCTTTGAAAGGTAGAAATTTCCATGTTTATTCGTAGCAAATTTTTTACTTCTCAAACTCTGAAAAATACAAGATTTTTTTCTCAAAAATACCAAAAAGAGTTTTTGTCGTAAATTTTTGATTTTTCAAACTCAAAAATTTCACATTTTTCTCTAGAAAATTTCTGAGATTAATCTCGACATTTGTTGGCAGTCAAATTTCTTTTAAAAAATGTCACTGAAGGTGTCTTAAAAGTTGATAAATATAGCAATAAAGCCACTGAGGTATCAACAGCCCTTGCGCTCAGTCCCAGTCTTAGCCACGCCCCCTCCACGTCTCTAGGCTCCGCCCACTTTGTAGGACATTTTTGGCATTTGCTTCCACAAAAGGACCAAAATGAAGAAAAATTACACAATTAGTATAATTATGAAATAAATTCAGAGACAAGAAAAACTTAAAAGATAAAATTTTCTAACACAAACCTTGAAACCAAGATTTATTGGGAAGATCATCGGTATCAGTCATTTTGCTCAATAAAAACAGAAAAAATTCATGTTGTGCTAACAAACCCACCTTCAGGTTTCCGGCCGCGGTCAGCACCGATTTGACGGCTCTCATGCCGTAGTCATAGTGACTCTGGGAGGACAGCTGCTCTGAACACAGTCGATATGTGGCCACGATTTTCACCGAAAGAGGCCGAGCCGTCACAAAACCGCAGGAGTACAACACGATCTCCGCGATCATGGCGTAATCCGGCACCATCATGGCCACCGTCCTGAACAGAGCCTGGAGGGAAGCGGCGGTTCGGGTACAGAAAGAGTCCAGATTTAACATAACAACACTCTGACACTGCAGAACATACACTGAATTACTCTAAGTGATCGATTAACGGTTTGTTAGATTAAAATTAGATTAAATTAGTTCCAATCAAAGGTCCGATTAAACTTTCTTTTAGAGTTGTAGTTTGGCCTCCATCCAGCAGAGGGCGTCGCTGGTCATCCTGAGGCGGAGCCAGAAACAAACAAGCAACATTTTATGCGGTTCTGTTTAGAAATATTAACACTGAAAAGCGCCTTAAGTTATGTTAATAGTGCTTTATTCAGCACAGCTACAGTTTCAACTTCTCATTCAAAAATTACTGGTTTACTATAATGACAGAAAAACACAAACCACCACAGAGAACAGATACATAAAGGAAAAAACATACAACAGCGTATCAGGAGACGGAAAAGAAGTAATTTACACCAAAAAATGTAGAGATCTGAGAGTAATCTCAGAAAGATCTAAAAAAAAAAACTTTCTATGTCTAGAAAATTTTGGAGAATCTCAAAATGTTTTCAAAAGTTTTTTTTCTAGCAAATGTTTTAATTTTGAAACTTTATTACGGAGATAAAGCTCAAAGTTTTACAATTGTTATGCAAAATATCCTTCTTTTTTTTCTGCAGTGGCACAAAATGATGTAAAAACAAATAAATAAATGTCAGTAATCTGATAAAAACAAAGATTTTTGTTTATTCAGTCGAAATGTAACATTTCAGACACAAAATAATGGGAGATGTCCTGCCTCAAGTGGAGGAGTTCAAGTATCTCGGGATCTTGTTCACGAATGAGGGAAGAAGGGAGCGTGAGATCGACAGGCGGATTGGTGCAGCGTCCGCCGTGAAGCGGGCGCTGTACCGGTCCGTCGTGGTGAAGAGAGAGCTGAGTCAAAAGGCGAAGCTCTCAATTTACCGGTCGATCTACGTTCCTACCCTCATCTATGGTCATGAGCTTTGGGTAATGACCGAAAGAACGAGATCGCGAATACAAGCGGCCGAAATGAGTTTTCTCCGTAGGGTGGCTGGGCTCTCCCTTAGAGATAGGGTGAGAAGCTCGGTCATCCGGGAGGGACTCAGAGTAGAGCCGCTGCTCCTCCACATCGAGAGGAGCCAGTTGAGGTGGCTCGGGCATCTGATTAGGATGCCTCCTGGACGCCTCCCTGGTGAGGTGTTTCGGGCACGTCCCACCGGGAGGAGGCTCCGGGGAAGACCCAGGACATGCTGGAGGGACTACGTCTCTCGGCTGGCTTGGGAACGCCTCGGGATTCCCCCGGAGGAGTTGGAGGAAGTGGCTGGGGAGAGGGAAGTCTGGGCCTCCCTTCTAAAGCTGCTACCCCCGCGACCCGACCCCGGATAAGCGGCAGAAGATGGATGGATGGATGGATGGATGGATGGATGGATGGATGGATGGATGGATGGATGGATGGATGGATGGATGGATGAATTTTGTGTGTTTTTTTAATGAGAAAAACATTGACCCTTTATGTTATGAAGAAATGGTCGAACCTCCTGACAGAAGAGAAACCTCAGCTTATCTATTGATCACTAGCAGATTGATAAGGTCAACCTTATTAATCGCTATGTGTTGGAAATCAGAGTGTTTTGTACCTTGAGGTTGTCTGGCAGCTCTGAGCGTCCAGCATAGCCAGGATTCATGGTGATGAAGACGGCGCAGGACGGGTCCAGTTTCAGCTCCGTCCCCTCAAACATCAGCATGTCAGAGTGAGCAGCGATCCCTGCACAAACGCACCAATCAGACGGAGGGACCGTTTGACCCAACATGCTGCAAATGTCAACCCAGAATACCTGGAAAACTACTGAAATATTACAACATGAAGTCCAAACGTGTTTTCTCTGTCAAAACTGTGAAACACTAAAAACAAAACTAAGTTAAACTAAACTAAAACAAGGGATTTAGGAAATTACTGAGCACCATTAGCAAGCCATCCAGGAAAAAGATAATTGTATGTTTCTGAGATTATTTTACTTTAATAATGTGATTCATGTGGAAAAAAAAACAATTCTTTCACTTTATTAAAAACGTCTGCATATTTCTGCATACTTTTACGAAACCTAAACTTGTCAAATCGAAAATAAAGACTCGTCTCTAAAGGATGAAAACATGCAGAATGTAGATGGTTGTAAGAACTGTAAGGTTAGAGAACTCAGAGTAAATAAAACATTAATGAACATTTAAAAAGCAGCTGCAGCATCTCTGAAATGATCAAAAACCTGAAGCAGACACAGCAGAGGAGATTTTTCCTAACAGTTGCCTTTCTTTGTAGTTTAAAACCGATTCATTTTTTTTTTACTTTTTCACTCCTGAATCTTTGCCATGCCTTTGTTTTCTGGTCCACTGCCAGTTTCCTTCAGCGTCAGACGGGAAAGCGAAGCCGAGTTTTGAGAACGAACCTCTCTGGATGGTGAGAATCTGCTGCGCCACAACAGACAAAACCTCCAGGTCGATGCGGTTAAACTCATCAAAGCAGGCCCAGGCGCCGCACGATAACAGGCCCTGAACACACACACACACACGCACACACACACGCATACACACACACACGCACACACACACACAAAATAACAACAACATCAGGTCTGAATTTTTAAAGACATTTTTTATTTATCAGGTGATGAGAGCGAGGAGATGCACCTTTGCGCAGTAAATCAAGGTGAGACGGATCGAAGGATGCATTAGGAGCAAACTGAAAACAAACACGGCATAAAAGAAGATATTCTCATGTTGATGCGCTTTTCGGATGGATTTTTGAATTTGATATCTCCGCCCACACCAGACGTTACCAAAACATTATACTCAGGTGAGAGAAGCTCGACTTTAACTTATTTTTACTCAAGTAAAAGTAAAAAGTATTGGTGAAAAGTTTAACCAAGTACTGAGTAGCTGATCAAATGATCAATTATTTGATATTTAAAAATGACATAATCAGAATATAAAGTTAAGTGAAAATGATAGTATTTTTTTTAACTAGAATGACAATAATTAATATAAATAAAATAATTACAAAATAACAAAAGCAGGGAAAAGAAAAAATACATTTCCAAATCAATTTCTTTACTCTCTTTACTCTTAATTGAGTAATTTCTCTACTTTTGAGTAAAAATATGTTGAAAGTCGTGCTACTTTTACCTGAGTATAACTTTTGGATCCTCTGCCTGTGTTTATAATGTTTGGGATCCTGAATAATCATCCAAAGGTAATAAAGTAAAAACTAGAAAATTTCTGAAGAAATTTAACTGGGGCCTGCTAAAGTGCGCCCGTCGGTTTGGACCCAGCGTTCTGATGCTAAACATTAATTAATGCTAAGCTTAGCTAAAAAATCACAAAGTATCATGTGGAGAATCACAAGCATGTTGACTAACATGGACTTGAACCATTCAGTATGTTAAAATTAGTGTATAAGCTAAAATTAGCCAAAATGCTAATGTTAGCATGAATACTGTCAGTAGCATGTGGGGCATCACTAGCATGATCTCTGTGAATGACTTACTCCATTCAGTATACTAAACATGGCTAATATGTAAGAGAAATAGCTAGTACCTTATCTAAGGTAAAAGGCTAAAAGGCTAACGCTAATGCTCTGCCTTCACTCTAGTGAAATTTCAAAAACATTTTACTGGAGCAGGCAGATGTATCAATGCAATGACCAAGTTTGTTCCCGATAGGGCGATATTTGTGGGCGTGGCGACGATTTCAAAATTGTTTTGGGGTCAAAAATCCACTTCGAACTCCCAATCCCACTAACAGTAATAGGTCCAATGCCGGGATCGAGCCGCACGTTTCGATACCACTTTGTGGCCAAGCAGCAGAAGGAGCCGCATTAACGGTCACAGAAGAATAATAAATAATCTATAGAGAGCCATTCTGTTCGGTGAAGAGCTATAGGTGCCTGCCATGCAACGCATGCTCCCTAAGCATCGCTATGGGCAGGCCCTGGATTGACAGCATGTTGCTATGGCAACAGGGACAGGCGTAAATGTAAACACTGGATCTGTGTTGTAAGAAGCTTTAGAGAGGATCGACTATGAAACATTGACACTTTGGGCGTTTTTGTTCTTTCGATTTGGTTTCTACTGCTTCTAAAAACAGAACAAGAGTTTAAAAAAAGAAAACAAAAAAACATCCAGCTGTTTTTTGGCAGGAAGTGAGAGAAATCAGAAGGGGATGTACTGACTTTGAAGAACTTTCCCAGCGCGATGTAGTCCAGTCCGTCAGAGCAGTTGAAAACCACGCACTGCTTCGCCACAGCTTTGGCCAAGTCCTTGGTGGTTTCTGTTTTCCCCGTGCCTGCGGGGCCCTCAGGGGCCCCACCCAGATGGAGGTGGAGGGCGCCAAACAGGGTCCTGAAAACCACCACAGAGCAGTAAAACAACATTTCCAGCTGACTGCTGGGATTTGGAAGCTTATTTTTTGATATAAAACGATGATTTCAGTGGACAAATAAATAGTCAAGCAGGACGACGGAGTGTTGGGGCCGAAAGAAGAAACGCGAAGCAACACATCTAGACCTCAACGTGGGGTCAAGGCTCGACCTTACATGAACTTCCTCCTTTCCCATAAAACACCTTCATGTCAATCTACTGTCACATTAAGATCACAACAAAATCCTAAAACATAAATAAGTTAATAATTAAATTAAGAAATAAATAAATAAATAACATTCAAGCAATAAAGTCATAATATTACAAGAATATTATGAGAATAAAGTTGAAATAATAAAAGAATAAAGTCACATTTTGAAAATAAAATCATAATGTTATGAACGTTTTGCAGTAATTTTATAATTTTTTCATTTCTTAACGTGGCCCTAACACTGCGTTAAAAACGTTTTCCTGATCTATTTTTACCGGTAGCAGCGGTCAGTCAGCGGAGTAATGACCAGCCTCGGTGTGTTGCCCAGGTATTCGTAGCCATACGGTAAACCAGCGTTGATCATCTTGGTGTAAAGGTTATTCTCCTGCACAGATTGGAAATGGGAACCACTGAGTTTCTCCCATGAGCCCATCAGAAAGTCCCAGCTGTGCTTAACGTACCACCCAGTAGTACCGCAGCTGGCTCAGCCACTCAAAGTCATTTTCGTCACGCACGCCTTTCTGCACCAGCGTGGCCAGAACGTCGCGGGCGTGGACGTCCAGCACCACCAGGGCTCCCAGAGTCACCCGGTTCTGTTTGGACAGCTTCCCCCGGACCAGAGCCACGATGTCGTCGATCTGCCTGTTGTTCTGCTGCAGGTAGGCCTCCAGGGCCTGGGCAGAGGCAGCAGGAAAAACGTCACCAAGACAGATTCACAAAGGAAGAATGATCACAAGCTTTTCACTCATGTTAACGTCGTGTTGCTCCATCTACACACTACAACAAAGGCAGAGTTTGTAACTAATAGTGTTAAATTCAACCATATCAGCAGTGCTGGGCATAAGCTAGTGTGCTATTAGCGCAGCTAATTTGTCATTTTGCCCTTTGCCTTTGTAGTCCCATAGATTCTGTTTAATTCAGGACCAAAGTTGAAACATTTGATACATTTTCAGCTGCTGTGGTTTTCTTTCACACTGCACCATCAAATTATCCAAACGTCAGCTTCTGGCTCGGATGGTTGGGTCATTTTTGTTCTGCAACCCAGCAGAGTTCCACCCGTTACCTAGCAACCCAAGGGGAGCTCCAGCACTTTTGGTCAGCTGTATGCGCTGTACAATGGCTGCTGGAAAAGACAAGTGTTTACACATGTGCAGGATGCTCCATTTCTGCTTTTCAAAGATGTATCGTTATGTAATTGCAAGTTTGTATGCAGCTATTTTCACATGCGAGTGCAAACATTGATTTAGAGGACGTGGCAAGCAGCAACGTTTTAGGATTTAAAGTGACTAGACGTCCTAAAACAGCTAAAATATAATTATCTAAGAATAATTATAGAAGAAAAATGTAATGAACATGTTCTGTATCGCCTATGGATTTACCCTAACCTTTTCAAGGAAGCATAATTGGTCACCTTTAAAGCTATTGCAGCTATTGCAGCTAACCTGAAGCTAACAGTTGGGAACAAAGGCAGAACGGAGCGGATCACCTTCGGTCCTGAAGCCAGAGCATCGTGGATGTCTTTGGTCCAGTAGACCTGTGAGACACACAGCACCGTCTGACCCGGCCAGGCGCGGACCCAGTCTGTCCTCTTCTCGTTTGGGTAGGCCGAGATTGCGTCTCCAATAACCTTCTGCAGGGACACGATCATGCCGTTCTCCAGCTCCAGCAGCCATTTCTCCACCTGGCCCCTGGTTTTGGAGGTAGAGATGACGTCCAGGAGTTGCACCGTTTCTCCCTCGCTGCTCATCATGTGGGTTATGTCCAGAATCTCGGTGAACACAACACTGGCAATGCCTTCAAAGCACTTCTTCAGATGCGGCTGCACTCTGGAACAGGAAGCATGACAACACAGAGAGGGTGATGGGTGAGAGCAACATCACCGGCCATCACACACACAGACAGTCATAACAATCAGTTATTCACGTTTTAAAGGTTTTAGTTTAACTTAGCTAAACAAACTGAAACATCAGCGGAAGAAAAATAAAAAAAGTGAAAATAGAAAATTACACAAAATCAGGTGTTACACCTCAAAAACACAAAATCTTACCAAGTATTTTTGATCTATTTTGTATATGGCAAATATCTTATTACACTTTAAATAAAAACTTCTTTATAAATTGGTTTGTCTTACTCATAGAAAGTACACTAAAAAAACAAATATTTGCATCAGAAAATAGACCAAAAATAAAATAAAGATTTGGTGTTTTTTCAGTGTAAACAGGTTTTTTCAAAAGGTCCAAGTGCAGAACCACAGCAACTATATAACAAATGTAACAAATGTTGCAATTTTAACACCCAATTCTGGGTTACCAGGTGTTAAACCCCCCTAAAATTAACATATTTCTCTGCTTTTTAAAAAATAATTCACATCCCTGTTTGTGTTGCAGGAGTTTGTAGAACACTGATGGCATAAAACTGCAGCCTGTGACCAAACCGACAAACATCCGCCTAAAAATAATACAGTCTCTCTAATATTAACCACCATCTGTGTGCGACACAAACACAAACAGCAGAAATCCACGTCTTACAGAGCGGACTGCTGGCTTTGTGTCCGCGCTGACATAATGAAAAATTCCTGCCAGTTGCACAGAGATTGAGGGACTGCAGAGTGAAAAGGAAGCGAAAATTGAAATAGCACGGAGAGTATGAAAGGTTAAAGCATCTTTTGTTTGGAATCACAATCTACTAAATGGAATTCCCCTGTGAAATTAGATAAGCGTGGATTATTGTGGAGAGTTTATGGAGAAGCATTATGGAGATAGAGGAGGTTTTATAACGCGCCGTGTTTTCAGCTCCACACCTTTGAATTCAGTTTTTGCTTCGATTTTTTCTGCACCTCAGATCATCCTAATAAAAATAAGCAAAATAAATACAAAAAGCTGCTTTTTCAATTATAATTTAATTTATTAAAGGTGAAAGCTATTTCACAAATATGGTACTATGTGAAAAACAGAATTACTTTTTGGTTAACCGCATCTGTTTGGTTCAGTTTTATGAGCTTCACTGCACAGTTCCATCTGGTTTCTAGTGCAAATATCTTAGCACATCTGAAACAAGACAAAAATAACTGACAACTAACTTGTCAGTAAGAAACAGAAGTTAGTTTTAATTAAATAATTTCTAATAATTACAAAAAATGACTGGCTCCGCTGGTAGATTGTTTCATTTATGGGAAAAACAGATCGCTATTTCTTGCTGAAAAGTTACTTGTAAGTTAGTTTCGTCTTCTTTGTAGTAAACTATTAGAACTACAAACTAAATTTAAACAAATACTTGGTAAGATTTTGTGTTCTTGCATGCAGAGCTCTCCTCACTAACAGACTTGTGAAACTGGGAAATATCCTAAATAAAACCCGTTTGACAACTGGAAGTAGGCTAACACCAAGCCCTGCTTTAGAGCTCTACAAAACTCAGTTGGGGTCAAAGTTCATTACTTTTTGCACTTTCCTTGGCCTCTATTGCTTCTACAAACATCCCACGTATAGGAAAAAAACCACCAAACAACTTTTTGTGCAAAAAAAGTAAATCTTTTTTGGTGTCTAAAAAATGAGCCATTTCCAT
Source organism: Poeciliopsis turneri (assembly GCA_922788865.1). Lineage (NCBI taxonomy): Eukaryota > Metazoa > Chordata > Actinopteri > Cyprinodontiformes > Poeciliidae > Poeciliopsis > Poeciliopsis turneri. The sequence continues at coordinate 107,905 of CAKLNU010000796.1, forward strand.
AACTTCCTGATCATTAAGTTACATTCCACTGGTTACCAAGCAACCTCAGCAGAGTTCCGCCGGTTACTTAGCAACGCCAGCTGAGCTCCAGTCCATTTGGTAAGCTGCTTTTATTGCTGTTTGCGCTGTACAATGGCTGCTAGAAAAGACAAGAGTTTTGTTGTTGACTTAGCATCCAAAAACCACTTGCTGCATTCTTGTTGGTTGTGCAGGAGGCTCCACTAATGATTTTCAAAGATGAGCAGTTGCATAATTGCGCATCTGTTCACAGCTATTTCAATATGTGAGTGTAAACACTGAGTCGGGGGGCGCAGTCAGCAGCAGCTTATCTGAATTTAAACTTAAAAGACGCCCAAAAGCAGCCAAAATCTCATTAACTAACAATGATTTTTGTGCAAAAAAAATTTGACGAATGTTTTGTACAGACCATAGACCTCTCCTATCTTGTTCAGGGAAGCATTATAGGTCACTTTGTCTGCCTACACACTGAGACTGATGTCACTAATAACATTAAAGCTACAACAGGTCACCTTGTGGGGTCTTTGGTCTCTGAGAGGATCTCCAGAAGTTCCTCATTGGACAGGAAGAAAAACCGAGGGAAAAAGAGACGTTTCTTCTCCAGGTAGTTATTCAGGCCTTTGAGGATACTTTCCAGGAACTCGTTTGAATGTTTCAGCTTCTCCAGCATTTTGTCAAACTCCACCACAGCCAAAACATGTTTGTCCTGTAACAGAAACAGCAGTGACCACGACTTTCTTCAGCCAGAGACGTGAAGTTTCAGGGTGAAATTTGAAGGATTTTATGTTGCAGGTCAAAGGATCCAGGTTAAAAAGAAGCAGAAACAGGAGTTTTTACAGTGCAGTTTCACATTTGATCAATTTCTTTGATTTTTAAAGATTTATTTTTTGGAAAATTTATATATATTTTTTTTACTAAAAATAAATGTCAGCGCATCCAGTGCAGCCATCTTATTTGACACGCATGTTTTAGAACTTCTATTTATTTGGACTTTGAATTCAGGTCAGCTCTAATAGGAGCAGCCAGGATACAAGGTTTTATTTATTTTTTATTACAAGAACAAAGTTAAAATATTACTACAGTTCAGTCATAATACTAGGAGGATGATGTAGTGATTTTATGAGAACTCTAACATGAAAAATAACAGCAACAAAAAACACATTAAATGATGAATGTTGTGAAGGTATACGTTGGTACACATAAGAAAATACTTCATCTTTTAGCAGATGCAGGACTTTATATTTCCAAGAAAAATAACTGCACAAACTCAGTTGGTTACATCAGAATCTTTTTTCTCATTAAAAATACTCTCTTTTTTCTTTTATTTGTTTTTAATAGTTAGGTGCAGCACAACTTTATTCTGAAACAAAAAATATTGTAGCCTGGTCCTAATATTCCATCATGCAACATACAAAATACTGTCTGTACATAATTCAGGCACATGAATGGATCTGTTATGAAAAGATGAGAGTCCTAATGCTCATAGTGTGTTGGCCCAGTGGCCTAATGGATAAGGCATCAGCCTCCGGAGCTGGGGATTGTGGGTTCAAGTCCCACCTGGGTCGCAGTGGAGAGAGACAGCCATTGTTTTATGAAGGAGTGTCTGCCGTAGGGTGAAAGGTCAAGTTAGTGAGACTGTTAATGTGTCGCCTGTTTGTTGTCATGTAATCTTCTGAAGACCTGTTTTATTTAAAGTCACAAATAAAAATTGATTCTACCAACATCTACATACAGAGAGTCGTGTTTCACTTTGGCTGCTAGAATTTAACATCAACAAATTTCAGTTTCTGCTCAAATAAATTATTCATATTATAGGATTTAAATTAAAATTCACCACACTTATGCAATTAGAAGTTACGTCAAAATGTGGGCGTAGTGATGAACTCTGACCTGAACATTCAGAGTCACATAAAGACAGTTACAAAGTCGGCCTTCTATCACCTGAAGAACATTTTCTAAGAGTAAAGAACTAATCCACCTGTTTGGAGCCGCCTTTGATTCACATTAACTGAAACACTAATCAATAAATTTGATATGTATTTGCTTGATGATAGCCTCAGACAAAATGAAATGGTTATTGCTTGTTTATATTATATTCTATGATGTAAAACACTTGCCTGATTGCTGAAATGTGCAATACAAATAAACTTGACCGACATGGCATCTATAATTACAACCAGAATAAAAAGACAAATCCATTTATTTCTCACTGTCTGGAGATAAATCAGATTAAACTTCTGTTATTTTAGGTTACTTAGAATTACTAAAATTATTTCTGTTTGCTAAATGCAACAATAACTGGAGAGAGAATATGTCAGAAATTTATTTATGAATGTCTTCAAAACTGTACATTTACAAACAGAATGATTACTGTCTCTTTAAGAAATGAGACAGCTTGTTTTGAACCAGCTATTGAATATTATTATTATTATTATTATTATTATTATTATTATTATTATTATTATTATTATTATTTCATTTATAACAAGAGAAAACATCTTATTATAAGTGAAAAAGTTTGCCAGTGGAACTAGTACTTCTTTTCAATATTCAAAAATCAATATTCTTATTAATTTGCTGAAAAGTTACTTCCCTCATTCCAATTGTTCTAAGATATTTACACTAGAAACTGGACCAAAAATACTTGGTAAGATGTTGTGTTTTTGCAGTGTAGTAGATAAAAATCTGATATTAGCTCTCCTGCCGCCCCTCAGAGGATCCCACCCTGGGCAGTTTCCCATTTCACCCAGAAATCACCACTGGGTGAACAACAACTTTTTTCATCAACATAAAGGAATTATTTACTGACGACAAGCTCCAATACCTTGCTGAAAAGTTTCTTGAAAGTTAGTTTTACCTTACTTAAAGTGTACATTTTCACCAGAAAGTAGACTAAAATATTTGGTAAGATCTTATATCCCACACACTGGGAAATTATTAATGCTAATTAATCAGAGAATAACTCAAAAATTACAATTAAATCTTTGGGGGGGTTTGCCAGTAATGTTTTCTTTTAATGGCAAAATAATATATAAAGTAATTAAAACATGATTGCGCTTGATTCCTTGTAGTCATAAAATACAACAATACAATCGACAATAGAAATAAGAAGATTAACAGCAGAGAACAGGAGGTTTTTGTCTTTAATCAGACAATAATCAGTGAAAGAGTCGGATGTCTTAAAGGCTAAATGAAGCGATCCGACTCAGTCTCCAACACCAAAAAAAAGAAAAGAGTGATTTGATTGGGCTTCAAAGGCCAGACCATTATTCCAGCAAAGTGTGTCTGATTGATGAAGTATGATTCCATCTTTTCATAAATCTCATCATGCTTATGATTTTGGCCCATTCTTTGAGAGGACAATGTAATAATGGGTCTAATTTTATATTCAGGGAGCCAGCGGGAGCTATTCATGAGCACACAGAATGGATAACATGGTATTATGTGTGATAATGTCGTTTTTATGCACCGAACAGATGGCTTTGGTGGAGGACGGAGAGTGGGAAACTCTGAGGTAAAAGCATTTCAACAGATATGCAAACCACATATGGGACAAATGTGGCTTATTAATTCAGGGTGCAGAGAAACTGTTTCACTAAATATCCTTTGCTGCTGCGCATGAATATGCTCTGAAACGATTTGTCGTTTATTTCCTATAAGCTGAGAGGAGAAAACAGAAAGGTGAGTATAACACCATAAAACAACCAGCTGAAAATTAAATAAAAATAAAAATATTACAGAAAACAAAGAAACATCTAATGTATGTGAAGATCCGTGGATCTTGAGCTCCTCCTGGTGGCCGAGCTGAAGATGGCAGTTTAGGAAAAATCAGGTTTCGATGATGATGTTGGATGAACCTGGAATTATTTTTAATTTGATGGTCTGGATTCTGCTGGACTTTACATCAAGTTTTAAACAGCAAAAAGATAAATACATTTGACAAAAAAAAAAACATTAAGTCTTTAAGCACACTGAGCACTAGCCTCATTTCATTTTCTATTTTTGAGCCTGATTTTTTTCTAGAAAAAAAAAAAAAAAATTATAGCAAATTTTTCACTTTTCGAATTAAAAAATAAAAAAGAAAAGATCTTTTTGGCAGAAATTTACGCCTCTTTTTTTCTATCTACAATGGCCCAAATATGGCGCTGTAATTTGAAAAGTTATACAGATTTCCAAGTTTTTTCTAGAAAGAATTTGAGATTGGCGTAAAAATTAGAGTTTTTTTCCTAGAATTTTTTAATTCAGAAATTTACATATTTTTTTAGAAAGTTTCTGAGATTAATGAAAAATTAATTACCAATTTACCAAAAGAAAAATTCTGTTGGTAAATTGGTAAATTTTTGACTTTTCTAACTCTGAGAATTCCAAGTTGTTTTCTCAAGAATTTCTGAGATAAATCTCAAAATTTCTGTTTTTTTGTAGATTTTTCTTGACTTTTCAAACTCAGAAATATCCATCTTTTATTCTGAAATAAAAGATGGACATCTTTAATTTTATCAGACATTTTTGGCAGAAATGTACTCCTTTTTTTCTTCTTCCTATCTACAATGTCCCGAACAGACATTTGTATGTAACAGTACAAATGTTTTCAAATAAAAACAGTTTTCTTGCTGAAAGACATAAAATTGTGGATTCTGGTCCAGATTTGTGCTGTAGCTCTGGGTGGAACCCATCTGTTAACTTGTGTTCTCCACAGAGCTCTAAAAAGTGAAACACAGGAAGGAAGAGCTCACCTGGGAAACCTGTATCATGGTTTCCCTCCATGTCCTGTCCACGGCCGTGAAGCGCCGGCCCTCCTCAGGCATCTGCACCATGATGTCAGGGGAGCTGAAGATGGGCTCCAGGTACAGCCAGACGGACTGCACCTTCAGCCACTCATCCAGGATCTCCTGCAGGAGCATCATCTTGCCCTCCCACGCACTGAAATGAAGCAGAAAAACTGGATTTACACCTCAGGATGCTAATTATGATTAACTGTCAATTCAATTAGAATTAGTTCCAATTGATGAGCTAAAAACGTGACATCAGATCTTCCTTTAAAGTTGCAGTTTGGCCACCATCCAGCAGAGGGCACCACTGGTCATCCTTAAGCAGAGCCAGAAACAAAGATGGCGGTGTTGCACCAGAACAGTGAAGAGTAACGGTCCATGTGAAATGTTCTTTATGTGGAACTTAATTTTAAACTTTATTTTTCATTTCCACATTTAATTAGTTCGGTTTAGAGTTGCAGGCACTACATGTAGCACTGATCTCAGATTCTGTCCATCCATCCATCTATTTTCCGTCACCCTTCTCCCTAACGGGGTCGGGAGTTGCTGGTTCCTCTCCAGCTGCGTTCCGGGCGAGAGGCGGGGTTCACCCTGGACAGGTCGCCAGTCTGTCGCAGGGCAACACAGAGAGACAAACAGGACAAACAACCATGCACACACACTCACACCTAAGGAGAATTTGGGAAGGCCAATTAACCTGACAGTCATGTTTTTGGACTGTGGGAGGAAGCCGGAGAACCCGGAGAGAACCCACGCATGCACAGGGAGAACATGCAAACTCCGTGCAGAAAGACCCCGGGCCGGGAATCGAACCCAGGACCTTCTTGCTGCAAGGCAACAGCGCTACCCACTGCGCCACTGTGCAGCCCTCTCAGATTCTGTATCTTATATAATTAACATGTCTCCATCCCATCTTACTGCCGCTGATGCGAGGAGCGGCCATATTGCAATGCAAAGTTGGCCATATAAGTTGCAACTGGGAATAGTCTGAGCTGCTCCCAGTTTTATGGGCGCCATTTTTGACTTTTCCTGCTTTGAAGTTGGAATTTCCCAGTTTTGATCACAACTGAAACGCAGCACTAGACCAACAGGGATTTTCTTCAGAAGTGGGGAGAAGCCATTTTGTTTCTTACAGTATCTCTCTCTCAAAGGGCTTGATGAAGGGCGACCCCTTCATGGTTTGCGTCTTCACGATGTGGTCGTCCAGTAGCAGCTGGACCTCCTCCACGGACGACAGGATGAAGGTGCCTGTCTCCCGGTAGGCCAGCAGGGTGAACTCTATGTCCGACCACTCGCCGGCCATCTTCTCCAGGGCCTTCTCCAGAGAGTACTCCTTGCTGGCCGCCTCGCTGATGCCGTCGAAGCGGGGCAGGTGTTCCTCCAGCTTCAGGGACAGGTACTGAGCCACGCAGGCCTGCTCGTCGGCCGGGTGCAGGGAGAAGCCGGCCATCTCCGACATGGCGTCCCAGTGGCGGGTCCGCAGCCCCGGGTTGCACAGCACCTACACACCGGCACAGATAACCAGCAGCACAGAAATGTAAGCTACTTAGGCTACGACACTGCAAATATTACTGTAAATATTTCCCATACTGCATATGGGAAATGAAAGTAAATTCCCCCCAAAAAAGTTTAAGTTCTGATTAATCTTTATGTAGAAAAAGACATTTCTGAGCTCCAAAAGTGAAATTTCCCAGAAAAAACTTGAAAATTTGTGAGTTCTAAAAGTAGATAATTTAAATATTTAGAAATTCTTAGATTTAACTGTGAAAAACTTTTGAATCTGAGGTTTCCAAACGTAAAAATTTTTATCTCAAAATTGAATTTTCAGATTAAGTTTTGCAATTTTTTTTTGCAATCGAATCTAATTAATCTGGGATTAATCTCAAAATTTTATTTATTTTCTCACAAATATTTGACTTTTCAAAGTCATACATTTCCACTTTTTTTTTCTTTTTTTTCCCTTTTTTTTGTTTTTAGAAAACTTTCAGGAATTTTGGTGGAACTTACTCCTTATTTTTCTATCTATAATGACCATAATCCACATGATAAATACCAGAGAACAAACAGTTTTTTACGTCTCTACCTGCACCATGGGGATGTGCGACTTGAAAGTATCCACTTTCGCCTTTACGATCTTGGCTATTTTCAGGGCATTGGGAACTTGAGAGAAACCTTTCTCCAGCTTGTACAACATGCGCCAGTAGTTCCCGACGTCGCCCTCCACCTGCAGGAAAACAGTTTTTATTAGGCATGAAAATGTTAAAATACTAAAATTATGAGAGGGTTATTCTGTGCGTTTGGCACCTTGTCTGGAGGGACCCCGGACAGCGGCCCGTGGAGCCACTTCTCATGGTCCTGCAGGAACTCGTGTGACGTTTCATACAGGCGCAGAAACGGTGTGAGCCCGTCCTGGATCTGTTTCCGCTGTGGAAACTGGGACACGGGCCAGCCGAAGGCCTCCTCTTCCATGTTGAGGTCGTTAATCTAATGAGAGCGAGACGAAGGAAACGGACAAACCAAAAATTATTAAACTTTTAGAAAATAAAGTGACAAAACTCATAAATAAAAGGACTTCTGGAATATTTTGGGAAGATAAATTAAAGCAAAGATGATTAAAACGCTCTTTCACATCCAATGCTGCCCTCTGGTGGTAAAACGTTAAGCATGTGAATCCACTTGGAGGCACTTTGCAATTAAAAACACCAAATCTTACCCAGTGTTTTTGTCTAGTTTCTAGTGGAAACATGTTTAAATAAAACAAAACTAACTTAAAAATAATTTCTATTGAAAATATAAGAGCTTGTTTTAAGTCAGTAATTCTAGAATGTTGAGTTAAAAAATAATAAGTTCCATTGGCAGATTATTTCACTTAGAACAAGACATTTTTCCATAATATAAGGGAGTCAAATCTGCATACGTTTTTTAATCACCATTCAAGGATTACTGACATAAAATAAGCTCATATATCTTGCTGAAAACTTACTTTTAATTCTGTCTTATTCAAGATATTTGCAGTAGAAACTAGAAAATATACTTGGTAAAAATGTGGGGTTTTGCAGTGATGAGTGATGGAGCTGTAAAACCTCCTTCCTTGGTCCTACTGCACCTTGTCGCTGGCCATGTCCAGCCTGGTGTTGAGCGTCTGTGCTTTCTTCAGGTACTTGCCGAGATCCGCCAAGTCACCAAACGCAAGAAACTCCTTCAACTGCATGTTGTAGCCCACCAGCTCATCCATGAAACGCTCCCGTTGCAGCTGCAACGATTAAACCAGACAGCTGTTTGTCGTTTCACCTTCAGTAAATCTGTCATTCAGCCTCAGTAGCTCCTCCGCTTCAAGCAGACCTTGAGTGCGTTCTGGTAAAGCTCCGTCTTCTCATCGATAATCTGCTGGTGTTCCTCAAACACAACTGGCATGCGATGGAACCAGTGGATGGTTCGGGCGTTGAGATCCAGGTCGTCCGGCGACAGGGTGACGAAGTCCATCAGGTCGCAGAGCTGCTTGTTGGAGTCAGCCAGCCGCTGCTCCAGCACAGGCATCTCTGTTTCTATGATCTTCTGGACGCAGGCCTGCAGAGAGACACAGGGGAACCATCGGCACAGTTAATCAGGCCAAATGAACGAACTGATAGATTCCTGGTACCGTTTTCAATTAGTTAAAGGCAAAACAAAAACAAAAAATGTTCATTACGTTTCTTGGCAAAGAACCATTCTTTGATAATGAGATTTTATCTGTTTTTGGTTTCTGGATGGTAAGTCAACAACAAAACACTTTGTCTTTTCCAGCAGCCATTGCACTGTGCATGTAGCATACCAAACATACTGGACTTTGTTAGGTAACGGGTGGAATTCTGTGTAGGTTACTAGGTAACGGGGCAGCCTTCTGATTTGTTAAAGTACACTATTACATAAAGTTTTTGACATGAGATAACTATGAAGTGAAAAACCTTCAAGCTTAATTTACTGACTGGACAGAGTAATTAACGTTGTGTGACTGGAAACAAAAAGTCACCTTTAGCTCCACCATTTTCAGAGTATCAGGCGGCGTACTCAGGGCCGTCTCTGAAATCCTCTCAAACTCTTTGCAGAGCCTGTCAGAGAGAAAAGATCGTTATTCTGGTGTCTGAAACCAGAAATATCACCGCTTCAAATTCTCCAGACAAACACAGCCTGGAAGTTTTATTTTCTCCTTGAGCTAATAGCCAAACAGCTACACAACACAACAAAAAAACTAAATCTCAGCAAGTATTTTTTTAGTTTCTGGCAAAATGTCTTAGTACGCTTGAAATAAAGCTAAACTAACTTACATGTTGCTTTTCAGAAAGATATAGCAGTTTGTTTTAAATCAATAATTCCCCAGTATTAATGAGAAAGTATTATTTCCACTGGTAGATTATTCTACTTATTTCACAATCAATGGTCACTGCGCTATTACCTAGCAACCCCAGCCACGCCCAAACTGTTACCTAGCAACCCCAGCCACGCCCAAACTGTTACCTAGCAACCCCAGCCACGCCCAAACTGTTACCTAGCAACCCAGTTCTTTGAAAAGATTTAGTAGAACCTCCTGCACAGCCAACAAGCACTTATAACATAGGAAATATCTCTTGATAAAAATGAAATAACCTGCCAGTGGAAATAGTACATTTTTATTTACTTACTGGCTTTTTCTTTTAACTCCTTCAGACTTTATGTCTGATGGAATGAACATGAGAAATTTCTGGGTTTAAACCAATAAAGAAATATGTATTTTGTCATTTGAGTGATTCTTGTTATTGACTAGTTTTTTTTTTGGTCACTGGCATCAGACAAGGAATTATCAGAAAGAGCATCAAAAACAAATTTAAGTCACAGAAAGGCTCTCATAATGATTAATATCTCCACAGATAGTACTTGAAGTTATTTTAAAATATATTCCATCATTAAATTTATCCCAATGGACAAATTTAATGAGTTGGGAGTTTAGCCAACATTTAAATATTTAGTGTTACCGTGCAGAGAAAAAAACATTTGATAGCTTATTTGTGGTTTCATTATAAACTCTCAGACTTTCTCAAACTGCTTTTAAAAGATGTATATTTTTCCACTTTATTTCAATGCTAACATGGAGTAAAAACTTGTTGGATAAAAATATAAGTAAATGAAAAGTACTACAAGCAGATTATTTCACTTTTAACCGGACATTTTATCTGCATTATAAGTGAAATATCTGCAAATGGAACTAAAAATTTTTTTTAAATTAAGGAATTATTGACTTGAACCTAACTCATATCTTGCTTAAACGTTTTATGTAAGTTACTTTTAGTTCCCAGTGTACTAAAATGTTTCCTATAGAAACTAGACCAACTATATTTGGTAATATTTGGTGTTCAAAGGCAAAGGATGAGCCAGGAAGGCAGTGAAGAAACCTTTCATTAATTTCCTGATGATTGTGTAACATCTGCATAGCCAGTTTCTCCTTGAGCTCCAGCGCACGTTCAGCCAGAGAGCTGAGGAGTTTCTGGTACTGGACCTCAAACATGCCAAGTCGTGCCACCTGAAGCCCAAAATATGATTAATCAACTCTCCAAGACCAGAGTGAATTTTTTAGAAGAAATATCTCTATTTGCTGCTAATAGGACGACTCATACCAGTGATCTACTCATGTTCCAGATCCTACCTTAGAATCTGTGTACTGAATCTCATTGGCAAGCTCCTGGTAGTAGATGGCCTCTTCCTTGATTTCCTGGAAGGGTTTTGGTGTACTGAGGAACGTCTGGACCTTCTCCTCCGCCTCCCTGGACACCAGCATGGCGTACTTGTCGAACAGGTGGACGTGCTCTTTGGGGCTTTCTGTCTCGGCCCAGAACGCCCGGCGTACTTCCTCCTGCTGGGCCTCGATGATCTCTGGGAGGATGATGGGTTTCAAGGTTTTCCCAGCATTATATTCTTCCTGAGAGAAAGTGAAAGTAGGGAAGAACTCAGGCTACACTCAAAATGTTCCCCTGAGACATCAATAGGTAGGGCTGGTCAATAAATTCATAACATGTATAACGCTAGACACGTGATCAATACGATAAATGAACTCTTTGTGTGAATAACAAGGTTCTGGTGACTGGCAGAGTAAGTACATGTAGCAACAAACACCTAGGCTACATGTCCCACTTAGCAAGCAGATAAAAGCTGCGTTAGCTAAGCTCATTTTTGCAAGTTCAGCATGAACTACTACAGTAAATATCACTGATATTCATCTTAATATTACAGAGGAGTAATACCTTAAACAGTGTGATCAAATTGCAATGCACTTACACTGTTTATGGGTTAGATGGGAGCAATGCCAGTTCTAAGCTTGTGGCTTTACTGTTGTTGTAGCAACTGCCTACCAAGATGGCTGTCAGTTACAAAGTTCACAGAAGTGCAACCTCACATGAGAACTGTGTAGATCAATAGGTAATAAATCTGATAGAATATTAAGCCATTTCACAGAATGCCGATCCAGATCTGCAGGGCATTCTGGGGGATGTAGGCAGAGGAAAGGCGTTAGCTGCTAAACCTCTCACGGCTAGCTAAGCTGGTGGAATCAACTCACTCACTTTCTCTTTGGTTGCCTAGCAACGGCCTGTTGCGTCACTGGCAGTTTTCTGTTTTTTAACTGCTTTCCAGCTTCTTAGAAACAAAAAAATAACGGGCTGGAGTGAAAACTGCGGGTAAAACAGGAAAGGTCACCCCTGTGTGGAGGTACTTTGCATATTTAAAACAGAAATTAATAAAATATTTTCTAAACTAGAAATCACTTTACATGCTGGGGACACTCAAAAACTAAACTGTCTACATTCTCTGGAAGAATTTAAACATTGTTTATCAATTCGTCAAGTTTTTTTTGTCAGAATTGTGCATAAAAAGTTAAAAATGAAAATAAATAAATAGAAAAGGAATGAATAATTATTTACATCGATATGAAACGTTTATATGGTCCAGCGCCAGTAGTATGTAAAAACTAACCACCATATCAGGTTTCACTGGTTCATTCTTACCCATTCGGGGAACATGGTGGATTCAACCCGTGGAATATCACTGGTGGATTTCAGCAGGAGGTCAAACACACTGATGAGCGCCTCCTCGTACGTCTCGAAGTCCGGCTCAAACTTGATTTCAGTATCTTCTAAGACCAGATGCAGAATAAAGCCTGATGTGCCTCTGGCTCTGTTTGAATGCTGAGTGACAGAGGGCAGGAATTAAAACTAAATCCACCAGCTTGATTTATCCTTTAGATTCAGACGGGATAAAAAGTTCAATTGTACCATATTTGTAGAAATGAGTTTTGTGTAGTCGCTCAGTGAGTTGAGCGTAAGTTTCTGCAGATGCAGCGTCATCAGAGCCGCTGCAGAGTTTAAGAAAGACTCGAGTTTTCGTTTCTGGCTCAGAGAACTCAGCAGATTGGGAACGCAGAAAACCTTGTGCACGTCAGTGTACCAACTAAAAAAAAAATAAATCAAAAATAATATGTTAATCGTTTAAAACCATGCAACAAACATGCAAACGTTTGGATGTTTTCAAACTCAGAAATGTACACGTTTTTTTTTTTATTACAAATATTGCAAGAAAAAATTTAATTTTAAAAAATTTTAAAAATCAAATGTCAAAAATGAAATTTCCAAGCTTTTTTTCCAGAAAATGTCTGAGATTATTCTCAAAAAGATTCAAAAATTTGTAAGAAAAAACAGAATCTCAGAAATGTTTTAGACAAACATTGGAAATCTCTGAATAATTGAAAGGACTGATTGGTGCAATTTGGCCGTATGCAGGTGAAAAACTGCTTTGATTTGATTGATAACACAACAGCAAAGCACAAAGATGCCTAAAACAAGAATCCATGATGAGGCCACATAAGGGACAAACATGGAGTTTTGCTGCATTCTTCCTTGTGTTTGAAATCACTGTGGTTTATTTCTGAGTTATCTAGCGTTGTGTCAGAGGGATGTCCTGCTTACTTTTCCAGCAGAAAGCCTTTGGAGAACTCAACATGTTTAGCAACAATGTGCTGAAACTCAGAGAGCTCCATGAACTTCTTATTGAAGCAGATCGCCGCCACGTCGATCAGTCGGACGTCTCTGAAAGCAGATTGTTGAAGAAAGTGCCGATTACACGGAGTCTGTGGTGGCATGCTAAGGGCCACCACCTCCACTACAAAACTTGGTAGATTTTGTGTTGTTTTTAAGGAAACCATGCTTCATTTACACAAAAACACATACAGATGACTGTAAGAGATATTCCATAAATATCTGTATCCTGTTTGTGCTTTCAGTCTGAAAGCTTCTGTTGTACCTACTTGTACAAGTCATACCACAGAAGCACCACTTGCAGCAAAGGGCGGGTGACACAGTGAAGGTTCAGGCTGATCTTCTTTCTCGCTTGGAGAAATGATCGATTCCACGGCTTCGGCACTACTTTCATCCTGACATTGAATGGCATCATCAGAGGGACGGTCAAGAAAATACTTTCATTTTCATACAAATATCACCTCATTTTTAATGGTTTCAGTTTATTCTTGTTGTTTGAATGCAACAGAAAGAAGTCAACCTACTTAGCATTTTATAAGCTAAGTATCTCACTTTCTTTCTAAGTATTTGTCTCCAAACTAAATATTTGATTATCATCTTAGAGGGTTAAAGAAACTGACTCCAGTCTGTGAGAGGGCAGCTCCTCCTCGGCGCCCGCCTCCTTTCCACTCTGGTCTTGGAGTGTTTTCGTTACTGCAGTCAAACACAGCAGACATCAAGTCAGAACGTAAAAACAAAATTATTTTTCTTAATGGATTATAATCAAAACACATTCAGCCATTCGTCTGTTTAGTCCATATGAATCTGATCAACAAACCTCTGTCATTAGTTTACATTATTTTTTGGAAATAATTGGGTTCATACGGATTGCAGCCCTGATGCTCTGCAGATATTCCTCCTTGGTCTCGTCATCCAGCTGCTCCAGCGATGTGCTCAGGCGCCTCAGCTTGGAGGGGATGAGCGCATGGATGTTGTCCATCCAGGATTCCTGCAGATGCGCCAGGTTCACCAGGCCGATGCCCCTCTGGATGTAGTAGTTAAACAGCTGGCAGGACACAACGCAGCGTTCAGGAGCAGGGAGACACTTCCAGGCGGCACACAGTGAACTCAGGAAGAATTATTCTGGTTTTTATAACATGTTTGTTTATTGAGAATAAAAATAAATCACGATAGATTAAAACAAGCTCAATAATTTTCATTTGCACGATTTATATCAAAATTGGGTGACAAAAACAGATGTGGTTGGTCCCAACTACACTGCAAAAACACAGTCTGAGCTTTTTAGGCCGAGTTTCTAGCACGAATAAAAAAAGACAAAACTAACTTAAGTAACTGGTCAGCACAATATAAGGGCTATTTTAAGTAAATAATTCCTTAATATTGACAAAAAGGTATCAGTAGATTTTTTCATTAATAACAAGGGAAAGATATATTTTAAATGATCTCAAAACAACAATGTCATCATTTATCATTTATCCAGGACAATTTATTGTCCAGAAAATTTATTGTATCCAAAGTAAGCAGCTTTGGTCACAACTCTCCTTGACACACTATTGGCTGATGTTTATAAATCAGCCAATCCAGGAGCAGGATTCACTTCCCTTGCTGCTGATTGGATGAAGAGCAGAGATAAGGAAGACTGCAGATGTTAGATCAGTAATTTTTTTGCTGGTGGCACAAGCAGAGCAGGTAAAAACTGATATATTTGTATGTTTAAGGAGCATGTTTTTATTCATTTATTTTACCAATTTACGTTTGGTATCTTCTGTAAATCTGATGGGTCCAGTTTCTATGGCGCCGCCCTCAGCAACCCGCTGGCTGAAATCAGACAACATGATTTAAGTACTGGCATATTTCACAACCAGGAAGTGCATTTACCTTTTTATACACTAGAAATGCTGCGGAAGAGGATTAAGGCCACTGAAAAAAATTAAATGTAACTTTCTTTCCTCAGATTTAGAATTGCTTAAATTGTTTCTACACCATCAAGCAAATAGAGTCTTTAAATGAAAATCCACCAAATAAATTTGGGGCTTTCAGTTTTGGACAAGGTAAGTATTTAGAAATTTTCTAGCAGGGAAGAAACAGCTGGGTGATTATTTTAATTTGCTAACTGTTTACCTGGCATACGCCCAAGAATATTTGGATATTTATTTGGATTTTTACAGAAATAGAATTCCGAGATTATAGTCTGAATTCTGAGGGGGGAAAAAGTCAGAAATTTGAGATTAAAATACTGATTGCAAGATGAAAACTGTAATTTTTGGAAAATCTGAGAAAAATTCAAAATTCAAAAAAAATTCAAAAAAAAAAATTCTGAGAAATATAAATCTGCGCTCTAAGTCGGAATATAGACCAAAAAAAGTCAAAATTCTGAGAAAAAGAATCGTGAAAAAAAAATCTGAATTTTGAAATAAAAAATAAGAAACCTTAGAAAAATGTCCACGTTACGTTTTCTATCATAATAAATATTTTTAATCGTTGTAATCCGTAGCATCCTGGAAGGAGTAGAAATGATGTTTCCATGGCAGCCTGATGAAAGCTCACCCCAACACATCCACGACACTTTCGGTCAGTTTCCGGTCCTGCTCCCTCTGATCCGCCCGGGTCGCCCTGGAGCTGCGCTGCCTCAGCGGTGTCGGTTTGCGGTAAAGCCCAATTCCAGTTTTGCTGGTGGTTCCGGTGGGTCTGCTGTCAGCGCCATGTCCTGCAGCCAAACAGTGTAGCTAAACGCACCAACAATTTCATACAGAGCAACAAGAGTAATAAATGTATTTTATTTACTTTCCGGAGCTGCTGCTGGTGCTGCTGCTGGTTCGGTCGTTTCCTCCGAGCCTTCAAACAGAGAAAATGAAGGCTTTGCTTCAATCCACGGCTCCTGGCCGCCGGACTTTAAAAAATAAATAAAAAATACATCAAATTACAAAAACATAGCAAAGATCTGTAATATGAAAGCTAACGCCAGGCTGCTAGTTCAGCGTCAGAATCGCATGAACTTGAAAAAAAGTAAAATTTTCTCAATAATTCAATTTTCCCCCGCCTACCTGAACATCCGGGGTGTGTACATACACGTCTGGGTTATCTGCAAAATCGGGTTTCTTCCTTTTTAAACTCATCGTGACTAAAAACTTCCTGCGATCAACAGAAAAATTATTCCGTTGCCAGGGCGGTTGCTAGGCGACGCGGAAACACCTGAGCGCAGCGGGGACTGAGATTTATGAGCACAGATGCGTTTCTGCCTCTGATGAAGGGCTTTTAAAACCTTTTCTGGACTTCTTTACAAATGGAGATAAGAATAAAACGGAACCTCACGTCTGTCGGAACCAACTGGGTCGATTTAAGACACACTGTGCAGCCAAAAGGTGCGCGATAGTTTTAAAAAACGACCTAAGAGAAACTTGACTCAACTTCAAACGTTCCTGTTTGCATTGACCCCATTTTTAAATAATCGTTTCCGGTTTGTTTTTAGCGAATGTGATAAAATAAATAAATAAAAATTCTGTTTTAAAATTTTTTTATTAGTCTGTTTTAATATTCTATTTTTAAAGTATCTTGTTTTTTTAGTTTTTGTCTAATCTATATGATGGAGATACTGAAATAAACGGGCTTTTCAATAATATTCTCCTTTTTTGTGGGTCTATATGAAAAGTGACTGGACAACACGTAACTTTGGAAGTAGAAAAAAGTAAATTTCCATCCAAAAAAATTTTAGATTAAATTCGGAAATTTTCTAAATGAAAAAGAATTTCTTGAGATTAATCTCAAAGTTTCAAATATTTTTTGATGGAAATTAAAAAAAAAAGAGACTAATAATATAGAAGTTTGAGAAAATGTGGAACTAAAATCACAAAATCATTTTGTTTCCTGCAAATACTGAACTTTTCATACTGAGAAATGTTTTGGATTTTCAAAGTTTTTTTTTCAATATGTATTTTCTGGAGGTTGATATCAAATTTCTGAATGTTTTTTCAGCAATGTTTATGATGTTTGGTGAAAATGTTCCATCTGTATAAAAATATCTCATATTTTAAAAATGTTACGCTTTTTTATTTCAAGAACTGTAACATGCCAAGTCTTAATTTTACAGTAAAAACAAATAACTCCACAGTGAGTCTTTTTGAATAGGTTTATTTTTAAATAAATATCTGAAAACAAAATTCAGTTTTACTTCACAAACAACCTTGGAAACAATTCTCCTTTGTAACTTAAAAATAACAGAAAAGCGTTAAAGAAATTAGTGCATAAATTCCTCAGAGAAATCCTAAAATGATTTATGGTGTTTATTATGAATCAGTTGCTAGCCACAAAATGGATGTTTTCAACCAATAAATGTGACTTTTCTGTTTAATAAAATTTAATTTTGGAACTATAATGTAAAAAAGTGTTAAAGTGAAACACTCGGATGACAGAAATTAGTAAACAAGAAATGTGGTTTTGTGGTAAAACTTTAAAGAAAAAGAAAAAATGTTTTAAAACTTTCTCAGCTCCTTGTCTGATTCGCCCGGATAGTTTTCTATCCAAAGCTTCAGAAAAATGACCTGGACACTTTTTACATTTTTTTAATTTTCTCAATTTAAAATTATTCTCCTGACTTCAGTGCAGCAAATATTTGCATTTTTAAGTTGTTTCTGATTTGGATTATTTCCAACTCCAGCGCAGATGAAGTGAAAAAACGAATTCTTTTGGTCTCTGTGGAATGAATCAACATTTTCAAAATATATTTTCAATAAAATAATGCAAACAGCTTTATCAATAATATGTAATATGAGCCCACACTGCCCATATAACAGAACAAAATATTTGCACATTCACTTGGCGCTGCAACATTCAGGGAAGAGACATCGTCACCCCAACAGAATTTCAAAATAAGAGTTTTAGAAGATGCTGGAAAAGAGTCACTTCCTCGTCGACCCCGACAGTCCAGGTATTGTAAGTTCAAACCTAAAAAAAAAAAAAAAATGTAATCATGGACAAAAGTAGGTTTATTGTTACACAAACAGGTTTCTGTAAAGCAACCAAACCGTCAATCAGGGCACAGCAGAGGAAGAATGTTGCTCTAAATTATGGGAATTAAATCTAAAAATATTCACAATATTTTCATCCAGTTTCAAGTTAGTTGTATCTTGTTATGTCTTTGTTAAAAAAGAAAAAAAGAATAATCAGCACATTTCAGCCAAAACAAAAAAAAAAACAGAAATTTTGAGATTAATCTAAAGATTTTTAGAAAAACTGTTGGAAATTTCTGACCTGCAAAAGGTCAAAAATCGCAAGAAGTAAAATTCCGAAACTTTGAGATTCATCTAAAAATTTTCTATAAAAAACTTTCAGCATTCGAAGTGTGAAAAAATTTGCTAAAATAAAAACTGCGAAATTTTGAGATTAATCTAAAAAAAATTAGATAAATTAATCTAAAACATTTTGACAAAAAATCTCAGAAATTTAGATTAATTTCAGCAAAAAGAAAACATGGAAGCTTGGGTGTTTGAAAAGTTGAACAATTGCTAGAAAAGACTCTAGAAAAAGTTTGATGAATCTCAGAATAATTATTTTCTTTATTCTGACCATTTCTCACTTTCTGCAAATAAATACAACATCCTTGCTTGAAGTTTTTTTTAATTTCCAACTCAAACATTAAGTGGTTTTTTCTAGATTTCTGAGTTTAATCTAAACTTTTCTGATGTTTTTCCATTAACCTTTAACTCAGATGTTAGATTTTTTTTCTGGAAAATTTTAGTTAATGTCTAAATTTCTGAAAAATATTCAAAAAAAAATTTTTATCAAATTTAAAAAATTGTTTACTTTTGAAACAGAAATTTCCAGGTTTTTTCCTAGAAAATTTCTGAGTTTACTGGTGGAAATTGGTTTTATTTAAATTAATTTTTCTTAATTTTTTTGTATTCGCAATGACTCTGGTCATTATCTAAAACCGGTTACAGAAGGAGAAATCAACCTCCTAATTTCAGTTTTAGGATAAATTTTGCAATAGAAACTACATTATATGACATTATTGTATGTTTTTCTGTTGACGCAACATGTGAGTAAAGAGATGGATTTTGCTCCGTACCAGTCTGAGGTGCCTTTGACTAGATCGATCTGTGAGAGATCCAACATCAACTGTTGAAAAAAGCAAAATGTAAAAATCAAACAAAGAAAGATGTTGAAGCTGTTAGGTTATGAATTATTCATTTGTAATCCAAACTCAAAGTACCATTCCAATGTCTGTTCTCTCCCTTTTACGAAACATCTTGTTGTTTTTGACGGAAATGTCCAGCTGCCTGATTTGAGCTTCTTCAAGCGACACATCAAACTCAAACCTGTATTTTAAAACAAGGAGAATCTTCATGATTTTCTGTGTTTCAGATTATTCTTTTGTGCTTCACAGGATAACTGAGATGCCTTACTTTTCTTCAAAAACAGGCTTGACTGTCTTCTTCTTGACATGCGTCTTCTTGCGGTGTCTCCAGGAGTTGTCTGGGAGGAGATACATGCGGACGTAGGAGTCTGTGCCGCTGTCGCTGCAGGGAAACAGGTTTCTGCAGGGAAACATTCCAGTTTTTAATTTTGGTTTTGCACATTTTCAAATCCTGAGGGTTTGAATCGATTCTCTGCCCATGACGGACGTCAGATCAATCAATGGATGCTGCTCTGTTCCGACATCCATCATGGCGCCTCAACGTGATTAAGCAAAAAGTCAATAATATCAATAAATGATGTTGATGCTGGAGAATCTTAAAAGGATGAATGGTGTAACAAACCTGCAGGAATGAACCAGGACCATGAGTTTGTTCCTCATGGTAGCGTAGCGAACAGTCAGGTTGATCTCCCCAAACGAGCCCTGATGGTCCCTGATGGCCCTGAAAGGGTTAAAAAATAACAAAGCTTACGTTTTTACAGCTTCCTACCTTAAGAGGAGGAGGAAATTTCTGCCAAAATTTCTCAAATTTCCTAAGAAAAACAAGATTTCTGATTTTGAAAATTTGCAAAGAGAAGTTCAGAATTATTTTAAGAGTTTTCCACTTTTGTTTTTCTAGAAAATTTCTGAGTTTCAAAAGTCAAACATTTTGGACTTTTTGCCATTCTGACATTTGGAGCTTTTTGTCTTTTTAAACTCAAAAAACTTCCAAAAGTGAAAAATGTCTGAGATTATAATAATTAAAAAAAAACATGGGATGTTTCTGAATTTCATGAGTCTCTTTGGAAACTTGCAAAATGTGAACATTTTTGACTTTTCAAACTCAGAAACGTCGTTGTTTTTTTGAGGAAATTTCTTAGATTCATCTCAAAATGTCTGTTTTTTGGCAGAAATGTCATTTTTCCCGATCTAAAGCATTGTCATATCGTCTCCACTCACTGAGGAAAAGACGCTCCGTCTGTGAGGTCGAAGCGCGACGAGGCGATGGAGTTGTCCGACAGCAGGCTGTGGGAGTCATAGCGACGCATGTTGAGGTTGGAGGGCCTGCTGGTTTCAGACGCCAGGAGGGAGTTGCGTCGAGGCAACGCTGCCTTCTTCGTCTCGTCCAGCGGGGCTCCCGGCAGACCCGGAGAGGAAGCTGCAGGCGCACCACTGGAGGGAACCGATGTGGCGGCGGCGGCAGCTGCCGTTGCCGTGGCGGCGGCGTTTCCTCCTGCTTTCACCTGCTGGTTCTGCTGTTTGACTTTCGGTGGAGAAGTGACGGGGATTTTAGGCGGTGGCCGTTCCTCGGTTAGAATCTATAATCAGTTAAGCGTCTTTATTTGCGTTTGCATTTTGACCACCTGGATTTTAACATTATGTTTATTTATTCGTCTCACAGCATCAATAAAATCATTTCACAGGTGAAACTGCAGCCTTAAATAGTCCCAGCCGTGACGAACTAAACCAACTTTAATTCACCAATCACCACCTATTTAAATAAAATACCTTTTACTAAATACAAACATTTCCACTTACTTTTAATAAATATTTATGTTTTATCATTGCACCATAACGAAACACCAAAAGACCCACAAACCACCCCACACTTTCAGGCAGCATTTGTCCAAACACCGTGGAGAGGACGGTGAGTCACTAGGTGAGTCACTTCATATTAGCACTCCACACTTTGCAGATTATGCACAAACATAGGCTCAGTTTCACCCACCAGTAGCTCATTGCTCTGAGTAACAATTATCCTCCCTTGACAGGCAACCAGCTCACCTCTCAATGAGCAGCAGCTGTGCAGAGCCCAGAACAAAAGGCTACATGCTAATCACTAAAAATACTCAATAAATACAATTAAAACTTCTTGTGTGCAAATTGTTATTTATGTGCAAATCTATGCTTAAAGTGAAGTGTAAAGTTATAAAGTTCAAAAAGTGCTTTTAAAGTGATATTTAGTGACTTAAGTAAAAATTGTTTCAGTAATGAAGATCTCTCCATTACAATCTCTGAGTTTGCCAGAAAAAAAAAAAAGAAAAAATCAGAGTATAAAGTTGCTAGAAAAAAACTTTCTGGAGAAAACAGAAAAAAACTCACCCTGAGGGTGACCTTCAGTTTGATCTGGCTGTTGGGTCCGGAGCGCTCCAGCAGGAAGTTCTGGTCCAGACACATGGTGGAGATGTTGAAGAGGCGCTGGAGGGGAATGCTGAGAGAACCGAGAACAGATTTCTTCTCTTGCTCTTTGACCTAAACCAGCAGGAATGAAAGTTATCAATTAATACATTAAATTAAACTGGCTTATCTTTTTGATAAGCCAGTTTAATTTAATCCTAGGTTCAACCCTAGGACCCCTCTCATTCAATATTTATATGCTCCCACTAGCTCAGGTTATAACAGGAAATAATATTAGCTACCATAACTATGCAGATGACACACAGCTCTACATTACGATGTCACCAGGTGACTCTGAACCCATCCAGTCACTGAACAAATGCTTAGAACAGATAAATGTGTGGATGTGCCAAAACTTTCTCCAACTGAACAAAAACAAAACTGAAGTAATTATTTTTGGACCTAAAGAGGAACGATCTAGAGCTATAGATCTAGAGTCAATGCACGACTTCAGTTATTACAACTAAAAACTAGTGATCAGCCCGAAACCTGGGAGTAGTGATGGACTCGGACTTGAACCTCCAGAGCCACATAAAGACAGTAACAAAATCGGCCTTCTATCACCTGAAGAACATCTCCAGGATTAGAGGACTAATGTCTCAGCCAGATCTGGAGAAACTCATCCATGCATTTATCTTTAGTCGCATTGATTATTGTAACAGCGTCTTCACAGGCCTGTCCAACAAATCAATCAAACAGTTGCAGCTGATCCAGAAGCTGCTGCTCGTGTTCTCACTAGAACCAGGAAGATAGAGACATAACACCAGTTTTAAAGTCCCTCCACTGGCTCCCTGTAGCTCAAAGAATAGATTTTAAAATACTGTTGTTAGTTTACAAATCACTGAACTGTTTAGCACCACAATACATTAAAGATCTGCTGTTGTTATATCAACCTGCCAGACCTCTCAGGTTCTGGTTCTGGTCTGCTCTGCATCCCCAGAACCAGAACCAAAAGAGGAGAAGCAGCTCTCAGCATCTATGGACCAAAAATTTGGAACAAACTACCAGAAAACTGTAAAACAGCGGAAACCCTGACTTCCTTTAAATCTCAACTAAAAACACACCTGTTTAGAATTGTATTTGAAATGTAATATGTATGGATTTGGATTTGGATTTGCATTTGTGGATATGTATGTAAGTTGTAGGTTGAGACCTTTTCCTGTTGTGGGCAACGGGGCCCGGCGAATACCCGTGGTTAAACGGACGGCGGAGTCCGGCGGTAACAGGCGCTTAAATTCCGTGTCAAAAAGAAAAGGGAGGAAGGAACACTTGGTATTTTATTTCATTTTATTCTATGTTGCATGACTTTGTATTTTGTGTTTATGATGTAAAGCACTTTGAAATGCCTTGTAGCTGAAATGTGCCATACAAATAAAATTTGATTGATTGATTGATTGATTGAGAAACTGATAATTTTCCTATATGTTTAGCATTGAGATGCTACATTGGCTTTGAACCGCTTAAGCACAGCGATGGTCTTTTCCAACGTCCGTTTTTTGAAGCATAAATAAGGCCATGTGGGCCGAGAGAAGCAGCTTTGCTTGTTGTGTCAGATGTATGAAAGTTTCCTTAGGGCTGGCGTAGAATAAAGGGATAAATGTCCGCCAAAAAATTCAGAAATTTTAAAGTTTCAACAGTTGAACATTTTTGATTTCTGGACATTTTCTTAATTTGAAAATGTGAATGAAACATTTTCATTTTTTGTAAAAAAATGAAAATGTTTTACAAAAAAAACGCTGAAATTTTGAGGTTGATATCAGAAATATCAATTTCAAAAGTGGGAAATTTTCAAGGTTTTAAAAGTCTAAAATTTTTGACTTTTGGATTTTTTCTGAGTTCAAACACTGGAAAATATACTAGAAAAAAACCCTGAAATGTTGAGTTTGACTTCAGAATTTTTGAAGAAAAACAAAACTTGGAAATTTTCTGGTGGAAATTTACTCTTCAACCTTTTCCTCATAATAAAACAGATTTTTTAAATGTTCCTTTTTATTTAATCTGTGGTTGATTATTTCAAATATTTAAGTGGGACAAAAAGACTAGCAGCAGAACTCTGAAGGGAAGTTAGGGTTTTCCCAGCATGCCAGCAGCTCCTGTGTGTTTCCTGACTGACCTGAAGTGTGAGCTGCTGAGTTTTTACATTCTGCACAAAGAAGTTGAAGCCCTGCTCCCACACTGGGTTTTTACTCAAATATGCAACCTGTAAAAACAAAATGGCAGGTTGGAAAACAATGAAACACCAACATAAAACATTTGTAGGTAGATAAGTTAATTAGAAAATGTGTGGTTATTCCTACTTTGCTCTTCTGAACATCCTTATCAAGAGTAAACTCCACATAGGAGTTGGGGCCCACATTCTTCTTCGTGAGCTGAAAACAAACCAGAGAAGAAGTCTGTAAATTCCCCAGCGCAGCCACACCTCCCAACACCAGGCATTTTCTCCAAAGATCATTCCTCTGGAATGCTGCTGCCGGTTACATTTCATTTTTAACATTCCAGAAAAATCAAAACAAGCAGTTACTATGTTTGAAGTTCCTGCTTTGTTCAGCAGAGGGCGCTCAGCAGCTCCTGCAGCCACTGTAAAGTTTATGGACCAATAAAAACTACAGGTGTGTGTCTGCAGAAAATACTTTTTCTTCATTCCCCAAAGTTATTTGCAGTGAGTCAAATATTAGAAATTACTCAAGTAAGAGTAACTGACCAATATTTAATAATTACATCATGACATGGACTAAAATCTAAAGTTTTGTGAAACATTTTGGTATTTCTAAAAGGTGAAAATTAAAATGTATATAAATAACATGATTAGAAAATAAAAACATTTTTTCTTTCAACATAAAGTTAGTGAACTTCAATAACTCTCTTCTGTTACTTTTTGGTTAAAACATGTTTGTTTTAATTCACTAAAGCAAAAGTAAAAAGTACAGTGTAGTGAAAATGGAAATTTTCAAAACACAACAAAAAAAAAAAAATACTTTGAGTAATGTATGAAATGAAATGGAAAATTGAATAAACAAAAGAAATCTACAGTCTTGCAACTCTACAGAAAAATAGATTTTTTTGTAACCAGAAAACGGCTAAAAATAGATTGACCTCCTTCAGATCAGCTGATTAAAAAGCAAGCAAACAGGAAAAACCAGCTGTGCGCGGCGGCACTAACGCAGAAACCATCTCGTCTGCCCGAGCCGTTGGGCCAAACGTCACAACGCCGAGGTCGAATCCCGCTTCGAAGGGTTGACCCCACGACCTCTGGCACAAAATACTGGAACATTTTCAAATAATTCACTGAGAAGTGAATTACTCCTTGAACCTGCATGACTAAGCCTCACTTCATTTTGAGGTGGAGTCGCTAAAAGGACCCGTGCAGGAAGATAAACAAGCGTAACCATGGCAACGCAGGCAAAAACA
This sequence comes from Poeciliopsis turneri, assembly GCA_922788865.1. Taxonomy (NCBI): domain Eukaryota; kingdom Metazoa; phylum Chordata; class Actinopteri; order Cyprinodontiformes; family Poeciliidae; genus Poeciliopsis; species Poeciliopsis turneri. The sequence goes on from CAKLNU010000796.1 coordinate 132,705, forward strand.
TGAGAAAGCCAGAAGCATTTTCAGTTTTCTTTACAAACTATGTAAAGAATGTTTTCAACAGTTTGTAAAAAATATTCAGACTTCAAATATTTTTGGTGTCTGCTAATGAAAATAAAACGGCAAATAATTATATTCCCTACAATCCAAAAAATATTTAGTTCACCTTTAAATCAGAGGTTGTAATGATGACAGAGGCCAGGTTGATAAAAAATAATTAATTAGAACAGTCAAAATATTTCAAGAATAAAGAGAAAATAAAGTCATAATAACATAATATTACATAAAAGCAAAAAGTCAAAAAAAACTATTGGAAGAATAAAGTGGTACAAACAAATTAAGAATTTAAAGTTGCAAAACTATGAGACAAGTCATAATATTGCAAAGAGTTATACAAAAAAAAATCATATTCAAGAATAAATTCAGAATACGAGAGAAGTTCTTTTATTACACGAAAAAAGTTGTAAAAATAAACAAGTCTCAATATTATCAGATTAGTCGAAATAATCCAAGGATAAACTCCTTTCACAAGAAAAACATATATGATGATGATTATATATATATATATATATTATGTCATTCATATTATCTTAATATAATAAAGAATTTAGTAATTTCATGAAAACTTCTACACCAAAAAGTATTTAAAAATTCAAATGAGCATTTTATGAAGTTACACTTTGGTATTAATTTTACAAATAAGGAAATACTTTATCTTTGAAAACATCAGCATTAAATTATAATCAGAAGCAGAACAAGAATGAGACGAAGCTTTGGTCTTACCCGTTCCTCTTTGCTATGTTTCCCATGTTTGTGATGTACAGTTAACTCCTTTTGGTCTTTCTGTAGGCAACATAAGAAACACCTGTAAAAACTCGACTCACTGTCATAAATTATTTGAAATGAACTGAATCAGATCCAGGCGTCTTACTGGAAGGTTGGAAGCGTTGTCCAGATAAACAGCGAGCATCGCGCAGGACAGGCCGGCGTTGGACTGGAAAAAAGACGGGACATTACTCACAGCCCTGATGTTAACGAGTGAGCCCTAATCTGAGAGAAATGTCCCTGCCAGGCTGCCGTACCTCGTTCAGCAGAGAGGGTTCGGTGCTCAGAGCGAGCCACCGCAGCTTCAGGTGAATCTCTCCATGAGCAATGGCTTCCAGAGGAAACCACTTCAACAAAACAACCAGTGGTTAAAATAAAGTTTAAAATTTGAATGGATAAACCTTTGGAGTGTTACACTGCAAAAAAAGTTTTATATTTGGTCTACAAATAAAACTAAATAATTATTAAGGAATTATTGACATGAAACACATGTTGAAGAAAAGTTACTTGTAAGTTAGTTTTGCTTTACAAAGATATTTGTTTACAACAATAAGCCAGAAAAAAATACTTTGTAAGATTTAGTATTTTTGCAGTGTACTAACTTTATTCTGGATTGTCTCACCTGATCCATTTCTTTCTCCCGTTTCACTTCTCCAAAATCCAGGTTATATCTAAAGCAGAGAAATATTTCTTTTTTTCGAACATGATAGATATAAAATCACACACGTGAACAAGAAATTAAAAGACACATATTTTTGTTACACAATAACTTTAATATTGCTTTTACACGCTTCATGTGATTCTTCCTCCTGGTTTATTCAGAATTCTGTAGAAGGAACCTTGGAATTACAGGTTCCCGTAGATTTCGGTCAACATTTCAACTCTGGTTGCTTTTATGCTGCATTTAGTGAACATATCGCAGTTATTCATAGACAAAACCAGACTCCGATGTAGCATGACATCGTGAGTCATGAAAATCTACATGCCACATAACCATGGCAACACAAATTAAATCAGGTCCAGGATTTAAACACACGCATTGCATTAACTGCCTCCTTCGCCTTTGTTCCACACCACTGAGGTTAAGAAATTTTAACAGATGTCTTGCTGTTATCTTAATCACAAAATATCCATGTTAAAACATGGAGGTGCTTTTACAAATATGATAATATTTATAACAGCATAGTATTCAAAAACGTATCCAGCAACACACTTCTGTAAGACTGGCTCGTACCTGCCCAGAAAATCATCTTTATCTCTGTCCTCATCAAATAGCTCCATCTCCAGCTCTTGTCCAGGCGCTTCGTGAACAACAAACTGCAAGGAAAAGGTTTTTCTGTTCATAATTTCAGAGACTATAAAGTTGAGTAAATGTCTTAAAGAAAGAAATGTGTGATTGTAATTTAGCTTTAAATCCTAATGGGTGTAGAGGTGCGCTAATTAGAGTGGGTGAGAGTTTAACAAATAGACGCACATAAAGGAAAATGCAAATTAGTTGGGTAGATTTTAGTACAGATGGAATGACGGCATAATTCCTAAAAAATCATCAAATGAGTCAAAGTGTGTAGACGTTTTACTACCGACCTCATAAACTTCATTCCATTTCGGATGCAGGTTTTCTTTGATGGTCTTGGTTTTGAAGTGTCGGTCACCGACTCGGAGAGTGACGTAAGGGTCCGACTTGCCTTTCACCATGCCCATCATGTAGGTGTCCTTGGCCACCAGGTCCCTGGCCTCCAACACATGGACCCTGACCACACCCTGGAGGGGGCAGCAGTCAGGTTTCACATCAGAACTTTTTGGATTAAATTCCTGTCCTCTAAACTCCAGATTAACACATAAGGAGAACCTTCAAGATAACAATTGTGAGCTCAAACAAGAAATTCTCAATCAAATTAAAGTGGTTTTTACGCATTTACTGCAAAATTTCTTATAGATATTTCTAAATTAGCAGAAATATCAGTGATTTTGATTGCAAATATATAAAATTCCCTTCTCACCCACCGCGGGTGGTTCTTATCCTCTGAGCTCGGGTCCTCTACCAGAGGCCTGGGAGCTTGAGGGTCCTGCGCAGTATCTTGGCTGTGCCAAGGACTGCACATTTCTGGACTGAGATGTCTGATGTTGTTCAATGAGTCTCAGTTTTTCATACCTGAGACTCTTTCTTGGACATCTGTCACAGTGATGGTTACCGGGGCTTGCTCAGGGAGGTTGCTATGGTCCTCTCGTAGAGAGATCAACCACTGTGCATTGCTGTTGTGGGACGCCTCCCTTTCCCATATGCCTTTCCAGTATTGTTCAGTCTCCAGCCTTGGTGGGTCTGCTCTGTTGTTATTACCGTGCCATTGAGAGTACACCTTAGCTGGTTGAGTGGAGAAGAGCCGATTAATCCTTCTGGATTCATTCTCCCTTGTGTATCTCTTTAGGCGGCTTGGAGTCTCTGTTTGGCAGTTTCGAGTGCTTCAGGTATGGGCATCTGCCTGTACTTTCTGGGTACTGGTCTTTTCATTGTACCCTTGTGGAGCTCTGACAGTTGGCTCACTTCCCTCCTTGTTACCTTGATTTTAGCCTCTAACCGTCTTTTCCATGGTGGGTATTGGGTCTCATGGTTGCTCTTATAGCCAAGTATCTCAAGGATCACTGATGCTGAGTTGTAGATCAGCTCATTGGTTTTTGTTATGGTATTGGTCGGGATCGTTCTCAATGCTGCATTCACATTCTCAATGAGACTTTCTGATGGTACTTCACTCAGCCGTTGTAAGCCGTTGTAACAAGTCCCCACCCACTGAGGGTGGGGACTTGTTACAACCAGCTGACTGGATAGCTCAATAGATAAGGCATCAGTATATCACCCGAGAGGGCGGGGTTCGAAAGTCTCATTGAGAATGTGAATGCAGCATTGAGAACGATCCCGACCAATACAAGACTGGCTATGGATACCGACTCAAAAATGGGGCCAACATCAGTCACCTTCTCTACATGGATGACATCAAGCTGTATGCCAAGAGTGAGCGAGACATCGACTCACTGATCCACACCACCAGGATCTACAGCACGGACATTGGGATGTCATTCGGACTAGAGAAGTGTGGTCGGCTGATTACAAAGACGGGGAAGGTGATCCGCACAGAAGGGGTCTCACTCCCAGAAGGAACAATAGCAGACATAGAGGACAGTTACAAGTACCTAGGTATACCACAAGCAAATGGCAACCTCGATGAGGCCACAAGGAAAGGAGCCACAGCTAAATACCTCCAACGAATAAGGCAAGTCCTGAGAAGCCAGCTCAATGGCAAGAACAAAATCCGTGCGATAAACAGCTATGCCCTGCCAGTAATCAGATACCCTGCTGGAATAATTAGCTGGCCAAAGGAGGAGATAAAAGCCACAGATATTAAGACTAGAAAGCTACTAACAATGCATGGAGGGTTCCATCCCAAATCCAGCACCCTGAGACTGTACACGAGCCGCAAGGAAGGAGGCAGAGAGTGAGTGTGAGAACCACTGTCCAGGACGAAACAACTAAGATCCATAAATGCATCAGGGACAAAGCCTCAACAGACAATGTGCTCAGTGAATGTCTCAGACAACAGGGAACGGAGGTTGAGGTGCCAGAGATACCATCATGGGAGGACAAGCCCCTACATGGGATGTACCACCAGCAAATAACCGAAGTGGCTGATATCAGTAAATCCTACCAATGGCTGGAAAAAGCTGGGCTCAAGGACAGCACAGAGGCCCTCATCATGGCCGCCCAGGAACAGGCCCTAAACACCAGAGCAATAGAGGCCCAGATCTACCACACCAGACAAGACCCAAGGTGTAGGTTGTGCAAGGAGGCCCCTGAGACAGTCCAGCACATAACAGCAGGATGCAAGATACTGGCAGGGAAAGCGTACATGGAACGACATAACCAAGTGGCAGGCATAGTGTACAGAAACATCTGTGCAGAATATGGACTGGAAACCCCGAGATCAAAGTGGGAAACACCCCCAAAGGTGGTGGAGAATGCCAGAGCTAAGATCCTGTGGGACTTCCAGATCCAGACAGACAGAATGGTAATGGCGAACCAACCAGACATTGTCATAGTGGATAAACAACAGAGGAAAGCCGTTGTGGTAGATGTAGCAATACCAAGCGATTGCAACATCAGGAAAAAGGAGCACGAGAAACTGGAGAAATACCAGGGCCTCAGGGAGGGAACTGGAGAGGGGCCCTGGAAGGTGAAGACCACAGTGGTGCCTGTGGTCATCGGGGCCCTCGGGGCAGTCACCCCCAAACTGGAGCAGTGGCTACAACAGATCCCAGGAACAACATCAGACATCTCAGTCCAGAAATGTGCAGTCCTTGGCACAGCCAAGATACTGCGCAGGACCCTCAAGCTCCCAGGCCTCTGGTAGAGGATATATAGATATATGTCTATATCTATATATCTATATATCCTCTGGTAGAGGACCCGAGCTCAGAGGATAAGAACCACCCACAGTGGGTGAGAAGGGAATTTTTATATGTAAACAATTGCAAAATCCTGGAGAAACTGATCAATGTGAGAAGATGTCCAATATTTAGCATTATCTTATTGAATCTCACAATTCTTATTGAATGAGAATTTATTAATATTTTATCAGTTTCTGAATGGATTTTATCAATACATTCTGGCTCAATTGGTCCTTTGAGGACATTCATAGTCTTGACGCGTTTGACAAATGTCAGTAGCTGTTCAGGTTTTATCTCATACACACCCGAGGAAGAGGAAACCTCATTTGATCTACTTTGAGTTGGTCAATCAGAGGAATACACATGCGGTTTGGCAAAACCATGAGAGACGCAATGATGTCCAGAATGGCATCCTCAGACAGGGAGCTGGAAAGAGGACAGATCAGATTAAAGAGGACATCTAAACCTCAACAGGTGTGAGTGACTAAGAAGACTCCATCAGTCAGACCTAAACGCAGGAGTGTCCAACAAATTGGTCATGCCGGTCCAGTTGATCTGCAGAGTCTGAGGATAAAAACATGAGTTCTGATCTTACAGCTGCTCTTTACTAGTCACATAAATGTGTGTGTGTGTTTATGGACTTACAGGGCGGCGAATGAAGAACAAAGTGACTCCTCCCACCAGCGGCGCCTGACTAATCAAAGGCTCTAAGATGACTCTGAGCATTCCTTGGAACTGGAAGAGTCAGGAGGTTTTTACAGGTGTAGTTAACAGAAACGGGAGAAGCAGAAATGAAACATGAACACCAACCTTCAGTCCTTTAATGCCAACTTTGATAGCCGAGTTCACATCCGCGTCGATGTCCACGTCACTGTCGTAACTGTGCAGGAAAACGCAGCCGATTAGAGATTACAGAGCTCAACCTGAAACTAAAATGTGCTTAATTTCACTGACTTGATGTTCATGTCCAGAACCACTTCCCTCTGGTCCACTTCATGCGTGTATGCTCTCATCCCAGTGATCCTGAGAGGCTGAACGACGTCAAAAAAAGACAACAACAGGAGGCACAAAGTCATCTCCAGATCCAATTTTAATAGTTGTATCGGTCCCTAATTCTACACTTTATTATTTATGTTACATCCCATTCATAATTCCTAGATGCTCTATATTAACCATTTGAAAGGTTTACTGCGGTTTATTTTTACATGTTTGACCAACCTATAGTTTCTGTGTGTTTCAGTTTCTTTTATAATTTAATTTGCATTGGTTTTTATACTCCTAATTATAGAGTTGTTTTTACACGTTTGACCAAACTTGCTGCTCTGGTACAATGTTATCAAATACATGTATAATTCATAACTTTTGATCTATATCTTAAGTTTAACACGTAGAGAAATCATAAAATAATCTGTGAAATCATTTTTCACAGATTCTTAAAATATTTCAGGTAACAGAACACATTCCAAATTCTGATAGTTTGTGATAAAAAAAAAAATCTTATCTACTTTGTTTCATTGTTGAACAAAACAAAAGCAGGAAATACCTCTGTGTTCACCTGGACAACAGACTGGACTGGAGGCGCAGCAGTGAACGGAAGGAGCTGATTTTACCCGTTGAGTCCGGGACTTAAAACAGGCTAATGTACTACAGGCTAACATACTACAAAATGGCGGACATTACTGAGACCCTTGAGCGTCAGACAACAGTTCAGGCTTTATTACACTATAATACCGACCACAAGTGCAGTAATGATTCGTCGAATGACTCAAGAACCTTGAGTATAAAATTCCTCGAGGCAAATTATCCATGTCGAAGCTTCGTTAAAAATATCTTTTACCATTTAGCGCGCTGTGTTCCGGTCGGACCGTTATTTGCGTTGCACTAAGCTCTCACTTCCGCCAACGAGCCGTTGACGAACATTGACGATTGTTAAGTGCTATTAGCAGCGAGGGAGGGCAACGCTAAGAAAGAGGCAAAAAGTGTCAAAAGTTTGGTATAGCTTTAACTTAAGTATAAATGTGTTTTAAAAAATGTAGTCCAGAGTCTGTACTGCAAAACGGAATTGATATTTCACAATAAGACGTCGTCGATGCTGCAACACGTCCATTTCCGTGGCTGCTAAAAGGTAACGTTTTTTTTTTTTTTACATATGTGATAGTACATAATCTGGCATGCTATGTATGTACAGTACATTTTAACTAATTATATGTACTTGCTCATCAAGAAGAATTAAAAAATAGATATATTTGTTTTAAAAATGTTTTTTATGCTTCAAACATGAGACTAAAGGTAATATGTAAATGATATTTAATTTTAGGCAATACAATTTAAATACAAGAAACAAAATAATAATATTTCCTAACATTTCTTCTGGCCTATTTTTTGAATAGGCAAAATAATTGATAGATTATGCTAGTACTGAATTAAAACAGGAGATAGAACTACTTGTTCTGTCCTCAGATTACTTCACTGATAAGAAGACATTGTTTCTATGTTTTAAGTTAAATAATCTCCCATCAAAATTAAGGAGTTATTGACTTAAGAAAACATATTTTCTTGTGGAAAAGTTTTTGTCTTATTTCAAGTGTACCAAGAAAGTTGCACTGGAAACTAGACAAAAATACTTGGTAAGATTTTGCGTTTTTGCAGTGTATGGCTGGACGTTTATCGTATTGATTATGATAAATATTTTATTGAAATTTAGTTATCAATGTTGTGATAAATTTCAATAAACAAAGCATAAAAAATTATTATCAGGATTGTAATTTTTAATATTATTTCCACTGTTCATTCAAGGTAGGTATAAAAATATATAAAGAAATATGATTAAATGCAGTTACTATGTGCGGTTTACAGACAGCAGTATTGTTTTGTGTAACAACCATACATTTACCTAAAAAAGTAGTAATAACAATAGTTGTTATTGTTACTTTTATTGTTATTACAATAGTACCACAGAATTTAATGACAAAACTTTTACATCAATATTGCAAACCACTACTTTTCACATGATTTAAAATTAAACTTTCAGCAGAAAAAGAGAAAGAAGCGAAGACCAGGTGCAAAGTAATTAAGCTATCTGCTTATCTACCCAGGAGTGGACGGTTCAAAGTCAATCTGAATGTGTTTTACACATAAAACCCTAGAATCAGAGTTTTAACTACTTTCTTTTTACGTTAATTTTTATGTACTTTGTATGTTAAGTTTAAACTTGCTGACAAATCAGACTCACTCTGTGTCCGAAGTGGATCTTGGTAAATGTGAACATTTTGAGCGCAGAGTTGGACAGCCTGACGGTCTTCTGGATGTTTTCTCTCAGAAATTTCTCCATGTACATCCCGACAAAGGGCCAAGCCTGCTCCAACACCTGATCACATGACCAAACCCGAAGCACAACCAATCAGAACCCAGTGGTTCAACAGTCATCTTGACAGAAGAACCCAACAAATACAGCGGAGAATAACTTTGTTATGATCAGAATCGTACCTTGTTCACCCACTGAACTTTCTCAACGTCGGGGAAGTGAACCTTTAGAGGAAACAAATGAAATATTTTTAAAGTGATTTGTGTTCAAATCTAGGAGGAAAACTGTCAATGAAGATGTAATGCTGGATTAAACAATAAATATGTGAGTAAACTGATTAAAAGAAAGTACTAATTTTCCATTGCTGTAATTAAAAATACATTGGTTTTAAGGCCTTTTTGAAGCAGCAACACTGGAAACAAAATTAGAGATTATTATGGAAGATGCTTAGGGCCACTGAAAAAAAAAACCTAACAAATTCTGACATTTTTCCAAGAAATCTGACTTTGGTCTCAGATCATGAAAGACAAAACTCTTAGAAAAAAAAAATTGGACAAAAAAATTTCTGAGGTTGAAGTTTGAATTTTGAGAAAAAACAAGAATCCATGAAATTTTGATAAAAAGAGTCAGAATTTGGAGAGCAAAAAGTCAAAATTCTGAAATTAAAGTCCGAAGAAAAAGGAGAAAAGTAGTTTGAATTCTGCAATGGCATGTTACAAAAAAGGAGTAATTCTGCCAAAATAGCTCAGAATTTCAGATTAATTTCAGAAAAAGTGAAAAATTCTGAACTGAAAAGGTTGTAGATTTGTGGGGGGAAAAACCCTTAGAACTGCTTTAATTAATCTCAGAAATTTCCTGGAAAAATGTGGAAATTTCAGAGTTTACAAAGTAAGATTCTGAGTTTCAGCTTTTGAAACTTTCCATGTTTTTTTCTGGAAGATTTCTGAGTTTAATTTCTAATTTTCTGATTTGCTTTTCTTGCAATATTTTGACTTTTGGAGCTCAGAAATTTCCACATTTTTTCTAGAATTAATCTAAAAAGTTCTTATTTGTTTAACTTGCAAATTCTCAACTTTTGAAACTCAGAAATTTCAGTGTTTTTCTCAAAGATTCATCCCTGATATGAATCTAAACATTTCTGACTTGCTGGCAGAAATGTGCAGCTTTTTTCTATCTACAGTGGCTCCAATATGCTGCAGCAGAATTTGGAGAAAACGTCAGATTTCATTGTTTTTCCAGTGGCGCTAGTCCTGCTCTGTATCTTGTGTCAGAAACAAACTGTGCTCTTCAGGTGGATACTGTGTTTTGACTTTAAAACCAGTAAGCATTTTGCTACAATCCGCTGATAAAGCCCAGAATGTGATCACACACATTCCTCCGGCAGTGAAACAAGTTTTTGTTCTTCTCCAGTTATATGAGTCACTGCGTTTCTGGGTGTGGTGCAGTTAAATGTGCAGAGGTAAAACTCCTGCAACAAACCGGAGCACCAATCAGTGGGTCAGGCTCCTGGTTGGTCATGCAAATAAAGAACAAAAACAACATTCATGGAGTCCTGAACTTGTGTTGTTTGTTTTGTTTTTTACTACATTGGTGCATTAAATTAGTAAAAAACAATTCCAGACATGCAGAATGTCAAGAATGTTTCTCCCAGCCTGGAAAGTTGAACCATCTGCTGACATTAAACCTCTAAAGTTATGAAAATGAGATTCCTCCTCACCCATGAAGCCATCTGTAAGGAGTTCTTCAGCTCGCTGCTGATTATATGCGCCTCGTTATCCACCAAATCGATCGCAGAATCGATCCGGACGTCCTTCCACCGCCGGTTCTTCTGCCACCAGGTGAACATGAGCATGCAGAGCAGGATCCAGCTGATGCTGAGGCCCAGGTACCCGGTCAGGTACACCGGGTAGAAGACCAGCACGGCTCGGCCGAAGTAAATCAGGAACTCCATCAGAATGTGGTTGACAGCGGACGGCGTCAGGCTCTCCCTGCCGCCTGGCTGCGTCTGCGCGGCCGAAGCCATTTCACCAGAAAGATCCGCTCAGAAAGCGTTCAGGTTCGGAGTCTGGACAGTTTTACGCTCTGGAGACTGGATGACAGCATGAAGCTTTGCCTCACTCTGCAGGAGAACCTCCCTCTGCCTCAAAACTTCCGTGATTTTAACTGACGAACAGCGAGGTGGAGACACACCTGCGCCGCGACACACCTGGAAAAACCGGATTCCCGTTAAAAAACAATGGAAAACCCAACAAATCTTATTAACTCAGAAGTTATACAAAAAGGTACTAGGAACAAAACTCTGTTGACATGGATGTAAGTGGAGGTCTTGGGAGGATTTATTGCAAAATGAAACAGAAATAATCCAGTGAAGGATTTCTGCAATAACAAAATGTGACCTGCAGGTGGCGCCAAACAAGGATAATTGTCTTCCAGTTTCTCTATTATTATTTATATCTGTCCTGTACTTTTGCTTACGTTGTGCTATTTCAGCCATCAGAAACATTCATCTCATTAAGGACATTATGACTGTGACTTTTGGTTTGAATACTCTACACTTTTAAAATACGAAGCTTTTGTGGCAGTTTTTGCTCCATTGAAATGCATTGAAAATGTAAAAAATCTGCAGTATTACTCTTTGAAATTTAACTACTTCTGCCTACGTTAAGCTAGAAACTCCATCCTAACTTTAAACACGTCACAAGGTTTTAGGCTATCTGCAAATAATTAATCTTTTTGCTGCTACAGTTTTTATAAAATTGTAATTTAAGATTTATTCAAAGTTTTTTACGTTTTCAGTTTTACAGTGTAATCCAATGGTGTCTTCTTCAATGGACACAATGCAGAGTTTAGTAACTGATGAATTTCCAAGTTTGATGCTTTTTCATAAGCAAAATGCTGCTGTTCATTCACTACAGAAATAATTTGTGTATGAAAACATAGCCACAAGTTCTTCTTTGAGCAACGTTGATGTAGGTTTTACAGGTTTTCAAGGAAAACCAGTTTGTGCTTCTAAACTGCACCTGATGCTTAATCAAAGACCTTAAAATAAACACACTTGAGGAAATTATCTTCTGATTAAAATATCTTCCAAATAGTATATTTTTAATTTTGACAACACAACTCAAAAATTGTAATGTTGTCTGTGAAAATGTAAATAACAAAACTTTAGATTATTCATCCCAAAAACCACATATGATCACAAATAAATGCTATAATATATATAATAAAGAATATAATGAATACTGTGCATATCATAATCCCTAGTGAGTTAAACAACAAAATAAACCCTCCCCAATAGAAAATGTTTTATTAGCGCCATCTACTGTTTTTTTTTCCTCGCCAGAGTTTCCACAACTGTTGGGCGATTTGTTGCAAATTAAAATACAAAATTTATGCAGTGAAGGATTTCTGCAATAACAAAATGTGTCCTGTAGGTAGAGCCAAAGAAGCATTGTTTTAGTAGCACTTTAAAACTGAAGCTGATACTGAATCACAGATTTCCAGACCAGTTAAAACCAACAAACTCTCATTGAAGCTCTTTTCTGAATGAAACAATTTGTAAATTAAAAAAAAATAAATATTCATGTAAATATTGCTGTCTGTTAAGGTGTAAATAATAAAAAAATAAATGCAAAATGGCATTTATGCTTAAACTTTGACCAGCTTCCCTTTCCTGCTAAAGAAATTTGTCAAATGCAACACCTGAGCAGTAGATCCTTGCATCTCTCCCAAAGGTACCCTGTTATAATGAGTTGTTGTAAAGGACACAAATGTTTGGGTACAGCCAATGAGCAACACACAAAAGATGAAAGAGGATTTTATAGAGGAATAAAAGCCAAAGACCTTACAGATATAATACTTATCTCCTTGAGAGCCACATAAAGACAGTTACGAAGTCAGCCTTCTGTCACCTGAAGAACATTTCTAGGATTAGAGAACTAATGTCTCAGCAAGATCTAGAGAAACTCATCCGTTTATCTTCAGTTGTATTGATTACTGCAACAGTGTCTTCACAGGTCTGCATAAAAAAAATCAAGACAACTGCAGGTGACCCAGAACGCTGCGGCTCACGTTTTCACTAAAACCAAGAAGTTAGAGCACATCACCCCAATTTTAAAATCCCTACACTGGCTCCATGTAGATCAGATAATATACTTTAAAATACTGTTTATGAATCACTGAACGGATTAGCACCGGAATACATTAAAGATCTGCTGATGTTGTATCAGCAGATCTTTCCAGACCTCAGCTTTCCAGACCTGAAAGGTCTTTGGTTCTGATCTGCTTTGCATCTCCAGAACCAGAACCAAACGAGGAGAAGCAACATTTTATGCACCACAAATCTAGAACAAACTTCTAGAAAACTGTAAAACAGCTGACTTCCTTCAAATCTAGACTAAAAGCCCACCTGTTTAGTTTCTTTTGAAACCTAATCATGAAACATTAATCAATAATCTGATGTGCAAAAAGTAATGTTTTGACCATGTGTTCTATGACTTGTATTTTTTTGTTTTTGACGTAAAGCACTTTGGAATGCCTTTTGCTGAAAGGTGCAATACAAATAAAATGTGTTTGATTGATTGATGTAGAAAAAGAAGATACACTTTTAAAAAGGCAGTAAAACAGACTCTCTGTTTTATGTCAGCAGGGATTAACAAAATCATTTCTCAGGACATGTGTTCAAGAATGCTTTATTACTTCAAGTGTAGAAGAAAAGTGAACAAAGAAAACTGTGCTTGTTCATTACACATTCTTGAGTTTTACTGTAAACAGTCATTAAGGTTTATTCTCATTTTTTTAATTTAGAAATGAGTAACATTAAACTTCTTCAATTACATGGTTTTCCAAACAGCAGGCCCATGTCAAGAATCTTTGTGTAAACAGTTAATAGGAAACAACATGTTTGGGAAGCTCTTAATTTTATTGTTTACTGATTTCAAATTTATATGAAACATTAAGGCATCACCTGAAGGCTCTAAATAGGCCAGAACACAAACTACTAAATAAGTTTACTAAAAGTGAGTTAGAATTAGTATTTCAGGAAGAAAATCAGATTTTATTTGGTTATTACATGTTGCATTTGTATTTAACATTTTCTGGGTGTTGCTACTTGAAGGTGATGAGATACTCAGGATAGGCTTGGGTGTCATGAAACACTATAAACATGCTGGGGGTGGTCATGTTGTCCACCACACTGTCATACAGGAAAACTCCTGAGCCTCCTTTGGAAGGTGGAGCGATCATGTTTTGCTGTCCCTGGGCGTGGTCTCCTGTCAGCACTCTGCAGACGTACATGAACTTCTCTCCATTTGCATTGGGCCTGGAGTACGTATCATGGGCAGAGTAACTGGCATTGACAGCAAAGTAGGAACCTTTGCCATAACAAGTAGCTGAAAACAGAACAGTAGGTGTGAAATTTCTGGCATAGCTACGGAAGGTACAAGCATTACATTTTTTTCCTAAAGAAATACTTCAAGATCAAACAATTATGTACACTGTAAATAAATAAGCAAGCCTAGTACTGCATGAAGGTCTTGAGCTCGACCACATTTACTTAGGCTTTTCCTTGTAGGAATATCTGCAGTCTTTGGGCAATAGCACTGCGATGCCTCTCTTAAAACTCAATTTGATTTAAAAACCCATAATGAAACTACAGGGAAGTTTTTGGTTAAACATTGCTGATTCTGCTGACATCGCCTAAAGACAAAGAAATCGCTGAAAGTCTCACCATTTTTTCCTGCATAGCTTCTGTTGAAGCCAGATTCATTGATGATGGGGATGGTGGTTTCACTGGTGCCATGAAAGAGAAGTTTCTCATTGTTCTGATGATTATTTCTCACCTCCATCTCTTGTTTTTTGATCTGAAGACTTTTCCATAGTGCCGGGTTCTGGATCCTCTCAATCTAAGGGCATAGTGCATGTTTTTAGAACATTATCTGAGTTTTTTGTTGTTGTAATTGTGGATTACCTTGTCTCTTTTGGTCAGACAAAAGAGATAAGGTAATGCTTATTTAAATGTTAAATGTTTATTTAAATGTTTATTTAAAGAAACGATTTCTTGAAGGCCCAAATGATGATAGAATTACAATATTCCCTTTGAGGGGGCCTGTATTGCACCCAAATTTTAATGCATTTAATACACAAAGGGCTTTTGGTTGAGATGGGGAAGACTCAGAAAGGCTGAGTCCTCTTCTGTTCTGGTTTTGGTAGGGAGTCCTCTGTGCTCTGCAACTCTCTTTGTTCCTCTTTAGACATGGGAGCTGTGGTTTCTGTGTTTTGCTTCATGGTGAGCATATAGTTGCAATGGGGAGATGCCAAACGGCAACCTGCCAGGGGTTGCTAAAGCATCCAGGAGCCAAAGCTACCTATCTCTGCTGTTCTTGGGTTTGAAGTCTGGGTACTGAGTTTATTCGCTTCTCAACATTATAACTTATCAATTCCAGGTGACAAATTAGCACACACACCATCCCTAAATGTCCCTTGCATGTGTAGACCACTTGCTTTTCATGCTGTGTGCCTGGAATGCTGAAGGACAACATATCCTAAAAAAAATAAAAAATAAAAAATCAATAATAGTACTAATAAGATTACCTTGGTGACAGCTCGAGGACATGTGGCATTGAATAGTTTGAGGACGTCTTTGTACTCTGATGATGTAGCCTGGATGGGGACAGCATGACATGTTTTACCAGCTGGCATGAGATCCCAAAACTCAGGAATATCGTCACCTATGGAGAAAAAAAACAATGTTCTTTTTCTTTCAACACTTTTGGAAATAAACTTTTAGAAGTAGCAGAAAAAACCTCAGTAACATCTAGTAAGACTTTTAGATTCTCTGGAGACATATTGGCTTGTGTAAAACTAAACCCAACATGTGGCTCAAATACCTTGTAGTTTGTCAATTCGTTTTATCTGCATGACATTTCCCTTGCTGTCAGTGGCTGGTCCTTTAGGCATCTGGACTGTATAGTCTGAGCCATGGATGGTTATTTTTAGAGTGGGTGTTTTCCATTCCAAGGCATGCTCAAGCTCATAGTTGGTCTTCTGATCAAAACTCTGATATTGAAGCCCAGGTCGTTGATATTGCCAGTCTGCCACAGTGGCAGCCAGCTCCCATTTCCTTTTCAGCTCCTGCTCTCCTCTCACTTTCTTCAGCATATTAGCTACCTCCTGATTGGCTCGAAGAACATCTTTACTGAGACCTTCAATGATGAAAGAGGCTTGGCCATTGGCGTTTTGATTTTTGATGCTCACACTCATCTGCATCTGGATGTCAACAATGCGCTGACAGTCTGCAGAAGACAAGTTCAAGATGTCGTTGTCTATTATCTCTGTGCTGAATTGTTCATCAGATATCAGGTCATTTATCTTCTTCTTGGCTGCATCTACTTTGGACTGTGAGGCACCGCAGATATGGAAGAAAGAAGGCTCCACTTTGACAGTCTCAAAATCAAACGTCTCGCCTTCCTGTTTTTTTTCAGCATTTTCAGATACAAATATTGCTAGAGGAAAAACAAAAAATAAAATTAGAATCTGAGATAAAATGACTGATGGTTATTATGATGGCAGAAACTATTATTCTCTCCATACTTACCTTTTAGCTTGTAGCCAATGTTTGACCAGAATCCAGTTTTGTCCTTTGGTTCAGTGGCTTCCCTTTCTTGCATGCTGTTGTGGAAATCTTTTAGCATCGGTTGTTGGAAAATTACTATCTTGATTAAAGTCAGTGAGCTGGAGGTGTTTTGGCTCAAAACGTCAATAGCAGCATCCAACATGGAGTCTGCCACCTGTTTTGCCTGTACATTGCCTTGACCTGGAAAGGGACAACACAAGTGATTGATGGTTCAAATATGCAAACTCAAAAAGTTCTATTCCAGTCTTTACCCAAGGTTCATGACCATGGGTAAAAACTGGTAGGAACATTGAGAGCTTCACCTTTTGTCTAAGCTCTCTCACCACGACACACCTGTACAATGCTTGCTTCACTGTAGATGCAGCACCAATCCACCTATCATGATCTCATGTTCCATGTTTGCCTCATTTTGTGAACAACACCCCAAGAAACTTGAACCCCTCCACTTGGAGCAGGACCTCTTCCCTGACCCAGAGAAGGGACTCTACTTTTTTCAAGCTCAAGATCATGGCCTCAGATTTGGAGGCCCTGATCTGATCCGCTTCACACTCAGCCGGGAATTGCGCCTGTGAAAACTGTAGATCATAACCTGATAAAACCAATAGAACCACAAAAATCAGAGACGTGATTCTTAGGCCACAAAACATATCCCCTCAATAGCTTAGCTGTGTCTACATATTCTATCTATAAAAGTAATGAACAGAATCGTTGACAAAGTGCAACCTTGGCAGAGTCCAACTCTCACTAAAAACAAGCCCAACTTACTGCCTATAATGCAGACCACAATCTGACACCGGTCAAAGACCTAACAGCCCGTATCAAAGAGCCTGGTAGCCCATACTCCTGGAATTCCCTTCATAGGGTTCCTTGAGGGACAAGGCCAAAAGCCTTCTCCAATTTCACAAAGCACAAGTAGAGTGATGGGGAAAACTCCTATGCATCCTCCTAAGGGGATAGAGCTGGTCCAGTGCATTCTACCTGAATCCAAGGTATGACAGACAGACCCTCCTCTCCAGAACCCCCTAATAGACCTTTCCAGGGAGGCAAAAAGCATGACCCCTCTATTTGGAGCACTCCTTCCGGCCCCCCTTTTTCGAATAGAAGGACCACCATCCTGGTCAGCCAATCCAGTGAAATTGCCCGCAATTAGGCCTGTCGCGATAAACAATAAGTCAATTAATCGAACAATAAATTAAAACTATCGACCTCATTTTAATTATCGGCTATATCGTTTCTTCCTGCCTTTTTCTCATACTGTTGATGACACTGAATGAAAGAAGGCTGAACTCCGGTGCTCTTCATTAACACTCCCTTCCTTACTTCCTTAGTGTAATGCCAAGCGCGCGCTGCACGATCTTATGTCGCCGATTGTCGGCCCATTATCAAAACCTGAGAGACACATTAGCCGACAGAAATCCGAGCTATAACGGTTCCATCGAAACCGTGTTGTGTCCAACAATGGACACAAAATATTAAGTCCAGTTCACTAACTTTGAAACCAGGCATTAATCAATTCCTTACTACAATCTACCTGCAATGCATGTAGCTAGTGTCAGTCTGACTGAATGAAAATCATTATAACTATTTAGGTCACGTTAACGGAGAACAGCTGAAAAGTTACCGGGTTTTCTGGTAGAAATTTCGCTCCAACTCCTCCCCTAGTTATTTATATTTTCTTTGCACGAAATGTTGAATAAACATTCATGTTTATTCATGTTTATTCCGATGTCTGCTGGACTTCGGGTTGCACCGTGTCAGCTGTTCGGGATTCTCTTTGTGTTTCCCCTCAGAAAGCAGGAGGAGAATCCGCGCTTTCTGATTGGCTACCGGTCACATTCAACAGGCTGCGTCACTCTCCCAGTCTGGATAAATCCTTGATTTAGATCGGAGCGGCACAACGATCTACCGTAACACACAACACTAGTGACGATCTCAGAACGAAGAACGTTCTAAGATTGTCGTTCGGGGTAAAAAATCCTGTAGTTTGAACTATTGCATCAGGCAGCCGGATGTCTTCTCTATTTAAATCTAATTATTACTGAAGGGCAATATACTATACAGACTTCATAATCTGCACTCTTTTGGTTGAATGCAGTGTTTATTTCCACTTTGGCTTTATGTTGTTTAGCTGTTTAGAATCTATTTTATTTTTGGTTTTATTTATTTTGTGTATCAGTCCCAGTGTTAAGTGTCTTTTGAAAGTAAAGTGTATCCATCTTTGGCAGGAAATCGCATGTATTATTACGTAATTTCCATTAAATCAATGTAAAAAGGTCTTCAAACAATATTATCGTTTATCGCAATAATTTTTTGAGACAATTTCAGTGTAACAGAAAATTCCTGTATTGTTAGCTTGAATAACTCCACATCTTCAAAATAATTTATGTTGAATTTAAATACTTGCAGTGCAATAAGCAGGATCTATGCATGCAGGCAACATAAGATGAGCTCATTTTGGCAGGTGCAAAAAACCTTTTTATGAAGTCTGTTAGTAAATCTCACCTGTACCAATGGCAGGAAACGAAACAGAAGTGTAGGAACTCTTCACACACATTTGCAGTGCTTCCTTTACAGTCCTGTGGATTTTCACTGGGTCCGTCTGTCCGACAAGGTGAAGAATCTTTTTGCACTTTAGGTTTCCTGGTACTGTCATTATCATGCCTTGATTGGGCTGGGAACCTGGAGGGGCGTTTTAATCAGAATCAAAACCTAGTTATAGAACTAAATTGACCATAAACTAAGAATGAATGTTATAACAAACCAAAAGTTAATATTCTTACCAAGATATTGGCATTCCTCTAAAACAGCTACACCAGCTGCATCCAGGATTGCCTTTGATACTCCTATGAGGGTAGATTAAGTGAAAGGTTTGATGCCATCAACCAATGTTTATCTTTATTTCATCTTCTAAATTAGTAAGTGCAACTAGACTTGAAAGTACCTTGATTATTAACTTGTTTTTCTATGCTAAACACATATTTCTACCAATAAGTCTATATTAATTAAGCAGCTTAAAGTTTCCATACATTCTGATCATTCACATTTTGCATGCCACAATATTTGCTCCAGAAAACCTGCTAAGCCTAGCCCACTAGCAGCCCACTTTGCTTTGTGTTAAAAAATTTTAAAAGTTACAAAAATATGGTGGTGCACGAACAGATATCATAATTTGAAAATAATAGCATGTGAGGTCAATTGGTGGGAACCCCCCTACAGCCAATTCAATGCTTCAGCTACCTTAATCCATCTTTACTATTACCGGTATATAAAAAAATCCCATGTAAAATAAACAACGCTTAGCCTTGTTGGGGGGCTAGTAAAGCCTAATGGCTCACCAAGCTTATAATACACTGGGGGAAACCCTGTCCCATATATCAGAAAATGATTTACCTGATTGGAGAGTGAAACTATCATTTGAAGAGTTGACGATGACATCAGTAGTTTCTTTAGTTATATCCCCAGCAACTGCCTGAATCGTCACATTTCCCAGTTTAGTCTCATACATTCCTGAACTGGAGACAACTTTAGAGAATTTGCCTGCTAGTAGACATAAACCACACAAATTTAACAATTAAATTATACAAATACTCAAGTTTTGTGTTACGTAAACTGAAATGAAACTGGAAAAAAAATTGCCTACCTGTGCTTTGTGAAGAATCTGCAGGCGCTGGACCTGTAGCTGAAGGACCCGTGGCACTGGGAAACTTCTTCTTAAATTCATCCGTGAATACCTGCAAAATAAATTTGATATGTAATTTACAGAAATGATTCAGTATCCCTAGTATATTTAACAAGTATACAAGAAACACTTGCAAGTGGAATAAGGCAAGTCCAGTAAAACAAAAACAAAACACAGTTGGTAAAACAACATGATCAGCTTCACCACCTGATAATGTTGTTCAATAAATTCTAAGCTGGTGCTTAATAATCTAACATTACATTGATTCTTATTTTATTGTTACCTGAATAGTCTGTGTATCTCCAGGAAAAAGAACAACTGTAATCTTCTTAATATGCTTGGATTGTCTCTGGCTGCTGAACTCCAAGAATTTATCCAGCATCAAAGTGGCAACAAGATTTTTTGGAAAACCCAAGTTTCCGGTGCCAACAGCTGGGAAGGATATAGATGACAACTGAGCTTTCTCCGCCAAGTCCAAGCAATCTTTAAAGATCCCAGATAGGGTCTGAAAGACAAAGTATAACCCAGGTTATATGGTAGTTTCTGTAATTCAAAAAGACAATTAAAATGCTCTATTCTGAAGGAAAATATTGTACCTTTTCAGCGGTCCCCTGGCCTTTATCCCAGCTTGGAGCGATTGCATGGAAAACTTGTTTGCTCTTCAGCTTGCAGCCGTCTGTAACAACAATCTCGCCTGGTGATCCACTGGTTTTCTGACTGTGTACCAGCTGTTGAAGTTTGACTCCAGCTGCACTGAAGATGGCATTTGAAATCGCCCCTTTGTTCAATATAAGATCTTCTGCCACGGTATTCACAATTACCTCTGTCTGAAAATGGGGTAGACTACATTTAAGACATGTAACTTCACAATATTGTATGAAAAAAAAAAAATCAATAATAAGTGGTAAAGAAATCAGTCAAGAAAATAATTCTATCCTCACATATCACCTATTTCTTTAGGTCTGAATTTGTAAAGCTAGAAAAACAAATTGAGTAGCATTCTTTGAGGCTCTTATACTTTTTAACAATATAGAGACCTTAAGTGAGTGAGTTTACATAAAGAACAATAATTCCTGACAGGATCCTAAGGCCACTTAGAAAACACCAACAACTTAACAGTGGTCTACCATAAAAAAAAAGGTTTTCTGTCTTCTAAAATAGTATTGGATCACTAATGGAATTTGCTTTATTAGGGGCCCACAGCAAGACGAGCATTTAGCCTCCCTCTGCTTTAAGGCCATCTTCCTCTTTTTGTTATACAAAGGGAAGTCCACATGAAGGAGTTTTTAAATTTAAAACCATTTATCTTTAAATTAAACATTGAAAAACATGCATAGTTACCTTGGCAGCTTCAATATTCCCCTTTTTAAGAACGATGCTCAAGCCCTCTTTGGTCTGCCCTCGGCATAAGCTCGGGTCAGGTGGAACAAGCTTGTGTAATGGAGATTTCTGACTAACTTTAGGGATAGCATTTTGAGACAAAAGACTAACTCCATGACTTCCAAACTCCTGCTTCACAGCACTTTCCAGACCAAGAGCAACACTGTCCTCACTGTCCACCAGATGAATGGTCTTCAGGGTGTTGTCATCGTACTTCTCATCACAGTAATCCTTCACTGCTCTAACAATGGTAGATAGGCACAGATTGAGTGGGAAGCCGAGACTTCTGCTGATGGCAGGAAGGGCCATAGAAACACAGCCACACTTTTCAGCTTGTTCTAAGCTTTCTTTAACAGTTCTTTTCAACTGGGCCTCAGCCCTCTTTGGCTTTGTTTGATCAAAATGGGGTCCTAAGGCATGGATCAGTTTTTTGCAACGAAGCGTTCCCCCAGCGTCTGTTACGACACAGTCTCCAGGTCGGAGTTTTCCTTTTACATCAATTATTTGGTCACATATGGCCTGTAATTGAGGGCCTGCAGCTTTTGAAAGTGCCGAAGCAAGACCTGAGGTATGTTTCAAGTCATCAGTAGAAGGATTGACAACAGCATCCACAGAGTAACTGCACATGTCTGCCTTGGAGACCACTATTTCCACTCCATCGCTTGTCTGGACTTTGTAAATGGGTTGTTGCACCTGTATAAAGGTAAAGTCTTCTTCCTCGTTTGATTTATCAGCCAGTTGAACCAGGCAGCCGGTTTCATTCTTAATACAAGAAGCAAAATATGATTTTTTTTCCTTAAAGAACTTTTTGACTCCAGGTTTTGTGACTTTAAAACTATCAAAGAAGACAGAAGACAGCAGATCTTTAACTATGCTCTTGCAACCTTTCACAGCCGATCTACAGCCACTTAGGATAATTTCCTCTTTTCCAAAAGATACATCCACCCCACCTTCTAGTTGCTTCAACCAGGGAGTCTGACTTTTCAGGTACTCAATGATGACATTTGCTTCAACAGCAACAAATTCTTCAACATGAGCATTTTCTGTTATAAAGTCCTCTAGTTCACTGCTAACTTTGTCCACACTGTCTTTGTGACCTGACACTACCACTTGCTGTTGATGAGTTGTGATCTGAACTCTCACTCCTGATCCACCATTTGCTGTTTCCTGCTGATGGACCAGCTGCTGCCACTCCGGCTTCTTCAGGACTTCAAGGTCTTCAACTTCGATGTATTCAGATTTCAGTGTTTGGCTTAGATGATCTTGAGCATTCATCAGCTCCTTGTCAGAAATGGCAACAAGTTGCACCCTCTGTGGACTGATCTCCAAGGCTGCTTTTATGCCATAGGCTGTTAGAAGTGCATCGGTGGCCTCCTCTTGCTGTTCGTCCTTCATCATGTCAAGCAAAAACTCATCTACTTCTAAATTCTGTCCTTTAATCCTAATGTTGCGTTGCTTATCACCTGGGTTGCATTAATAATCTCGTCCACAAATCCAGTTACTTTCAGAGCTTTCTTCTCGTGGTCGTATAACATTTTGAGTTCTGGGTACACTTGCAGGAGTTTATCCTTAAGACCATCTTGAGAAAGGATGTGGAACATCGATGGTGACACATTGATCTCTTGGGTTTTACTTAATTTCTCCCTTCGCACCCTTTCCTTGATCCGATCAAGAACTTCTGATATAGGTTTCTTGAGTGTGTTGACATCATTCTCAAGGCCGGCCACTGAAAGGACACCACTGGTTTTATCACAAACTACAACAACATCTTCCTTCTGCAGTTTCTCCTTAATCTTATTTTCAGACTCCTCCCATACTTCTGGGTCCAGGGAGAACTTGATGGATTTGAATTGTGACACAGCTTGAGAAAATGCTGCTTTCACAGTGTCTGCCCACTCTTTGATGATGACTTTGGCATCTTTTTGCTTCAGCAATGAGGGCGAGGCACTGAGCCGGACGGTAGACTGCTCCAGGGTTATGTTGCAGAAATGTTTTTCCAAGTGATGGCCAACGGTCTTCACAGCTGCTTTGTGGTCAGCTAGGTATCTGAGGAGAGCGGTGTCGATGGGCTCAGAGATGGCAGCTGGAAGCTTTGGTGACGGCTTATCTTTCCCATAAAGTGCTACTCCCAAAGATTTGTAGAACGGGTAGACTTTGACTTCTTTCTTCTTTATTTCATGCTTCTTATCCAAGACTTTCTTAACATCTGTGGATTAAAACACAAAGTTACACTCCACAATTCTAAATTGGTAGTCACTTCTGTTAAACATAGAGCATACTATCAGAATGAACTGCAGTAACTAGAAAGTAGGGCAGGTTAATTACCTTGATGGTTCTTAAATATGACGAGAGCAGACTGTTCAGCTTCATTCAGTTGAACATCTTCCACATCTCCCCCTTTACTCTCAAAGTAGAGGCACAGCATGTCTTCACTGCAGTCTGAAAGTCCTTCAACAACAACCTTCTTTGTGGCCTCAAGGGGTCGGACTGTTAACTCTTTCTTTGTAAACATTCGATTTTGAGGACATCGTTCTATGAACTCAGTGTTATCTGTGAAGTTAAAATAAAAACATAAAATTTCAAGTTGTTCTAAATATTATTGAACATTCATAAACTAAGAGTGTACCTTTTCCACTCTGAAAACTGACGACAGCAGATGAGATGTCAGGGATCAGTTCCAGGGTGTAGTTCTCGGAGGCAGTCGGAGAGCTTAGGTCTCTCAAAATGTTTTCCACCAACATTTCCAGGAATTCTGAGGTTAAAGAATCTGGAATACTCCCTACAACAGCCGACTTGGAGCACTGCTCATCATCATCTGAATCATCACACCCCTTGAACTTTTTTGACTCCGTCTGACCTTCATCCACAGGTTTGGGTTCTTGAACTTTGGACTCTTTGTTGGTTCCTTCATGACCCGCTGTTATTGAAATATGAAAGATGAATGAGTAACGTGTTTTACTTACCACTGAAACTAGTCAATCAGAAGCAAAGTATAGATTATTATGAGCTAAAGAAAAGCTTCTAATAGATGGTCCATCTAATTATGACTTTAATGTAGACATATCATATTTACTTCAGTTTTACTTTTATTTAACTGAAGGAAATTATGGACATCCACACATTGATTGGTTTTAAGTATCTTCTTAACACTTCAGTCGGTTTATAATTACCTGGTGACATGGGGTGTGTATCATCTGCATAATTACAGTAACTTATCTTGTTATTTATTATAATCTAAGTTAATGTCATCATGTTGATATTTAATAGGAGAGACCCCAACATGGAACCTTGGGGAATGCCACATGTGATTTTTGTCCACTCCAATGAAAACTTAACTATTGGCACAAAGAGTCGAGTACCAGAAAGTCTGACCAAGTCTCCAGTTCTAATTTCTAATCTAATAGAAACGCAAAATAAAAACATGCAACTCAGAAGGTTTTTCAAGTCTGGAAATGACTTTTTGTCAACAATAACTTTAAAACTTATTTTACAAGAAGAGGAAAAAATGTTTCATTTTAGCAAAAAGCTGTGGTACAATAGTTGCCATCAAACACTATAAACATTTTAAACCTCTGAAGCTTAAAATCAAAACTGAAACTATTTCTGACAGTCAAAACTCAAAGTATCACTCATGACCAGCCGCAAGCACCTTGAAGCAACCATGAACATTTACTGTCCAACAAGGAAGCAGCTTTTATGTAACTTTATGTAATCACCATTTTTATTGTTATATGTAGGCTGATTCTTGTTCAAGAAATTTAGTAATAATTTTATGTGCATTGATGCAGACACGCCTTTAAAACAAGGTTATACTTACATCTTTGTAAAAACACAATAATTTATAGTAAGGTCATTATTATTAATATTATTATAATTATTATTATTATTTTAGGTTGAAAGATTATATTGGATCACAAAAACATCTTTTGAGTACAGAAAGCAAAACGTGGAACTTAAAGTAAATCCCATCATTATTTTTAATCTCCTTTAAATAGAACCAGCACAAACGTAGGACAGTTGATTGACACCAAATGTATTTATTTTTGCAAATGTGAGCAGGGCCAGGGGAGTGGTTGACCTCTGATGACCCCTGGAGAACATTTTTCTTAATATCTTCAGAATGATACCAGCACAAACGAAAATTTTTGCTGCACAAACCAGCACAAACGCAGCACAAACGTTTGACACCAATTTTGTCTGATTTGAAGAAGGTGGGGGGGCCAACTTCACTCAGGTTTTAAATACGTTTTACTAATTTAATGCAGATTAGTAAAACATATTAAACCATATCCAGCCTGTTGTTTTGGAGGCAGTGGTAAAAACAGTCACAACCTTACAGTTTGAAAATCTCTGTCTCCCTCTGCTGCAGTAAACTTAAAACAGCACATTCATTTGTACAGAAGAGGACAGAGGAATACAGGAAAAATAGGGTTATGAGTATTTGTTAGTCAGTCCAAACGGTTCTGCCTTGATTTGCAAAATTTGCAAATTTCTCAAAGTTCAACAATTGCCTTCAGAAGTTGCCTGACGACTGCTAATGAATCTAGTGAGTCATTTAATCTCAGTACAAATCCAGCTGCTCCTTGACGGCCTCAGATGTTGGTTAAGAGAACATCATGAAGTCAGAGATCAGATCTGGGATAAAGTTGTGGAGACGTTTAAAGCAGGTTTAGGCTATAAAAAAGTTTCTAAAGCTTTGAACATCTCATGGAAACGTGGAAGAAGGAGCTTTGATCAGACTAGAACAAATTTAACTTTTTGGTCAAAATGCAAAACGCTACATGTAATGGAAAACTAACATTGCACATCATTCTGAACACACCATCCCCACTGCCAAAAATGGTGGTGGCAGCATCATGCTGATGGATGGGGCCAAATACAGACAAAAACCTGTTGGATCTGCAAAAGACTTGAGACTGGGGCTGAGGTTCACCTTCCAGCAGGACAACCACCCTGAACATAAAGGAACGGTTCACAATGGGAAGCTATAAAACATCCCATCAGAATGGCCCAGTCAAAGTCTGAAAACTGCTGTTCACAAACGCTTTGCATATGTGAACAACTTAAACTAAGTTTAAGTTGTTTGGCAAAGAACAGGTAAAAATTTTAGTCACTGGACGATCGAAGCTGGAAGAGACAAACTCTAACAGACTTGCAGCTGGATTTGCATCAAAAGGTGGTTTTGCACACCACACTTTTCAGTTTTTTAGTTGTAAAAATGTTTTGAATCATATATACTTTTGTATATATGTATTTTGTGTTTGTAATGTGACAAAAAAAGTTCCAGGGTTGTGAATACTTTTGCAAGCCGCTACATTAAATAAACGTCACATTATTGGCAGATATTTCCTTCATGGGTACTTACACTTTTTGCTGTCTTTATCAGCTGAATCCCCCTGTTTGAGACAGATTTAAGACATTTTAGACATTTTTGTTGGGCAATGCTGATGAATTACACATTGAAGAACTGGTTAGAAAAGCATGAAATATCCTCAAACACAGAAAGCAAAAGGACAAAAGCAGGAATGAAATCAGGCAGAAGCTTCTTGGATTCTGATGAGTCATGTGACTTGCAGTAAACAATGAGAGCCCTGCAGGGTGAGGTCTTCAATAGCAGCTCAGAGTTGAAACAAAAAGCTAAGAAAGTGACCAAAGGTCCAGCACTGATCAGGTCAGCGTCATCAGACATGATAAAAGCCATAAAAGTAAACATGAAATGAGTTTACCGATTAACAGACATAAAATAAATCACTCCCATAAAAACAAATATGAACATGTTTACAGCAGCTGAAGCTGAGAGTGACATCACTGCCAGGCATTTATGAGATTACAGGAAGTAACTCAGATTAGATCAGTTTTCCATTAATTATTCTAATAATATTCCACTGATCTTAAGAGAAGAAGGACTCAGCATGTAAATAAGTCTAACTTCTCTAACTCTGAACTCTGACCTGTTTCTGTCGTCCCTCTGCAGGAAGGCGCACTGTCATCTTTAACACTCCTTCATCCAAACTGATCTGGTGTCTCTCTTTGGCCAGGACATTTTTCTGGTCTGAGGGAGAGATCAGGTTAAATCCTGCAGGTTTTACCTCAGGACTGGTCATTGATCTGGCAGTCTGGACTCACCCTCCTCTCTGCGGAAGCGCAGCAGCGCAGTTTGTGTCCCGGGCTCATAGTCCACCTCGCAGTCTCCTCCGCTCGACTTTTTACTCTGGAAATATTTCACCAACTTATTCTTCAGCTTCGGTGTGTTGCTTTCTTCCAGCTCCACCAGGACAGGGAAGGTGTATTCCCCCGCCATGGCGCTGGTTTCTCTCCTTTCTGACCGGACTGAACACTTTCGGTTTTGTTTCTGGTGAAACGGCGTGAGGCGGACTTCTTACTGACGCAGCTGCGGGACTTTGCGGGATTGGCGCAGACGGAGTCGCAGCAGGAAGAGAGACATGTTTTCTGCCTTTATTTCGGAGACTTATTAACCAGTGGAACCAGTTAGAACTGGTCCACACCCAGTTTACTTTCAGTTTCTCACTCGGGACTTTCCGCCAGGCAGGTGAGCGATTCGCCTCTTTACTTCTTCTCTTTTAAAGTTTTCTTTTATGATTAACGCCTTTAGTTTATTCAACATTAACATGTTTAGTCGTTCATAATTCGCATTTAGATGATAAGGTTTGTTCTCACTAACAGACGCGATGATCGGGAAAATGGCGACACGAATCTTAGAGCATTTTGTTTATGTTTGTTCGGTCAACTTGTTAAGATTCAGTTCTGATGCATTTACCTGCAGCTTTGCGTAAACATGCAAATATTAAATGTAACAATTCAACTAGAAACCAGCATGATTACTTTATAGGTGTTTCTGTTCAGGCTGTGCTAAACCAAATCTGATTATTTGATCTGAAGATCTTTTATTTCAGTCATCTGTCTCCCTCTGCTGGACTGAATTAAAATTACATTTTAGTTTCGTTACTAAAGTCCTGAAAATGTGTTATTGTGCCCAAGAATGATCATTTTAGACCTAAAGCAAAAAAATAAAGAGCCAACATTTTAATCTGTAAAATTAAAATTTGTAAAATCTTTCTTGATCCTTAGAGAAGCAAATAATGCAGCTTGCATTATCATGCATGTGTTTTCAATTCAAACTGTCTCCTTTGTCTCCTGTTGTGGGTTTCATTGTTTTTATGATGAACAAAAGTTGCAGTTTGATATATTATCTACTTTAACTATTCCACCTCGCATAACTCACAAATAAAACAAAATATGAAACTAATTTATTTATCTTATTGTAACAATTTCTTGTGATTATTTTAAACCAATATTATCATTTGGTAATGTTCAAAGTATCTGTTGATATGTCAACGTTTCTAAATTGATAGTACTGGACATTTACTATTTAGGTTAGTTTTAAACCACTCCATGAAGAGCCATATTATTCCAGTATGTGATTTTATAAAAATGTCATGAAATAACACCATTTGCAGGAATATGGTGTTTTGGTGCCAAAAACTGAGTCTTTGGCACAAACCCAAATCCTTTTTGGCGAGTTTAGGGGGTCAATAATCAGAAACTTGATTTAATATCAGAAAATAGATCAACATCTCCTGCAAAGATCTTCATAAATCTCATTTAATTGAGTCTTCATGGTGTTGCGTATGACCTTTCCACAGGTTTGCTGAGAAACGATGGACAGTAAACTGGACATTCCTCTATATGAGGCGTCACTCAGCATTGTGAGAAGATGTCGAACCGATCTGTGTGACATCATCAACAGTAAATTCGGATGTGTGGCCACCGTCGAGGGTGTGGAGAACGAGGGCAGGACTTCACACCAGAGACGACCAGCAACCGTTAAGCCAGAGAGAAGAAAAGAGTTCATGACACGTTCAGGTGTAAAGGTTTCTGTGTGGAAGGCTGATCTCACCAATTTCCCTGCTGATGCTGTTGTGAATGCTGCTAATGAAGATTTACATCATTATGGAGGCCTTGCTAGTGCTCTGTCTATTGCTGGTGGTCCTCAAATCCAAAAGGAGTCTGATGATCATATTAAAAAGAATGGTAAATTACAAACAGGGGAGGTAGTTGCTCTGAGTCCAGGGTTACTAATGTGCAAAACGATAATTCATGCTGTGGGTCCAGAGCTGCCATCAAGTCCTTCCCAACATGATGTAACTGAGCTAAGCCTTTTCTGGAGAAAGCCATCTGGAATATTCTCAATAGAGTTGATGAATACCATCTGGCGACTGTTGCCATTCCTGCTATAAGCTCCGGGTTGTTCCACTACCCACTGGCAGAATGTGCCCTCACCATAGTGTCAACTATAAAAACCTTCTATGACAATCTGCCTCAGCAGAACCATCGTCCCAAAGAAATCTGCCTTGCCAACCACGATGAGCCCACAGTGCAGGAAATGGAGAGAGCATGCAATTGGATATTCAGTCATCAGCAGACGCAAACTTACAGCAGTGCTGCAGCACAAAATACCCGAAGCACCGGAAACGCCCCACAGCCCTCAGTCAAGATCGGTAATGTCCTTCTCACTCTGAAGAAGGGAAAAATTGAAGAACAAAACGTAAGAATAAATTAAACATATTTATTTTCAATAATGCCAAGTAGAGTTTCAATTACTTAAAGAGGCAGGATTGTGTAACTTTTTTCAGCTTTACATCATGTTATAATGCCGTCATCCTTTATCTAAAACAAAGGGTAAAGGCTTTCAAAGGATTGATTCTGTCATGCATGTTTGAGAAATCTTTTACTCTGAATTAGGACACAGCTAGAGACCCAATTTCAAAGTGTTAAATCAGAAAGTAAAACTTATTTTAAGTCATATCTGATAGAACATTTTTATAACAAACAAAGGTATTAATTGTTAATTAATCGTGAAGGCACAATTAATTAACTTCTAGTTAATTAATTCTTCTATAAAATGGCACGATGTGCCTTCAAAACACATAATACTGCCCCTTAAACACTTAATTATTGAAACTCTGCCACAAAGTTTATGGTGGTCTGAATTAAATTCACTCCTGTTTTTGTTCTTTGTTTCTTTAGACAGATGTCATTGTAAACACTGCATCATACGATCGGAAACTGAACCAAGGTCTAATTTCCAAAGCAATATTGGACAAAGCTGGCAATGAAATCCAAAAAGAAATTACCAATGCTGTTAAGAAGGGCAATATTTACTGCACACTAGGTTATAACCTGAAGTGCAAAGCGGTGTATCATGCGATTTGCACTGGACAGAGCAAGACTCCTGCAGGATGGGTAGCACCTCGACAGGTACGTCTTTCATTCCTTGGTATTTGACTCAAAATAAAAATCTCTTTTTCTGCTTTGATTTGAGTTCCTGTCTTTGTATCCCTATATTACAGTTACTCCACGATTCGGTGTATGAGTGTTTAGTAGAAGCCACAAAAAAACACTACCACTCAATCTCCTTTCCTGCAATCGGCACCGGAAATCTCGGATTCTCTAAAAACGATTCTGCCTCCATTATGTCAAAAGCTGTGGCTGAATTTGCTGAACGGAGTCAGAGCAAGCTGGACGTTTACTTTGTCATTTTTCCATTGGATTATGATACATACCAGGTATTTCTATAAAACGTAATCTGCATGATATCAATATTATGCATTCACTGTTGCATAAAACGTTTCAGAAATGTTACAGTAGAGATAATAATTTGGAAGATGCTTCTCTTGCTTTAGAAAAATCTCACACTTTCACCTTAAATCACAAAGCCGTCTTCTGTATGAATTAATTGTAAATAACATAAAAACTTTTTTTTTCTAGGCTTTTGAAGCTGAAATAAAAGCTCTTCTGGGAAGAGTATCAAACTTCATGTTGGCAACAGGTAACTAAATATACTATTTTACATAAATCAATTTCTTGACATCTGTGTTTTGATATTGTGTGGACTTGATGGGTTTGTTATCAACATCTGGTGAGACTTCAGTGTCAGCTCCACCTTCAGAAACATTGCATCTTAAATCTCAGTACAGAAAATGCTACTGCAAGTTCAAAAGCTTACACAAAGTGTGCCGATTTGTGACGTTATTGCCAGAAAGACAGCTGGGTGTTTGTTTGTTTTTTTTACTTTGGTTTGCTTTTAGAAGCAGTCGAGACCGAAAAGGAAGCACAAAAATATGCAAAATGTGAATTTTACATCATGGATCCCATTTAAAGTAATTTGTTGTGATGTTTTCCATTAAAATCCATCTAAGCTGCTCAAGGGTTATGATTTCCTGATTAAGATAATGCATCTAAAGTACTCATAAAGTTATCTTTTTTTGTGTTTATAACTTGTTCACCAGCATCTGGGCCAGAAGATTTCCACACCACAAGAGCTTCAACCCCAAATATCACCCTGCTTGGTCCCTCCGATGAATCAAAACACGAGGCTAAGAAGTGGTTCACTGACCTCTTTAAGCATAAGCCCATCGAGATTAACAACAACTTCATCTC
The DNA here is from genome assembly GCA_922788865.1 of Poeciliopsis turneri. Lineage (NCBI taxonomy): Eukaryota > Metazoa > Chordata > Actinopteri > Cyprinodontiformes > Poeciliidae > Poeciliopsis > Poeciliopsis turneri. The sequence goes on from CAKLNU010000796.1 coordinate 164,421, forward strand.
ACACTTTAGTGAGGGAGACTACCGGGTTCTGGCCCATTTAGCTGATAGTGGGTTGCGCATTGAGGAGTTTTTCTCACAGGGTCATGCATGTATAACAGTAGAGGGGAAACCGGAGGAAAAGGCCATCATTGCCGCCTTGCAGGTGGAGGCCTCGCTCTGCAAAATCCACAAAGATTTTATAGCAGAAGAAGAACATCAGCTGAAGATGCTGTCAGACATGAAAGTTTCTGGAGAGACGAAAACAGTTGATCAAAAAAGCCATGAATTTTCAGAGCTAATAAAGCCTCTCAAACCTCATCTGTGGGTAGTAAAGGTACAGTACATAAAAACATCTAGAGATATTACAGAGCTTTATCAGACTTTTTAGGACAAATATTTATGAAGACTGGTAAACTGAGCACTGCAGATTCACAGTGAAGTATTTTATGTTTAGGTGGACAAAGTGCAGAATGATGCTCTGAAGGAAATGTTCAACCAGAAGAAAAAGCAGCTTCATTGCTTCTCAACTAAAACGATGTTCCAACGCGTCCCTGCTCAGTTCTGTGAGATGATCAGCAGAATTGGATTCCATGCAGAGTGCGCACCGCCCGAAGGTATGCTATGCTAACACCACCGCTAGTGTGAAAGGATATAGAATAACATAACCAGAATTACAAAAGAAGGACAAAAAAATATATATGAATACAAATAAGTTTTTTAAATTTATTTGGAAACATGAAAGTCTTAAAGCAGCAGCTTTATGTGAAATATACTTTGTTTTAGCTTTTCATCATGTTCTAATGTTATTCCCTCACCAAAAAACCTGGAGTGTTGCCTTGAATCTTTCAGGCATTTTTGAGAAATTCTTTAATCTCCATGGCAACCACTCAGCTGTGCAAAGAGCCCAGGTGGACTTAGCTCAGCTCCTTGAGATGCAGCTTCTCCCCACCCCCTTCCTCCGCTCCTTCAGACTAGCCAGCAGCAGTTAGCAAACACCTGGTGGAACTGTTGAGGTCATTATAGGAGCCACTTCTCAGAGCAATGCTGGTGAAAACATTAGAGGGCTAACAGAGCAGCCATGTTGGGATGACTTCCTGAAGTCGGAGGTCCAGAAAAAGCAGGAGTTTTTAAAGAGGCAGAGACACAATTTGAAGGTCTTGCATCATAAATAAGGAAGTGAAATTTCTCTGAAGTCATATTTTATATGTATAGCATTTTTATAACAAACATTTCAAAACTACAAAATCTTTAGTTTTGATCTAATTCCTAGTGCAAATATTTTGGTAAGACAAAACTAACTTATAATTAACTTTTCAGCAAAATATAGAATCTTGTTTTGAGTCAATAATTCCTTAATATTGATGAGAAAGTGCTAGTGAAATTGGCAGATAAATTCTCAATTTATGAAAAAAAATTTCCCACATAAGTTAACTAATCTGCCACAGGAACGTCGTTTTTCATCAATATGAAGGAATTGTTGACTCAAAACAAGATCCAATCTTTTGCTTTAATGTTACTTAGAGGTTAGTTTTGTCTTATTTCAAGTGTACTAAGAGGAAGACAAACTACAAAGACAAAAAAATTGGTACGATTTTGTGTTTTTGCAGTGTATGTGCCAGAAAAACACAACACTGCCCCTTTAAGACTAGCTCTTGTTATAGTTTTTGTTTGTCAAATGAAATTGTTTCCACCATGATTTAAAATAAGAGCTAATTCAGTAATCTGAGCCACTGGGATCATGTTGTTGCTGTTGAAGTGAAGAAGCCTGAGAACCCAACCCTGCAGAACTCCGTGTTTAATTAGGAAACATGTGACACATTGACACTGCAATGAATCTCCTTCTGCTTACAGATCCGAAGTATGGAGAGGGAATCTACTTCGCACGCAACATAAGAACAGCGTTGGACCTGTGGAGGGAGACAGGTGAGGAGTACCTGTACTTTGTGGAGGCTGAAGTCCTGCTGGGAAACCCGGCTGAAGGTGAACGAGGATTGATTCTTCCTCCTCTGGGTGGAAAAGGTTCCGACATGCCCAGTCACAGCGTGTCTGGAGGATCTGACGTCTCTGTTATCTTCAGCGGTTATCAAGCTTTGCCAAAGTACATTTTCACCTGCAAGAAGAATTCACGTTCTCACTAAATATAAAGAGTTTTACTCATTTTGAATCTGATTGCAGAAAGATTGATCAAAAAGAATCTCCAGGAAGTAAACTAGTTTTCTATAAATTCACTTTTAGCCTCAGAGAAAGAGGTTTCAAAATAAACTTGTTTGCTGACTCAGAAACTAAAAGATTTTTGTTATATTAGAAACTTTGATTTTCATATTCAGTATAAGCAGAACAAATATCATGTTAGTCTTATTATATCTTTGGTTCAGAATTATGCTTTAATTATTTTAAGATTTATTTAATCTTTTTTGTTATTTGGGGACAAAGTAACCAAATTAGATTGCAAGTAAAGTTTTATAATCATCTGTTTGCTGATGAAAAGTGTTAAGTACATTAAATCAAAATCATTATTTGGGATCCAATCAATAAAGGCATCAGTTTATTTGACTTTACTTTGTAAATCTAGCATCAATCTTTCTATTCTCTATCTAAAAAGCTCAGTATCAGTTGATGCCTTGCAGCGTATCGGCATGTATGTTTCTAAGGGATCTTTGTCTAAATCTGTGTGCGACATGTAAACATTGTACTCATGCTGATGTAAGTAAATAAATCTCAATAAAGGAAATTGGAAAGGAACAGCAGTGTGACCAGTTTCTGTTCATCTGAACATCTGAAGATTAAACTACAATTATTTAAAAACTCAGCTGCCTGTAATCTAACAAATGAGGACATTTCAGCATCGTTCTGGTCCGAAACGTGTGAATTAACCTCAAACAAATAAAGACCCAGTGAAGGTTCTGCTGAAGCTGGCAAGCCGTGTTGAGACTTACTTAAAATTACATTTAGCATCATTGTATATAATTCCAAAAAGGTGAAGTGAAACAATTAAGTGCATTTAATATTTATTTTGGAGAGAGGAAGTCTTATTTTGAAGGATCTGGTGTTGCTTTGGTTGCCATCTTGCTTTTCATTGACTTCGGTTGCTAGGATACAAGCAGCTGTTGCTGTTTGTTCGGTAAACAACTGAACAGAAAATGTTCAGGAGAGACATCTGAGCCTCCGTTAGGAATGCAGAAGCTTCCTGTCCTGTAATCACGAGCCGCTCAGCGAGGAAGATTTTCATCTTTTAGTGATATGAAGAAAGAAAAGTGGAAATATCTGGGCATAACGACCATCTGGAGGAAGAACAGGGATGTTTGTACCGTCCTACCTGCGGTGGCAGCATCATGCTGTGGGGCTGTCTTGCTGCAGGAGCAACTGAAGCACTTTCCAGACGACATCATGAGGAAAAAACATCGTACAGAAAATAAAGACAGCAGCGAATTTGTACTTTTATTAGCGTTTTGAGGTTTTTGTGCATTAAATCTGTTCTATAAATACAGTTTGTAACATCAGAAAACACAGGATGTGGCCTTTAACTAGACCGCTTCCATCAGGGAAGGCTTTTACTGGCGTGTTTCCACGACTAACATCCAGACAGCACCGACTAAAAAAACAAGATCTGACTCAGTTCCTCTATAAATATAAAGAGAAATTTAAACTGAAAGTTTGAACAGCCACAATAAAACAAAATTTCACAGTTAAGGACAAACAGGACGTTCACACAGATTATAGGAGATTACAGCAGCTGCACATGTAGCCTGCACTGCAAAAACACAAAATCCTGCCAAGGATTTCTCTTTAGTTTCTACTACAAATATCTTATTACATTTAAAATAAGAAAACTAACTTTTTGGCAAGAATTAGGAGCTTGTTTCAAGTCAATAAACCTAAAAAGTACAAGTTATAAGTGGAACAAGATATTTTTCCCATATTATAAATTAAAGACATAAGTTATAAATATATTACTATAATAATTCTTCCAACTTCAAGAGTCCAACAGAATATCAGTTTCATTTCCACCGCTGGATCATGGGACATTTCTGAGTTTGAAAAGTCAAAAGTTTGAGATTAATTTCATAAATTTTCTTTTAGATTTTAATGTTAAGAAAATTTTCAAAAATTTAAAATGTTCAACTTTTAAAACTCTGAAAATTTCCCCCCAAAATGTAGATTTTTGACTTAAAACTCAGAAATTTCCATGTTTTTTTTTTGTTTTTGTTTTTTTTTACAAGAAAATTTCTGGGATTTTTGTGGCTGAAAATTTATGAGTTTGAAAACTCTGATGTATATATATATATATATATATATATATATATATATATATATATATATATATATATATATATATAATAGTTACTGTTATAAAACCAGTTATATTATTATAAATTTACAATATGGGAAAAATGCTTTTCTTCACAAATTTGCTGTTGATGTTTTTTTTTTTGCAATGATCCTAAACCGATATCTTACATCCTGCCACTAGAAACTAGCTCGGTAAATTAGCTGGTGTTGTTTTCTGTTTTTGCAGTGTAACTAATCAGTATGATTGTCTGAAACAGTTGCAATGATCAGCAGGAGCCTTGATTCCTTCTGCAGCAGCTGATTGGTCCCATAAATTCAGCACATAATAACTCACAACATGAAACCACAGAGGTTCCTGGTTTCCACCAGAAAGGCTGAAGCAGAACCGTTTAACTTATAAATTACATTTGAAGACTAAAAAACCTCATCAATATGAATGTAAACCTTTGGAGACGCTGAATCTCTGTCTGCCACTAAAAAGACTCTATGGCGTTTATATCTGCCCAGTGTGGACCGCTCGCGCTGCGGCAGCCATTTTAAAGGAAACTCTTCCAGTCCGACAGACCGAGTCCGGGCCGAACCCGGTCACTCGGTGCACTCGGCGACCTCTGTGCCGTCCACCAGCAGCGTGTGAATGATGCCGTCTCGCCGCTTCCCGCTGCTCACGCTTTCACGCAGCAGCTGTGGTCTCCCAGGGAGAAATGCGTCTCCGTGCCGTCGTCCACGAACTCGCCCTGCGGACGCAGATCGCAGCGTCAGCCTGGCAAAACTCAACCTCTCTTTAGGCAACAATGAGATCATGAATGCTTTGACAGGGCCGCTTGGGCCAGGATGTATTTATAAAACCCAATAAACTGTGAGAAGAAGAAGCTCTTCAGCAGTCGATGAGTTCATACTATCATCTTTTAAGATGGATCTATGGAACTTGAGACATTTTTAGTTCAAGATGTTTTTCCAGTGGCTCTAATCTTCTCCCATACTGATCTCTCCCTCCACAATTTTTAATTATTTCGTGACATTTTTGCAGTGAAACTGATTCGCAGAACTAATCTAGACGTATTTCCTGGGAATTTTGTGATGTTTGCCTTTTTGTATTACAGTAAATGTGACTTTTTGTTGCTCACAGTAAGTAAAGCTGAAGCAGCAGTACAACTAAGTTATACTGCCACCTGCAGGTGGGAGTTAGCATCACAAACCCAACGTTGACCATTTTGGAGGAAAATTTGCAATAAAATAATATTATTTTATTATTAGCATGAAAAACTACAGAAATGTGTTGATCTTGAGTGAATATTCATGCAGAACTGGAGGGACTGGTTGATGTGATGGATTATTTTTTTGATTAATTAAAAAATACTTACAGCAGTTTCAATCTTCTCTCCATTGCACCAAATGTCCATGGTGTCTTTCTCTGGAAGTGAAAACAGAGAAAACATTCAGGAAGTTAGAGGAGTTTAACAGATCACTGATTTTACTACTTGACTCAGTCGGGTCAGTTAATCAGGACTTCAGAAATCTGTTCATCTTAAAACCTGATTTATTTTTACAGAAATAAGAATGTCTGCTGAGACTGCAGCAGCGAATATGTCTGTCTCCATCTGGTTTCTCTTTTGTTTTCATCAAAATTAACATAAAAGAAAAACGTCTTGTTAAAGGTAAAACAACCTATTTTTTCATCAATATTTAGGATTCATTTGCCTAAAACAAGCTCCTATATGTTACTTGAAAGGTGCTTAATTTTGATGACTTTGGAGTCTTAAGGTTTGAAATAATCAGGAACTAATGATCTAATATGTCTAACTATGGTTTAACTGTTTCAAATGAAGGTAAAGAAGCTAACTGACAATTTCTCTTGATTTCCATGTAGTTTAGAGAAAGCAGCACGTTTTTCCTATTCTAAACGTTATGCAAGGATTACTGCAGAGCGTCACCTGATGAGCTGCAAGCAGCGAGATTATGAAAGGGATTAACCTGTGCAGTCAGGAGAGGTGGCGCTGTGGAGCTTAAAGCCGATAATCAGATGAGCTGCAGCTTTAATGCAAGAGCGCAGCTCTGAGGAGCACAAGTCACGACTCTCTCAATATCAGATCAATAACAATAATTACCAGAGATGGGAAGTAATTAGTTACATTTACTGGAGTTACTGTTTGGGAAAGTTTTATGTCCATAATTCCTGAAGGATAAAAAGATGACTGACTATTTAATTTATGACAAAAAAGTTATTTTATATCAAAATTAAGGAATTGCTGACTTACATGAGCTCTTATTTCCTGCTAAAAATTACTTATGAGTTAGTTTTGTTTCATATCAAGTGTATTAAGATAAAACTAAATAAAAATGGTTGGTCAGATTTGGTGTTTTTACAGTGCATTCTTACTTAAGTAAAGTTTCTGAATCCACTGTGAAAACACACAAAGACACACCCTCAGGTTTGTTAAAGTTTCCTCAGTTTTAAAAGCTGATTTGAAAAAATATGAATTTTATGTTTTAAATGTGAATCATTTTCATTTTGGTCCTTAAAATTCCAACATTTAAACTTACTCTTGAATCAAATACTTTTTACTCTTAATAGTTTAATATTTGGCTACTCTAATCAATCTGATCATTACTGATAATATGAATGAACCAATAAATCCAGGTAAGATTAATATTTACTCAGACATTACAAAGAGGTGGAACTGAGCTCACCCAGAACCACCCTGCAGTCGATGCCGTCCAGGTTGAGCAGCCAGGTGCTGGTGACCTTTGACCTGTTCTCCATGTACTGCTTCAAGCTCTTCCCGTTGATCTCCAGCGTGTATTCGTAGGCGAAGCCGCTGACTGCGTCGATGTTGATGGTGGCTTTGGTGTTCGCCTGACCCACGCTGAAAGTCTCCTTCCCGACCAGTTTGAACATCCAGTCCCGCCTCAGAACCTCCTGGAAACCCAAAGTCAAGGTCAACGACACACAGCCAGTAGTTTTAGTTTCTAGTGCAAATGTCTCAGTACAACTGAAATAAGACAAAACTAACTTACATGTAACTGTTCAGCAACAAACAGGAGTTTGTTTAAAGTCAATAATTCCTTAATATTGATGAAAAGATTCTAGCTCCACTGAGTCGCCATCTTGGTAGGCAAATCAACTTTAAGCATAAACCGATCATAAATTCAAGACAAACAAAAAGAAAGTATATTGACCCTCTTAACCACTGTGCAAGGGAAAGACATATCAACGTAATATCAGACACAGAATGTGGGTTGTTTATTGTTGTCATAGCAACCACAATAGCACGACAAAAAAATCTCTTTGGTTAAAAAGTCCACTAAAGCACTGAGTAACTGATCAAATTACCAATCATTTAATATTTAAAAATTACACCATCACCTTGACCAATATATGAAGTTAAGTGGAAATTTTCGCATTTTAGGAGGAAAATTACAATAATTTATTTAACAAAAAAATAAAGTCAGGCAAAAAAAAAAAATTTCCCAAATCAGTTTCTTTCAATAAAAAAACAAAAACAAAAACGTTTTACAAAAAGTTACTCAAGTAAATGTAACTAGTTACTAGCCAACTCTGATAGCAACTCCATAGCAACTGTTATGACAGTAGGTTAGGATACCTATCAAGATGGCCGTCAGCTGCAAAGTTTCCGAAAGTGAAACGTCACGTGAGAACTACATTTTCATTTCAGCATTTTTTTGCTCACTTTAAAAACGCTTATCGCAATTAGTTTCCCCTAAATTAGTTTTTATGTGCCCAAATTTTCCCGTCAGTGCTTTTAAGAACAAAAGGAAGTGAAGGCTCAGTACAATGACGAGAACCGACTGTAAACTGGGACCAGTTCCTTCATTAGGCTGGACTGGTGGTGCTGACCTTTCCGTCCACAGAGATGACTCTTTTCCCGGTGGTTGTCCCATGTTCAAACTCGATCCTGTGGACTCCGTCGCTCAGCGCCACCTCCCACACACCAGCGAGGTCACTGGACATCCTGACCGGTTCCGAACCTGCCGAGGTCCAACAGAATCGGCTTTAAATGGCACCGGGTCAACCTGCAGGTTCTCGTAAAGAGTTTCATAAAGAGGGTCCCCAGTGAAATATTCACTGTAAAACGTCAATAAGAGCAGAACATGTTGATGAATGAAGTGATCAACTCGGAGGAAACGCGGCTAAAAATAGCATGCTAAGCTACCGCTGTTTCAGGTGATTAACTTCCGGTGCCAGGGATTCTTTTTCAAAATATTTTATTAATATTTTTGGCTCAAAAAGGTTTGGTGAACTAAGAACCTGTTCCATATAATTGTCTGGAATAATTTAGATTTTTATTCATATATACATTTATTAATAAAAACCACATTGATTTTATATAAATGTATGCAATTTCTGAACTAAAATGAATGTTCAGAGAAACATTTATTTTCACACTAACGTATTTTGATGAGTTATAAGTTAGTATCAATTAAAAATATGCTCATTTACATGCTTTAAATGGAAAGATTTTCTGTTTTTCAAACAGGTGCAGTCTCTATGGAACAACTGTGTATTAAACTTCCACCGAAAAACTCAGAAATGTTCTATTTAATCTCAGCAATTTTATTAAAAATAAAAGTTAATTTCTGAGCTTGAAAAGTTAAACATTTTCTAGAAGAAACTCAGAAATTCTAAAATTTATCTCAGAAATATCCTACAAAAAACTTAGGAATTTTTGAGTTTTTGCCAGAAATTTTCTTTCTTTTTTTCTTATAATAGTCGTCATACGCATAGTAGAAGTATTTCTACTGTAAATTGCAGAAACAGTTTATTCCTAGTTTTATTTTCACTAAAGTATTTCTGATCGAGTTTCTAGTGCAAATATCTTAATGGACTTGAAAGAAAACAAAACTAACTTACAAGTAGCTTTTCAACAAGAGATAAGAGCCTGTTTTAAGTAAATAATTCTTGAATATCAATATTAAAAAAGTAAAAAGTCCACTGGCACATGCTTTAAATGTCTTGTTAGCTTATAAACAGACATTTTCTGTTTGCAAGTGAAATAATCCGCCAGTTGAACTGGTACTTTTTCATCAATATTAAAGAACTATTGACTTCCGATTAGCATCTTGTCAATTAATTAGATTTGTCTTATTGCTACGATATTTTCTAGAAAATAGACCAAAAATACTTGGCTGGAAGAAGACTTCCATCTTCATTCTACTGCAGAAACCTGGTGACAAACATTACTTCACAAATTACAAGCCTTCACCTCTGCTGCCAAAAGCAAATTAAATATGTTTAAAAAACATCTGAAAAACAAAAAAATAACTGAAACACGTTTTTACATGGTAATCAATTAGCTTTAGCTTCCACTGTTTTATTTTGAAGCACAAGCGGAAGTAGACGTGGATCAGATTGTACACTGTGACAATGTTTTGAGCCCAGCCAACTCCGACCGCTAGCTTTCCGTTCGGACTGGTCCGGTCCGGTCCAGTCCGATTAAAACCTGTAAGCTGAACTCGGGACCATCATCCATTAGTTCACAGCTGAATTACCTCAGTGGCGGTGAAATATCCTCGACGACAAACCTCCAGACTTGATGCGCAGTTTATCCTTCCCCCAGAAGCTACTCAGGTTTAGCCGAGCTGTTTTTATGCTGTTACCATGGCAACGCAGAACGTCGCTACGCACGAGCGTGTCTCCGCCCCCAGGCGAGTCAAACTGCTGAAAATCAGAAGCTGCTGCGAGTCTCCTTAGGAACATCTGAAAATGGTGTTTCTGTTGCTTTAACTCACAAAAACATTTATAATTATTGAAGGATAAGCAACGCTCCACTCTGTAATGATACAAAAAAAATTAGAAGCTTAAATTGAAGAAAAAAAATTAATGACTTCCAAAATACCATAAGAAGTTTGAAAATTTACTTTTTCTCGCTGTTTGTTTGAAATCCTCCTGTTTCAGTTTTTTGTTAGCTTTTTGTAGAAATATTTGCTTTTTCTGCTCAATAAAGTGAGAATCTGATCATGTTGATGCATATTTTCCAACTACAAACTGCATAAAAGGGAACGCTTACTTTTTATCCAATAATTCATGATGCGTGTTCTGGTTCAAGGGCATACACACACTGCATGTACATGATTAAATAGCTTCTGTTTTTACTCAGAATCAGACATAAATAATCTTGACAGACTATGAACAGTCAAGATTTGAGAATAAATGATGTTCAGAAGAATGCAGCACTGTTAAAGCTGAAGCAGCTGAACTATGAATGAAAGGCTTGTGACTGAGAGTTGGAGGTTTTGGGGTCGTCAGAGATCTTTCTGTTGTTTTGTAAAGAACAATGTGTTTATGCAAGAAAAACCAAAACATTTTCTAACTAGTTACAGATGAATAAATGTTTGATTGCACATAAATACTCACTAGATGGCGCCAGATGTCCCTGTTCCAGCTCATCTGTTAAAACCGCCAATAATTAAAATCAATACTGCAGCTTCAAAATGTTGGTTTCAATTTGAAGCTGCATGGACGTTTGTGCACTTTAAGATAGAGGAGAACTTTATTACGATATTATTAGGAAGTAGTTGTAGTTTATTCAGTAAAACAACAAGAAAAACACTGCAAAACACAAAATCCTACCAAATAATTTTGGTCTGCTTTCTTGTGCAAATAGTACACTTGAAATAAGACTAACTTTTAAAGATAACTTTTTAGCAAGATATATGAGCTTGTTTTAGGTAATAAAACCCCCCACATTAATATTAATTAAAAAGTACTGGTTCCATTGTCAGATAAATTAACTTAGAAAATGTGAAAAAAATTTCAAATGTAAATAATCTGCCAATTTAACTCACTTTTTCATCAGCAGTAAGTTTTATTTACATAAAACAAGCCTCTAAATCTTGCTAAAAAGTTTATTTTAAATAAGTTTGTCTTATTTTAGATGAGATATCTGATTTTCTCTGATTATAGTTGATTTAAGATGTAAAATAGTGACTGGTTACTCAGATTTATGGTGATAATTTGTAGATTTGTTGGATATGCAGCCTCTGGAACAACATCAAGTTATACAGTGTAGATAATATTTTGCGGTAAAAGTTCAGGATGATGTAATTAAGAGAAACATGTGGAGCTTGATGTGTAAAAAGAAAAAATGAAGTTTGTAAAAGTTTCAGATTCAACTCAAAGTTCAATTTAAATGCTGGTTATTAGTCAGCGTTCAGCCTTTTCAGCAATTTATAATTGTTTTAATAATAGTAAGGATTTTGTAATTTGGTGATTTTTTCCCATTTCTTTATGTACCTTCTGATATTCATCAAATTATGTGTTTGATTTTCTTGTGTGGGTTTATTTAAATTTGCAGGTAGATTTAGATAAGAACACAGGAGGTACAATAAAAATATCTTTTTCCACTTGAACCCACGCCACCGCAAGCATATATATAGCAGATTAGACTTTTGACATTTTGATTCATTATCTGTTAAAACTTCCTAATTTCTGGGCCTAACTTCATATTTTAGGATGGGATTTCAGTTGTGAATTAGTGGAAACATAATAAAAAACATACAATAAAATGAGCAAATAGTAAATCTTCTGCATAGTTCTGGACAGGTTGATGTACAGTTGGATCATTGGTAAGATAAATTAAATATTTTCTCTGGCACCAATCTGCTGCATTCAACTTTTCCCCTTCAAATTAAAAATGAGAAAACTAAAGAATGTTGCCAACTTCTAGAAGGTCAGAAAATGTGTTGGTTAATTTCAACCTTCCTCTATTAATTTCTCCTTTTTTTAAATAAAGTGTAGTGCAGAACTGCATACATATTTTATTTCCCATGGTGCATGATATCTATTATTCTTTTCTCTTTTACCCCAGAATTAATTTGTTCCAGGTAGTAATGACATGTTCATTAAGAGAAATAGAGTTTGATCTACAGTTTGCATGTTTTGTCTCTGTGATTATTTTTCGCCTGAGGTTTTAACAGGTTTTGTGCCAAGTAAGTCCAATAACAGCAACACCTCCAAACCGCAAAGAGAAACAGAAAAACAGGAACTTGGCTGAAACCTTTAGGACAAAGCAGCTTTTAACCAAATGTTAGTAACAAGCTGCGACTTCAGGTTTATGATCCTGCATAAGATGCTCTGCAAGTAAACCAGACTGGTACAGAAAAATATATTTATTGTGCATTAAATCTGGATCTGTGCATATCCACAGATCTGTGCATATTAGATCCTGAAAGCTGCTTTCCATCTATAAAAAACATTCATTTAGTGCAGAAAAGTACACTTCTGCATCAACAATGATGAACGACTATTACAAAAACCTTGAAATAACCTTGAGATGAGACAACTGATAAAAACGCAGCAGTTTCCTCAGAAATGTTGTATAAATGAAAGTCATTCATCAAAGAGCACATGCTGTTCCTCAGTTGTGAAAACAGAAACAAGTTTCAACACCTCCTCCTGTTATCTGATTGTAAGAGTTTGTTTTTCTGACAAAAGAAAGTCACGATCAATAGGAAACATTGTAACAGCAAAACAACTAAAAATACAGGCTGTTCAAACGTGTCATTTACATTCAGAAACGTTCAACTGTAAAGTCTTAGTGAACTCGTGGTTTTGCATGTTCGTCAATGAGTTGATTTGATCTTTCAAACTCATTGACATTTCATGCTTTCCTAAAATCTAAAGAGTGCGATGAGGTTGACTCAACTGTCAAACTTCGCTTGATAAAATCGAGAAGCCAGAGGCTTTATTGGGAGCTTTTACGGGAGCTTTGATGGGCTTTTAGGAGAAACTGAGACATTTCAGATCCTCTAAGAATGACTGGGTCATCCAACACTAAAGGTCACAGGACACAAAATGTGTCATTTTTTCCACTTCTGCTTGTCACAGGAAACAATATGTGTCATTTTTACCACTTTGCTTTTTGACGTCTGCAAACGTCCAGCTTCTTCTTTCCCAACATTGGGTCAATAATGGGCTATGCAAGTGAAGATACCTCCGTAACTCAATGTTGGTCAAACTCCAGCTGCCGAATCATGACCTCACATCTGATAGTACAACATTTGGCTGCAAAACAAGCCCAGGTCACCATTCATCCACCACCATGCTTTACCAGAGTCTGAGTTTGGTGTCTTCAAACATGGACAACCATTTCTACCTTGGCTTCATCGGTCAAAAGGACGTTGCATCTGTTATCTTATGTTTCATTAAGGCACATCTATGTTTTTCTTTTGTCATTACTCTTAACCTTTGACCTTCTAACCTTGGTGTGAATTTTTCTGGGATTGCTGTGAATGGAGATGTTTTAATACCTGGGAGTTTTTTCCATAAGTTCTGAGTTTTTGAAAATGGCTTTATGATGTTTTGCAGATGGATGTGACATCACTGCTTATGAACCTTTGCAGACACTGTGGTTACACACTCCTGTACGTTTCAAAGCAGCGAACTAAAACTCCTGTTGCTATGGAGACGCTTCCTGTTGATCAAACACAAAGTGTTTGTCTCAAACTATTTTCTCCAGGAGAATCACCATCAGTTCGGACCACATCGTAAGTGCTGAGATGACATATTTATTGATGGTAGCACACTGTCACTATCACTTCTTTTTGAAGAGATTAAATAATTGATGATGCATCGACAAAAAATAGCAATGGTTTTAAGCCAAATCAGGAATCATCGCATCCACTCATGAACTCCATCTTAGAACAGTTTTTGAAAAGAATAAGCATCTTAAAGTATCTCTATCTGAATAATTGACTTTCTGTTTGAATTCACAGTTCTTGAGAGATCTTAATGTTAGACCTGAGGAAACGTCATATGACATTAAAAATATGCTGAGGACAGGATGTAATATTTTAGTTTTGGGGTTTTTTTGTTCTATGTTTTGAAAGTAGCTGAAGTTTCCTTGCTTTGTGACTTCTGTGTATTTTATCTTGAGACTAATAAGTATTAAAAAAATAAAAGGTAAAGATGCAGGACCAAAAGCTGAGAGTCCCTTTAAGAATGCTGATAGTTTCCTATTTAAAAGCTTAAACACCAAATATACCTGAATATCCACTAATACGCCCAATGGAAACCATCGTGGCACTACTGCTGAAATTCACAAAAAACACAAAACCAGAGATAGATTTTAAGACTTCTGCTAAATGCTTACACTTTTCCTGGATCCTCTAGATACTTCTAAATATCTCATTTATACATCTTTGCATCAGTAATTATATTTATGGCTATATTCACACAGCAGGTAAATGTGACCCAAATGTACTTCTTTCAGTCTAAAACGGCCCAAACACAGCAGCGCTGTGTGACGTCAAAGTAAGGCAGGACAACATGGCTGGAAAACGTAACGCAATAAAGGGTTTCTTATCAATACTGCCGAACTGGTGGTGTGACCTTTCCTCTCAAACTGCTGTACTCATCTTTCTCCCTCACTCTGTGCTGTTTTTATTTTTAAACAATTATAATAAAACCTGAAACTGCTGCTGCACAAATTACTCAACAGCTTATTGCTAGGTAACCACAAGTTACTCAACAGGTTTTTGCTAGGTAACCAAAGAATTGGTGAGTTACTTGATGTTCATCTTTACTGCTTTATATATTGTTTCTGATTTATTGTCCAGGTTTCTTCGGCACAAGGGGGTCGCTTTGGGGACATAAACCGTTTGCACAATCATTGAAGTTGGGTCTATTATTATGAATGACCGTGAAAACCCCCCAAAATATTGGAACTCAGAATCAAGACGTGCTGTGTGAACATAGCCCATGAGACAGCGTTAGCTTACACCGATACAGAGGTGTTTCTGGACTTGAGACTGGCCACGCTGGCCACAGAACCCTTCCTGTAAGACACCCAGAGCTTCTTGCTGATGATGCCGTGTTTGTAGAGAGCTGTCAGCAGCTCGTTCCGAAACTTCTCCCCGATGAAGGCGTACAGCACCGGGTTCACCATGCAATGGAGGAAGGCGATGAACTTGGTCACCTCCAGCATGGCCTCCACTCTGTAGCGGATGTCGCAGGTTTCTTCGAGCGACCCGCCTCGATAGAGTGTGTCTATCAGAACGGTGACGTTGTAAGGCAGCCAGCAAAAAATGAATGCCAGAACGACTGCCAGGATGACGCGCATGGCCTTGTGCTTCTGTTGACTGCGGGCGCTGATCAGCGTCACCACCGTCCAGCCATAGCAGAACGCCATCACCACAAAGGGGAGGAAGAAGCCCAGAGTGTGCCGCAGAACCCGGAGGCCGACCCGCCACTGGTCGAGACTCTCCCCGGTTAGGTTCTCATAGCAAATGAATCGGTTCAGTCCAGAATGAAAGATTTCCTCCCTTTGAACTGCCACAGGTACAGACAGCAACCCGGACGTCAGCCACACAACGGCGCAGATCACCTTCACCAGCAGGTGGCGGGAGGACAACACTCGCGTCGCTCTTACGATGGCAAAGTAGCGGTCCACACTGATGCACACCAGCAGGAAGACGCCGCTGTACACAGACGCCTCCTGGAAGCTGGAAATGATCTTGCAGGGGATGGTGCCGAAGATCCAACCAAAGTGAGACTCGACGGCCCAGAAGGGGAGAGTGAAACAGAAGAGGAGGTCAGCCAGGGCAAGGTGCATCAAGTAGATATCTGTGCTGGCTCTGCCTTTGCTCATAGAGCAAACCACGAAGACCACCACGCTGTTGCCCAAGACGCTGAACACAAACACGATGATGTAGATGACCAGAAGGGCGAGGGTGTTAAATCCAGGCACTTGCACTTCGCAGGGGGAGATATTGTCATAGTAGTCAGGATAGACATAAGTGTTGTTATCAGGTAAAGACCATAAAGTCTCTTCCACTTCCTAAAATGAAAACAGAATTGTGGTAGTTGGTGACAGAAATAACCCCTGATGTGAAGGTTTCAGTGAAGTTACTATAAATTCTAAGCAGTCAAGGTGAAAAGAAGTTACATCCTGTTGTATTTCCACTGCTTCATGCACTGATCTGCTCTTCAACAGGTCCTTTGATTTCAATCAAACCTCAAGGGAACAAAAAAACACAGAAAAAGGAACTTTAAGAGTTTGCATGTCAAATTAGACATCTGCAATAAACTTGGAGATGAAACTGTTGCTGTCCATCAATCTGTGAAGGATTTTCAGCTAATTTCTAAAGTTCATCACTTTACCAAAAGAAAGTAGGCCTGTCGCAATAATACATTTTCCTGAACGATAAATTGTCCCTGGAGTAATTGTGACAAATGATCATGTTGTTTTGATACAATTTTCAAGTAGTATCATGGAAATGCATGAAAATGCAAGAACGCCTTCTTTAAATTCTCATAAACATTTAATATTGGAACTTAGAGACATTTTAGATATCCTCAATAAATAAACAGAAACAACAAATAAAATGAATTATGAAGGCAAGTTGAGACCAAAACACCAGACTAAACACTTTTATCCTCCAGTTTTGGGGAGAAAGAGAGAGAAAAAAGGAAAATCATGCAAATGTTTTAAATTATCGTGCAATTAATGGATTTGTTGCTTATTTCCAAGTGGAAATCTTTTAAGAAGTTTGCCAATATTCCCAGAGGAGAATATCCCATCAAATTCACTCTAATGTCAGAGAAATGATGGTTTTCAAAGCTGCACCTCAATGAATCACGAGATAAAGTTCTTCAAGGTACGAGACAAAGATACAAATCTTTGCCCAAATGCACATCATCGTTTTCAGAGAAAACCAAACAAAGCATTTCACTGTAACCATCTAGTACCAGGCGGATGGCTGGTTGTTTGGGTTTGCTATGCAGCAAGAGAACCTTTAAAGCTTGCAGCCATTGAGCATCAGACCATCAACATGAAATATTTTAGAGTCCAATATGGACCAATTCTTCGTTGAAGCTTTGTAGGGGCAATATTGTTTGGAGATGATGTGTTAGGTTGATAAAATCAGACTGAAAATGACTTCTGAGAGTTTCAAGAAGCCGCTGGATCAGGGCTGCACTTGAATTTCAACCCAGAGCTTTTCCACTTTGGCGTCATTTTCATTTTCATGAAAGTACGTTTGAAGTTTTTTTGTTCTCTTGAGGTTGGATTAAAAACTAAAACATCATTTCTCAGCACTCCTTTTATGGAAGATTTGATCATCTTTTTACCGTGACTACATCACTTGTCAGCTGGATGTCTGCTCTTCTTACTTAAAGCAAAATAAATACATAAATAATGAGCATTTTTCCATGATTGTTTCAGTTTGATGTTTACACCTTACAATGCATGTAGCTCAGACCACAAACACATTCTGCAGAAACCGCTGCAATTTCCTGACTTTATGATGAAATGACTCACTACTACTCGTTTAAAGGGCTAAAATACATAAATACTAATTCAAATATTTCTCTTATATATATATATATGTATATTGATGCATTGAAATAAATATGTTAATTGTATAAATGTTTAATAAAACATAAAACTATTAAGAAGACTAAAAATATTAGCAAAAGGACAAGCAAATATAAAATGTTTTTTCTAATCAAATGCTCACATTAAGGAAACAAAGTTTCATAAAAATGGAAAAAATGAAAATATTCCATACCGATTTCTGCTCCTCTTGATTTGTAAGCAGAGAATAATTTATGATGCACATTAAAAAAGCGAGTAGCTTCATCGCTCCTGACTTATTGTGCACAGGTGAAAATAATAACAAAGCTGCAGATGTAAAGAGGTGCAGTCTTTCCTTCAGGCTGAAGTCCTGCAGAATGTGTGCACAGTGAGAGGTGAGACAGCTGCTATTAGCAAACTGTGAAAGCTCAAATTATGCAAAAAAAAACAACAACAACAACACAGATATTATCTGAGCCTGGGGGGAAAACACACCAGATTGTATCTTAAGAAGTTTCAAGTTTAATCACAAAGGTGATGAAAAAATAAGTTTGACGTGCAAGTCAAATCTGCAGACATGATTTTTTTTTTTTTTTCTACAGTTTCTTCTGCTCCTTCCCTTTTGAAATAATCATTTTTTCTAACCAGTCCTCTTACAGAAGCATTAAAGCTGTAATGTCGGTAGTAAGAATACAAATAATCAATTAATGGATTAATTTCCATTTCTCCAATTAAATGATAAGTGGCAAGTTTCTTAAAAACTTGAGTTTTCTCTTGTCATATTTCCATTGCACGAAGGGTGACATTTTTCACAATATGTTAAACAAGAAATCAATCAATGTTAGCATTATTTTATTGTCTGTATTAAATACAGCAATTTGTGGTTTTCTTACATCATTAGTTACACATATTTAAAAAACAAAACATGAACTAAAACATGTGAAACATTTAATTCCCCATGAACAGGGAGATATTCATGCAGAAGTCTGTGGTTTCTCTTGAATGAAATTTAAAACTCATCTCCATAAAGTGCGTTAACTGAGGTTAGCCCTCAAAATAAATCTTACTAATTGGCATTATGTTTGTTTGTTTTTTATCATGTTACAATTTTTTCTTCATCGTCTCCTCCGCTTTGTTTAACGCCTCTAAGCAGCTCAGCTACATAAAGCGCTATTAATGTGATAATTTATGGAGTTTATTGAATATTTATATTTTAAAACAACCCATACCGGGCTCTGCTTGGACCGTCTCTCTTTCCCTTGCAGAAGTGGCTGCCATCTTTAATCCTATATGAACGACTCCACTAAGCGGAGCCACCTGCTGGATGGAGGCCGAACTGCAACACCACAAAACGCGGACATTATTAGTTAATCGATTAGAACTCATTTTAATCTATGTAATCATTGTTTGATCAGATTTGTAATGGACGTTCAAACCCTTCCTGTGAATAAAGGGCTGAGGCGCCTGGCGGAGTTCAGAAACAGGCTGAATGTCCGTCTTAGCTGCAGCTGAAAGTTACATAAGCTAAGCTAATTTTGCTGGTTCGGTAGTAGGCTAAGTACTGCAATAAATATCACTGATATTTATCTTAGTATTACTCAGAGGTGGGCAGAGAACTCACAAACTGCGATCGGGTAACAGTTGTAAGTTAGCTAGGAACGAGACAAGAGCTAGCGCTAAGCTTCTGGCTCGTTTAGCGTTGTCATAGCAACTCCATAGCAACTGCCTGCCGAGACGGCTGCCAGATACAAAGCTCACGACGGGTGACGTCACATTATTTTTATTATTTTGAATTTCGGTAATATTTATTCTTAGTTTGCTTCGTGTTTTGGGGATTATGTATAAGGTCTATTTGTAGGTTAATTTCTGTTTCGTTTTTGTTATTTACTTTTATAAGTTAGGCAGGAAGAACTGTGGGTCTGTTTTCTATAAGCATGGGAACTGGCATGGGACCAGCACGCCCTGGCATGGGACCAGCACGAACTGGCACGGGACCAGCACGCCCTGGTATGGGACCAGCACGAACTGGTACGGGACCAGCACGCCCTGGCATGGGACCAGCACGAACTGGCATGGGACCAGCACGCCCTGGCATGGGACCAGCACGCCCTGGCATGGGACCAGCACGAACTGGACTGGGTCTGTGTGTGTTTTTTCAACCTGACAGAAGAGGCAGCAGGAAGCAACGGAAAGTTTGATCTTTGTTTATTGCTTTCCAAACTGGAAACAGAAAGCAAAAAAATAGTCTTTCTTTTCCCTCTGCACAGAACATCATTGTCTGTGCAGCAGAGACTCATTGAATTTTTGACGTTTGGTTGACAAACAATCACCAACAATTAATTGTATTGTTGGCATGTTGGGTGCATGGAGCCATCCTGGCATACCAGCACAACAGAAACCTAATTAGGTTTGTGCAGCAGGATGTTATTTTCCACTTCTTTCAATGTCTTTCAATTGTCTTAATCAAGAATCGAAACATTGTTTTTAAGATTTGGATAGAGTTAGATAATGTTATTTAGTCGTGCAGCTGCAGGATTGGGGTTTGAAGTCTTCCTGTAACATCGATCACCTCCCTTCACCTCCTGCAGCTGGTAAAGGTCTTGTAGATAAAGATTTATTGATGAGATCTACCTGGAGGAAGTTTGCAAATGTGCATGTTCACCTTGCATGCAAGGCTGCAGAAACAAAACTGAAGCTTTCGGTGACGGATAAACTTGAGCCAGTCCAGTCGGTTTGGTGCATTTGATCGGACATGTCTGTCCATCCTGGAATTACTTGTTTTGGGAGAGAAATTGAAGTAAGAACGTGAGGCTGTGTGGGCTGAGCAGATTCAATGCGGTTAACGCGAAACAGCTCAAACGAGAGATTGACATTTCCTGCCCTGATGGCCCTTTAAAAAACATCCTTTTGCAAAATGTGAAAATTTATTTTCCAAGAAGCAGCAGGCCTTTTTTCTCTGAATGAGCTGACAGTGGGTTGAAATTATAACAGGATTGTGTGGAGTAGGTGGAAGCTTCATCTAACTTCAGATGAAGACATTATGCACTAAAAACAGATCTGGTTTTCCCCCGTTTTAAGACTTTCATGAAGCAAACACTGGGAAAGTGTTGAGCTGACTGAGTAAAAATACATTTTCATTTAAAATCACAGCAGCCTCAAATTTAATTTTCTAAAACAAATTTCTATTCTGAAATTAGCCAAGCCCTGCGACAGACTGGCGACCTGTCCAGGGTGACCCCGCCTCTCGCCCGGAACGCAGCTGGAGACCAGCAACTCCCGACCCCGTTAGGGAGAAGGGTGACGGAAAATGGATGGATGGATGAAATTAGCCAAGCCTATTAAATAAAAGTTCAACATCTGCCTTGTCGTCTATGGCTTATTTTCAGTTAAATTGTGGTTTCAGCTCTGCCACAGATACTGCTGTTTCCTCGATTTTGGTTTTGTTTCCTTTTTCCTGTTCTTGCTTCAGAAAACAATTTCAAGTTCTGTCTTCAAGTTTTACAAATCTTAAAATGTTTTCCTTGAAACATTACAGTTTAGTGATCAATATCTCCTGGACTCTGTTGAGTTTTTCAGCATTTCTGTTGTTTTAATTTCAATGTCCTTCAATTAAGATTAAAATAAATTAGTAAAGCTACAGAAGAAACAAAGTTTGCATGATGCAGCATGTAGAACCGTCTGAAAGTCTCGTCACGATATTTTGGTCAGGTTGAGATGTGGAATTTTATTTTTCAGGTTTAGACTTTCACTCATTCTCTTGTAGATTAGGTAAAGTGGACTTCTGGTATTTGTGGTATTTAAAGCGCAGGATGTACCTTTTAGAACATTTTGTCCCGTATCTGTTGAAGTTGTCAACATGTTGTGGCAGTAACGTGTGAGGTAATCTGTTGAAAAAAGCCCCCAAAAAAACCAGAGGTATTCTGCCCCCTCCAGTGCTAACAATAAAAACACAGTAAGAGCATTTTCCTGACAGCAGAGCCTTTTATGAATGCATAGCCTCTGATAACAGCATATGAATTGTGTCTGTACCATGATTACATTCAGCAGCGCGTACACAGGGTTCATTGACAGCTCTAAGACCCTCCTCCTGGCTCTGATTGGTTGTTTTTCTTCAGCCGGCAATAGTAGCTTAAACAGGAGATTGATCTTTTCACAATGTATCTGTCTCATAGTCACGGCATAGTGACGGTTTGAACGTGTTTTTCGAGAACTTCGCTAAAAATGCCTCTTTCAAACACCAAATATACCTTAATAAGTCTGGATTGAGCTCTTGGGTTTTTTCCGTATCTCTTATCATAACACTTTGACCTCAGACTGTCTTCATCCACTGATGCCCTGAGTACCATCAGTCTGACATGTTTTCCAGTCATGAAGAATTTTCTTTTTGTAGAACGTTGGACTTCAGACAGGTTGACCTTATAACCTTCAATTATTACATCTTTCCACCTCAGTGTTGTTTGAATATTTTAAAAATCTCTCGAGTTGAACGAGTCTTTGGAAAACTAGCAGAATTTATAAATGACTTCACATGAAATCACACAAACCTAAAGTGCTTTAAAGTTATCCAAAATAAAATGTTTTCACTAAGAAACCATCAGTAATTTTACAGACAAATGCCCACTAGAGGGCAGCACCAGTCTTAAGTTTCTTTAGCAACAGTTTTCTTGTAAGTACAGGAAGTTATAAAGTCTTTTGTTCACAAGAACTTTTCAGCCTTTAAAAATCAGCTTTAAAATAATTTCTGCATTAAAGGGACTTTTCCAAAATGTGTGAAAAAGAAATTAAGTTTGACAGCTTGAGACAAACATGTTTTAACTTAAAGGTGACCGATTATGCTTTCTTGAACAGGTTAGGATAGGTCTATGGGCGATACAAAACATGCTCATCATATTCAACATGTCATTCTTAGGTAATGAGATTTTAGCTGCTTCAGGGTCTCCTGTCACTTTAAATCAGGGGTGCTCAAGTCCAGTCCTCGAGAGCTATCGTCCTGCAACTTTTAGTTGCAGCCTTACTCCAGTAGACCAGGCTCAGCTATGAACAGGCCTGGTAATGAGCCATTCATTTGATTCAGGTGTGTTGGAGCAGGGATGCATCTGATAGTTGCAGGATGGTAGCTCTTGAGGACTGGACTTGAGCACCCCTGCTTTAAATCAATAATCTGCTGCTGGCCATGGCCTCCCACTCAACATTCTCACTTCCTCCAAACAGATGCACACTTATACGACCATACATCTTTGAAAAGCAGAAGTGGAGCCTCCTGCACAACCAACAGGAATGCAGGAAGTGATTTCTGGAAGTAAAGAACAGAACCCTTGTGGTTTCCAGCAGCCATTGTACAGTGTGGACAATGGTAAACCCAGCTGACCAAACATGTAGGTGACAGATTAAGCTAGGCTGTGGTTGCTACGAAACTGTACACTGCCTGTCAAGTGTGAGTCAACGTTTGAGAGGTTTTTGAAAGGGCTCATTTTCCAAAAACATTACCCTATTGCTAAAAAAAAAATGGCTGGATGTTTCCATCAGCACCAAAGCTGTTTTTAGAAGCAGTTGTGGATGGAATGAAAAAAAAAAAGAGAATAAATTTTTGCCAAAAAAACTCATCCGTTTTTAAATTAATCTCAGAAATTTTCAAGAAAAAAAGTGGACATTTTCTAAGCTGGTAAAGTCAAAACGTTTCGACTTTATTTCATCTTATGTTTACTTTAAATAAGCATAAAATTAAGTGTAAATATTTCCCTTCTCCGTCGATCCTCACAACAGCCATTTTGTTCATATGTCTTTCTCTTACACATCAGCCAAGAGGGTCAATATATTTTCTTTTTGTTTGTCTGGAAGTCATATGTTCGCGGTGCACTGCGCTGCCTACCAAGATGGCGCTGATTACCTCCAATTCAGACTTTCATGAAGAAAGAGAAGCATAAATCAGGCTTAAGCTGTTACATCTGCAAATATTAAATTGTTTTAATTTGAAACAGGACGCCATTAGACAAGTGGCAGTGTTTCAGGCTTATCAATCAACAGATGATACTTTCAGTTTTCCCATTAGGATCACTGACTGGTGATTGCCTGTGATCAATGATCAATCTCCTGGCTGCTCTCAGCACTCACTTAATGGACGCATTTCTTAACATATCTGGACACGACCCTTTTAAAGACTGCAGTCTTTGTGCATCGTTGGACTGCCTGCTACTTTCATCAGCAGATTGTGACACAGAGGTTTGGCAAGAAACCAAATGAGTTCTTTAGTTTCATTACTCAGTTTCCTCTGACTCAAAGCTTCTCAAGCTGCGGCACAGAAACTGCACAAACGATGGGTTTGAGGTCGACCTTTGGTGGCAGTGAGGCAGAATGAAGGTATGAAAAGCTGACGAAGAAAATTTGAAGCAAACTACCTGTGGTGTGGAGATAGTATGTGGAAAAAAAATAAGCTAATAAACAGCAAATAAATTTACCCAGAAGGTTCCAAGAAACAAATTGGTTGAACTCGACACTCAGTTGTTTCTCTCCTAACATCAGAAATGTAAACATGGAATCAAAGTTGAACTTTGCTGGGATTCAGCTGGAACTGTGACTGAATAGTAGATTTAATGGGAAACTAATATTTATAACCACTTGAGTTTTCACCTCTGACTTAAATGCTGGAATTTCTTAAATTATCCGAAGCAAAATGACCGAAAAGTTCAAAATCTTTTAATGAGCGCCATAAATATACAGCAAACTAGTTTTTAGTAAAATCACAAATAACCTATTCACAAACTGTTAAAATGTTAAATAAAATCAGAAATGTATGTGTATTGTTTTTCCTTTTTCTTATTCAGTTTCTAGAAAAAGTCAACCTTCTGAGAAAAACCTCAGGATTTTTAGAAAACAGTCAAAAATATGAGAAAGTCAAGAAAAATTTGAAAAGAGGTCATAATTTTTTTTTTTAGAAAAAATGTCAGATTTCTTTTTAGAAAAAGTTTTAAAAAATCTGACAAAGTCAGAATTATTAGAAAAAAGTTAGAATTGTTTTTTCAGAAAAATATCCAGATTAAAAAACAAAATCTGATTATTATTTTTTAGAAAAAAAATAAAAAATGTGAGAATGTTAGAAGTTTTAGTTAAAAGAAGTTCAAGAAAAAAAAAATCAAAAGTGTGTTTTTGCCGCGACTCATGTATATGGAAAATGAAATAAAACATGTGAGTAAATCTAAGTGTAGATTTAGTGAACAAACAGGGAAATCAAAAATATTTATATTTCTGCTTTTGTTTTTAATTATGTCACTTTTGATCCTCCATACATTTTGCTAAAGATAAAAATGTAATTTTTTTTAGGTAAGGCTGATAGAAGTGAAAGCTTTGGTGTTGCCTTATCGCCCCCTAGTGGAAGGCAGAAGGAATGCAGGCTGAAAATACTTTATTATTAGTTTTATACAGTTTTAAAGGTGATAAACTTCCAGTTTGAGCTGTGATCTGTCAGTCTGTAACATGAGGACGATCCTCTGTTTCCTGCCATGTCTGCGTTTGTTTAGCTGTGGACTCACGAATCAAAGCTCCCGTCTCTTTAAACTGGAGTTAAAGTGGATTTAAAACCAGAAGCATGTGGACTTAGTGGAGAACTTCACTGTTCCAGCAGGATGAGTTCAGCCAGTTTAGCCGGTATTCCTCTTTAGTTTTCTGAGGTTTGGTGGTTATGTTTTAAATCCAGAGGAGTTACAAGAAGTAGTTATGAATAGGCAGTTATTTTCATGTTCATTTCTTTATGTTTGTTCGTTTGAGTCATATTGAGAAGAAAACATAAAACATAATTATGAGAATAGCGTAATGGTATTGGATCTTTATGGGTCACATTTAGTGATTAAACATGACAGTATGGGTGTGAGCAGAAGATTTTAAATTCTTTTTAGCTTTTCTCTTGGCTGAAAATGATTTATTAGCTAAATAATTTTCCATTCAGGGTCAAACTTGTCAAATGATTCATCAGTAAGGCTCCTTTTTTTCTTTCCAGTTCATCTTTTGAAATCACAAAAATAATTCGGAGGATAAGAAACGCTACATATGGAAGTTTCAGGAAGTAAAAGGTTTCATTTTTTTCTACTTAATTTTTGCATTTTTGACTAATTTTCATCTGAAAGGAGATTAAAAAAGTTGCCTGAGATGATATATTTTCATTCTTGAAGACCACTTATATATTCAACGTGATTTCCGCACACACCTCCAAATTGCACCTACGATTCTATTTTACTGGGAGTGACTCTGATTTTAAATGTATGAAATTATAACATTATAACCAGCTTGAGTTTGTTCTGCTTTATGTCAGAGAGGCATGTGAGTGTTGGCTGGTGATGTGAAGCTTGTTGTTGGATTAACTACACATTCATTCAGCACACAGTTGTTTCAGGAATGAAAAGCATTTCTCCGTATCAGACTTGTTGCTGCAGTCCTCTTCCTGGAAAAGCCTCCTATCTATTCACTGATTTCAGTCCAGTCATCGACTGGATGCAGTTTTTCCTCTTACTCTCACTCCCCATCACAGAGTCACAAATAATCCAGCAGACGCATCAAACTGAGTCAGATTTACGTCCAGAAAGCCTTTTTCTTTCTGAGCTGGAGCCGTTTAAAAGGTGTTATAGAAGCTGCATGTGAATATTCTCAATAGATGAAAAGATTAATGACTCTGGGACATTTTAGAGAAATGTTCCCCTTCATAGGAAATCAAAATGAAAAGCTTATATATATGTATTTTTTTTGTTCCCACTTTTTTTCCAGAAGAGGAATTGTGCCACTGAAAAAAAATATTCAAATTTTTTCCTCCTGACTTTAACAAAAGGGGAAAAAATATAATTCTGTGATTAAAGTCAAAATTTTGAGATAAAAGTTGAAATTCTGAAATTAAAGCAAGAATTCTGCATTAAGTCAAAAATTCTGAGTTTAAGTCAGATTAATTTCAAAATTCATAGAAAAAAGTTGGAATTCTGAGATTAAAGTCAGAATTCTAAATTTGGGCAAAATTTTGAGAAAAAAGTCAAAATTCTGACCAAAAAAATAGATTTTTTTTTATTTTTTATTTTCCTAATCCTCTGTTTTTGCCCAGTTATATAATTTCTGACATTGACTTTTATTTGCAGGACAGATCTGCAGATATTTTAGTGTTTGCTGGAATGTGTCAGTTAACCTCAATCACAATCACCAGTGGGATCCCTCAGGGACGTCTTCTTGTCTCTTAGATATGATCATCAGACATGGATGATTTCCAACCGTTTATCTCTTTTAATCCGAGAAACGCTCTCAGACCGAACGCCAACAATGACAGCATCAGAATATGTCCTGTAGCTGAATGCAAATGAAATTGAGTTAATCTTATTTCTGGCGCAGAGAAAAGCTCACTAACATGCACACACCTGATTTCTCCACCCGTTAATTTGGGCCAGAACCAAAAAAATCCCAGCCTGGCCTCAACCAAGCATGTCAGCTCAGCTGTTCAGACACGTTTAACCACGAAAGAGTCAGTCCTGCTTTTACATCCATGCAAAACTCTGCAGATTTTACATCACATTTCTCTTCTTCACTTGTTTTTATTCTCGAATTATCTTTTCATGCTCGTCCTTTTTTAAGTTTATCTTTTTATTTTCACCTGTTTGCTTCCTGTGTTTGCATGGAAGAAATATCATCTCATTACAAACAGACTTTTTTAAAATACTGAATTTCTCAGATTGAATTTTTAGCCTACATGTGCTTTTTGTTGTTGTTTAAAGTAACAGTACAAATCATTTATTTTTCTCTAAATTCACCTGCAAAAATTCCTCTGTAAATGTCGTGACCTTTTGTTGACCCAATCAGCTTTTAGCCAATCAAATCACGCTCCTCTGATCACGTGACAGAGAGCGCGTTGCCGTGGCAATGGCTACACAAAGGAAGTCATTTCATTGGCTAAAAACTGCAATTCTTTGTGATCGCAGCATTTACAGGCGAACAGCTGAACTTTGGGGAATGAAATTTCGAAGGCGAATTTTTGCAGGTGACATTTTTCACGGTGAATTTCTGCAGCTGAATTTTCGAAGGTGAATTTTTGGAGTCGGATTTCTGCTTGTGAAATTTTCGCTGGCAAACTTGAGCAGTTGAATTTTGCAGGTAAAAGTTTGCAGTTAATTTTTTCAGGGGAAACTTTGAAGGTGGGTTTATGCTGTTGAACTTTTGGAAGTAAATTCCTGCATTTCAATTTTTGCAGGTAAATTTATGCTTGTGAATCTTTTTCTGGAAATTTTAAATAACAAAAAATGATATACATAATGGCACAGGATAAAAATTCAGATATATAAATTCAACGTCTTAAAAAAAAAGTGCATTTCTTCCTGACATTTGGATTTTTCTCTGTTCGCCATTTCCCGACTGACAGATAAAACAGATTAAGACAGGTGGAGGTCTCTGTTTTCTTCCAGAGATCCAGAAGATTTTTGCAGAAATGGACACTTAGATAAAAAACTTCTGAAAGTACAGCGTGTCTCTACTTTAACTCCATCATCAGGCTGTTCTTTAGAGATGAACTCAGCAGCGGATGTCAGCTGAGAACAATGAGCACCTTGTGAGGAGTTACGAGAGGACAGAGCGATCGCTTCAGCGTCGTCACACATGCAAGTTCACACATGAACAATGGCTGGAGTTATGCATGCAGTCTGCTGATGAAACAAGTTTGCACAGGTTTGGAGGTGTTTGTGTGTGTGCTTCAGTGTGTCAAAACAGTAGCTCTAACAGTAAGTTATAATTTATTGGATCATCCATCAAATGCATATATATGTACATAAATATTTGCATCATGTCTCCATAAATTAAGTTAGATTCCCAAACATAAACATGAATAAAAATAATCTACAATCTTTAGTTTTAGTTCTCAGCCTTCCATTCCTGAGAAACATTATCTTTAGTTTAATTGCTACATTTATGATCCCTAACATATTTTACTTTTTTATTTTGTTTTCCTTTTTTGTAGCTTTTTTCTCATCACAAGAGTCACATAATCAACAACAGAAAGTTACTACTGGCAGAAACCACAAAGTGGTTAGAGGATGATGGTGCCGCATGTTTTGTTGGGATAAGAATAAGGAAGTCACTATGTAATGTAATGTCTGTTGTTGCTGACGGTAAAACTAAATGTTGTAACGAAACCCCTGTTAGCTCTCAAGTTCAGACTTTGAACACTTAAGACAATCAAACTGCAGCAGTGGTTTTTCTTATGTAACTCACAATCCTTGAGGCAACATAATGTGACTGAACAGATCACAGAGATTACCTGGGAAGGTGAAAGAAGTTGTTATCACACCATCTAACTATGGAGAAATGTTTTCTGGTTCCCAAAGGAGTGCCTGAAGGGGCCACATTATGCAAAATTCACATTTTCAATGCGTTTGTACTTCCATTTGGGTTTCTACTATTTCTAAAAACAGCCCCCAAAAATCTTAAAAAGCCCATCCAGTTCACTTTTTGGTGTCTGGAAAATTAGCCATTTCAAAAAACACCAAAATGCTTCGTCACAAATCAACGGGCGCTTACCGTTACCTAGCAACCCCAGCAGGGTTCCACCTGTTACCTAGCAACCAAAGCTGAGTTCCAGCACATTTGGTCAGCTGGAAAAGACTAAATGTTACCACCCAGGAACCACTTGCTGTATTCTTGTTGATTGTGCAGGAGGCTCCACTTCTGCTTTTCAAAGATGTACAGTGGTATAATTGCACGTCTGTTTGCGGCCATTTAAATATTTAGTTTGGGGAGTGTGGCAAGCAGCAGTTTATTTGGAGTTAAAGTCACAGGAAGCCCTAAAACAGATACAATCTTATTATTTCAGAAAGATTTTATGCAAAAAAGTGTGATCAACGTTTATTCACATTCAAGGAAGCATAACAAACATGAGAGGACAACAGACAGAAAAACCTTACAGGAGGTCACCTTGATTCAGAACAGGGACTAACAGTTTAATAAAAGGTCCTGCAACGCCGCGGCGCCGACGCCAGTTTGCATTCCAGAGCAGGAAAGTTGAAAGAGACGCACAGCAGGATCTTATCACAGGAAGAACCAACATGTCTACGACAGCAGAGCTGCAGCAGATGAAGACAGATAGTCTGCTCTGGATTTAAAGACAGATTCTAGTGGAAATGAAAGGGTGTAGATTTTCCCCCTGGTCGCCCTGGGCTGCAGGATGGATGGAGAGGGAAGCTTTTCACTGGTTCTGGTAGGAAACTGAGGACATTTAGTCTATTAGGAAGAGTTTGTGTTACGCTTTCAAACTAACACCATCCAAAAGATCGTATTAGTGCTGTTAGCTGAGTTTGATTACATTATATTTAATAGACTCTCCTAAATACACAAAGGTCAACAGAAATCACCAACAGGGCCACTGCAGAAAACAATGAGTTCATTTCATCAAAAATAATCAGAAATTTTCTAGAAAAAAAAAAGAATTCTGAGTTTCAGAAGTTGAAAATTTGATAGAAAAAACCCCAGACATTTTTAGATAAATTTTTGAAAATTTCTTTAAAATTTTTTTGAAAATTTCTAAGTTTGAAAAGTTGCAAATCTACTGCAAAAATCTTGGACATTTTTGAGTTTCAAGAATTGAAAAGTGTAAAGTTTAGAAATTCAAATTTCCACATTTGTCTTGACAATTTTCCACTTTTCAAACGTATACAATTTCAACTCTTTAAAAAAAATTCACGATTATTTTAAAAAAAAATTTCAAACTGAAACGTGTTTTTTCTAGAAAATTTCTACAATTAATTTCTAAATTTCTGCAGTTTTCTAGAACTTTGCCACTTTTCAAACTCAAACTTGCTTTTTTTTCTACTTTAGAAAATTTCCAAATTAACCTCAAAAGTTTTGCTTTTTTGTTTTGAAAAGGCAAAAGTCTGAAGGTTTTGCTCTTTAATGATGTTCAGATTTCATACATTTTGTTTATTTTTCATCAGGTAAAACCAAAACAACTAAAAAAGGAATCTCAATAAACAAATTTGAGGTTATTAGATTGTGTCCTGAAGTTTAAATTTCCCAGATTAGATGTAAATGTGAAAACTGCTGCAGTAAAAACCTCCGTTTGTGTTGGAAAAACAAAGCCGACGCTCTGGATTCTGTTTTTATGGGCCGTTGTGCAATCAGGGTTTGGACCTTGCTGTTGTAAACCCGGCAGCTGTTCTGTTGCCTGGCTGCAAGGATGAGAAAAATTCTTGGGCAAAATGATGCAGCTGTTATGACAAATCCGTTCCCCAAGTTTATAACAACAATCCGTTGTATTCAGAGTTACGTAAATCCTCCGGACAGAGGAAAACCTCAGCTGCAGACAGAAACAGGAAGTTTTGGTGACAGTTTTAGTTCGTAACGTTGAAGAGAAGCGAGGAGTTCTCTTCTTAACGGGGCAAAACATCTGGATCGCATCGGGCCCAGATTCAGCAGGGAAAAAATGAGATGAGAACATTTGTGCTGCTCTTTCTAAAGCAGAGCTGACCTCTACAGATGTGCAGACTACAGAAAAATATGTAAGAAAATACTTATTCTAGCCACAATGACTGATTAGTGCAGCCAAAATAGTAACAAAAGGAGTTAGTAGCTGCAGAAATAGAAGAAAAATTAAAGAAATATTTAAAAATAGCAAACTAAAAAATGAATTTTTTGATGAACTGTTCATGTCCGTGTTTTGGGCAACAAATTAAATAAATAAGCATCATAAAATTATTAAAAACATTATTAAATGATTTAATTTACCATAAAATAATCAGATGCATCATTAAATTGTTAAATAATTAAAGGGTTAAGTTCAATTATTCTGTGACAAGTTTCATGTCTCATGAAATAAATACACAATGGAATAATTCAATATCATTTTTAAATAAGTTTTCTTGAAAAAGACATTTTGTAATTTAAAGTCATCATTTAAAAAGGAACATTTAATTATTTCAAGAGATATTTATTTATTTAATTGCACATTTTATAATTTCATGATTGTCATTTATAATGTAATTACACTTTTATTAAATGATTATTATTATATATTTATTTCTTCCTGAGCTTCAGGATGGAAACTAAGAGTCGATGGATGGATAACTAAGTTATCGTCTGGTTGAATTCCAGTCTGACTCCAGGCAGCGTGTTTTATTTCCGCCAGGAAAAATAACTTTAAATAAATCTGCAGCCTGTAATTGCAGGGGCAGTTTTTATGGTCCAGAATAGCTCTGACTACGGGGGCAGTTTGTGTAATCCGTCCCGCCCAGACCGCACATCCGTACAGTCTCTCCAAAGGCTGGAGTTTCTGTGTTGTGGCTCAGTGAGCGGGGATTTGAAAAACTTGTTTTCCTGACATCACCGCTCAGACATGAGGGGCCAAAACCCCATGGAGTTTACACATGCGCATCACTGTAATAAATTTAAACTGGATTAAATCCAATGAGCGCTGATGTTCAACTTCATTCTTCATTTTACATTCTCAACAAATCACGCTCTCCTCCAGAGTCTCCTCTCTGATTTATGGCCTCATTTT
The DNA here is from genome assembly GCA_922788865.1 of Poeciliopsis turneri. Classification (NCBI taxonomy): domain Eukaryota; kingdom Metazoa; phylum Chordata; class Actinopteri; order Cyprinodontiformes; family Poeciliidae; genus Poeciliopsis; species Poeciliopsis turneri. The sequence continues at coordinate 196,503 of CAKLNU010000796.1, forward strand.
CCCGTCATGCACCGCAGCCGAGCTGAATCAGTGGTGACGCCTGCACTTTTACGCAGCCAGTCATTCCTCCTTGTCAGACCTGATGAAAAACACTTCTGGTCTCCTGCCAGCTCCTTTTGAATTTTGTGGCACAATCATGCTGACATAACTAGAGGAACAACAGGTTCAGGAGTTTAACGGGATGAATGAGGCGGTTACACTTTCTGCATTGTGGGATTTATTTCATGCTGACTGTGCAAAGAGGGCAAAATGGAGAAGTACTCTGGGTGAAAGGCAAAGGAACAGAACGTGAAGGAGGTTTAAAGGGCCGGTTATGACCTGGGTTTTTACAGATGAGTCAGCATTAATTCTCTCTGCTGTTAGGAAAAGATTAAATATCAGCGATAAACTGCAGCTTGAAGTGACCCAAGTTCAGTGATTGGTTGACTGGCAACTTCAGAGCCCAATATCTTTATTTTCAAAATAATTCACTAAAGAAAGATATTTTCTTGAAGGCCTCGCAATATTAATAAATACAGAATGATATTAAAATGATGAAGAACATTTTCCAGTGGAGCTGGAAAACTGTTTCAATATCCCAGTCCCATGTCTGATCCCATTGGGCGGACATGGTGTTTTCTGAGCAGGCAGCATCAAAGTGGAGGCATCGCAGCGCATTTCCTGCCCCGTGAAGAGCTTCTTTCTTTCAAAGACTTGCCTTTTGGCCCTGAAGCTGCTTCTTTCCCTTCAGGCATCAGATTCCTTCCTTTCATTCTGGGAAACGTTGCCCCAACCAAGATGCCTGAAAGACGGGATAGCAGCTAAATACGACACATCGCTTATGAAACACGATTGCATAAAACTCAGATTAAAAAGTTGGCTTGCTATTCAAATTCACACAAAAAAATAAATTTTCTAAAATTGATTTAGAAAACAGCTTTCAGATGAAAGCATGAATAAACTGGAAAGGATGTAGTGCGCATGCCAGGCCTTTAGGGGGCGATGAAACATTGTGATCGGAGGTTAAAACGCATTTCTATTTCATTCTCTTGGTTTAAATAATGATTATGTGTGACACTGATATGCTTTTGTAATCATTTTCTTATTCTAATGTTTTTGTAAACCAAAACTTGTCAGTATTTTTATTCCCATTTAATTTTCTCTCGTCGTTTCTGCAGCAGTGGCGTCCAAACATTTTGATACATGAATCAAAATCTTTAACTTTAATGTACTTGTATTTTTTCCTGTTAATAAATATGATGCAATAATTTAATGAAATAAATATGGTTATGTTTGAAATTAATATAAATTGTTGAAAATCCCAATCTGAAAGAGTTTGCAGGTTTACGTTATGATTAAAAGTAAGGAGCCCGGTTTGCAAATTCCCAAAAAGACACAAGAACAACAACAAAAACGTGGTTTAAAAAGGCAAAACCGTCTTAAAATAAAAATCAAAGATGATTGTAAGAATATCTAAAGTTGTTATTAATAATTTTGCTTCAACGTCACTGAGACTCAGAAAATGATTGCGTTTTGCTTGTGCAGCCGCCATATTTGATTTGGATTTTGTTTGGATTCAGTTTGGTCATTTCAATGTTTCTGTTACTGTTTCTATAGATCTACATCCAGCCTTTCTTGGGTAGAAACCTAAAAAAATTCAGCCAAAATTCACAGCATCTCCTGTTTGAACCAAACTGGGTTTAATATTGATGGGAATTAGTTTCCAGTTTCCAGAACAAAGCCACCTGTGTAGTGAAGAAGACTCAAACAGTCTTCGTCTCCGGAGGGTCCCGCCGTCCCGACACCCAGCCCCCGTTATCCTAACATCCACCATCTGCTCGGGGGGGTCAGCGCTGTCTGTTTCTATGGCAACGCAGCACCCCTCCTCCCCTCTGTAAGACGTGGGCGTCTTTTGTGTGGCTCCAACCGTAAACCGAGCGACTGGTTTTAATGACAGAAGCAAGTTTCTTTGTGTGTTTTCGGTTTTTCAGACCCTGGTTTTTGGAGACCAGAGGTTGTTTTTTGCAGATTTCACCAAAAGAGAAAAACCCTCAATAGGATGTAGATAAGAACCCCCCCCCCCCCCCCCAAGAGCAAGAAGGTGACCTCGCAACTTACCCCCAACGACCCCCTTTATGCGATGCCGAGTCACCCTTCCTCCGGAGGTGAGGGTGACTGGGAGGAAACGGCTGCAGTTAACTCACAAGCAAACAACATGAAGCACAAAGACAACGACTCGCTCTGGTTTTATTCTACATCTCATCTCAATAAGGCGCTAAAACAAATCAAGTTTCTCTTGAAGTCTTTTAATTATGTTGACTTTCACTCCTCAGACTTGTGTTGCAACATTTGGAATGGCATTTTATCCGCTAATAAAGCTTTCTCCTTTTGACTTTGCAGGCATGTGAGACTTTTAAAAAACACCCGACGTCGGTTAATCAGTCTAATCTGCCTGTTTTCCATATAACGCAGGGTCACATTAAAGTGAGTCCCTTTGATCTGACGCAGAACCTTATTAGGCAGACCGACTCCACAACAGCACACAGATGGAAAGCATTAGCCCTGCTGGCAAGAAACTCAGCCTCTCTGTTGCATTGTCAATGGATATCTTGCAGTAGGAAGGAGGTTTTTTATTGCTAAATTTAGCTAATTTGTTCTCAAAGTGGACAAATTGCCCGTGACGCCACATGTGCAGGTAGATTTGCTGCGTAAACATGACCGTTTGTGCGTTTACAGTTGAAAACAGATGTTTACGGAAACGGGGGAAAAAAAACTGCCTTTTTTGTGGTTTGACAAGCCGAATTGTTTCTACTCTACCAAATCACCAGGGTAGCAAGAGTTTTTATTAGAATTTGTTTTAACTTTAGTCAAAGAGAAGAATTGACTTTTAAAGTGTTTGACTGGGATCAAACACTTTGGGTTTCCTTCGACAAGCTTCTCACGATGAAAAATCCCCATAAAATCGCGCAAATTGAAATTACAAAGTTCAATTTGTTTAAAGGAAACGCACTAGTTTTGAAAAAGAAATAAACTTTTCTATTAAAAGGTTTGGAGCCAGGTGGATGAAGAGAGTTTTCACCCACATCAAGATTTGCATATTTCACAAAACTGCAATAGAAATACTCTTCACCAACCGGATGTTACTACTGGCAAAAATGACAAAGAAGGCAACAGGAAGTGGTAAGAGGATGTTTTTAATTACTTATTGTGTAAACAAATTTATTCACATTTGATTTTAGTGGCATTTCTCATTTACAATTGCAAAACTGTTGTTTTTTCAACATTTAGTGAAATATTGAGAAAGTCTTGGGCACATTTGTCATAGAAACCCGGTTACTGGTCAGGTTTTTCAGTTCCCAGACACTTTTTCACCCCTAACTTCACTTTTTCTCTTGGACTGAGCCCAGAGTTTTGAAATAACTCCAAATAGCTGACTGTGTCCTCAGGATCATTGTCCTTTTGCAAGACCCGTTTGTGCACGAACATGAACTTCCTGGCTCATCTCTGGAAATACTGCAGAAACATTTCCACATATTTCACAACTGTACTGGTGGTGTCAACTTTCTCCTATTTTTCTGCAACTACAAATGAGCCTGTACTTTACAATACTATAAATAAAATGACTCTACATGAGTCATTATGACCAAACCGTTCATCAGACTGCAGGACACGCCTCCATTAAAAGGGCATTCCTTACATTTCTTTGGCTTATTTCTGTACATTTTCTCATACAGTCACAGTTTGTTTGAGGTGCGGCTTCGATTGCATTCATGGGTGTGCCTCTATTGAATTCAAACGTCCTGAATTTATGCAACGTTTTCCAAGAAGAAACTCCAGACATTTAGTGTAAATGTCCCTGGACCCTTTGATTTGTGTGCAAACTCAGCAAATCCCTGCAGAACATAAAAGCTACAAAGACAGAAACACCAGATTTATAGATCTTTCTTTCTAATGACATTTTAATCTGTCAAGAACCGTCTCTTCTTATGTCGCTGGGTTTTCTTTTAATTCCTCAATTCAAACTCTTAGTTTGGGGTTTAACGTCACTTACTAAACGTTCTGGATCCATTTCACATTTCAATAAATTTATTCTCATTGTAAGACATTGAACAGAAATGCAGCACTAAGTCTTGTGTTGAAGGTATTTTTGGATTTCTCTCATGTGTTGAGCATTTTAGAAGAAAATAAAATTGGAAAATTATTGATTAAACTGTTGTTTCTCACTGATTGAGGTGTTGATTCCTCTTCTGGCCTATTAGCAAACACCTACCTGTTGATATTATAGAAATTAAAGCTATGAATTCAGGACATCAAATCTCACAAAACGATGTTTAAATACTTTGTTTGATTAAAATACAATAAAGTCTAATGCATATTTTACATCCGTTGTCTTCTTATATTTAGTTTGAGGATGTTGATTTATTGTGTTCAGTTCGTGTGACGACTACTGAGACTTCTGCCGAGGAAATACGGGAAAAATAAAGGTCATCCTGGTTCAAAGCAGGGACTGTTTGGAGATTTAGCCTTGATCTAATGCAACTTAATGAAAAGATTTGCAAACTTCTGCATTTTTCTGGGCTTGTTGGCCGAAAAACTGCTTCAAGAATGTGATACAACCTTAAAATAGAGTCTGTTGCAAAAACGTCTGCTACCACAAAGACACTGAAATCCCTGCAGCTTTGCACTTGTTTACATGTAACCTGCAATAGTGACGTGATTCAGAAGATGAAAGGATAGTTATATTTGAAACAAAGGATAGTTGAGGAAAAACAATATCCAAGGTCTTTTCATAGTTTCATGGCTCTTTCTCTCGTTTGGTTTTGTGAAAAAGCTGACCACAGCTGAACAAAAGGGGAAACGTCAAAGCCTTTCTGTCTGCAACTACTTTCTAACAAAACATCAATCTGAACAATCGCAGATTTACAGCCGATCCTCAAACTTCAATTCATCTGTAAAATAATTGAAACGTTGTTGCTTGACAATGACCAGTCGCTTTGATGTCGTCCAGTCTGGTTCCCATGGTTACCACAGGACTGAGACCGCCCTCAGCAAAGCGTCCAATCGTATCCATGTAAACACAGCACGCAGAAGAACCACAGTACCGGTTCTGTTGGGCCTGAATGCATCATTCCACAGCATGTTACATTATTAGAGAGTTGGGTCGGACTCTCCGGAACCAAACGCCACTGGTTTTACCTAAAGAACGGGAACGTCTTTGTGTCAACAGGAAACTTTCAGTCAGAGTGGACCGACGTCACATATGGGGTACTGCAAGGCTCAAACCTGGGGCCCCTCCCGTTTAATGTCTACATGCTTCCACTGACTCAGATTGGAACAAGTGATTAGATTAGACTGTAACTCTACATTACAATATCATCAGTTGCCTCTGAGCACCGATCAGATGATAAATTGGTGCCAAAACTTTCTCCAGCTAAACAAACAAAACAGAAGTTATTATGTTTGGACAATAAAGAGGAGCGATCTGGAGTCTGAACAGCTTCAGTCCCTACAGCTGGAAACCAGAGATCAGAGCTGAACCTTCAGAGCAACATAAAGACAGTTACAAAGCCAGCCTTCTATCACCTGAAGGATTTTTATTTTTAGAATGAAAGGACTAACGTCCCAGTAAGATCCAGATAAACTCATTTGTGTTTAACTTTAGTTGAATCAATGAAACTCAGAACCAAAGCAAACATGGAGAAGAAGCATTCAGTTCTGAAGTTCCTCTAATGTGGGACAAACTTCCAGAAAACTGAAAAACAGCAGAAAAACTCAGTTAAATCTAGTTTAACAGTTACATTTCATTAACAATAACATTGTTATAATGCAACGCAATGTTTTCATTTTGTTTGTTGTGATGTAAAAGACGTTTGAATTGCCGTTGCTGAATTGTGAAATACAAATATACTTGAGTTGATTGTTGCTCCAGAAACAGGTCTGGACTGAATCCTTCATCACGAGAGAAACATCACAATAGGATGATTCACTGTGGGAAACAACAACAGGACAACGCTCCACCAGTGACGTTTCACCTCTTACGCTCAACATGATTTCGCAGTATCAGATCTGCGTTGCAGAGATTTCCTTATCTGTGTGTGGAAAGACAAGGAAAACGCCAAAGTGTGGAGTAAGAACAGGAGAAAACAACTGGTATCACTGTTGAAGTCGACTCATAACATGAAGTCTTCACTTTAACACCAACAGCAGTTTCTGTTAGTTGTTACAACAGGCATTGACTTATTAATTATTAATTTTATAAGAAACAATGCAGTAAAGTACTAAAATATTGACATTGTCATGTTATTTATGATTTCTGGGTAAATGACATGCTAGGTGTGGTGCTAGCTCCGTCCTGCCAATGAGAAACGTTGTTAAGCCTTTTCAATTTGAACCGAAGCGTTGAAATCGATGTGAAATCACAACGAGTCGCGAGGATGAGGATGGAGGAAGAAGCTGCTGGTGGGTTTGATTTACATGCATCGCGGGTTTGGGCCGCTGTGATCAGAGATCTGTCTGTGGTACCAGATGTTTCATCACAAAAGCCTTTTGCTTCAGTTGCAGACGCAACGTTTCTGTCGGTTATTTGAAGGTTTGTAGGGCCGACGCTGCAAAAATACAAAATATTACAGAGTATTTTTGGTCTAGTTTCTGGTACAAATATCTTACTACACTTGATATTAAAGAAAACTTACTAATAAAAGACATTTCACCAAGATATCGGAGCTTGTTTTAACTCAATACCTCCTTAAAATTGGTAAAAATAAAAAATTACCAGTTCCTTTGGCAGATTACTTCACTTCTAATATGGGAAATATCTTGTTAAAAGTGAAATAATCTGCCAGTGGAACTGGAACGTTTTCATCAATAATAAGGAATTATTGTCTTAAAACAAGCTCCTGCATCTGGCTATAAAGTTACCTGTAAGTTAGTTTTATTTCATGTTTACTACAATATTTGCACTAGAAACTGGACCAATAATTCTTGTTTTTTGCAGAGGACGAGGTTCCTGCAGGTCTCTCCCTGCCTGGTCACACTGCATAAGGTCACTGCTGGTCTGTTGCATGGAAAATAATAATAATATCCCCATGCAAAAAGTACTTTTTCACTTATATTAATTATCCACTTGAAACAAGCTTCTCTATCTTGCTGATAAGTTGCTTTTAAATTACTTTTAAAATTCAGGATTACTGCACTAGAAACCAGACCACAATACTTGGGAAGATTGTGTGTTTTTTTCAGCTTTTCTTTGTCCAACATGTCGGATTAGGTATCGGTTTGGTGGGTGTGACGGCACATGCTTCATCAAATCAAGCAACGATTCCAGAGCCACTAACAATGGGAGCAATGTCACCTCGATATGCATGATCAAACTCTGCTTACAGAGCTAATCGATGAAAAATCAAGCAAAGCGGCTGTTTCTCAGCTCCCCGTCTGCAGGGCAGCTCGTCATATTTCTCTGTCACTCAGACAGTAGATACCCCAGATCACACCCCATGAATGAGAGCATGCTTGTGCTTCACAATGGAGCTGGAGCTGCACCCTGAGGAGGGGGAAGGGCAATGCATTCCTCCACTGACCTCCTGTTTGCAGCAGATATTTAACAATAACTGCTCCCCTTTGTGTGCTTTCACTTATACCGGCCACTGAGGAGGAAGGTGAGGCTTCATTCACACATTTCCAAACAATGTGTGAATGAGGAGCTGATGCGTTTTGTTCCACAGAGGTGATGAAGTGATGAACACTTGTCATCTGAAGAGATCCAGGAGGGAAAATGTGATTGTTCGTCCCGAGAGATTCCCTGGAGCCGACTGAACGGTTTTAATCTGTGTGGCCGTGTGCGGCTCGGTCACCTTCAGGGAAAACGCTGCATCAGCTGGCCGCTAAATTAGTTTCCTGAAGAAAGTCTCAGATTGGTTTAATGCAAGAGTAAATATCTATAGGAAGACGGGTTACAGCTGCTTGGAAGAGTATTCCTATCCCTTCAGGTTGCCACACATTTAGATTTTATGTGAAATAACACCTTTTTACCATTTCTCTTTGCAAACTAGCTCAGATGCAGTCAGGTTGGATAGAGAGTCTCTCAGAATTGGTTTTTCCACATCTAGAGTCTGAATATTGATGGGCCAGCTGAGCATTGACCTCAGCCAAGTTTGTTCAGCTCCAGGCCTCAACGCTTGGTGTCCCACCGTGTTTAGATTTGATCTGATAGACGTGAATAAAACCCTTCAACGACAACATCGGTATTCAGAGCTGCTGATTCAGTCCTGTTGGAGCTGAAACGTGTCTGATGTTACTTTCAGCTCTGAGTCGGTTCGATTGGGTAACAAAGTAGCAACATTTGTTCTATTTTCGGTGCTGTGGTTCATTTTCTCACTGCTCTGAGTCAAACCAGTCAAATCATTTGAAAAAGCTGTAGCCCTCCTCGCCTGTGGGGGCGCTGCAACATGAACTACTGAAAAAAACCAAAAACCTCAGAAAAAGACACGAGCGCCGCTTCCTTCTTCAGAAAATGTAAACAAAAATGGAGTTTATTGGTTGTAGGATTTCTCTGTTTTTCTCCTGCTAGCGCTATGCTAACACATTTGTTCTGCTTGCATTTTCCCAGAATGCCCTGGTTTATAATCCACTTCCTGCTTCTGAAGTTCATTTCAACCGAACCCAGACCAAGGTTCGCTGGCAGAACAGAGTTTGCTCTTTAGGAAACCATCAGTTTGATTGAATATTCACCTCCAAAAACAAATCTGACTCCAGTTGATCATTAACCACATACAGTAGAAATCATCCAAACATATCACAAAGGACAGATTTAACATGCATAGCAAAGTAAAAAAAAACAATCAGAAAATAAATTACTTCTGTTTTACCTGAGGAATATTGAAATGATTTGAATGCATGGCGTTTATACTGGCAGCTCAGCGCTAAGCAAACAGCCTCTACAGGCAAACAAACTGGAGTTTGACTCAAGCAGACAGAACAGATTTGGTGTGAATAGCATGGAAAAGTTGCACAACGCCATTTCCAAAGGTTTGGAAATGGATAAAGTTTAAAAGTTGTCAAAAGCCAGAGGAGAGCAGAGAATCCAAAAATTATACTCAGGTAAGAGAAGAACTACTGCAACATATCTTCACTCAAGTAAAACATCCATTGAAGTGATCACATTATCATTTAATATTGAACAGTGACAGACGGAACAAATTATAAAATTAAGTGTGAATTCTTGCACTCTACAGACCATGAGGATAATGATTTACATAACAAAAATAACAATCAGCCAATAGAAAATGTTTCCAAATCAGTTTTTTTTCCAATAAATAAAACTTCAACAGAAAAGCTGTGTGTGTGTGTCTGTGGTTAAAACATGTTTGTTTTTTATTCAGTGGGTAGAAAATCCAGAAATTTCACTGGAATAACAGTAGCAACACCTCATCATAAATAAGTGTAGAAAAAAAAAAAACTCCAAAAAACGTAAATAGTTACTATACATCTTCATCAAATATAAAGCAGTGAAGATATTTCAGAAAGTCTTATAAAGATAAACCACAAAGAAAATGGTGCCCAGAACTAAACCCTGAGGAACTCCATGGCTGATAGTGACGGAAACGGCCAGAAAACAGCCGGACTGCATGACGTGCAGAGTCTCAGGAAACCATTTGTTCCTTCTGCTGTGACACAAGTATGGAGATTTAGCAACGACTTCCGAATATTGTTGTGAGCAGGAAGAGGGTCAGACTTCACAGCGGGCTCCTCTTCACAGCCCAGAACAAAGAGTGAAAGACCTGACCTGGCTGCAGCTTCTCAGTACCACCTGCAGAAATAAGAAGAAGAAGAAATCAGTTTGTGCGCCAAACATGATGCAACCTAATCTGAAAAAAAAAAACGAGAGAAATCAGAGCGATGAGTTTTGTAAGGAGTGAGGATAATGGGCGGTCCAGGAAAAGCTGCAGATTCCTGGCTGCGCAAGCGAGGGGGTGGGGAGCAGAAACTGGGAGGAGAAAAGGGGGATTTGGGAATATTCTTTGTCCTCGCCCAGTTCGCGCAGCACCACTGGAGAAGCAGCCGTCTCCTCGAAGCAAAGGAAGGGAAAAAAAGGCAACTTGAAGAGCTTAAAATCCAGAAAACCAACTGAAGACAACTTCCAGGAGCCAGAAGACATTGTGAAGGTAAAAGAAAAAGCCAGACAAGGCGGGGAGGCATCCTCACCGGTGCGCTCTTTATCTGGCAACACGCTGCTGTGGCTTCACTTTGAATCTCGCTGCTTCACAATCTGCTCCTGAAACTGGGTTTGAAAACTAGATATGCTGGGAAAGTGAATCAAATGGGTTAAAACCCAGTTTGAGTTGAAGCGCACAAACTGGTGGGATGTAGCGCCAATTAGAGTCTGGAAATCAGCCGGATTACCTGGGATTACCTGGGGATTGGCAAGAAAATGATTTTAATTCAATGAGCGTTTTGAGAATTGAAACACAAAATGCCAGTTTGGGTTTTTATTGATCCAGTGAAATCTGCAGGGCTCCTCTTGTGTTTTTCTTTCTAGTTGAAATCTATTGATCCTCAGATTTGCTGTGATTTTGCTCTAACTGGTGGTTAAAATGATCCAGTTGGTCGGTCGGGACAGATTGGTGACCCGGTTCCAGTTCGGATCCTGAGAGGTTCCGCCGTGACGTCGTTTGCCACGAGGAGGATTTTTTCTTCCCCCTCCTCTTTCCCGCATTCCCCGCAAATGGGATTAGTTTCCAGTTCACGTCGCGCTGCTTCATGATGAGATTCTTGGCTTCATGAAACCCAAACATGCGTCAGTTTTCTGGTTTTTCCAGCACATTCCTCCAAAACTTCATTTTTTAAATTTAATTAAATTTTTTTCCTCGAGCCTTTTCCCTTCCCCCTTTAGGCTGAAGGGGTGGGATAAATCAACTTTAACCCTTCTCCCAGATGTTGGGGCCACAAAAGCGCCTCTGTTCTGCAGAACCGCGATGCTTGGAAATGGCCAAAAATCCCTTTAATCCCCGCAGCAGCGCTGAGATTCAGACACTAAAGTAGAGATGAGATGTTACTGCCTGCAAAACGGAGAAATGCTGCAGTAACTGATTCCACTGGAAATCACACAAATGAACTAAAACTCCAAGTTTTGGTCTCCAGGTTAAATAAGAATAATAAACTTTTTTGAGGAATTAAAAAGTGAGTTAAAATCAGAGGCTGTAAAATGAACTGAGTTGTGGTTTGGATCAGACTGCAGGCTCTGATCTGATCTGGCAGCAACTTACAGATATAAAAAGTTCTGAGATTTATGATGGCAAAGCTTTTTATTTCCTTTTTTTTTACTGCGTTCTGTGGTGAACAGGTAGCCAAGGTGAAAAGATCAATAAGAGCACAACATGGGAATGCCAAGAAGAGCAGCTGGAGAAGATTTTATTGAGACAGATGAAAACAGATGAGAATAAAAAACAATTTAAAAGTTAAACCGACATAACGAGGATTATTACCATAAAAAAAAAATTAATGAATAAAATTTAGACTTTTTTCCTCCAAATTTTGACTTTATTCTGTGAACCTTCATCTAAATCCAAATATTTAGATCAATTCTTCATTTATGTTGCTGTTTTATGAAAAATGTTTATATTTGTGAAACTGGTTTCTTTGAGTTTTAAGACTAGATGAATAATTTAAACATTTCTGGGATTAAAGTCAGAACTAGGAGATTAAAACTTTCCAAGTTTAGGTTGATCAGCTCAGGTTGTAACATTTACCCAAAACGGCTCAGTCCATTGAATTCTCAAAAGGGTAAAAGTGAAAATGATTCACTGCGTTGTGGATTTTTAGCAACAATAAAAACATAAAACTGGAAATATGAGTTTGTCAGCTTGATCAACATATTCCTGTTCAAAAATGTACAATAGCAAACTCTTTGTGTAAAAATTGCACCAATTTTGATTAGATTTAGATCAGAGAAAAAAAACTTGTGTATAACATTTTGCATTCACAGTAAACCGGAAGGCATATGGACTTTGTCGTATATTTTGGACTCCATCACCGAATTTTTATCGTCACAAACTGTCTCCTCTGTTAGCTTTGTTTTTTAAAAAAAAAAAGGCTTTTTTTTAGCACTGGTGCCACCTAGTGGCGGGAGGCACGAATGACTACACTAATATTGCATCTCGACACTTCAGAAGAGTTGCAAGTCAAATCTGATTTTTTCTGAGGATATTCAATAGAAACACTGAAGAATATAAATACAATAATAATTCAAAAACCTTTCTACAATCGTTGCTGCCAAAAATAGATGTTTTATCTCGATTTCAAGAAATTTTTTTAGAACTTAGGCAGTAAAATGTTCTGCACATTTTATAAGACTGATGAAAACATTTGAAACGTGGGCCTTTAATAAAAATTACGAAACAACTAAAAGGAACCTGCTGGATCTGGTTTACTCTTGCATCCAGTCGTAAAGCAGAGCCAGATGTTTCCATACTTCCCTTTCTCTCTCTGATCTGACAACAGAAGCCGTAGAGTACGTTTTGTTTTATGCTTTTTGTAAAATACTAAACAGATGAAGGAACCTGCAGCCAAGAACAAAGATTAGAGGGGAAATAAAACATCTCTAGGTAGCTTTTCTGGCTGCTTTGCATCCATTTAATGCCGGCGCAGCTTCTGTTTCCACCAAATACGCCAGTAATTTTGATAACTAAGAAAAAATGTCAGAATAAAAACCGCTTTGCCCAATGAGCCGCTTGGTACATTTATTAAGAGACAGAAACGCTCCAGTCATTAGAAATGCCACAAATCATGACTATATTTAACAATTTAGTTGGATGACCTTTGGACAACCTTTTCATTCGAGTTAAAATATTCACGCAAGAAATGGCTAAAAATAAACTAGAACTTACTTTTAAATGCAATAGTTTTTAAAAAGTAGACGAAAGTTTTGAAAAACATTTGTTTTGATCACTTTGTTACTTTTCACTTGTTTTCATGCACTTAATCAAAAAATAAATCAATTTTCCACTCGTCTCCCTCTGCAGGGAAAGTAAGATGTTTGCCATTTTGGATGTTGCAGGTAAAGTGAGTGGTGTTATCAATAACCAAACACATTAATCAGTCACACAATTATCCCATCTGGCTTAACTGGCCTTAGCTTCATTTAAGTAAAACTAGCCTCATCTTAAAGTAGCTTAACTAAAACACAACTCTACTTTTACCATTGTTACATTAACTTTATTCAACTCATCGACTTAAAATCTCAATTATTAAAAAATTGTTAACAGATTGTAAAAAACTGTTTAATCTATAGACAGAAATAGATAAAATATCAAACATTTACATGCAAATATGAATTCATAAGGCTACTCTTGCAGAATAACCAGTTTTCAAAAATCAAAACCTGCCAGTGTCGCTTCTAGCAGGTTTTCAACTCACCCAAAACAAAAAGCGCCTCTGGAGAGTTTTCTAGTTTCAAAGGTGGGTTTTCTTTACTTATAAAAATAGAAATATTCTCCGAGTTGACTTACAAAAACTTTAAATATAAATGTAAAGTGGTGTGGTAGAAAAACTGTTTCACTCCTTCACCAAACAATCAGATCAACCAGAGCAGCTGCTGCTTGTTAATCACAGCAGGAGGCCGACTGAAAGGAGGAGGGTCTCAATCAATCAATCAACAACAATAGATCTAAGTTCTTACTTAGATCTGTAACATTAATGACTTACCAAAAATAAATTTCTCTAATTCTTAACAGCTCCATTTCTAAAACCCAAACAAAAGAAATTATGATTGGTGGTTGCGAAACAACAAAAGAAGCATTTCTGGTGTCTGCTGACATGAACTGTGGACAAAATGTTAATGTACAAAACAAACAATACGACAGACAGCGTTTAAGGATAACCGGTGCTGCAGCCGCACCCTGGGCGTAACAGTCTGCAAACGGCTGTAAACCAGCACAGCGACCCAACAGTGACTTATGATTACAATAAAGTTTCCTAAAGAAACAGTTACAATCAGCAGGTTGTCATGCGTTGTTTAGCGAGTTTGTCGATTCACACAGCAGATCAACGGGTCTGGTGGGATTTTCTTTCCTTCGTATTTCTTGGAAATGAGTTCATATCCTGTTCAAACATAAAGAAATGCTCATTATTCACTAAATTAACAGGCTCTTGAACTGGTCTACATCAAGTCCAACTGGACTGTTTCTTTTCTTTTCAGGACTTGCTCATATTTGGACTTCCTGTGGAGAAAGTTGCCCTACATTGACAGTTTTGTTGACGTCATTGATGCAAGACATGGTTCTAAGATGTAGCGTTGACTCCTGGTCCATTGGTGGAACAACTGCGTCCGCATTTTTGACAAACAGTTGCATAAAAAATGTGAAATATAATTTAACGGGTTTACTTATTTAACGTTTATGCATGTCTGTATTTAGATTTTTAAGTCAAATTTAGTAAACGGTATATAAGACAACATAAAAACAGGTTTGATTTGGTAAATTTAATAAAAATATTGATCACTTTTAAATACTTTAAATGCCAGAATTAGTGGAAAAGAACCAAATCATGACAACTTAAAATATTTCTAAGTGTTCAGAAATATCAAACTAATTAAAAAAATAAATTAAAAAAAAGCGGGAATAAGCTGAACTGGGTGTCAATGCACAACGATCAGATTTCCAGACACCTGAAGGAATTTGGTTTCCAAATATTTAACCTTCACTAAACGCCTTCAGGCTTTTTCAGCCGCAGTATCTTTTCTTAAAGGGATAGTCCATTTTTATAAGAGACGTTATTTGAAGTTGTGTAACTCTGCAAACTGCTGGAAAAAAACAAGCTAGTCAGGTGTACAAAGTAATTTAGTCCAAATGAAACTGTAATTGGTCACATCAGCGGGACAGAACGCCGTGTGTTTGCGGTTTAGAAGTCTGTAATTTACTAGATTCTACGAAGTTTAGTGCTGTTTCTCCATCTTAATGTCTTCGCAGCCAATCAGCTGGCTGGAAATCAGCTCTTGTAGATTAAGACGAGACAAATGTAATAAACCGTGTTTTACTCAAATGGTTAATTACATTACAAAGAGCTTTTTATTAAGTGAGATCAAGACTCTGCAGACGTTGATGTTTGTTAGATGCTGTGAAACCACAACAGCATATTAGTCATTGTGAGACCCTATTAAACTTCAATCGGCAGCATCTGTCTCTGTGTGTGTGTGTGTGTGTGTGTGTGTGTCTTGAAGAACTGACTGTTTAGTAAGACACTAGAAAATATAACAACTCCGTCAGAGTTTGTGTATCCTCACCAATAAAACTTCTGGATATTCTGGAAAACTACAGTTTTGACGTTTTGTGACGTCAGTCGACGAGTCGTGTTCTGCAGGGTGTTATGGTTGGACGGTTGGTTGGTTTTTAGGCTTTTTCTGGGAGCTTTGCCCCAGCATGTTGGTCTCATTGCTGCAGGTGAGGCGGGAGATGCGTTTGGTTGTGATTTTGCGCCACACTGTGGCCGTTTGTTAAAATGCAGGCAACATCTGGGTTGAAATTAAGGCGAGAATGTCCGAGTTTCACAAGTCGACTATTTCAAACTCAGATTTTTCAAAAGTGGAAAAATATATTTTTTTTCAAACTTTTGACATTAATTAAAAAGTTTTCCTAGAAAAAATTTTATCTTTCAAACTCAGAAGTTCCCTGTTTTTTTTTTCTAGAAAATTTCTTAGATTAATCTCAAAATTTTTGTTTTTCTCGCAAATATCAACCTTTTCAGAAGTTTTTTTTTGATCTAAAACCTTATTTTTCTGCCAAAGTTTTGACTTTTTAAACTTAGAAATTTCCTCATTTTTCTTCTAAAAAATTTCTGCGATTAATTCCAAATTTTTATTTTTTCTAACAACTATTTTTGACTTTTCAAACTCAGTATTTTTTGTAGAAAATTTCTCTGATTAATATAAATTTTGATGGAAATGTAAATTTTTCCCTCTGCAGTGGTCATAGTAGGTCGGTGATATGAACTTAAACTTTTATCACAATAGTTTAAAGTGTCATTGTGATAACAATCAAAGTAATAAAAACTATTTATTGCTACTTTCTAAGGTAACTGACTGGCAGAGCAACACAAATACTGCTCTAAAAGAACTGTGATGCACTTCTTTTGGAGAAAAGCCACCTAAAGAAATGGGTTTTGTGTCCCTGAACTGCTCACAGTAACTCCATTTAATCATATTTTTCAAATGCATTGATGCTCTTAATGAAAGAAATTTATCATAAATGATACAATAAATATTTCAGAGAGTTGTAAAGCTTTTTCTTGTAATTGTTTTTTTAGGGCACGTTCTTATGGACATTTTCCTTTTTTCTTTCCACAGGATTTATAACTTCCTTCACCCGGCAGCAAAATGAGCTGGAGCTTCCTCACTCGTCTGCTGGATGAGATTTCTAATCACTCGACCTTCGTGGGCAAAATCTGGCTCACCTTCCTCATCGTCTTCCGGATCGTGCTGACGGCGGTCGGCGGCGAGTCTATCTACTACGATGAACAGAGTAAATTTGTGTGCAACACACAGCAACCCGGTTGTGAGAACGTTTGCTACGACGCGTTTGCTCCTCTTTCGCACATTCGCTTCTGGGTGTTTCAGGTGATCATGATCACCACGCCCACCATCTTGTACCTCGGGTTTGCCATGCACAAGATCGCCCGCATGGATGACGACGAATACAGGCCACAGGGCAGAAAGAAGATGCCGATAGTGAGTCGGGGCGCCAACAGGGATTACGAAGAGGCAGAGGATAACGGGGAGGAAGACCCCATGATCCTCGAGGAGATCGAGCCGGACAAAGAGAAAGAAGTTGCAGAGAAGCCAAAAAAGAAGCACGACGGCCGACGTCGCATCAAGAGAGACGGACTGATGAAGGTCTATGTCTTCCAGCTGCTGTCCCGCGCCGTCTTTGAGGCGGCGTTTTTGTTCGGGCAGTACGTCCTCTACGGGCTGGAGGTGGCGCCATCCTACGTCTGCACGCGCTCTCCTTGCCCGCACACGGTGGATTGCTTCATTTCTCGTCCCACTGAGAAAACCATCTTCCTGCTCATCATGTACGGTGTCAGCGCGTTATGCCTCTTCTTCACCATGCTGGAGATCTTTCATCTTGGCCTCAGCGGGATTCGGGACTGCTTTTGCCGGCCACGGCCTCGCTCTCGAGCCCCTCGCCCCCCACCGCCAGCCAGCCAGAGGTCCTCGATCTGCCGCCAACCCTCTGCCCCTCCAGGGTACCACACCGCCCTGAAGAAGGACCCCAACGGGAAGATGGGCTTCAGGGATAATTTCGGAGACTCGGGTCGTGAATCCTTTGGTGATGAAGCATCGTCTCGGGAGCTGGAGAGGCTGCGCCGACACCTGAAACTGGCTCAGCAGCACCTGGATTTGGCATACCAAAACGAGGAGAACAGCCCGCCCCGCAGCAGCAGTCCAGAGTCCAACGGCATTGCAGTGGAGCAGAACAGACTAAACTTTGCCCAGGAGAAGCAAAGCAGCACCTGTGAGAAAGGTAAGCCATTTCCTCTTCTCTCATTTTCATATATCGTGGCTTTTATCCAAGGAAACTGACCAACAGATGTCTTCACAGGTCTGCGTGCGTAAACTCAAACGGTGAGAACAAAAAGGGAAGTGATGGACTTGCTTGAGGTGGATGAAGACCCCAAGCCCTCCAGTGTTACATCCCGCTGTGCAGAACTCCATGTGGCAGACCCAAAGTGCTTATCAACTGCCGTCATGCAACAGAAGTGGTAAAGGTTGACATGTACATCTCCCTCAGGGCATCTAACTGTTAGATACTATATGGATATTTTATTAAGAAACTTGGAGCTTCTTGTCATTTCTATCTTTTTTATTATTATTATTATTATTGTTTTGGTCGGTGTGTAAATCTCAAGTTTGCCTTTAGACTTGAACTGGAATTTTGTTACGGAAAGGCCCAGCCAGTCGTTTTGTAACGTGTGTACCTAGTGAGAGTGATTGTAGAAGCGAGCAAAAGGTTGAACAGGGCGCCTCAAATCAAATACCGGTACTGGGAGTTGTGATCTTATGAAGACTGTACAAGATGTTGATCATCACACAACAAGGGCTTCTCTCAAGTGTCTTTTTTAAATGTCAGTGTTGGTCCGGAACTGGTCAACACTTCCAATCCTGGAACCTGTGGCCTGTGCTGCGCAGCTGTCGTTCTGTTTCTTCACAGATTTCAGGACTCAATCCATTTCCAAAATCAAAGTGAAACCTCTGAGCAAATGATCAAACTCCTTAAGGCTTCGGTGTTATGCTTTATAGCGTAGATTTTTTGGATTTTTGTGATGTCCAGAATTGGTCTTCAGTATTAATCCTGTCTTCCTTGCATCCTTTGACACTTTCCCTCGTCTTTGCAGGCTTTCAATCAGTCCCTTCTTGTTTTTGTTGAATTTACGGTAAATGGTTTTACAGTGGGTAGAACTAACTACCCAGGCTGCATGAAAAGGAAAGGAAACTCGGAAGCAATAACGGAAGGACAAAATGTAGTAAAACCACAAAGGACAAGAATGATGCAAGGAACGATTGAAAGAAGCAAGGACTGACGGGCAGATGGCAATCATAAAGGAAAGTAGTAACATAACAGGAAAGGACAAGAGGAAGCAAGGAAGACTGGATGGAGACAATCTAGGAAATACTGAAGACCAATTCAAGCTGGGATAGGAATACCAAGAATCTAATCTACTTAGATGTTTGGGATTCCTGAGCTATCTGGAATTGGTCTTCAGTATTTCAATATTCTGAAATAATGAATATTTTCCATCATATCTTCCTTGTATCATTCCCGTTCTTTCCTGGGCTGTTACTACTTTATCTCATCATTGCCATCTTTCCATGGGTTCCATCTTTCTGTCCTTGCGTCCTTTGATTGTTGAATCTTTGCTCATTCTTGTGCTCTGGAAATCGTCACGGTTCCGGCGGCATACGATGAGCTCTCGCTGGTCCTTGAAAATCTGGTGTAAAGCTCATGCCACGCCATATCCGTATCCACAGCAGGTCTCCAAGGTGAACAGCCTGTAGCATGTTGGATCAAGGCGGTTAAGGGAAGTCAGTAAGTCAGATTGGTTGGTTAGTTCTACCCTTTGTAGAACCACTTGCCGTAAATTCAGTGAACTTCAGTTCAACAATCCTCTTAGTAGTTTACCATAAAGTTTTTCTGTGTGCTCTCTTAGTGTGGAGCTGTTTCTGTTTTGCTGCTCTGTCTGTTCTCAGTCAGGATGAAGGAATCTTGAAGCGATGAACCTTCTTCGCAGCACAGGCCTCTGTTATGGGTAACTGGAACACTTGAGATGCCTTTGTCCAAAGGAACAAACAAACCTGGGTAATGCTTGAAATAAAAGAACCATGTAACTCTTGATATTGCCATGTATTGTTTTGAAATGTTTGATACTGTTCTTTATTTTTGTATTCTGAGTATTGTTGTTAAACGTTCACTACTGTCTCTGCTTTCCGTGGCTGAGAGTGAACCTGTTCGGTACAGTTTGAAAGATAAAGTGCAGCAGTTTTTTGTTTTTCTTTTGATTTCTGTTTGGATCAACCTGTTGCTTCTTTTCTTCGGTACATGTTTTTTGTGACCATGAAATGTTTACTTCTGCCGCACCTGCCTGTTCAGTTGTCTGTTAGTTTAATAATAGAAGAAGCTGTGTGCCACTTCACCATCTGCTAAGTGCTAGTTTTCTGGAGCTTGGTGTTCCAGACCTGAGAGGATGGTTGCAAAAAAAACTGCTACAATGTGAATTTCTTCTTTGATTGCACCAACTTTTGTATTCAGATTCATAACCACAGTGCCATTAGTACACCTTAAATATTGTCATCTCAGATATTTTTTGACCAACTTTTTTTGTACTTTTATACGTTTTTGTATTGACTAGTACTTTGTGGTTTCTAAAATAAAAATTTTTACAATCAGTTTTCTAAGTTGTCTCAATGGGAGTCAGAGGTTTGGTAAGGCTGTCCTTACAAAATTTGATTAGGAGTTGGCAGCAAAACATTTACAAAGTTAACTTTGGAAAACTTTTAAGCAGTTTCAATATTTATATTTTTGGTTTGAGTCAGATTGAAGAAATTTAAGTAAAATGAGTAACAATCAAGGGTCTTTTACTGCTGGGAGATATTAAAGAGGACTGAATGGTGGTTTTGAAGCAAGAGAACAGCACCCAGAGAGAGCCTAGCGGCTAACCGTTGGCACCCAGTGAGAGCCTAGCCTAGTGGCTAACCGTTGGCACCCAGTGAGAGCCTAGCCTAGCGGCTAACCGTTGGCACCCAGAGAGAGCCTAAACTAGCGGCTAACCGTTAGCACCCAGTGAGAGTCTAGCCTAGCGGCTAACCGTTGGCACCCAGAGCCTAGCCTAGCGGCTAACCGTTGGCACCCAGTGAGAGCCTAAATAATCCCAGATATTTTGTCTCGCAAATAAATTTTGCTGGTCCAATCATAATAATAAACTCGCATCATGAACTTTACTATTTTTTAAATTCAAACAAAAAATAAAATTAACATCACACCAAGATAATATTGTGTAGTTCTGGTGTTTTATACTGTTGGCACAGAGCTGCAGCTCATTGAGCTCTGGCGCCCTCTTCTGGTCTGCATCACGATCACAGTTCATAAACCATCAGTTCTTCTCAACTAGAAGATTTTTGGTTCTGAACAATGAAAATACTATTGTTATGGTTGCAGGACTGATTTAGGAGAGTTTTAATGAAAATACATCCAGAGATGATCCTTCTGTTGTTTCACATTTACCAATAGTAACATAAGCTGCATTCCTCTATAACTGCACAAATTGGAATTACAAAGATAAATTTGCTTCATAGAAACAAGGCAATAAAAAATAAAATAAAAACTAGCCCTAGTCATGTGACCCACAACCGGACGTTACTACTGAGGGAAAAGACGAAGACGAGAGGAAGTGTTCGGCGGAAGATGGCATATCTTTGCAAAAATTGCATTTTTTTAAAATAAAAAAATAATGCATTTACTAATTTTTCAAATGAAATTAATAAATGGAATTTTATTTGATATTTTTGTAATATTAGCAGAATATTAAAAACGTTTTGCACCCATTTGTAATAAAAACGCAGCTACAACCCGAAGATTGTGTCCTTCTAATACTTTGACATGTTTGGAATGAATAAACAGAAAAACCTCCAGATGATATAAAACTGTTTTTATAAATTCTTATGTACAGGTTGTCAGTGACAGAGAGGAGTTAGAAAGACTCTGATTCACTGAAAAAGCACAAAATCTTACAAAGTATTTTTGTCTAGTTTCTTATGCAAATAATTCAACTGCAACAAACTATTAGTGCAACAATAAGAAAATAAAACAAAGTCATCACCTGTTTGGAGTTGCTTTTGAACGTTGTGTCAATGATTTGAATGAGACTTTATAAAATGTGATGTTTCCTCAGTTGGTGACGGCATTATGTGTTTACGTTTCTGTTTTCATGATCTTTGTTGCTGAAATATGCTACACAAATAAACATGATTGAACTTGATTTACATAACTTTATACTAGTAATATGACTTCATTTCATGCTCTGTTTTTGACTTTTCAGCAAGATATAAGAGTTTGTTTTAAGTTAATAATCCTTAATATTAATTTAAAAAGTACTATTTCCACTGGCGGACTATTTTACTTACTATATGGGAAAAAAATCTTGTTTTAAGTGAAATTATGTGCCAGTAGAGCTACTAATTTTTCATCAATGCTAAGGAATTGGACTCAAAGCAAGCTCCCTTATCCTGCTGAAAGTTTCTGGTAAGTTAGTTTTGCCTTATTTCAAGCACACTAAGATAATTGCAGTGAAAGCCAAACAGTAATACTTGGTAATATTTTGTGACGTTTGCAGTGTGTGCTCCTGTCAAACGAGCCTCATCTTTCATATTATAATCTAAAATACTTGTTAATATTTTGCATTGCTCTGTCAGTAAATGTTCGGTGGCTGTTAGGAGTCGGTCAGGGTCATACTCCAGACGCAGATGGGACTGTGTCTGCTGTAAGGTCGTCCTCCCAGCACCAGCAGCGTGTCAGGCAGGTTCTTTAAGATGTCTGTGTCTTCCTGGTCCAGCAGCAGCTCGTCGGCGCAGCTCCACTGCCTCCTGAAGGCTTTATTCTCAAACGTCAAGCTTTTCTCCGTCAGCGGGGGGTCAGGCTTAGTGTCGCTCTGTGCGTCCACGTCTGAAGACATTTTGCTGAATGTCTTCATCTCTATGTCCGAGTGGGAGACGGGGAAACATCTGTTTTTGAAATGTCTGGGTTTGGCATCCTGCGGCTGCAGTGCCGATCTGGAGCCACCGGCGTCGGGCTCGTAGCTGCGGCCCAGCCCGATGCAGCAGTGGTGAATCCGGTCCGGAGCGTCGGAGCCTGGGAGCGAGGCCACCTGGCTCCAGCTGTGGGAGGAGAAGCTGTACCTCCACAGAGTCCTGCTGGGAGAGCGCTGGCTTTCGCCGCCTCCGAACAGCAGCATGCTGTCCCTGTAGGTCACGGCGGCGTGGCCCATCAGCCGAGGGGGGCCCGGCCTGCGGAGCACAGGAACAGCAGCCTCCATTTAGCAATTACTAAACTAGTAGACAGTTATTTCAATAATCTAGTCATTGTGATTAATCCTTTCAGCCCCACAATTTACACACAGCACTCAGACTAATTCTTCTCAACAAAGAGAAGAATAAGTTCTGTGTTATTATACAGAGTGGGACTAGAGTATGATCCAACCTTTAGTTACTTCAAGGATTCAAGGATTTATCAAACATGCATTTCAAGATTACATGGGTTTAATTTGACTTGAATTATTTGGTAGGAAAATAACATTTCTGTAAATGTGACAGAATTTTCCAAAAGGATATTTATTTTCATCTGTTGTCCCTGGAAAAATCTCAATTTGGTTAAAGGTTAAAATGACTTAACTATGCAACATGACTGGAGTCCAAAAGTACAAAATGTAGCTTCATGTAACATTTGGTCCTCAGTAAAATCTCCTGAGTCCTTTCATCCTTTCATCCAAAGTGAGCAGGAATCCGTCTGATATGATGACTTTGATCATACCAGGCGGAAACCTCAGACTTTTCTTTAAAGCCGGATGTCAATCTGGCCTAAAAGCTTCACAAAATAAAAGCCTTGCTTCATATTTTAGCGACAGGAAACCTTGGTGCTCACTTGAGGCAGGTCCATGTGTGATTGGTGCTGTTCCACCTCCAGAAGTCCCTTTGCTCCCACAGACCCTTCAGGCCTCCAAACAGGAACATGCAGCTCTGATAGGCCACGGCGGAGTGATTGTGTCTGGGCCCAGGAACGGACGCTCCCCGATCAGAACCGCCGAGGCCAGACCACGCCGTCGTATCTGTCCGAGATAAACACAGACAAACGCCTGATTTAACTCTCTTCAGAAATTGTGGAAATGACTAAAAAGCTGATTAAAAATGCTAATATTTCTGTTTCTTTTTCACGTTTTCTCGTTTGAACAAACTTACTGAGGTTTAAACTCCAAAACTCCTGCAGGGATCCCTTTATGTCCATGAAGCCTCCGTAGACGAGCATGGCAGAGCCGAGCACCACGGCGCTGTGTCCTTTCCGGTTGGTCGGCCTTTGGCTCTGGAAACATCAAGACGACGTTAAAAGATCAGTTATCAATCAAACTGTGCTGCTGATGACAAATGGTTTTTATATTGCACTGGCATAATGCTATAAAACAAAAAATAAATAAAAACCCTACATTCAATTTGAGTATTCAGTGGGACAAAAACATGTTAAATACTTTCCATGAAATCATAAGTTCTCTTCTGGATTTGGACTGGAAGAGAGTTGAATTTATTTTGCATTTCTCCGTTTTACACCAGACCCACCTGGACTGTCTGTTGCTGAAAAGCTCAGCAACAAACCAAGACTCACTGGATCCGTTTTGGCATCAGAAAATTGGACTTGGTAATCACGTTGAAAGTTAATTGGACCCTGCAAACCAGTAGCGATTCCCTGAGACTGCGTCTCCGACTGACTAAGACAAAGCTGAAGTCTGTTTTGGAGCTGTGCAAAAATTTGACAGGAAGTGAAACACTGTGGTAAACTAAGGGTTTTTTATACCTGATAGTCTGAAACAAAATGACATTTCATTCTCCATTTGGTTCTCTTTCTCACTGCACTGAGGAAGTGAACCAATCCCTATAAAACCCAGTTCCCCTCCCCGCCTCTGGAGGCGCTGCACCAAGAACCACAGACGGAAACGACAGAAGACACTGAAATGAAGTAGCGTCAGATTTTAGTGGCAGTAAGATCTTTTGTCTTAGTTAAAAAACCACAAGCCATTTTTCCAGCTAGCGCTAAGCTGACGTGATTGTTTTGGTTGTATTTACCCAGAATGCATTGCGCTGCAGACCTCTTGCTGCTTTATTTTCTGGTTGTCTGTTAAAGTTGCTTTTCTAAACTCTGACTGTAGATGAGGCCAGTTTTAGAGCAGCATGTTTTCTTGTTTTTCCTATTTTGAAAAGAAATGAGCGGGTCTGTGCCATGCGATATTTATCCACTAGGGAAACAGGAAACTTTTGTTTTGAGATGCCGGTAAATGTGGCAACGGTAATTTGACTGAACATTTCTCACTCTGATTATTTCCCACCAGAAGAATGTAATCAAATGAAAAGTAGATCATTTCATTGAGGTAGTTAATGGCAATAAAGCTGATTTACCTGAGGGGAGCTGGTCTTCCCCTGGCAGGGAACCCACTTCTGATTTACTGAAACAAACAGAAAATAGAGCAAACCAATTAAAAAAAAAACCCTCACTAGAAAGTATGTAGAAGAAGAAAAACAAGCTGCAGAATTTCTAACGGTGTTCTCTAAGAGTAACCCTTAAAGTTAAAGTATGTTGCAGACTGTATGTTTCTATGAAACATACATGCATATATGCAGGATGCAGGTCCGGAAACATTCAACTTCCTGTTAAATCATTGCACTTTGTTACTAAGGTCTAGTCCACACAAAGCCAGATATCAGGGAAATGAATATATTTTCATGTTTTGACCTTTCATCCACATAAAACTGTTCAATGTCACTAAAAATGATTATTTATAAAAGCTCCAACCAAAGTGGAGAGCTGTGAAAACTCTGTATTGGGAATAAAAACAAATAATGTGCCAATGTATCCACACATTGCTTTGACGTGATTCCCAATCAATGTTGTTTTGCTCACTTTATTTTGTGATTTTCTATTTAAAAACAGTTCAGGGTGTTTTATAGTTTAAGCCCGGCCTAAATCTCTCCTCCAATTCTAGTTAGAAACAGCATGTACTGATGCAGGTAAATAAAAGCTAAAAATATCAGGGGTTGAATGTTTTTTCAATAAAAACATTCACAGAATCTTTGCTAGCAGCTTGAAGATCAGCAGAGGGTAAAACTCACCGACATCAAACACCCACAGGGGGCATCGCCGCCCAGTGTATGCAGAATCCCACATGCCTCCAAAAACATACAGGAAACCCTGAAGAGGCCCAGAAACCAGTTAACAAGTTACATCTGCTTCATGTTGGCACCATTTAAAGGAAATGGATAAAAAGTGTTTGAAGTTTGGACCTTGTGAGCCACCATAGAGTGCTGCTCCAGCTCCTCTGGTGCAGCTTCGCCTGAGCAGCTCAGCCTGCTCCATTTATTCAACACTGAAACAAAATAAACAGAACAAAACCATTTATTTCGTTTGCTCGGTTTTTCTTTAATATCTTTTTAGTTAATTTTTATTTGATGATGCTTTATTCTGGCAAATACTTTTTATTTGTTCAATTTTTTTATTTCTCTCTGACTTCTACTAAAAATATCTTTGATGCGAGGTTAATCAAAGAATATTAGAAAAAGAAAATAATTATGCAAATCAGAAAAGAACTGCAAAGACTAAAGGAAAAACAAATTATGCCAAAACCCACCTGTTAAGCAATTTAATTGTTTTTAATTTGACACCATTAGACAATGTTATTTGACTGGACTGTAAACATGTTAATACTTACATCCTTTTTGTTTGTTTATTTTCGTTGCTGTTATTTGTTCTCTTATCTGATTATTTATTTTGTAGATTGATTTCTCTTTTTGTTCATCTGTAATGTTTTGTTGGTTTTATTTTCTCTAACCGGTGAAGAAAAAAGGCATTTTTCTACTGTAATGTTAGGATTTTTTTTAGCTGCATTCTGTGCAACAAATGATCAACCATACACTAAGAAATGCTGCACTGATGCAGTTTATGAAATAAAATGTTTATTTTCTTATTTAAAAAAGGAAATGAATTACTTGTTTATTGTATATTTTGAGGTATTTCTAGTACAATATAAAATAAGCTTAAACATTTGAATGAAAAATCTGCAGAATGAGCCAGTTTTTTTAAATCTGATTAATCAATTAATTTATTAATTGTTAGTTGCAGTTTAAGACATGATCCATGTGTCAGCGTTTCTCACCCAAAAGAGTCATAAATGTCTTTTGAACTTGGTTCTAAAGACATTTTTTCAACCAGAAGTGAAAATATGATGATGAGATGCAACTTTTTAAAGTTTGAATATCTGACAGAAACGATTAGTCATCAGTAACCAGGTGAATTCCTGATGCTGTGGTTCTGTTGTACATGAAGGGCCCTTACCGACGCTGTACTTCCAGAAGTCTCCCAGGCAGCTGCTGCTTCTTCCCCCCAGGACGTAGACGTCCCCATCGTAGCTGCAGCAGGCGTGCTTGTAGCGGTCACATGGACTGGGGCTGCTCTGAGGGAGCGGCGTCCACAGGCAGGGGTTACCTGGCATCTTTCAGCCCATCCGGGTCGGCATCTACAAACAACGAAAACAAACAATCCACACTCATTCTAGAAACGTGGTAACACCAGTATCACTCAGGAGTGTGGCTGAGATCAAACTACCAAGCAACTTCTTGTTAAGCCCCAATGGGATGATGACGCACCCAACGCATGGCATTATGGAGTGGTTGCCATGGTTGCAGTTTGTTCGGTCATTCACCTGAGATGTTTCGACCCAAAGCCGGGCACCAGGGAAAACCAACCGTCCCTCCTCTACACTTCTACCTCATCTAGGTAGATGAGGTAGAAGTGTAGATTAACCAATTAATCGTGATTAATTGGTTATTTTCTTAATTGGAAAAGGAAGTGAATATTTTGTTTATTTGCATCTTTTAAAGTATTTTTAAGAATAATTATCAGAATAATCAACTACTATAATAATTGTTAATCATCATTAACAATGATGAGCTGAAACGATTAATCGTGATTAATCGGTTATTGAAATAATCGTCATCTAATTTAGTAATCGATTCATACAGATGCAAAAAAATGCAATTTTGCTTAAACAACACACTCAGAGTGGTAGTTAAGCCAAAACTGAACCAAATATTATACATTTAGCATTTAAGATAAAATGCAAAAAAATATCTGTATATAAAACGCCTCAAGTGACAGTTTTAGCTTAAGTTTACTCAAATTCTGATGATTTACACACATCTCTTAGTAATAAAAAATGACTCCGTACAAGAGCTTTGTGCATATTGTAATCTAGGGATGACGCAAAACCTAAAACCATTGTGCATTTTTCTACATCGGTTGAATTGTTTTTTTTCCCGGTGGTTATTTGGCGGGCGATACGCTCCAACACCTGAGCCATTCAGTCGATTAATAATTCAACACCGTAGAATGTGATCGGGATGGGTGGACCTGGATTTTTGCGAAAATAATAACAGTGGCAACAAGAAATTTATTGGCACAGATGTTTTCATATGGAGCAATTTGGTTTATTATTGGTACTTCAGCATTATTCAGATAAAATATGACAGTTCTGTTTCACTTTTTGTAAGTTTCTGCCAATATTTTACTCATAAAAAATGTTTTTGAGTTGACTTAACTTGGGCGGCTGGCACTCTTTCTGTTTACTTGGATAGCTCAACAGATCTGTTTTAGGTTTTCTAACATTTCAGCAACTTTATTAAATTGTGAGTTTTCTTCTGTTGATTTCAACTTTGTCACACTGCACTTTTGTAAGGAAATGCAGGTTTTCTTGTTAACACTTTTTTTTCACAGTTGATTCCATTATATCATAATACACTTCGTTTGCATTCAGAATAAATCCAAAGCCTATTTGGCAATGGATAATTTTTTTTTTTGTTGTTTATGGTTCTAATTTTGGTTTGTCATGTTTCTGGATAAACAACTGATGAATTTGTAAACACTTGACGCGGTCACTTTTACAGTAAATATTACAAAACATTGTCTTATCTTTTGTATCGGTGATAACCGATTTATAAAATCGGTTTGTAAAACCAGTTATCAGAGATCGGCGCATTTATATTTTAACTTCTATTTAAGTTTGTGTAGATTTGCAGCCTTTGCAGGTAGAAAATGTTGCTGAATGCGCATTTAAAATGATTTTTAATTGCTTTGAAATGAAAGCAGATCGGATTTTATTTATATTTGTTATAGTAAACACACATAGACTGATTTAAGAATGTCAAGTAACTCCTACTTTAATGTTAAAACGTGTTAAAGCGAACAAACAGCAAACTTGATTACCGTAACTATGGCAAAAAAACAACCCGGTTTAACAGTTCCGTTACACAGCGGTCCTCTATGCCGCCCTAAGGAGGCAGGACAATCATTTTAGCTGGAAAACTGTTTGCTAATTCACACAAACACAATCCAACACTCGTTTTTATCCGTCTCAACTCACATAAGTCTCCCAAGTTTAATAAATATGCTCATTTCTGTCTTTTTAACGATCTCCACACAGAAGGAAATGAGAGCTGGGGGGCGGGGGGCTCCCTGCGACCGTTAACCTGTTTTTTACCTTCATAAACCTTTTTCAACATCGTGTTTTCTCACAAAACCTTTTCACACGTCACATGAAAAGATGGTCGTTGGAACACGCATAAAAAACACAGACATATTTCACTCTTACGGTAACTTTCCAGGACGTCTCCGTCTTCTCCTCGTTTTCGACTCTCAGATGTGAATCTGAACGTGAACGCGTGATGCTTTCAATGACCCCTCGGAAAGTTTCCCTCTCCAACTAAACGTTAGAAAATATAGCGGCAAAAACTTTCGTGGTTGGATCCGTCGAAGTGGAACCATTCCCACGAAGGTTTTGTGTACTTTCTATGAGCCGCATTCAACCAGTTTACTATCAACCACTTAATAAACATATGTATTGATTTGATAGGCTGGTTCTGCTTTGTTTATGTTCCAACAGACTCAAACACTTTTAAGTAGCCCTATAACAATGTTATAAAACGTTAGGTAACTAGCTGATGTCACGCAACCTTTAAAAAGCATCAGTGTCAGCGTTCCAAGAGGAAATTCCGAGTTTTGCAACAGCAGTGAAGGCAGCTTCAGCTGGAGGGGCGTTCATGGAACAGAACGTGGCATGTTCAAACAGGCTTCATTTTAAATCACAGCATGTCTCTGCTAACAGGTGTGGTTGAGGCATGTTTGTACATGAGGACGTATTATAACCATAACTGCGTGGACTTCGAGCCCCATTAACATTTTAGGAGTGTTTATTTTACAACTGCAAAGAATGATCACAAAGAAGCCATGCGATTTGCTCTGCAAATGTTTTACTTTTAATGTTCTGTTGAGACGCAATTAAAATCCTGGATACGTCCATTTGGTAAAAGCCTCATTAACCCAAGAGCGGATGTTTTCTTCCAGTTTTCTCCAGTTTTTTTCACTGATGCTTATTTTGATTTATGTCTGGAACATAAGTATCCAATGTGTAGTCTCTGGGCCATTTGTGGCCCCCAACCTCAGCTAGTTAAAGAAAAAAACAAAAAAACAAAAAAAAAACTACTTCTTTAGAACAAATCTACAAAATATAAAATTGCATCTTCCTGTGTCTTCCTGGCAGCAGCCAGTCACTGCATGTTGGCATTTTGGATCATTTCGCTCGACTTGTTTCGCTACATTTAGTGCAAGACCTTCGATCTCCCCAAATCCAAACCACTGTTTGTTTTTTTCAGAAACTGTACAGAGCAGATTAACAAAGATAAATAAATCTTTATTTATCAATCCCTACCAATATATACGGTATTGGTAGGGATCGTTCTCTGATCCCTACGCTCATGGCGTGGCACATGAGCATGGCACAGAAAGGTATCGGTGTAAATAGCAGAGGAGCCAAACACCAACTCCTCGTAGACCGCACAGTTGCCCGAGACTGTAAAACCCGACACACCAACCTGTGCATGGCTTGGATTGATTACAAGAAAGCCTATGACTCAATGCCGCATACTTGGATCATTGAATGCTTAGAGATGTATAACATCAACAGGACTCTGAGAGCCTTCATTGCAAACTCAATGAGGCTGTGGAAAACCACCCTTGAAGCCAACTGCAAACCACTTGCACAAGTGTCCATCAAATGTGGCATATACCAAGGAGATGCTCTGTCCCCGCTACTGTTCTGCATAGGCCTGAACCCCCTCAGCCAAATTATCAACAAGACTGGCTACGGATACCGACTCAAAAATGGGGCCAACATCAGTCACCTCCTCTACATGGATGACATCAAGCTGTACGCCAAGAGTGAGCGAGACATCGACTCACTGATCCACACCACCAGGATCTACAGCACGGACATTGGGATGTCATTCGGACTAGAGAAGTGTGGTCGGCTGATTACAAAGAGAGGGAAGGTCGCCCACACAGAAGGGGTCTCACTCCCAGAAGGAACAATAGCAGACATAGAGGACAGTTACAAGTACCTAGGTATACCACAAGCAAATGGCAACCTCGATGAGGCCACAAGGAAAGGAGCCACAGCTAAATACCTCCAACGAATAAGGCAAGTCCTGAGAAGCCAGCTCAATGGCAAGAACAAAATCCGTGCGATAAACAGCTATGCCCTGCCAGTAATCAGATACCCTGCTGGAATAATTAGCTGGCCAAAGGAGGAGATAAAAGCCACAGATATTAAGACTAGAAAGCTACTAACAATGCATGGAGGGTTCCATCCCAAATCCAGCACTCTGAGACTGTACACGAGCCGCAAGGAAGGAGGCAGAGGACTAGTGAGTGTGAGAACCACTGTCCAGGACGAAACAACTAAGATCCATAAATACATCAGAGACAAAGCCTCAACAGACAATGTGCTCAGTGAATGTCTCCAGACAACAGGGAACGGAGGTTGAGGTGCCAGAGATACCATCATGGGAGGACAAGCCCCTACATGGGATGTACCACCAGCAAATAACCGAAGTGGCTGATATCAGTAAATCCTACCAATGGCTGGAAAAAGCTGGGCTCAAGGACAGCACAGAGGCCCTCATCATGGCCGCTCAGGAACAGGCCCTAAACACCAGAGCAATAGAGGCCCAGATCTACCACACCAGACAAGACCCAAGGTGTAGGTTGTGTAAGGAGGCCCCTGAGACAGTCCAGCACATAACAGCAGGGTGCAAGATACTGGCAGGGAAAGCGTACATGGAACGACATAACCAAGTGGCAGGCATAGTGTACAGAAACATCTGTGCAGAATATGGACTGGAAACCCCGAGATCAAAGTGGGAAACACCCCCAAAGGTGGTGGAGAATGCCAGAGCTAAGATCCTGTGGGACTTCCAGTTCCAGACAGACAGAATGGTAATGGCGAACCAACCAGACATTGTCATAGTGGATAAACAACAGAGGAAAGCCGTTGTGGTAGATGTAGCAATACCAAGCGATTGCAACATCAGGAAAAAGGAGCACGAGAAACTGGAGAAATACCAGGGCCTCAGGGAGGAACTGGAGAGGGCCTGGAAGGTGAAGACCACAGTGGTGCCTGTGGTCATCGGGGCCCTCGGGGCAGTCACCCCCAAACTGGAGCAGTGGCTACAACAGATCCCAGGAACAACATGAGACATCTCAGTCCAGAAATGTGCAGTCCTTGGCACAGCCAAGATACTGCAGGACCCTCAAGCTCCCAGGCCTCTGGTAGAGGACCCAAGCTCAGAGGATAAGAACCACCCGCGGTGGGTGAGAAGGGAATTTATGTATTTTTAATCAGTGCAAAGTTATTATTATTGACATAATTATCTTGCAATGGAAATGTTAAGAATAATACAAAGTATTCATCTTTTTACAGCCAAGCTTTCATAATAATTCTTTCATCCGTACTGATTAGCATCGTACCACTTCAGCTGTCGTTGATTGAGAACATTTATTCTATCAAAAACTTGTTTTCAGCAGAAATCTCTTGGGGTAGAAGTCTTCATACCCCTATAGAAATAGTCTTTGAAATAAGCATTTCGCAATGAAAATTCTTTTTTCTTCTTTTGCGAATGAATCATTCAAAATTCAGAGTTTCGGAAAAACAGGAACATGGAGACTGACTCATGCTGGGGAGGGAACTGAAAAGGAATCGACAATCAGCGAATTAGATATTTGTGTGGCAAATTATTAAATCCTACTAACAAAAATAACAAGAGCAAGAATTTTTTTTTTTTAAAGAAATGAGCCAAATTTGGATGCTTGAAGTCCACAAAAAAGTATTTTTTCCACAAATCTAAACTTCTCTAGATGAAAATTAATTCTGAGTTTAAACATTCATACATTTCTGATGAAGCAGAAGCACAATTTGGCCAGGTGTTTGCTAATTGATGCTGGTTAGTCTGAAGGAGCTGATTGGGGGTCAGAGGTAATATATTGATTGACCCATCTGCCTCTACTTATTAAACGACAGATTCTACTGTGGTGGAAGTTAAATTTTGATTCTTATTATTGCTCTTACTCTGGATATGGACCTGAGATTATCCTCCTGTAATAGTAGATTTATTTATTCAAATGTTTTGTTCAATTCTGAAGGGCGCAGTAAACAAATTTTAGTCATAATTAATTATATGTAATATTAATATAAGTAAATATTTGTTGGATTTGATGTCCAAACATCAACTTTCCATCAAAGAGTTTGACATAATTCTGCCTGTAAATGAGAATATCTTATTACAGTTTATCAATATTTAGATAAAGAAGTTTATTAAGATCTCAAAAAGTACTTACATTCATATCAAAACAGGAGCATTACAACAAAAATACATTTTTATGACAATAAATTCACAATTTCTCTGAGCAAACAGTTGATAAGCTACATTTTGTACAAGCATTTTATTTCTAAACACCAGTTTTTGTTTAACCCTAATACATATTTGTTGCAGTAAAGCGTAGCTGGAAAATAATCAATATTGCACATACACAGTTTTATTAATATTTAACTTAATTTCTTAAAGAAAATCTAAACAAAGAAACAGAGTTGGATCAGAATATCAGATTAGAGGCAAATAATAACTGCAGTTTGGATGATGTATTGAAAAAACTTACATGACGTTTTCAGAAGTTCAAATAAATTAATTCTGACTAAACGTAGATAAACTTTAACTTTGTCAGCTACACTTAATGACTCTTTGCCATCAACTCAGAGTCCTAAGATCCAATATATCAGAATAAATCTGAATATTTAGCTACTGAACTATAACATATAAAATTCCAAACACAAAATTTCACCAAGTATTTTTGTCTATTTTTAGTTTCTAGTTCAAGTCCTTAATATTGAGTACTTTTTCATTAATACTAAGGAATTATTTGTTATTTATTTCCAAAACATGCTCCTATATCCTTTTATATCTTTAAAACTTACTTGTAGTTCAGTTTTGTCTTATTTCAAGTGCACACCAGAAAATACTTGGTGAAATTTAGGTTTTGCAGTGTAGCTGACGCTGTTTTTAAATATCTACATGAATAAATTAAAAGAAAGCAGGATATTAAGCTCAAACAGAGAATGGGTCAGTCAGCGGCGCCATGCTCTGTCCAACTGTTGCATTTTCCTTTGCATTACACATTTCAACCTCTAGGGGGCGGTGTGTGTTCACAGTTCAGTGACAGTAGCTTCTTCAGGAGGTGTAAAGTTTTCTGCAGTGTGTTGGAGTCTCACTGCTTTATGGAGTAGGTTCCTTTCATTTCGCTGGAATCGAAGCCTTTGTTATCCAGGTCGTAGCTCGTGTCTTTAGACTCGCCTTCTACTCTTCTGGCCTCATCCTCTGCGCCGACACCTTTTCCACAAAACCTCTTGTACCCTTGGTAGGCTGCGGAGGGAAGCACGCACAGTGAGAAGCTAATCTGCCGGGTAAAAACATTTGCTTCAAGCTGTAGGACTGCAGCTAACAACTATTTTAATAAACGATTAATCAATTATTCTGACGATTAATCTATTATTCTGATGATTAATCAAGTGATCTGATAAAAAAAAAATAGCACAATGTGCATATTTTTTATTTAATTGTTTAAAATTATTGCATACATTAATTGAAATACATAAAAAATGCAAATATACAAATAATTGAACTTCTTTTTTAGGTAAAAAAACAAGAATAAAATGGTAGCATTTGTAGCAAAGGATCCGTCTGCAGAAACCCTCTCTTCGATTTACCATCAATGTAGAGCTGATCTGATTATCAAATTATAAATTATTTAATGAAAAAAATTTAACAGTTTTTGTGTTTTTACCGTATTTGAGCTAGATGAAGCTAAAACTGCCACTTGAAGAGTTCTGGGTTGCAAATATTTACAGACGAAGGGTTTTTTCCTCTTGTTTTAGTTTATTTACTGCTCTTTGTGTTTCTATTTGGCAAATTGCATGTTTTAGTTTGTATTTTCTAGTTAATAATTATTTAATTACTAAGTGAGCATATTTAAAAAAGTGATAAATCATGATTCTTCTGATTGTTTCTGTTTTTTTCTATAAAATTTCTGAGATTCACTGAAACATTTCTGAGTTTTTCCGAGAAAATTTTTGACTTTTGGAAAAGTCAAATATTTGAAAGAAAACATTAAGATGTTTTTTACACTAATCTCAAATTTTCTATAAATAATTCCTGAACATTTCAGAATTTCAAAAGTCAGAGATTTCTGGGATTCTTTGCAGAAAATTTCAAAGATTTTAAATTTCAGAGCTTTTTCTAGCAAATGTTTAACTTTTGGAGCTCAAAAATTTCATTGTCGAAAAATTTTGACATTAAAAAAAACCGCAAATTTTGACATTAATCTCAGAAGTTTTCTAGGAGTAAACATGGAAACTGCTGAATTTCAAAAGTCAAAAATCTTTGCCTGTTGGAAATTTCCAGTGTGGAAAGTAAAAAAATATGGCAGAAGAAAATCAGAAATGTTTGTCTTTTGAAATTCAAAAATGTTCATGTATTTTATTCCCAAAAAGTTCTGAGATTAATGTCAAAATTTTGGATTTTTTTCTATCAAATTTGTGACTTTTCAGCCCAATTTCAGTTTCCCAGTTTCCCTGTGAGACTCTTACCGCCCACAGCAAAGACGGCTGCAGCCAGCTGGAAGATGCTGTAGATGAGAGGGAAGGCAAACATGACCTCCAGCTCTGCAGGGGTGAAAGACAACTGGACAATGGTGCTGCACAACTGGGAGTTCTGGAAACCAGTTTCAAGCGCAATTGTTCGACATCTGAGAAAAAGAATAAACAATGAGCAACCTCAAAAATATTAAAACCTGTCATTACTGGGTTGAACAGGAGTAGTTCTCGCTCACCTGTACCAGGGCTGACCCACGAACCGGGCCAAAAGGAAACCAAGGAAGAACCCAATGAAGGGGTAGATTGTTCCAATTATCCACAAGGACGGCGCAATGTTCCAGGAGGATCGGTAGAGGACGCCTCCAACCACGGCGATGATGATGATCAGAGCAAAACCGGTGATGGAACCCACCTGTTGAAAACCGTCACCAGAAAAATTCACCAAGTCTGTCCAGCAATTTCCAAATAGATCATCAAAGAGGAAATCTTAAACGTTCCCACCTTCAGGATCTTTTTCGCAAATCGAGGCCACCTGGTTTTCACAAAAATCCCGATTGAAATGGGTATCAGAAGGGCTGCGAGTGTGATTCCTGAGCAAACACAGACAAAAGGTCGGAAACAAATAACAACGCATTCAAAATGTGAGTGAGATCCGTGAGCGTACCGATGCTGTCGAACGGGATCTTTATGGTGTCGCTGGACGTCCAGACGCTGGTGTAAACGAACAGGCAGAGCGGCATCATGCCCAAAGCCAAGATGGAGGAGCAGGTCGTCATGCTGATACTGCGGAGGCGGAAAGCGGAGATCACGTTTAGACACAATGAGACGACTTCATAAACTGAGGAGAAAAAGTTCAGCACTTCACTGAAAAATGTTGGCACTGAAGAACTAAGGAGTAAATATCAAACTGATGATTTTTGTCTAATCGATTATAAATTGGCTCAAGTTCACAGTGAAGGGTTGAAGTAAAAAAAAACCCAGAAGCAACCAGGAACACAGAATACAGAAACTCAGACCACAAATAATTATTCCTGCTTCGTTTTGGCGCCCGCTCTACCATGGCGCCCCATGTGTCCCATGCAGTGAATAACCACTTTCTGACCACTGGTTCCAACTTCAAACCTTCTCCATGTTTAGAACCAGACGCAGCATCAGGATTTATGGTCAAAAGGTCTAAAAACACAATAAATGCACTGAAAATATAGAATAAAGTTCCAACTTAAAAAAATATAGTTCCTTTGTTACATGTAATTGAGATATATTTGTCAAACTTACTTTACTTCTGTTTGTTTAACATGACAACTTAACATATTTACTTTATAAACATAATTTGATTACTTTTAAAAATTTAGATCACCTGTTTTCTTGTTTCAGTGTAGCTATAAAACTGCACAGGAAATGAGAATACATTTAAATAAAAGTGTAGAAGTAAAAAATAAGTTCAGAGTGCAAATATTCTATTAATTAAGACTAATACTAATAACATTTCAGTTATGAGACATTTTGCCCTTGTTGTAAGTGAAATAACCTGCCGGTAGGAATAGTTTCTAAAATACCAGAGATTTGTGCACTTAAAGCTGTCGTGTCTTTAAAAAAATTTTTTTTTTTTTTTTATGTATTTGTTGAAACAGTCACCATGAGATCATGACAGTAAATTATGAGACAGATAATCTGTGAAACAAAATAGACCCAACTAGAAACAACCAATCAAAGCCTTAGCTCTGTTGATCCACTCCCTGTTCTGAATGCTAAGGCTAGTTAGCATAGCCAATGTTAACGGCTGATAAACAATTTTCCTGTAACTGTAAGTTGCTTTTCTACCATTAGCACATTTAGGACTATATGAGGATGATTGACAGCACTAAGGACCGCCTCCTGGCTCTGATTGGTTGTGTTAGACCAGGAATGGAAATCTCTCTAGATGACAAAAGTGTCTCACAGAGAAAGTGGAAAACATGAAACTGCCTGCAGTGAACCACCACCCTCCACTGTGAAGAGAGAAATGCCAATCTGAACAAATATTAACATGAATTCAATATTTTGAAGCAAGGCTGAAGTGCTGAAGTAAAAGTAGCCATCCAGGAAATGAGCCAAGAGTGAAAAAGTATTTGGTAAAATTTCTACTAGAGTACTGAGTAGCTGATCAAATTATCAACCATTTAATATTTAAAAATGGACCATCAGATGTACCAAAACATTAAGTTCAGTGGAAAGTTAGGTATTTTAACAAAAAAAAATGACAATAATTCATATAAGTAAAAACAAATTACAAATTCAAGCAAACTAATTTTTTTCTTTCAATATAAAACTTATGAAACTTTAACAAAATCTACAGGTGTGTGTCTGGTGGATCTTTGTTTAAAACATGTTTGTTTTTTATTCGGTGGGTAGAAAATCTAGAAATTTCAGTCCAGTAAGAGTTGAAATACTTCATGATAAAATTACTCTGGCAGTCTAATTTAATCTAGAAATAAGCTCAAATGAAAGTAAACTGGGATGTTTCCCACCTCAGGTCCATGTCTCCGTCCAGCCAGTAGCAGATGATGTTGGAGCTGGATCCTCCTGGACAGCAGCCCATGACGATGATGACGATGGCCTGCACCGGAAGCACCCCGAAAGCCAAAGACAGCGCGAAGGCCGTGAATGGCATGATGCCGAACTGGCAGAGGAAGCCGATGAAGATGCCCCAGGGCCGCCTGACGTGGCTCCACAGCTTGGAGGCGTCCACGGTGCAGCCCATGGCGAACATGACCAGCGCCAGCATCACCGTCAGCACCGTGCTCAGCACCACGCCCAGGATGGCGTTGAAGCTGCTGGGGGGGACGAGGCAGTCCGGCCCGGAGCAGATAGTGGCGAAATTGTTGCAGCTCATTGTGGATAACGAGGCGGTTAGATCCCAGTCCAGAGGAAGATGAAGAAAGTGAGGGGAAGACTCCTCTTCTCTGCTCTTTATGCCCACAGCTCAGAGAAATAAAGCTGGGAGGGATGATCAAGGAAGAAAAAGATAAAAAATTAACCAATACCTGCAGTTTTATGGGGTCAGTGTTCAGAGGATGGTGGATATAAAAAGAAATCCAACTGAAACATAGAATGTGATTGCCTGCAACCTTTTATTGCCTGGGGTAATTAAAACTTTATTGGGCAACTTTGCTGCAGCATCATCATCCTCAGCTGCCAGCAGATGCTTTGCACATTTTAGCCACAAGGGATTACGATGGGGAGTTAGATTAAAAAGAGGAATACATTTCTGCATAAAAAAAAAAACAGAAATTTGAGATTATACTCAGAAATATTCAAGAAAAAAAAACATGGACATTTTTAATTTGAAATACTCAGAAATTTAGGATTTGTCTTAGAAAATATTTGCAAATACGTAGAAATTTCTGTTTGAAGTTTAAAAAAGGTCAAAGATTGAGAGTGTTTCCAGGATTTGGGAGAAAAAAACTTTGAAATTTCTCAATTTGAAAAGTTGATAATTTGCTAAAAATGTCAGAAAATTTTTGATTATTAGCGATCAATTTGCTTGTTGATGTATTTGATAGTCCAAACTAAGGACAAACAAAATTTTTGACAAACAATTTTGGGATGACTCTCAGAAAATTCCTGGAAAAATATGGAAATTCCTGAATTCAATGTTGAAAAGTTTTGACTTTTGAAAACTTCAAAAAGTATTTATGTTTTACTTTTGGAAAAATTCCAAGTTTTTCTCCCTAGAAAATGACTGAAATTATTTTAAAAATGTCTTTTTGGCAAAAATGTACTCCTCTTTCTTATTTTTTTAATCTACAATTGCTGAAACATGCCTTTGTAAAGAGTAGCATGACTTTGAACATTTAATAGCTTAATGTTATGGTTTTATTTTATGGTTACATTTTTTACGGTAGGTGTGTTGTTCAATCAAGATATTTTCATATGTAGAAATGATTAACGTTTGTTTTTACAAGATTTGGTGAGAAAAAAGTTTAAAGTCCATCAAAACACAAAGAGCAGACTCAGCTTGAGGAATTGTTGGATTTTCTACTCAATCCTCTGGGATTTGGTTCGTTTGTCCTGTAAAATGGAATAAGAGAAAAACTTTTTTTTGGAAACTTATTGCGACTAATAGGAAAATCATTACTCAGCAGATTTCTTTTTCTAAGTTCCCTACTCCTCCCTTCCTGTTCAAATCATCAAAACATGTGACTTCATCACTAATAACTTATTGCTGTGATACTACAGTGTTTACAACATTCCTAAAAATTATAAAAATCCCCATAGATGAAAATATTTTGGCATAACCGCCCAGTCCTGTAAAACAAAGCTTTACAGCATGAAAACCATTCAAGGTTTAAACACGACATAAATGGAAATTTGGACTGAACTGAAATTTTATTACATTTGACATAATCAGAGTTAAAGTTCTGATCTGTTTTTTGGATTTTACCTCAACATTTTGAGCCCACACTGGTGATTTCACACACACTAGATTTGCTCATGTTAAATTGTCAAAAAGGTTTGGATTTAAAATTATTTTGTGCCCGGTTTTATCTCAATGTGTGCAGTTTATATCTCTAAACATTGGAATTGTGTTTGCTTTTGATGTAGAAATAAAAGTTTCTGTGCAAACAAAAGACTTGAATTTACTCCTATTTTAAAACTAATTCAAAAGAAAATGTTCAACATGTAAATAACACATGACCATCAAACAGTTCAGTTGCTGTTTCATTTTCTAAATGTGGCATTTTTCAGCTGCAGTTTTAATTTTTATATCACTTTATATTCAAATAAGTACCAAATACAAAGAAGCTTTTAAAACACTTTTTTGAACTTAATGAACATTCAGGATTTCTTTCTTTTTATCTGTAAAACAATAAAAGTTATTTTTGTTTTGACAAAAGTGAGATTTTTAAAAGCCAAATTAAAGGGCAGAAATCATTTATCAGAGCTAGAAAATGTATAAATCTCAAATGCATGTAAGTAAATAAAATCAAAAATCAAAAATTGAGTCAGTCCCAACAAAACAGGACAGCATTTCTACCATGTATGGCTGAAATCTCTCAGAGAAATCATAAAACAAGCAAAACAAATTGCAGTTTTAATGAAAATGTGTTAATTTAGTGTCTGGCAACAGAAAAAGAAACATAAATATCAAATTAATTGCAAGGACAAGCGATGCTTTTGCAGCCAATGTGGCTGAGCTCAAAAGTTTTAGTTAAATAATTGGACTAAAAACAAACATAGTTATGTTTGCAGTGATATAACTGTTTTTTTTTTCCATCCTCCCATAACAATTTCCAGTTTCACAAGACACTAAAACAATAAAAGGAAAAAAACATCCAAGAAAGAGTTTTATAGATGTTCAATAAGCTACATGTGCCAGGATGTGCCAGGTGTGGAAACAATAAAAACATTCAATAAAACTTATATAAAAACATTAAAACACTTCTGCAAATTCAAGTGCGCCAAAGTTTTAGTCAGATGTTTAAGGGAAACCACAATCTTAATGAATCTACAGAATGTTCCTACCTTCATGAGCAGCTGCCCCGGTCTGAAGGAGAGATGCCTAACTGTGTAGTTAAAGGACAACCAGTCAAGCAATATCTGAAAAGTTCTTTAAAGTCATTAAAACAACATGTAGCTGCAGGTACAGAACACAATCCATCTCATTAACAAACCCATTCCATAAATTAAACAAGTTATATGCATGAATAGCAAACAATCTGATGTTTACGAGTCTTTATTTATCTTAATTATAGTTATTTTTTGCTTACAGTGACAGAAGACGTAACATTACAGTCAGAATTTTACAACCCGAACCCTAACCCCTAACCCCGAACCCGAACTCTAAACACATATCATAATTAATGAATATGTCTGCAGGTATAAACAAAATGGAAGATGATTTTTATTAAATAAGGATGATTCAGTCGACAGTTCTTGGTTTCATTTTGCTGTAATTTGGCTGAAAATGACAAAACGGAGAAATGATCATGTTCTGTAGCCACAAATTGTCCTCAAGTAAGACTAGAAATACTTCAACATATTTTTACTCAGGTTAAACGTGATGTAAACAAACAAAAAAATTACGTTGTGTTCAAATTCCGGCATTTTAGGGACTAAATTAACACAAAAAAATATAAAATACTTTTCTAAATAATGTTTTCAATTACACACTCAGTGTGTATTGTGTGTAATAAAGTTTTATTGTGCATTTCATGGTTCAACATACAGAAAATGCAATTAAAACAACAAAGCTTGGAAACAAACAAGAAGTCTCACTTTGACATTAAGTATTGGTGTGCATCTGAATCTTAAGCGTTTTTGGTTAAAACCAGTTTTTTTTTAAGTAGAGATGACGGCTCCTCTCTGGAGGGGAAACGTTTGCACACTCACGGCTGTGTGCATCGTTTAACCGGCCGCCATGACACGCTCACTCAAAATGTGCTTCTTCAACTCGCACTTTGGTCTCACCTGTTTAAAAGTCAGTGACTCGGGCTGGCGTTGCCGTGGTTACCCAGGGTTTTAAATGGACAAGCCATTAAGATTGTGACAGGAACATAAAATCCATAGAGTTATTGCTGGAGGAGGAGGGGGGGATGTTTTACTGGCACGCGACTTCAACAAGAATATGGCGACGGCTTCCCCAACTTCACATCATTTGCAGTAAAAACTACAATTAAAGAACAATTACAAAGCTTTCTGTGTCAACCTGTTGGTTTAATAAACTGTTGCTCAACATCTAGTCAGACCCACAGAAGAAGGAAGT
The DNA here is from genome assembly GCA_922788865.1 of Poeciliopsis turneri. NCBI lineage: Eukaryota > Metazoa > Chordata > Actinopteri > Cyprinodontiformes > Poeciliidae > Poeciliopsis > Poeciliopsis turneri. The sequence goes on from CAKLNU010000796.1 coordinate 238,552, forward strand.
TCCTACTCAACTGGAATCAAATTAGCCTTTTAGTAATTTTAGCATTTTTTTTTTATTTTTTACAATGAATATCATATTTTGTCGGACAACAGTTACAATCATTTTCACCGTCCGTTGTTAAGCTTTTCAGAATTGTTACATTCACAAGAAAGCTACCAAAATAAAAGCACATAACCTCAACAGTATAAACAAAGATAACTTTACTCAGTTGACCTTTACCATTTTAATTTTATTGTTGGTAAAGATGTCATGGCTCCACTACTACTCCCATAGGGTTGCGTACAGTGCATAAAATTTCCATTAAGCTTCTTAGTTTCCTTTTCAATGAAGTTGCCGCATTACATACGTCACAGCAAAACGTTAGTGAAAAGGTAAAATCAGATATAACCCAGAGTTGGTGATCATAGATGAGGGTTGGAACGTTGGTCAACTGATAAACCGAGAGCTTCATCTGTTCTTTCAACCACAACAGACCAACGCGCACCAATCCATCAATTATTCTCCATTTTTTCCTCATTTGTGAACAAGATGAGGAACAAGATACTCAGGATGCCTTCCGACTAGCCTGGTTTACTCCGCTTTAATCCGACTCCAGTCCGTTTGCCTAGAAAGTCCGGTTCGTTTGGGGAGATGTGAATGCACAGTTGAACTCTGATGTGGTTAAGTCTCGGACCGGTTGAAGTGATCTATTGAGTGGTTCGAATGCATATGTGAATGCCAAGTGGACTGGAGACCGCTCCAAAAGCAAGAAGTGGACTACACGCAGGGCATTCTGGGTAAATTACAACCAAAACAAACATGTTAGCCTAGCGCTAGCAGGAGAAATGGCTCATAATCATAAAACTGCTAAAATCTGATCCCACTCCATTTTTGTTTACATTTTGTGAAAAGGGAAGTTGAACTCAGTGTTTTCTTCAGAGATTTTTGTGTTGCTTCCTTCGGTGGCTCTTGGTGCAGCGCCCCCACAGGTGAGGAGGGGAACAGGTTTTTTGGCTAGTTTGGGTCGTTTGGTGCAGTGCAGTGTGAAAGCAAACCACAGCAGCTGAAAATGCAACAAATGTTGCAAACTTGGTTCCAACTGAAACGAGTTTACCAGACTATCAGGTGTGAAAACATCCTTAAACTGTTCCTGGTTGGGGCAGGACTTTGACACGCTCCTCTTTTATGGTTCAGGACAATGGAAAATCCTCATGGGCTGATTTTCATCCCTCCTTGATAAGAGTAATTTTTAGAAGTTCATCAAATACACTTAATTTTACAGTGTTTAAGTTACTCTAAAGATTTTATCCCAATAAATTTTTCCACATCAGTAAAAATCCCCTTTTATTTCTTTTCCTTTAAGTTTAATCCAGCCACATTTCAAACAGAGACCATAAAACATTCACATTGCTATACAATGTGAATGTTAAATAGATGAACCTCCAGAGGGGTCAAAGGTCAAGGTGTGTCAGCGGAAAGTCTCCATATCTTTCTTTACTTTTGTCTGCAGTCCTCTTGTTACCTGAGAGACAATCCAGTCAGTCTGATAAATTCCCAAAATGTTTTATCTCCTTTTTCTTGTTTTGTTGTGCAGCTCTGCCAGTGCAAAATGTGGGTGTATCAGGTCAGATTGTTATCTGAGGGCAGATCTCTAAAGATAACGTCAAAGCCAGCACACAAACCTTTGCACGCTGAGTTGCATAACAAAAGCAGAAGATACTTAAAGTTTACAGCAAACAGAATGAAGGACAGGTTCGATGAAGACGAAAAGATAAAAGCTGGTCACTCACATAAAATCTGATAAGACTGTTTTTGAGGAACGCTCAGGTCCCCTTCCTCATTCCTCTGAGTGACACACCAAACATGCCTTATGTTTCAGCAAATTCAGATACGCAATCAGGAGGTTTTATGATCCTTTACTACTGGGAATATTTCCATTACTAATTTACAAGAACTTAATTAAAAGTGTTATTAAAGTTTTACTAGGCTTTTAAAGTGGAAGACTGACAAACTCAAGGTTTTGGGGCCTCTGGATTCCATGATTCTTATGAGCTTAAATTTTATTTTATCAATCAGGTTTTTTTTACTTCCTGCCAAATCAGATCAATCAGTCTCTCCAGTTTTTTGCAAACAGATGCTAACTCCCACCTGCAGGTGGCAGTATTCCTTCTTTCCTCTCCACTGCTGCCTGAGGTTTAAAGAAAAAACAAAACCATTTACCCTCATACACAAGTGCAAATATCGCAAAATTCTTTACAAAGACTTTTAATTTATCTCCAGAAAATCAGTGATTTTAATCACAATAAAATCACAAAAACAAATCATTAACTTCTGGACGGTGTGAACAGATATTGAAATCATTAACTCATCGAATGCACAGCTAAGCACCTAGAAGAAAAGTTTTACTCTTGACCTAATTTGACCCAAATAGAGCGTATAAAAGAGACTTGGTCTGCCAGGAGTTATATTTAGAAAATTAGGTCCAATAAAGGAGAGCATTGAGTTATTATTCAATAAGATTAGCTACCATGACTACCAGATGATGCTCAGCTCCACCAGGTGACTCTGAATCCATCCAATCACTGAACGGACGTTTAAAACCAAACACACCGAAGTTACTATGTTTAGAACAATCTAGAGTCAACGCACAGCTTCAGTTACTACAGCTGGGAACTAAAGATCAGGCTGAACTCTGACCTGAACCATCAGAGCCACATAAAGACAGTTACAAAGTCGGCCTTCTGTCACCTCAAGAACATTTCCAGGATGATAGGACTAACGTCTCAGCCAGATCTAGAGAAACTCCTCCAGTAGATGAGCAGACGTTAAAATATTCCTGTCAGCTTAGCAGTAAAATACGTTAAAGATCTGCTGGTTCTGCTCTGCTCTGCAGCAGAACCAGAACCAAACATGCAGAAGCAGCATTCAGCTTCTATGCACAACAAACGTCTAGAAAACTGCAAAACAGACCAAACACTGAGTCACTTAGTTGCTTTCAAACCATAACAAACATTGACCAAAATATTGGATTTATTAGTGACTATTTTTATATGTAAAGATGTAAAGATAAAAATATGCCTTCATGTTTTTAACTTTTGTTTACTAATGTTACATAAAGCACTACCCAAGTTTTATGTGGTCATATAAAGCTTATGAAACACATAACTTAACTTCACCCCTGAATGGTGATTGGTTGTTATTTTGCACATTACTTCTAGGTGAAGTGCTTAGGTTTTTATATTTCCTTTTAATTGTGGTTTTATGAACATTATTTTTGGACATTGGCTGCTAAGTTGTGAAACTGCCTCTGCTTTACATGAATAACCCAAAGAGAACTTTGCTGTCTGGGTTAAACATTAAAAGGGTTTAGTGTGATGCATGTTCATCCAGTCTTAAACACAGCATTTCACCATCAGCTAAAATATGATTATGTCCTTAACCTCCAATCCAACAGGGCAGAGAACGAAAGATAGATGTTTCTATTTGGAGAAACCTGCACTTTGTATCCTCGAGAAACTTACAGTTATAAAATACAAGAGGAAACTTACGCAGTGTAATAAAACAGAGAGCAACAACTAAAACAACATCTCATGAAGCCATTTTTGAATATTTGATCAATTTGATCAATCATCAGTACTTGAGTAGATTTTTTTTTTACTAAATACTCTTTTATTCTTGGACTGCAACATAAAAATATGCTGCAGTCCAAGAATAAAAGAATAAAAGTCGTGCTTCTTTTACTTGAGTACAATTTCTGCCACCGCTGATTATATCAGACAGGACATTAATAAGATTTTTAATTCAAGGAAATGTGAAAAGCAATCCATCAAATACCAAACAGAACATTTAAAGATTTTATTAGAAAGAAAAGCAGCAGCAGACATGTATAATTTAGGACAGATTGCAGAAAAAACCCTCTGCAAGGTCATGATTCAGTCAAAGTCTGGTGTTTTATCAGCTTTTTGACGTCTCGCTCAGCCTGATGCTTCCTGTCACATGAGTGATGAAGCATCTCAGCAGATGGATTCCCCAATAATTAACAGAGCTGTGAGAAAAGAAAGGAATGTAAAGTTACATTGAGTTCAGTCTTTATGTTGACTTATTAAGTCATTTCCATGAACTCAGAAGGTGGAACCCTGAAGTGGGTAAATGCAGCACCAGGACAGTTTATGGTGAACACATACAGTCAGAAATATCTATATTTTAATAGACAAGTAATCCTGGTAAAACAAAATTTAAGACTTGTGATTAACATATTTAGGCCAACTTCCTTTTTTACATGAATTTAAATAATTTCAAGTCCATAATTTTAGATACATAAATTTAAGACTTTTTAAGGATGCTTGGAAACCCGTATATTCTGGATATTTACTGCCTGCGTCATTCAATCAATCCCTCTCCATCGCTGGTAATGCAGTCTGTGCCATTTATGAAGCATTATCTGTGCCCTTTGACCTTTTGATTGACTGTCAGATGCTTCTGTAACTGTCTGATGACAACACTTATTCTACCTGGAGGACATTCAAGACCTGATTCCCCCTGGCTGGCCTGCATGTGGACCAAATTACATTCTGCACAGCATGTTTATTAGAAATACAAATGGAAATTTTGCAGAATTGATGAACATCTTTAGTAGTCTTACTAATGTTGCAGCAGCTGGAAAGTGTGTGTATGTGTGTGTGTGTGTGTGTGTGTGTGAGGAGAGGAAGTAAAAGCATCACCTGATCAGAAAGGGTTGGGGGAAGCAGCTGGTCTGAGTTTTGATCACATCCTGAAGATTCAGCAGGTTTCTCAGCAGCGCCCCCTGTCCACATTTATCCATCTTCGTCACCACCATCTAAACCGCAACAAGTTCAGTAGAACAAAATACACATTAAAAATTAGTCAGGCAATAATAACAGATTAACTGTTAAATTAAAAAATAATGAAAGTTTGCTGTAAGAGCTTAAAACAATAAACATTTTTACTTTTTAATTTATTATAATTTCCAAATCAAAATTAGTCCTTGATATTTTTAATGATTCTATTGTTGCACTGTCTCCCCACTAGATGGCAGACTATGCAGCGATAAAGTCAATGAAGTTTCCCCAACTACTGCTGTCCAATGTAGAAAACATTTAATTATTATGATGAACAAACATTCTTAATTGCATGAATGTTCAACTCTTGACACATGTTATCTGACTAAACCTGGAATCAAAGGGATCTTTTGCAGTTGTGATGTTGCATGAACTGCTATTTTAACAACAACTGTCAGTTCCATGTCTGATGCATAAGAAAGTGGCTTCTGAAACTTAACGTATAGATCCATATTCTCCATCACTGCTTGGTCTAACTGCTTCCTGCTGCCGTCCCAATCTGTCGCAGAGCTTGATGACCCGACAGCGTGAATAATTGAACACTGACTCCCTCCAGAGTGCCGGTGCTTCGTTATTCCGTCGCAGCGGGGCGGTTCTGGATGTTTTTAAATAGCTGAGTGGGAACGTTCAGCATTAATTCACTGTGGACACAATGAGCATCTGGGAGAAGGATGAGAGGAAGTTTAAAAGAAGGGAAAAAGGGGTCAAAGCCCCATGAAACTCTGCAAGGTCCAACATCGGACAGTTTGGACTCAGACGTTTCCAGAGATGGTTTATGGATTTTTATGGATGCAAATCTTTTATGTTCTCTGTATTAGATTGAAACACATTGATTTCAGAGTGGAAGAACCGCGGTCTTGGTTCTGTTGGACTCTGTTGACCACAGTTTAAGAGCTGAGTCGGACTCTCTGGTCCAGTACTGGACTGGTTTGAGTCTTATACAAAGAATAGGGACTTCTTTGTGTCAACAGGTAACTTCTATCGATGTTTAAACAATAAATGTGTAGAGGTGCCACAACTTTCCCAGCTGAACAGAAACGAAACTCAGGTTATATTTGGACCTAAAGAGAAACAATGTAGAGTTTAGAAATGAGCAATCAGGCCTGAAATCTGGGTGCAGTGATGAACTCTGACCTGAACCTTCAGAGCCACATAAAGACAGTTAAAAAGTTCCCCTTTGTTTCGTATTAACTAGAATACTGATCAATGTATTTTTATTGTATTATGTTTTTATGGCTTACAAATACACTTTCCTTGACTTATGTTGCAGCTAAATGTTAGGTGTTTGTTTAATTTAACTCCAAAGGATGAAAATGTGAGATTTTTACCACATATGGACATCTGGTCTCCTCACACATCTCCAGGGCGATCCGGTCGGTTTTCTGCAGACCAACACTGCCGTCCACCAGGAGGAACGTCCTCACCAGACTGGAAGAAACAAACTTCAGCAAATTAATCAGATCACTCACCAGAAATAAAATAAAACTGATTAAATCACTTCTTTCAGAAACAAAAAGCAAATACAAATAAATTCTCACAACATAAACAGCAATGAGCTGCAGCTAAACGTGAGAAGCTCAGCAGCACCACCTGGTGGATAAATCCACAAATACTGAGTGATGAAATAAAATATCTATCACGCAAGGAATAAGATATCTCAGGTTTGTTCGACACAATATTTGGACGTACATGTTAAGAGGAGCCCTTACTTTTTCCTGGTGTAAAGATAAGGCTCCACCATGTCAACAAAGTCTTTGGGCGCTCTGTGTCCGTAACCCGGCATGTCCACCAAGGTGAACGCTTTGCCCACTTTGAAGAAGTTCATCTTCTTGGTGTGGCCCTGAAGGAGGGAGAACAAAACGCTTAAAAGCTCAAAATAAGAATTTATTTACATCCAACCTTCGTTTCATTTTGTTATTTTGTTGCTACAGCAGCAATTTCTTTTCTAATGTTTACTGATTTACTGTATTTTATGAGTTATTATGTTTGATGTAAAGCACTTTGAGCTGCCTTGATGTTGAAATATTCTATACAAATAAACTTGGTTGATTGATGGATTAAAAACAGTAGCAATTCAAGACTTGAAACAATGACACTGTTGACAGGACAGGATATCCATTGTGTGTTTTTTCCTTTGTTTTTTCGAAAGCTTTCAGTGAAATACGACAAATTTGATTAGATCGCTAACTTACATCGATCTAAGAGTCAAATGAGTCAGCAGTGGCAGTTCATTGCCAGACAGAAGTAACCAGCCACACACAGTGAAGTTTAAACTCACTGGAGTTTTAGAGACTCGGACTTCCACCTCTGGAGTCAGAGAAAACAGAGCTTTGATGAGCGACGACTTCCCAACGTTGCTCCTGCCGATGAAACACACCTGAAAACACAAACGGAGGTGAATCACTTCAACTGTGCGCTGCACAATTACCAAAAAGCCCTGCTGATGTATTTTTGTGGTTTTTACTCCCATCAGAGTACCGACTCTGGATACGATTTGGACTCATCTGACTCGCCGACAGCTCGCAGACGGATGGAGCGGGAACTGACCCGGCATGCTGTCCACTCTGAACGATGCTAAATCGGCACATTTATCTTCAGCTGCCTGCGCCTGCTTACTAATGCATGAGGCTGCAGGGACTGGAGAGATATTATGGTAGATTTTTTTACAGACGTGGTCTATTTTTCAAGAAGACGATAAGACGTTTCGCTCTTCTGTTCATCTGCTGTCCAGCTGTGCTGGTTTTTATGCTCTGACATAATTTGCAGCTTCACTGATTTATTTACAGACATGATTCAAAAGAAAAATCAATCCTGGACCTGAATTATTAATCTCTCTTAGCTATAAGAGAGATTGAAAGTTGCATCAGTAACTGGTTGAAAGCTACACCACCACTACTCACAATGTTAAAATGTGACAATAATACAATTTTTTTGTTTTTACTAAAATGTATGACATCATATTACAGCCATTTCATATCTAAAACAAGAGACAACATTTTTGCACAAAAATTTCAGAAATTTTCTGAAACAAAAGGAAAATTTCTGAGTTTGAAAAGTTTGAAATTTGTTAGAAAAATTCCAAAAAATTCAGAGTTAATCTAAAAAAAGTTTAGATTAATGAAAAAAAAATGAAATTTTCTAGAAAAAACTTGGAAATTTTCTGAGTTTCAAAAGCTAAACATTTGTAATATTTTTTCTCAAAAATTTCTGAGGTTAATCTCAGAATTTGAGTTTTTTGGCAGAAACTTTAGAAGCTTCAGAGCTTCTGCCTCAAACAGCAGCCAATCCCTACAAATCCTCCACTCAGCTCCTGTAGACTAGCCATCAGTAACTAGCAAACACATGGTGGAACTGTGCATCTGCTAATCTCTTTATACAAGCTGCTTCACTGGTAAAAACACTGTTGAAGAGGAGTGGTGAGATGACTTCCTGAAGAAAAAGCAGAAGTTTTTAAAGAGACAGTTTAAAGGTGTTAAATTAGGATGTAAAATTTCTTTTTAGTTATATTTGATATATGCAGCATTTTTATAACAACTGAAGGTAACAGTTACTTGATTAGGCTATAAATGGCACTATGTGCCTAGAAAACACAGAATGCTGCTCCGTTAAAGGTTGATACATTTAAAAACGCTGAGGTGGCGTGCCAACCTCTGGCTGCTTCAGAGCGGGAGCGTGGTCCATCCTCTCTGCAGAGATGAAGTAATCGATCCGGTGAGTCGGTGAAGAACAGAAGAGCTTCTCCGCCTCCATCATGTCTTCCACCGAGGGATGAAACAGCTGAAACGGCATCCTGTCCACTGACCTGAAAAATGACTTTGGCTGATTAACAAACGTCACCCAGCTGAGAGTTTGGGTTGAATGTATCACAGAAGCTCATCTGAGCACCTGTCCAGGTGCGCCTCCAGGCCGCTGAAGGGGTACAGGAGGCTCTGCATCTTCTTGGGAGGAAGTGAGGTTGCTTTTCGAAGCGAGGACAGTTTGTGGACATATCGACTGGAGAGGTGAATTGGAGCTCTGGACTGAAGCCACAGAGCGACCTGGAGACAAAAGGTCATCCTTAGCTGACCTCAGATCTGCCTGCACACTGAGGGAAACACAGATCAGTGTTTACAAGCCTGTTACAATAAAAGTCAGGCTAAAATATAGTATTTGATGCTATTAGTACATTTTATTAAACGATCAAAGTGTATTTCCTCATCACAATCAAGCAAGTAGAATATTTAAACCACCCAGTTTCTACTAGACATTAATTTCTCCAACATTAATCAATCAAATAAATTCACTGACGTTTCTGTGAACAATATTAACTCCAATGCTACTTTCATTCACTGTTACTGTCTTATATTTCCTGGTTCTGAGACTCTTCTGATACAAAATGCTATTTTCATAAGATTACATATTATACACCTACATTTTACCATTTTTACAAATGGTTTTCATAAATGCCATTAAGTTCAGTCCTCATAAATTAAAAATATAGCCTTTTTTCTGAATTTTGTGTCACTGTTTGCACTGAAAAAATGAGGACGTTGTGATTTCTGATCAATTTTAAATCTACCTTGATATCTTATGTAATTAGCCAAAACATCTCGTCTAATGTCGTCCATTTTAAGGTTTAATTTCATCCTGATTTCACACAGACACGTCTATTAGTGACTAATTAGTTAATTTGTACATTTCGACGCCACGTGTTTAAACTGCAGCACCGTTACATTTTAAAAGCTTCTCTCATCTCTCATTGTTCTGTTAGACCTGCTTTATTCTAACATAGCAATGTCAGCATAACATAATAACAGAAAACAAAAAAAACACACAATTAAATCCCTTATTTGAACAGTTCGGTAACAAAACACAGATAATATACACAGCGAAGCGAAAACTTACGACTGAAAGCCTTTGTGCCATCAAAAAGATAAACTCCCTTGTCGATATTTGTCCCTCTTTAAGGCATAATTCAGGAACAACAACAAAAAAGAAGAAAAATGTTTTTAAAGCATGTAGTTTTCACTCTTCCCTGTCATTACTGCTCCATGTTTACAAATGACTCTTCTTCTTCGTCGCTTTTTCCCGGTGGCTCCTTATCGCCACCTCCTGGTCGAAAGTGTTAACACACTTTAGAGAAAGTTCAATCCCCCTCTTTTGAGATTGGATTCCTCTTTGTCCACAAAAAAAAAAAAAAAAAACAAAAAACATTTTTAATTCAAGCTGAAAAAAAAAAAAAAAATAATAATAATAATAATAATAAAAAAAGCAGCAGACACTTATTTTTTACCTTTGGATTTATTTTAATGGATAAATCACTCAGACATACTTTAATTACATATGTTTTAAAATTCCTGCTAATTCTAATACATTGCTTTATCATCTTAAAACATATTAACTATATGTCTACAGCACAACATATATGTTTTTAGAAATTTGAGAAAAAATGATCAAATTATGATATTAATTTATAGTATCACAATTTGAATAGAACAGAATAGAAACAGCCACAAAGGGGATATTTAACAGCAACAACAAATATAAAGGTTCACACAAAAAGATACTTAGTGTTAAAAACAATATATATAAGAAATAATATTAACAATAATAATACATACTGTACATATTTTACAATGCCTTGCTAAAGTAGTTATAAACGTTTTGTCATATTATAAACACAAACATTCAATTTATTTCTCTTTTATGTGACACACTCATTCAAGTATTTTCAGATGTCTAGTCAAAGTCCAGTCCTAAGCTTGACATCTTTTGCAAATATTTTTTTCACTTCAAGTCTAGTTGTAAAACTAGACACCAGAATGTCAGCAAGGTTCTCCGCATTTGTACTGCAGGTCAAATTAATCCCAATTGCATTTTATTAGTGCAGTCTGAAATTAACTTTGAGGCTTTTCTGATTCTTACGGAAGACGAATAGTGCCACTAAAAAAATTACTATTTCTCAGACTTTTCACTTTTGATCTCAGAATTTTGTTTTTGTCTCAGAATTTTCATGTTTTTCTCAGAATTGTATCAGAATTCTCAAAATTTTCTTAAAATTTTTGCATTTCTTCCCCAATATTTAGATTGTTTTCTCATAATGTAGACTTTTTATCTGAATTCTGACATGTTGTCTCAGCACTAAGGAGTGAAATCTAGAAAAATCCATGTTCTGAAAAATTACACAAGATTGTTTTAAAATAAATCTACAAAAAACTTTAAAAAATACAGGGAGCTGAGTCATGACATGTTTTTTAAAAACAAAATAATTTTTTAAGCACAAAAAAAAAACAGATTACAGATTTTTCCCACCTGTTTCTCATGCATTTTGCCAAACTGAGACCAAGTGATGAAATCTTTGCTCTAATCTAACATGGCGTGGGTCTTTGGAGCCTAATTTACGACGGGAGTCCTGTTTTAGATCCCGCTCCATCCTTCATGTTGATGCATGGCTGCAGGAGAGGCAGAAGCTTCCAGCCATCCCGTTTTCTGGAACGTGAGCCACTTCCATCCTGGGGGAAAGGTACCGCTCCGCCCCGTCCCAGACGGCCTCCATCACCCGTTCTGGGGATTATGGAGGATTACAGCGCTGATGTGGAAGAGGAGCGCGCCAAAGAAACGTCTCCATAAATCTGGTTATAGGAGGTGGCGGAGATAGGAGCAGCTGCTGACCTTCTTCTTCCTTTGGATTCCTTCCCAAACATTCCCAAACATCCTTATCATTTTCTTTTTTCTCTGAATATCTTGTTTTATCAATAGTTGGTGAAGATTTTAAAGCAGGGGTGTTCAAAGTGTGGCTCAGGGGCCATTTGTGGCCCTCAGAATATTTCAGGCGGTACTTGATCACGTCTTAAGAATTCATTTGCAAATTGAAAATAATATTAGCACAAAATTTTCTATGCCAGACCCTTTAAAGGAGATAAAATGCAAAACACAAAGTATTAATCTTGGTTTCTGCTTTTAATTTAATTTACGTTTAAGTAAAAACAGGGAAGAAAAATCTCCAGTGACTTTTACTAAAATACAGATTTAATGTAATAAACTTCACAGACTAAAGCAAGAGTCAGAAAATCCTGTTCTTGTTGCTGGAAAGACAAAAAAGGGAAAAACGAGGAAAAATAAATAATCAACCTGAAAACTTTAGAAAATGGTTTGCCTGTTTATTTTTGTGGTAAATCTACAATAATTTGTGCATCACTCGTCTACAGAAATCTGAGTGCTTTGCTTATTCGGGTGATTAGGTGCATACTAATATAAAAAAAATAAATAAAAAAGAAAAATTATGAGAATATTATATAACTAACATGAGAATAAAGTCATAGTCTTTATTCATGACTTTACTCTCATAATTCAATTTTTTATCGGCTTCCTTTTTTACTTTTATTAATGCAAATAAGACATTTTTTATGAAAATAAAGTTGAAATAAAATGAGAATTAAGTCACGATGTTAGTAGTATAAAGATCAATTTTTTAAAATTTTCTTAGTTTGGCTTGTAATTTAGCAGTTACAGATAAAAAGAAATCTATATATAATTTTTGCGATTATAATCACAAAGAAAAACACTAAAAGTTTTTCAACTTGACATTTTTTGGCCTCCAGACCAAAAATGTTTGAACGTCAGTTTTAACAGACATAACTGATGTAATTCGTAAAAACGTCCACATGGTGGCGGTGCAGGCCACTGAAAGCATCCCGGATGAAGCGACCATCGGCCTTCACCACTTCGTGCCTCCTGCTGCTCCGTCTGGCTTTCATGACCTGAAATGATTCATACTATGTTCACTGAACAAATTAATTCACAGATAAGCTGTTACTGCTCTCATATCCTTTAGAAACACAGTCACATCGACCGACATTATGTCACACCATATGACATTTTCATCAGTTTTGCTAACTTATTAGCAAACTAAGAGCAGCTAGCGCTAGCCGGTAGTTAACTCATAATTAGCCATTTAGCAACGATTATTTGTGAGAATTAATACATAAACTCTGCAAGAGAATCACATTTTGATGTAAATAAAGTCACACAAAACATTGAGAACTATCGGTGGTGTTGGATTCAAAGTTTTTTGACTAAAAATAAAAAAGGATGGCAATCCAAAACAGTTATTGTTGGTCCTTTTCATATTCGGGGTGTCCAAATTATTGCCTGTTTAAAATATAGTTTCACACCGCATGCAGAGTTGGATGGTAACAAGTTACATTTACTCAATTACACTTGAGAAATTTTTTCTATAAGTACTTATAGGAGTATTTGCACTTTTACTTGAGTAATGTTTTTTTTTTAAAGTATTGTTACTTTTACTTGAGTAAAATTTTAGCTTTGTAAGCTTTTGAAAGAAACTTGTTTGGAAAAACTGACTTTTTTTTTTTTAACTATTTTAATTTTTGTTCTTAAAATACCAAAATTCACACTTAATTTTATGTTTTAGTAAATGTCATTGTGTAAATTTTGAATATTAAATTACTGATCATTTGATCAGCTACGTAGTACTTGAGTTTACTTTTTACCATATTTTTACTCTTACTTGAGTAATATCTTGTATGGCTGCTTTTTTCCTTAACTTGAGTAAAAATATGTAAGTACTTTGACTTGATTACAGTTTTTGGGTCCTCTGCCCACCTCAGACTGTATGACAACCATCTTGCACACAAAATGTAATTTAGTCAGAACTTGTTTAGACATCAACACTTTATATGACTTTTGATGACACCATATTAATTTATATGCTTTGGAAAACTGTCAAATATTTAAAAGCTATTTGGAAAACAATCTTTTTCCTGTGCTGGACACATCTCTCCATATGACCTTTGTGATGTTTGGAGCTAAACACATTTTGGGTATTATTGTCAGAGGAACAACATTTAAACATATGTGCTTTTAAAAACAATTATTTTGAACAGTTTTGACATCGAGAAAACACGTGGCTCAGATGAAGTGACATGTTCAGATGAAACCAGGGAGCAGGAAGAAAACTGTGGAGGTGATTTCGCAAATTAAAGTCTTTGAGCTACATTAGTTTCCCCCTTTTTTATTGTCTGACAGCAAGGGGAACCTGCAGTTTTTTCTTCTCTGTCCACTGTTTACGAGGCTTTTAGCACCACAGGAGCACGGATGAAACCTTTAAACCCCCACGTCAGCGAGGTTTTTAAAAGGCACTTGTGTGAGAAACGAGACAGTGAGGGATTTATGGCCGGGCAGATAAATGAGGGACAGGAAGGAGGCGGAGGGCGGCCGTACATGGCAGCTCTCTCCCACGACTCCAGCAACCCATCCTTCACCACGAGCCGCGGGATCAAATGCCAAACAGATCAATCGTCCAGCAAGCAGACATCTGCAGCCTGGGCCACGATGGCATTTAGCTCCGCAGGGGGGCAAATCGATAATAAAAAGAGATATCAACCCTGCAAACAAGCTGCACAGCATTAAGCATCATCGCCATCTTTCTTTTTGTTGCTTTTCCCTTCGCTTTTCATTGTGGGATTCACTCTCTTTCAAAAAACAATTAAAAGTAAAAAAAAAAGTAAAATCAAATTATTTAATATTTAAAAATGACATCATCAGAGGGACCAAATTATAAAGTTAGGTGGAATATTTTGGTATTTTAAGGACAAAAAACTTTTACTTATTTTTTGTAAGTAACAAAAAATAACAAAATCAGACAAAAGTAAAAAAGAAATTAATTTCTTTCAATAAAAAACTTATAAAACTAAGTTTTTTAGTGTGTCTGGTGCGTTTTGGTTAAAACATGTTTGTTTTTCACTCAGTGGGCAGAAAATCAATTGTACTAAATTAAGAGTGGAAATATGTCATAATAAAACTACTAATGTAAGTAAAAATACTCCTAAAAGTAATTCATTTTAGTAAATGTAACTCAGTAAATGTAACTAGTAACGACCAAATCTGGCCGTTCCAGGTTTTCACCATGTCAGACTCAGTAAATCCAACCATAAAGCATCTTTTCCCATCAAACCTTTGAGTCTAAACTCACTGAGATCAGACGTTTTTAAAAGAATAAATGTTTAGAAAAACCGTCCAGCTGCTGCCACCCACACATGCCTCCACAACAATGATAATCAGCGAATTATCACAGCGCTGGACCTGTGTGACCTTTCAGAACCATTAAGCAGTTCATTTACATGCTAACCAGAGAGGCGCTGCTCCACCCCCCACGCCCAGCCTCTGATACCTCCCACCGCCGCCTGACAGCGCCACAATGACCCGCGCCCTCCGCCCCGCTCCTCCCTTTCTGCAGGATGAAGTGCAGAGGAGTTTATCAAGCCGAGAGGTCGACCCGTCAGCGCGCCTCACGCAGACACCCCGGGCTGTCACGCTCGCTCGCCGGCAGGCCGCGAAGACAACCGGAGTCTGACACAGAGGCCGGATTGGTTCTGCAGTCCATCTGCCGGAGCTGAAGGCTGTCAGGAGCAACACCTGTGGAAAACATCCTCCATGTCTGCAGCACAAAAACACCGAATCCTGCTAGCTGGTTCTCTACTGCAAACATCTCAGTTCAATGGAAATACAACAAAAATGACTGGAAACAACTTTTCACAAGATATAGGAGCTTGTTTGAAGCCAATAATCCATAAATGTTGATGAGAAAATAGTTGTTTCACTGGGAGATTATTTCACTTATAATGTGGAACTAGTCATTTTTTATCTGTCTTCAGAAAACCTAAAATACACTTGAATATCTTGCTGAAAAGTTACTTGTAAGTTACTTTTGTCATAGTTCAATTGTGGTAAAATATTTTCACTAAAAATTAGACCAAAAATACTTGGTAAAATTTGGTGTTTTTAAGTGTAGGGACCTTTCCTTCCTTCCATCGTGCAAAAACCACCAAATATTACCAAGTAATTTATAGTTCAAACATCAACTTTTCAGCAAGATATCTGAGCTTGTTTAACGTTAATATTGATGAGAAAGTCCATTGGTTGATTATTTCACATAAGATATTTTTTTCCATCTTATAAGTGAAACAGTTTGCCAGTATAATTGTAATTTTTCATCTTTTTTTCATACTTAAACTAAATTTTGTGACAAATAAAAAAGTGGTTTAATTAATTGCTGCTGGTTGTGGCACAATGCAGTGTGGGATACCATGCTGGTGAATCTTCACTGTCACATAAATTAAACCCAATTTTAAAAACGTTTGATTCACCAGATTAAGCTTATTTGAGTGTTACCAAACCTTGTTGCTTTGGTAACACCTTTGAGTGTTACCAAAGGTGAGAATCCTAATAAATAAAGATAAAAACAGTCTAACTGCAGTCAGCAAGAAAATCAAGAGCATATCTGCACCTTTGAGTGTTACCAAAGCAAAGTTATTTTCAATCATCCTTTTTAATTAAATTAAATGTTACAGTTTACAGTGAAGCTGCGTCTGAGACTCAAACGTACTGGAAAGCGGCTTTGCAGTTTTAATGAGAACTGCAAGCAGCATAAATCAGGAGCTGGCGCCCGGTCTCACCGTTCTCCGTTCTTATGCTCTTGCTTAAGCATCTCCCATGAATACAGCATAAATATTTTGGCAGGTGCAGCTTGGAGGGACATTACAGCACAAGCACCAAGGGATATCGATTTTCCTTTTAACAGCCAAGAACCTTGGCTTCAAATGACATCAATACGTGGAGGAAGAGGAGGGAGGGATGACCTTGAGTCAGGAAGCAATCTGGATAAACAAGACAGAGGGAAGAAAACCAAACTCTGAGGACAACATGGCGGAGAAACCCAGGGGTCACATACTCAAAAAACGCTTGAAACATGAAATAAAAATGGCAAAGTATGGAGGAATCTGCAGTAAAAATTAAAACGTGATATCGTGTGCTTGAAATTTAATCCGCATTGTATACTGTATTTTAAATTTTTTTTCCCCCTGATAGTCTGTGCCAAAAAAATCAACCTGTTTAATTGAAACCTACCAATTTTTCACCAAAGTATTGGTCATATTACTTAAAAAATAAACAATTTTATTTAGAAAGACACTAAATAAAACAAAGTAAATATTTTTAAATGGACTTGAATTGAAATCTTGTTGAATTTTATATAATTTATGGAGTTCAGAAGAGATTTTCAAGATTTTGTTTAATGGAATAGTAGTCCTGGACATACGGCTGAAAAACGTCTCATGTTATAGGCGTTTCATGATTACTGATTAGTTTTTTTGTTTTAAATATGACATTTTTGTTTATTTTAACGTGGCAAAACCTTAAACTGCTGCTGCGGAAGTTATTCAGCTTAAACTGCTGCTGCGGAAGTTATTCAGCAGGGTGTTGCTAGGTAACCAAAGTTATTCAGCAGGTTGTTGCTAGGTAACCAAAGTTACTCTGCAGGTCGTTGCTAGGTAACCAAAGAATGGGTTAGTTGATTCCACCAACCTAGCTTAGCTAGATGTGAGAGCTTGAGCAGCTACAGTCTTTCCTCTGCCTACATCTCCCAGAATGCTGTGCAGTTCTGTATTGGAGTTCAGCGAATATCTTAAATATTGAAATTTGAATATTCTATCAGATGTATTATCTATTGGTATTGATAAAAATGGGATTGGGAAGTTATGAAAGAGTAGAAAGAAGAAAGAAATCAACGTAGAAAGTTAAAACTAATTGTACAGGACCACCAAGAACAATTGGAAACAATGGAAATGACATAAAAGACATAAATTCACTGAAAAATTAAATCAAAACTATCAAATACGCCACTGAGTTAGAAAAACAGAAAGATGTACAACTATTGAGTTTGGGATTTTCTTAAAGAACCTGATGGTTTTAGTAAAGAGCCTCTCATTCCATTTGGTTGTGGTCACGATTCACACATTTTGAGATTTATTGTATCGTTCATGTTTCCTCCTTGTTGGAGAAGATCCCTGACAGATAACAGAAATCATAAAAAGTCATCCTTCTCATTTACTGCCTTCAAAGAGGAGGTGAACAGGAATGTAAGGGAGGTTCATAAAGCAAAACCTTTGACACGTGAGAAACCATGAATTCAAGTGGAAAACATTTTAGACCCCAGGAGTGGAGGGCCCACAAATTGTCCCCAGGATGTGACTGTGCAATACTTAAAAATAATGAAGAAACCCCAACAAACAAAACAAAGCAACAATAATGCAAATAGAATATCAAATCATAAAAAGTTAAGGTTTGGCAATGGCCCAGTCAAAGTGCAGATCTTCAGAAACACACAGGCACAGAAATATAATACAAATGCAAATGCCAATTGCTCTGGAGACCATTCCAAAAGCAGGAAGTGAGCTACAGCAGGGTATTCTGGGTAAATACAAGCGAAACAAACAGTCTGCTCCAGAAGCATCAGCTGTACCAGCTAATTTGCACATGTGCTAAAAGAAATACTTCCAAACAGGGTATTTTTGTTCCCTTTTTCTTTTTGGATGTAATTTTAATCATAAAAATATATGAATAAAAGAGAATCCTAAGAAATAAAGATAAAAACAGTCTAACTGCAGTCAGCAAGAAAATCAAGAGCATATCTGCTGATGTACAAAAACCAAACAAGAGAAAAAACAGATTAATAAATTAGTGTTTCCCATGAACACCAAATTATGATGATTAGAAAATAAAGTTCTTGTTTCATCCACCAGAGGGCACTTTGACTCTTTGCTACAAGCTAACAGTATGCTGTTAGCAAGTAGCTAGGCTAGCTAGACAACACGCGCTACACGTTAACGGTTCTGAGTCAGACACGCAATTCTATTTCTAATCTTTTAACTAAATTATGACAATTATTATTCATTAAGAGAATTTTAACATTGTCTCGGTCAATATGTTCTCTTGTAACAGGTGATGAATATAAATAAGCGGTACAGATCATGCAGTTACACACACGCATATGAAGCTAACACGAGAAATAACTCGAGATCTTTTACCACAGACAAAAGAAAAATCTTACAACCGCGAAAATCTGACGCCAATCCATTTTCTTTACATTTTGTGTCAAAAGTGTTTTTCATGTCATTTCCTCCAGTGGTTTTTGGTGCAGCGCCCCCACAGGCAAGGAGGGGAACACATTTTACAAATTGTTTTGATTGTTAAACACAGTACAGAGAGAAAGAGAAACGCACCAGCTGAAAATCAAATAAATGTTTCAATCTTGGTCCCCAATCAAACTGGATCTACCGATCGATCAGGTGTGAACACTCTCTAAAAGCAAGACTATTTGATAAAAGCTGGTTTTGTTTTTTTGAACTTCTGGAACTTGAGAAATGACCTTGGGTTCAGAGACTGTTGCAGCATTTACCCCAGTCCAAAACCTGTCTGCAACAGTTTTAAATGATGAGCCTGAAAGCTGCGTGGTGTCTGCAGCCCATGACCTAAATGTACACACTTCCAGACTTGCTTATCCCCTTCATGTGAGCTTGTTTCTTCATCAGCGTGGCGCTGAAACGCGAGCGCAGCAGCGTGCGTTCACGCCCGTCCTTCGCTGGTTATCAGCTCAGCAGCTGTGGGAGGTAAACTTCAGATTTATTAGGTCAGGTTTGAGGATTAAGACCGCTCCGAAGCACTGCCACTTCCAGCGCCGTCGTTCCTCTGCTGCTCCCTCTTACACACACCCACACACATACACACCCACGCACACACACACACACACACACCCCCACACACATACACACACCCACGCACACGCGCACAATCCCCTTTGTGTTTCTGTCTTTCTCTCTTTCATTCCACAGAGATGATTTATTTTGTTCTTCCCTTCTCCTCCTGCAGTCTTCATCCGCCCTCGAGGTCAGCGCCGAGCTCCATCACTCTGTCTGGATTCTTAATCCCCACACTGGAGACGCCCGTGCCAATACAGAAGAATAACAGATTAAAAAATACATCTCGGGCCCCCGAATGTCTCCCGTTTCTCTCCCTCTCCTCTGTCCTCACAACAGATAAGTGGAAAAATAAACTTGGGGAGGCTAAGCCGGAGTGGAGAGGCGAGTCATCGACCCGGGGATGACAGAGAAGCTTCCAGCGTGGTGGTTAATGAAGGTGATGCAGCAAAGCAAGGCCCTCTGCAGAGACTCCTTCCTTTGAGTTATAACACCAAAGCTTTGAGAGGCGACCTGAATGCAAGCAGGATACTTTCCACTTGGCTGCAATTGTCTAAGAAAGAAATATGGCTGACCTTGAGGCTTAAATATAAGCAGCAGCGAGAAACTAAAAGGAGGTTTATTGTTAGCTTGTCCTCTGAAGTCAATGGAAGTATTATGGGTGATGTACACAGAGAACAAAAGGGGGGAAAGAAAAAAAAAAAATCTTCAAACTGTAACGATTACATCCTCAGAGAAGCACTGATCCAAGCCCAGCTTTTCTGTAACTTCTCCTGGTGTCTGCATGGCTTTACTGCCCAACCAGCAACCTTCAATAAAACCTTCTGCAGGCCTTTGTGGGGAGACAAAGCGCGGTGTGGGACAACTGCAGGGGGGATAATGGCTGCGTCAGTTTCAGACTGCTGTCCTCATAAAACCGGAACCAGGAGGAGACCCAAGAATGTGGATATGCGTGTACACACACACACACACACACACACACACACACACACACCACACACACACACACACACACACACAACCCATACACACACACACACACACACACACACACACACACACGCATGCACACAGGCAGGTTTGGTGTTGTCAATATGGCAGCTTTTCTACTGCACCGCCCTTGACATTCCAACCCAAGGGGAATCATGTCCTTTCCTGTTCAAAAATCAGTCATTTGGAATTTATTCTGTGGTTTACATGGACGATTCTGCTTTCAACCTTCAGTTTTAATCAGAAATGACTCAATTAATCATTCTGTGATGACTTACTGTACTTCTAAAATAAGTTAAATAAAACTTTAGCCCTGCAGAGTCTGGATATATATTTATGATTACTGTAAAATACAACAAAATATGGAAAAAGTCCAATTCAATCATGTTTTTTATTCATATTAATGAATGTTTATCAGGGGAGTTCCACAGGGCTGTGTTCTTGGTCCCTTTCAGAAAACAAACTAGGAGGAGCCTTAAGAATGTGAGTATGTGTGTATGCACACACACGCAGACTGAGTCATGTTCGTCACTGCTCAGAAATCTGTTTGTTTTAACTTTAGTCACAGGGTTATGCGGTTCAGACTAACGACTCAATTAATTATCCTGCAATGACTAAAATACATAAAACATATGACCCAGTAGAAACAAAATAAATTTCTAGTATTACTGTAAACTACTGCACAATATCAGAAAAGTTTTTTCATCCGTATAAATAAATATTTATCCATGGAGTTCCACAAGGCTCTATTGTTGGTCACCAGACAAATGTAGAATTTATGTCCCCTTTTTAAAAAAATAACAGTTGGAGTTCCTAAACTTTAGTTTGGCAAGTTGAACTTTTAACACATTTTTTACCAGTGGCTGTATGAAGATAGCGTGTTGTAATTTAATATTTATTACAGCGAATAAACTTACAGATAAAGATGAAAACAATTACTTAACTTCTTAAGTCACATCAAGTCCGGCCTGAATTTAAACCTTCTTAATAAAAACATCCGTCTGCCAGTAAATACTGATACCTAGGGAGGATTTAAAGGGACAGTCATGTTTTTGGGTTGTAGAAAGCTGAAAACATGAAAACGCCATTCAGAACAGCCTCTAGGTCGAGTTTTATGGATGAAAGGATGATTATCGTCCTTCCTCCTCCTCTTCTCTGCCTCATCCCATCTCAAAGAACATCTTAAGACCCTGAAAACGAGTCATCTGTCCCCCCAGCGGCTTCTCTTCTGCTGCAAACGGCCTCTGATGGCTCATCGAGACCCGCTGGTCTCTGACAGCACATTGTGCGCTATTGGCTACCGGCGCCCCAGCCGCCCACATGGGGCCCGTCAACCCCGTCAGTGGAGCAGGTGGGGGTCAGTGCTGTGCGATGAGGTCATCGGTGTTTGAGAGGTGAAAAACTGTTTAGATATTTTTAAAAATGAAGATGGAGGATTTTTATCCAAGGTGGAAAGAGAAAAGGAAAGAAGCAGCAGATAAATATGTGCAAGACTTTGTCTAAATTCTGCGAATGTCAAAAAAAGACAGTTTTGCAATTGTGGTGTTTACAATAAATAGGAAATACAATTAAAATCACATCACATGATACGTTGTTAAACCTTTAATGGCTTACGAAGAGAACCAGAAAATTGTACTCAGGTAAGAGCAGCACCACCTCAGAATATATATACTCAAGTAAAAGTAAAAAGTACAGAGTAGTGAAAATACTTATATATATACATACACTTGAATTTCTGAGCTCCACAAATCAAAAGATTTGCAAGAAATATGTTTAGATTCATCTCGGAAGTTTCAAAAAGTCAATAATTGTGGCCTTTTGAAACTAAAAATGTTCAAACATAACAATAAATAACTAACTTACAAGTAACTTTTCACCAAGATATACAGGAGATTCTTTTAACTTAATTCCTTAATATTGATGAAAAAGTTCTACAGATTATTTCACTCATAAAGACATTTTTCCATATCATAACTGAAATAATGTACCAGTGGAATTACACAAAACAAACTCCAATATGTTGCTGAAAAGTTACGTGTGAGTCAGTTCTGTTTTATTTCAAATGTATTAAGCCACTTGCACTAAAAACTAGACCAAAATACTTGGAAAGATTTTGTTTTTCCTGGTCAGGATTGAAGGAAATGTGATTGTAAAAAGGCAGAACAATACAGATCTGACACATCTGCTGCTCTCAGGATGCAGATATGAGCAAACCAGATTGTCTAAAGCAGCTGCAGTAATTTTCTCCATTTTTTCCATCTTAAGATGCTGACGTTCCCAAATGAAACCGATAATGGATGACAGCACAAGCCCTTTTGCGACACAGCTGACTAATGATTTATGATGCAAGCAGAAGGAAACTATTTGAGTCTCTCAGTTTCAAATGAATCTTGTTAATCAATTTAAGCTGCGAAACGAATTCAGTGAAGAGAAAGCGAACAAAGGATTTCTAATTTCCATCCGTCCATCGTACTCCTCAGGGAGTTCTGGTCTCCGTCCAGCAGGGGGCGCTCTAACTCCTGCTGACTTAAACCACGCTGACACAGCAGGGAAATGCCACCGAAATCTGATTTTCCCGCCCAACTGCAATCAATATTTTTTACTTGATCAGACCAAAGTGACGACATTCGTTCCATTTCCAGCTGCTGTGGTTCAATTCTGCGTCAAACTAATTAAATCCTTTGAAAAACATGTTCCCCTTTTCACCTGTGGGGGCGCTACACCATGAACCACTATAGGAAACGTCATGAAACCTCCAACGAAGAAACTGAGAGCGCTCAAAACTGGAGTGGCGTCAGATTTTAGCGGTTTTAAGATTTCCCTTTTGTCGTTAACTAAAGACCACGAGTTATTAGTCCTGTTAGTGTTTGTTTTGGTTGTATTTACCCACAATGCCCTGCGTTGAAGTCCACTTCCTGCTTTCGTAGCCGGACCAGAGTTTGCTTTCTTGGTCCGATTTCGCATTCACACCTCCATAAACGAAGTGGACTTTCTAGGCAAACAGACTGAAGTTGGACTGAAGTGGATTAAACGGCGCTGGTGGGAATGCAGCCTGAAAGTCTTTGGCTGATTTGTTTCCCAGCTCTGAGTGTTTAATGTGTTTTGACTTTCAACCAGAGTGATCGGCTGCCGGGTGCATCCCAACGAACAGAGCGGTCAAAAGAAAACAGAATCCTGCTGAGGCCCATAAAACCAGCAGCCAAAGAGAAAATGTCCATGTGTTCTTCCCTTTATATCAGTTTCTGCTCCGATCGAGGAATTTCCTCCTCTTAGTAACAACAAGCTGCTGCTCCTCGTCTTGTTAGAGCTTTGATTGATTGAGCGGGTCTGGCAGGCCACGGCTCCCCTGCCTGCTTCATTTGTTACACGTTTTCAGTTCCCAGTCTATCCATTCTCACCTCCATCTGTCATTCTAATGCTTTATCATTGTCCTTCTTTACATCTATAGCAGACTATTTAGCATCTGCTGCGTTTGATTGGGCCAGATTCTGGGAAGACTCACATGTGTTTGTCATTAGAGCTTCATATTTCTCATCATCGTCAGTCAGCAGATGCTTCAGCTTCAGTTATTGAGCTAAACTGATTGAAGAAATTTGTTTCCAGGCATGTCTAGAGGTAAAACAGAGCTCTGTAACATCATATGGCGTTATTTTCTTTAACTTTCGGGGCTTGTTGTTGCAGTGTTCGGCCAGTAGGTGCCAGTAGAGGACCGTGCATGAAGCAGACATGGCTGAGTCACTCAGAGTTTACCATCTGTTGCTCTGCAAGAGTTCCCAGGAGATGCCAGACATAGGAGGCAGACCTAATGCTTGTTACTTAGCCTCATCTCAGTTTTTATTAATTCAATTTTTTTATCTGCACAGTTCTGAGTCCTGCTTCTTCTGGTGGCTTTTCTGTTTCTGAGCCCCAGGCAGACGAAGGCCACAGCAGCTCAGCGAAATGAGATGAAATTCTCTTTTTAAAATAAATAATAAAGCTAAGCATTATTTTTCAAGCAAATCAAATGTATCATCAACCCCACTCAAGCCAGAGAGAGAGAAAATCGTGGAGGTCAAAAAGCTCTCAGAGCGGTTTTCTACCCTGTAAAAAAATCCCATACTTTTTACTTTACAGCAGCACAAACTGCAAAAGCGAATGTATTTCAAATCTGCAGGCCAGAGGAACTTCATGACCCCAATATGTGGTTTGCTGATATAAACAAGGCTGCGAAGATATGAGATTAATGTTGGCCTATTTCTAAAAAAAAATAAATAAATTAATTTATCTGCACAGGTACTGCAGTGACCCATGAAATCCAAACAATATAAGTTACAGTTCTGAAAAAGAGAAACAAGTTTCCAAGAAACAAAACCCACCAAACTTGTGCTGTTGATATATTATTGACCTTCTCTACACAGACTTGTATGGTTAATTCACCAATAATTCATCATGCCTCAGTTTTAATTAGTTCAGTGTTTAGTCTGTCAACTTTTTCCTGTACTGTTTTTCTTATAAATATAGCAAAAGGTAAAAAATAAAATAAAAAAAAAGCACAATGCTTTTATAGGATTTATGGTACATTCATAAAATTGTTCACACCACTTCACTTTTTCCAAATTTACTGGTAGTAAAATCAAACTTATCCACCACAGATTAAAAAGCGAGCTAGCTGGGAATGTTAGCAGCTAGTTAGCGGTAGCCTCAACTGTCACAGAAAGCAATGAAGATGTTTGAGTGCGACTCAAAATTTTGCCTGACAGAAAAGTCCAGCAAGATAAACAAAATACAGTCCAACACAAAATGTAACACTTGTGTTGGGCTATCTATTGTGAGTTAAGCTTGTGGCATTCAACTTATTTTTAAAAAAAAATTAATTTAAGACATTTTAAGGCCACTTTAAATGGAATTTAAGACCTATATCTCCACAAAAAAATGCAAACTTTGTCCAGCCAACTGATGTTAAATCTGCATTTACCCGTGATTGATGCAAAAAACATAGCTAGCTAACTAGCTAGCGAGGGTATGTTAGCGGCTAGTTAGCGGTAGCCTCAGCGTCTCGAGTCACAGAACACAATGAAGATGTCTGAGTATGACTCAAACTCCAGCAAAAGAAAACCAAAAACAGAAAACACATTGACAATACTAACTAGTCCTGTCAATGCAAAATTTACGACTTCATTAATTTAACTTTATTAATTGAAGACCATTGAAGGCCATACATTTTGATATATGACTATAGATGACTGGCTTCTGTGCATGAAGAAGCATCAAGGGCAGAGAACCTGAGCAGGAGGAGAGAGGTGCATGATGGGAGAGCAAGAGGAGGTGGAGAGGATCTGTTCCCCCGGTGGCTCGTTCCCCTTCTCTGTCCTCATCAGCTCAGAGGTCAGCGGGGCTCTGCAACGTGATCAGGAATCCTTTCTGGCATTATTCACATCTGGTGATGCTCGAATAAATCTGTGCTGCATCCATTACGGTTACATCCTGCAAGTGTGCCGAGGTTTGGGGGAAATTCAGGAAAAACAGGACATTTCACAGTGAAACGGAAATAAATATACTGAATGATTTCAAATAAATGTTATCCAAAATGTGGAAACGTGTTGGTCGATTTGTTTTAAACCAGGCAGTCTCTTTAATCAGCAGCATGGCATTGCAATGCAAAACACAAAATCAAGTATTTTTTTAATCTTGTTTCTAGTGCAAAAATTTTAGTACACTAGAAATAAGAAAAAACTAACTTACAAGTAACTTTTCGACAAGACCTGAGAGTTTGTTTTAAGTAAATAATTACTTAATATTGGAATTATTGACTTAAAACAAGTCTTCAGCTGCAGGGGGCGCTGCACCAAGAACCACTGGAGGAAACAACACAAAAACCTCTGAAGAAGAAACTGAACACAACTTCCTGATTCACAAAATTTAAACAAAAATGGATGGGATCAGATTTTAGCAGTTGCAGGATTTTTCATTTGTTTTTGGAAAATGTCTTGAATCATTTCTCCTGTTAGAGCTATACTAGCAAGTTTGTTTTGGTTGTATTTACCCAGAATGCCCAGCGCTTTGGTCTATTTCCTGCTTTTGGAGCGGTTTCCGGTCCGCTTGGCGTTCACATATACATTGAAACTGCACCAGAGTTCGCTTCAGCCGAACCGAGACCAACGTTCGCACATTCACACCTCCGCAACCGAACCGGACTTTCTAGGCAAACAGACCAGAGTTGGATTTAACAGGGCTGGTGTTTAATCACTTTAATATCCAGAACTCAGTCAGTCTCACTGTTTATAATGTTAAAATCAAGCCAGTCAATTTTATTAGAAGGCAAATTCTTAACCTTTCAATTGAGTTTTAAATAACTGCACTCTAAAGTCTTCTTTTATAGCAATCAGCCTGCTGATTACAGTGATACATTCACTTCATCTTGGATGTTTTACTGCCTCGATTTGGCTTTTAATTAAAAATCTAATAAAAATTAGTTCAAAAACGAAGTAACAACACCTGAAGCTGCAGTTTGTGAAACATGTTTGTGTCCCTGCAGAAGCTTTTGGTCATTGCAACGTTTTGAAAATACCAAAAATAAAAACAGATCTAATTTCCTTTGCTTGAGGAAAAAACAAATTTAACCAAACAATAAAGACATAAACCATAAAAGAAGCATGATAATAATAAATAAAGCTGCAATTATTTTACGACTGGATAGAGAAATTTCTGTTGGATTCATGGCACATTCACTTTGAAAATCACAGTAAGTAGGATGTCTGCGGTAATATCAAAGGCAGCCTGATAAAGGCTTTGTAAGAAAGGAGTGGAGCTCTGATGAAAATATTTCAGGATGGTGTCATCAGGAGAAAGCTGCTCTGAGGGAGGCAGGGACAGTCAGACACTCTCAGGTAGGTTTGTTAATATTTCATCAGTATTTGAAAAAAAATACAGAGTCCCTTCACAGCCGCAGGTTGCACAAGCATGGCAGAAAACATGAAGAGTGTGTTTAGTTGTAATCTATGAAAAACACATCTATTCTGAGGCACTCTGTGTGGAAACTGAGAGAGAAATGGAAGAATATGAGTTGCAAAGGCAAAAGGAGAATTCCCAGCAACCGGAACAAACTTGAAAAATGAAACAACTTCAGAAGAACCAACAGATGAAAATGGCTGCAAACAGATGCAGTTATACAACATGGACGTGCATGTCTGCTTGTTGAAAAGCAGGAGTGGAATCAGAATGTAACAAGTGGTTTCTGGAGGCAAAGTCAGCAACAAAACACTTTGTCTTTCCCAGCAGCCATTGTACGGAGGGTACAGCGGGTAGATTGGGGGCGGTGCCCGCCAACTGTGACATCATAATTGGAAGGATTTTGAAATGCCTCGTTTTCCAGACGCCAAAAACATTAACTCAACCAGGAAATGGCTGTTTAGCGCTTTAGCTGTTTCTAGAAGCAGGAGAGGCCCAAACGAAAGTGAATATTGCATAATATGCCCTCTTCAAGGCAGATTAAAAGCCTTGAATGTTTTGTATCTGACGCTATCAGGGACACACCACGCCCGCCTCGACACGCTTCAGTATTCACAGACTGTTCAGTGTAACGCAAATCCAAATTATTCATGGATTTTACAAAACGCATCTTTGGAAGCTGAAATACCTCAACACGGTGGTATTTGACACGCTGTTGGCTGGTGTTTGCAAAGCAGCCAATCCAGGAGCAGCATTCAATTTCCTTGGTGCTGATTGGTTGTGCTCCACAGCACAGAAAAGACAGGCAGTGAATGCTGTCTTGTAAGTAATGCCAAGACATTTTCCTCTGTGGGATTTATTTAGTGTTTAATCTTGGCAGGTATAAGTGTTTTTAGATGGAGTCTCAAGTTTTGCAGTTTTTAGGGACAACCGCCCATCTATACTGGGGGCCCAGTACAGTTTTCTGAACATCCAAAACTGTGTGTATGCTTGAGAAAGAATGAGACTTACTCCTTAGGTGTAAAGAAAATTCAGATCTTTCTTTCCTCTAAAGCCACCAAATCCACAGTCTTCCCCAAATCAACCCCTGCAGACTAATTCAGGATTCATCTCTATGTGGAATGACAGTATGGTCTTTATTTAGCTTGGCAGCACTGCTTTAAATTCCTGAGGATGAAGCCACACCATTGCATAGCCGCTGACATGCTAACATCGCAACATAATCAGCTCTAGTTTTTTAAACATACAGTGTCGTCAATGATGACTTAATAATTAGAGACGATCCAAAGTTTCTCCATGTTCACACAAAATTATAGTTTGAACTTAAAATTTGTTTCACTCAAGATTGTGTCGAAGAGGAAAACTTGGGCCACCACAGCAAAGCTCCCCAGGCTCTCCTGGCAGGTCCTCAATGTTCCCTAATGTTCCCCAACAGCAGACTTTAGCAGCAGCTAGCAGTTCTGCTTTGTTTTGGAGCTCATAGTTGCGGTCTTTAGTTCAATGTGTTGACATTTTTCATGGTTATGCTTTTTACTTTTCTGATTATTCATCAGTTTTTTCATCTGCACTGGCACCAGCATTGATGTTTTACCGTAAGGCACCATCAATACAGGAAGCTAATCATTAGCAGAGCTAACCTTGGCTGGAAGGCAAGTTGTACCAGATTTCAGTATTTGTTTGGACTCTGGGAGCTTTTTAGTGTTTTTGTTCAACCTCTAGGTGCCAAGTAAAATGTCCTTCTTGTCCCTTTATGTTTCATGGTGTCTATTAGAGCTCCATCAATCGAAATTACGATCATCTTTGCTTTGGGATCCTTCTCTTCAGAAGATAATGACTTCAGTGTGTCAGTAAAAGGTTCTGATGAAACTGAACTCCCAGAACCTTTTTAAACCGTTCGCTGACAGGGTCAGTCACCTCGTCTGAGTCGCCACCATTCAGCAACTCTTCCCAACCAATTAACAGGTAACCACAGGAACAAAACTTCACACTGCAGCTCCAGTTATTCCTTCTGCTCTTTCAACCGCCTCCAGAAAAGCATTCATGATTTTCACCGAGTGGAAAGACCGGCAAAGCCAATTTCTTCTGGCCTTGTTTCAGTCATGCCACTTAAAAGTGGAAAAAATATAAACGTTTGCTATTCTAATCTGAGTTTTGTTGCTTTAAAAAACATAAAGTAGTTGGATGAAGTACCCAACATGAGGATAAAATACCTTTCAAACGTCTTTAGTGTCATTATGCCACGTTACATCCACAAAATTCAGCCGTTGCCATGTTTATTCGACCAACACAAATCTACACATAATTACGAAGTGAGAGGAAAATGTTTCCTGGTTTTCTTCCATTTTCCACAAATAAAAGTCTAAACATTTTACTTGCTTTTGTCCTCAGTGGCCCTCATGCAGCATTTGTTGAAACTGCTTGGTTACAGTGTTTTGGTACAAAGCCTTTCCTGCTTTGCATATTAAATTTCAGTCTATTCTTTTCAAAATAACTCAAGCTCTGCTGGCTGGAGGGCGTCTGTAAACACCGAGTTTCATTCCTCCTCCCAGATTTTCAATCGGATTTAAATCTCAATCCCATTGATTCAGATTAAATCAATGGGATTAATTAAATCCCATTGATTTCCGGCCATTTTAAAGCATTAAATCCATGATTTTAATTTAAACCATTACATTGTCATGCTGGAAGGTGAATCTCCATCCCAAGCATGAAGGCGGATGAGGTTTACTAGCAAATTTTCAATTTTTCAAACTCAGAAAATTACAAGTTTTTTTCTCCAAAATGTTTGTAATTAATTTAAAAACTTCTGTTTCTTGTATCAAATTTTCAACTTTTCAAACAAAATTTCAGGGTTTTTTCATGAAATTTTCTGAGGTTAATTTAAAAATTTAGAAAATTTCTGAAATTTATCTCAAAGTTGCTGTTTTTTTCTAGAAAATGTTTGACTTTTTCTATAAAACTTACAAGGTGTTGTAGAAGATTTCTGCGATTAATCTCAAAATTTCATATTTTTTTTTTCTACTATTCAAACTCAGAAATATTCAAATTTTTTTTTTAAAAAACTTCTGAGATTAATATTTGTACAACTTGAGAGAGAAATAAAGTCAACATGGCTGGTCTTTTGTTTGGCTGCAGACTGAAAAGCAGAACCTCGTCACTGCTCTGCAGACACCATCCAGCTGCATCCAGAAAGTTAGTTTACTATAAATACCCCCCAGTTCCATCTCCCCCCATGCTGGGCATAATTCCCTCTCTTAATCTTTTCCTGCACATGTATGTTCTCCTGATAATTCTGAAAGCCAATTTACCAAGCAGTGGATCCAGAAGTAAAACAGCGTGAAGGCGGATGCAGCCAAAGGTTTGGGGGTTAGTGGGAGGTGAGTCTGACAGAGACAGATGCTTAAAGAGGGCGAATGCTGCAGCTGAAGAAATGACAGAATGAGTGGATAAATGAAAGGGACGGAGCATGAAGCTCGCTCCAGGTCCTGCGGTTGCGGGTGCTGGTCCAGGCTTAGCGGCCGCTGAGATGGCCTGCTAGCTTTGGCCGCCTGCGTCTATAAAAGGAGAGTGCTGGCCAACGTCAATGTGGCCACACTCCCCGCGGCCCAGAACAACCTCTGGCTCTTGGGAATGCTTATTCATCCCAATTTGACACTCACAAAAGAGCATTTTGTCCACAAGCTCTGGTGAGAAAAGCAACACCTCATAGTTTAATTTATTTTGCGTTTAAAAACCTGGGAAAGTCTTTTTACATGAATTCAGGGTCACAGCGGAGCTGCACGGCTTCACTTTGGTGAGGTAATTACTTTGAACAGAAACCACTTGAAAGGCTCTCCAGATATTGGCAGATGAATATCCTGGTGTCAGCCTTGGATCACAAGTTCAACGCATTTTAAATTGTACAAAAAGTAAGATGTTTCCTGCTGCCTTTGTGTTTTACAAAACCACAGCCTGTTAGCTCACACAGAGGAACCGATATGGCCTGAATTTATCTGATCGGAGACGGAAAGATAGATTTATGGCCGAATTTAAAGCTTTTAAGACCATTATAAATGGAATTTAAGGCCTATATCACCACAAAAATGTACAAATTTCATCCAACCAAACAATTTGAACTGATCCACGATAGAAACAGAGACGCTGCTTAGCAAATTCATATCACAGTTGCAATGGGTGGCCGAAACGATAAATGTCTGATTTGTGTAAAACTTACAACAGAAACAAAAAGAATCACAGATTATTTGAGTGGAAAGTAAATATCGATCTAAGAGTTAAAATTGGTCCTATACGTTTTAACGCCGTTTTCTTCTTGTGGTTTCGAAAAGATCGTCAGACTGTCTCTGCAGCCACGGCACGTCCCGCGGTCTGACCGTGACATCCGCCGCACTCCTCCTGATCATTACGCTAAGATGGTAGGAGGGTTAGAAATGGGGTCCGTTGGACTCTCTTCACACCAGGCGCATCCCGGCGGGGGTTGCACCGATCCCACATGCATTTTTACCCCTAGCTGTTAATTAATTATGAAAAATCAAGCAACTATATCCAAAGTTTTCTTTAAACCAAACTTCTGATTCTGCTTCTACATGATAATAATCATATCTGACATGTTAACAACTATTTTCTGATACTGTTAAACTCTGACACCGGATAAAAATAGCGTCTCTCATTGCGAGTGGGAAACTGTGTTTTCAGCTTCTGACATTTCATTTCTATAATTTAGGATTAGCTCCTCTCTCCTCAGCGGCCGCGTCGCGGCGTGCAGAGATGCTTTGTGCGTCAGCGTCTCTAAGCGTGGGCACCACACTGCCTGCTGAACAAAAGACATTGATAGTTAACAAACAAGAGGGCGTGGAATGGTGCCGATCTGTGCAGCCTGCGGTTCCGTCACAGCCATGTGCGACTCCATGTGAACGAGAACCAGAATCCCTTCTGTCGATCCGCAACCTCCCAGCGGTCGGCCGTTGCCATGACTCCTCCGCCTCCAACAGCAAGACATTCCCTTTTGTTCTTCACGACTACCATCTCAGTTTGCTTCAAGATATTCCACGCCATGCTGTGATTAGTCATTACTCATTCTGCTAATGTGCTTTTATTCCTACAATGAGTAAAAGCCTGGCCTTTCACTCTTTGAGGTTGAGTCGTTGCAGGTAAAAATGGGCTGAAAGTCGTCACTGGAACTTTGTGTTTCGGCTCCAGGCTTTGCCGCCTCCCTGTTAGCGAGGCGTAGCTGCTTGTGAATGAATGACGGCTTCATTAAGATCACAGATGGTAAGGGAAGCGGAGAGGAGATCGAACAAATGTAGTGCTGCTGAAATGTGAGGGAGGCCGCAGGATCTTCTCTCAGCGTGCGAAGCTGGCCGGAGACCAAGCCGCCTGCATGAGCAGCCTGTTCTCTTCATCCGAAGGCCGGCTGCAACCGAGTCCATCGAGCTCCTGCAGGTAAAGTTTGATACTACTTTTCTGTCAGCGGTGGATGAGTCAGCTGCTGCCATGCAATACGACCAATCAGAGCCATTTAGATAGAAAGAACAGAATAGACATTTTTCACCAAAAAACTCAGAAATGTTGATGTTAATCCCAGATATTATAGGAAAAAGCTCTGACATTTTGACAGCTCTGACAGTTTGAAAAGTTGAAAAATGACTAGAAAAAATCAGAAATTTTTAGATTAATTTCAGAAGTTTTACTTTTATCAGTTACCGATTATTTAATATCTAAAAAATTAGACAGCCCAAAATATAAAGGTGAGTGGAAATGTTGGTGTTTTAAAGACAAAATGACAACTTTGTTTAAATAAGAATAGTGATGCTTCATAATAAAATTACTTGAGTAAAAGTAAAAATTTCAGCACAGTTAGAGTATAGAGTATAGTAAGAGTACTGTAAAAACGTTTTCTACCTTAGCGAAGGTCAAACATCGACCTCTGTCCTCTTTTGCTCTCCCGTCCCAGCGGACCGACAGATCGGCCCACCAGGTCATGTCTGCACATTTAAAGTTAACAATAGTCACCCGACTGTTGCCAACTCTGCGACTTTCTTGCTGTGTTTAGCGACATTTCAGACAAACACAAAAAATTGGTTTTGGCCAAAATCGGATTCACAATTTTTAAAAATTGTGAATTGGCGATCAATCAAAAAGCTCCAACTGATGCCTTTTGAAATTTTCAAGAAAACAAAACATGACTTTTCAAAATCTCTGAATTTGAAAAGTCCAGAACATGCTAGAAAAAAAAAAAAGAAATAATGACCAAAACAATAAACTCAGCCGTACTTTGGAGAAACCCTGGGTTCAATGTGTCAAGAGACAAGAACACTTTCTGGTTCTTTAACTGGCAGATTGAGGTAGATTTAGGAGAGTTTGTGTGTGTGTGTGGTTCCACAAAACAAAGTAAACAAACATAAGACAAATTACAATCCAATGTATACATTATATTAGCTACATGACATATTGGTCACATTCTTGTCTTCTAGGCCCAAAAGCCTTTACTAAGCCTAAACCATAATGGGTAACATTCTTCTCATCACTCCAGTCTTATTTTAATTACCTGCAATGTTAATTAAAGCAAAAGAAAGCAACATGATAAAAAATCACTAGTTTAACGGAAAATTGAGCTTAGTTTAGCCATAGCTTTTATGAAATGAGCAAACAGAAAATGTTCAATATCAATATTCAAAATCTTTCTGAAACACAAGCTATATTGTAACGTCCCAGTGTTAGCTATGGACACACACTTGTATAAACGATGTCTCCAAACTGTTGATTTACACTGCGCCCCCTAATGGCTGGGACAGGAATTGCAGCACAGTCCTGCCCTCAGAACAGCAGCAGAATCATCTGTAGTTACTTTGGAAAGTCCCATCAAAGACTCAGCATTTCACCAGCTTAAGAGCCAAATTTTGACGAATTAAAGAGAAAATTGTTCTCAGCACGCAGAAGTGCTTGACTTTATAAGCTCCATCTGTTTTACATTTCACACATACCTTAAAGGAATCACTCCGTTATTAATGATTAATTCCCATGTTAGCTAAGCCCCATTTCTACTTTATGAAATCAAAACACAGGCTTAGCCAAGCCAATAAATATCCAACCTAATGAGGTAACCGAGGGGAAATCATGGGGCTGGGTTGTCATTTAGATTCCAGAACGCTGTTCAACAAGTTCAACTGCCACCATACACAGATTTAGTAGCTTTCTAATGGTGTCTTGTTGAAGTGAGGGATTTATGAGTGGAGCTGCAAAGCACAGAACATTAGGACGGGTGACAGAAGCTGCCTTCTGGACGAAGCTCCTCCGCTACAAAATGCTGTAAATACAGCCTGGGAGAAATGGCCTCTGAGGGCTCATTTGGACGTCTCATTTCCAGTCTGGCCAAAACATGTAAGCTAACATGGCTGCCTGTTCCACAAGAAGCAACAAACAGCAGGCGGACTCTCACTTTCTCTGCTGCAAAGCAAGAAAATGAAGGACGGCTGAAACCATTAATCAGTTATTGAAATAATTTAGTCATCGAATAAATTAAAGGACATTTGAGGAAAGAACAAAATTAAGCATCTATCCAATTATTATCATTGTCAGTTAAACCTGAAAATGACAAACAGATTTTGCCTCAAGTTGAGCAGAAAACACTGAACTTTTCACATGTTGAAGTATTTTTTAGCTGCAGATGCCTCAATTGTTCACTAACGGAATGCTGTTTTTGAATTTAATCAATGTTTAAAACAGACATCGACATGTTTGTCTATTTACGTTTTTTAACGCTCAATAGTAATCGATGGATGAATTGATAACTAAGTTGATTACTTGCAGCCCCAGAATGTAGCAGTGATAGTTTTCAGCAGAAACCTGAAAGTCTGGTCAGCATTTCGTGACTGGCCTAACCCAAGTCTGTGAACCTGTCAACCTCTCTGCTGGCGTAGGACTGGCAGCTCTCTGCTTAAGTTTTACAACGTAGAGTTTTGACTTCTTTTCCAGTTTCACCATTAGAGGGTAATTGCAGTTTATTGTCCCAGCTCAGGGTATTTTTCGGCTTAACTTTTCTCGGGTTGTATAGAAAGGTTCAAGAGAAAATTAACGGCTTGTGCTTAGGTATGACGAAGATAAACTAGTAAAACACAACTTGTAAGATATATGCTTGTGTTTTGTGAATTAGGGGGAAAAACAAAATGCAGACAGATGCTAAAGCTCAGCATTGTTGTTAGTTTGATTAAAAATATAACATATAACAATGAGTAAAGACAACACAGAGGAAACTAAACCAAACTAAATCAAAAGGGAAACACTAAACTAATCTGAAATGCACACAGGTCAGAAAAAAACAAGTAAAAAAAAAACTAAACCTAGAGGAATAAACTCCAATTGCAACACCTTTCTAACAATAATGAACAAAAATAAAGTATTTTCACACACAAACATAAAAAAAAACGATCAAAACACAAAAATAAATGCAGCCTGTTACAATTTTATATTTTTAGTCTTGATGTTTATTTTGTGATTATTAATAAGTAATTGCTTAGATTAGCCACCGTTGCTATTAGCTCATATAGATTGGCTAATTTAAACTCTACTCATGATCTGTCAGAATTGGTGTGAGTTGCCATTTTTATTTTTCCCCAAATTCCACAGCACAGATAGCCTACATCTGAAGGTTTTCAAAGTCAAGCTAGCATGACTGAATTACTTCTCTCTGCCTTGCTGTTTTTCTTAATTAAATCCTCTTCCTGACCTGTTTTCTAGTTTTTGTAGTGTTGACAATTAGTAAAGCATTGCTGCTTTTATATATCAGGAGTACATTAAAGATTTAGCGCATAAGATTGATAAACCAATGGTTGTCAAGCAGCTTGTTGGCCTCCGGCAGGGAGATGGAGGCGTCGCGTCACGCTGCAAGTTAAAGATACATTGCTGGTTTACAAGAGGAAATGTGTACTTACACAAATTTTTATATTTCACTACACTACTTATAAAATCTGTCACTTCGCAAAGTATTAAAGTATTTAGTTACTTTCCAAATTAATACTGCAGATCCAAGCTTTAAATAATCAGCAATTAGAAATCTGTGCATCTTTACAGTAAGATGTGTTAATTTTATCTTCTTCAGTTGTTAATGTCTACAGAAACACAAGAGCCCGGCGTTATCAAACATAGTAAGACGCGATTAAACTCATGTTTTGCTGTCAAAGTAAGAGGAAAATGTCAGGGGGCTGCAGAGAGCGCTGCCAGCGGATCTGTCTGGACCGTTTGCTGCCACCTACACAGCATATGGCTCAGCCTGATAACTAAGGCATTAACGACTGAGACTTCTGCATATTAACAAGCAAACATGTCCAGATATCAGCTAATGAATGCGTCCAGCAGCAGCAGGTGAATCCAGAGAACTGCAGACAGGTAGGTGGGTCATATTAACATGTTTGTAAGATCCTTGAGGGGTGAGTGTCGGTATTTGATGTATCGACGATTTCCTCTGCTGACATTATCTGCTGAAAATAAATGATCCACCCAGCAGCCATACAAACAAGGCAGCTCCGTGTAGGTTGGTCTGCGCTGTCTGGTTTGAATCATTCTTTGCCATAGCTGGGTTTGCTGGTAATTTTTGCTGCGTATAAGTGGCGGTGCTGGGGCGGTGTGGTGAGCCTGGCATGGGCCGGGGGCCAGAGGCGTCTCATAAAAGGCCGACCACAGTGAGTTTTACAGCTGGACCGGCCATCAACCGACACTGGGGCTCAGCCATTAGTGGTGAGAGTGGGGCTATAACGCATGTATCCAGCTGTGAGAGCTATTCACTCGCACATATATTTTATATTGTCATCCATGTTTCAAAGATGGAACCTCCTATGAGAACTGAATAGGGTACAAATAGCTTAAAAACAATGCATACCGCGTAGTCTGAAATGTGCTATTCAAATAAACTTCATTATTCTATGCTATATTATGAGATGTTCTCATGCATATATCTACATATATTTTAATTTTTTAATTACCTCCGGTCAACAAAATTATTCAGTTGCTGCTAATCAACAAAAAATGTCAATGCTTTATAAATATGTGCTACTGCAGATGAGGACAAAATTAATGTTTTTGTCATTCAGTCACAGGTGATGGAACTAAATAGAGACCAAGGGGATATCTTTGTCATAATGAGTCTAAACATATGGTGCTAATGGCCTAATCAAAACCTAAATCTTGCCATGACCTGTAAATTGTAAATTACAGATGCTTTTCATCCAACCTTACTGATATATATGTGAAAACCTGCAAGAAAAATAGGTAAGAAAATCTCCAAATGGAAATGCACTTCATATAATTTTCACCTTTATGCTCTATTTTGTCTTTTGTCACATAAAACCTAAATAAAATGATAAGAAATGTGTTGTTTTAATGTGAAGAGGGGAATTAATCTCTTTGCAGAGGTTCTTGAAGAGTCCTTTCTTTCCGTTTAAGCTCATTTTATACAGTCTATTGATTGCTGCCTGTAAAGATGTCTGACTTTTTCCCGTCATGCCATCCCGACTCTGCCATCAATAACGCTAAGGAGCGTGGCGCTCTGAACAGATGCGCTGCGTCACAAGATGACAACTCTGCAAAGCGTTGGGGGAATGAAAGTGAACAGAAGGATCTGCTGTAGTCTCACAATAACGCAGCATCTTTCACAGGTGACAGAAGTGGAAGTTTTTGTAATTCAACACAGACGGTGGCTGTGACTTTGTATTCAGTTAAAAAAAAAAATCTGCTACATGCACAGAAAGGAGCAGCATCCTGGACGTCCTTGTGCATTTCCAAACGCACCCTTCTCATTTCACAGTCGACCCACCGCGCCGTCCTTCGCACTCCCTCGGACACCACCTATCATCTTCCTCCTCCGCCTCCATCCCTCCCCACCTGCAGGACCTCAGCTCATTGTTTTCGCCCTGCTGATTAACCTCTCTCCGCCCCGAGGAATGTCTCACATTGGGTCTCTGGATGAACAAACTATGACAGCACCAAAACACGGTCAGCTTTTTCTAATGAGTTGCAGCCACTCGAGGCTTTGGGCGAGTTGGCCCGCTGTGATTGACACCTGCTTCAGCCGCCGTAGCAGCTGTGAATTAAAATGGGTGCTGCTTTTGCTACAGGACAAAACTATTCCCTAAGTAAGAAGTGAAAAGAAAATAAATCCTATTATATTTATTCTTATTGCGCCAGACAAAACACAAACTGAATTTTTTTTTTTTTTTTTTCAAATTTGTCAATAAGACAGGTTTTCTTATGTAAAGCAACTGGAAAAGAAGCTTATTGTGTATTTTTGCCTAGATTCTTGTGAAAATATCATAGTACACTTGAATAAAACAAAACTAACTAACAGAAGTTTTCAGGAAGATTACAGGAAGTTGTTTTAAGTAAATAATTATTGGACATAGATAAAATAGGTAATTACTGAATTTAAAACACGCTCCTATGTTATACACTGCTGTTTGTGCTTTCTGCTACATTATAGCTGGTTCTGCCATGAGTGCACAGGCTAGTTGGCAAGGATAAAAACAACAATCTTGAGCATGTAGAAACTTTCTGATTCAGGTTGTGAGCAGGATGTACCCAAACATGATTGACAGCGCTAAGACCCTCCTCCTGGGTCTGATTGGTGGTAGGTGAATTTCTGCAGATGGCAGTGGGACCACAGGGTTCGATTTTTTATTTCAAGATATGGTGACAGTTTTAACAAATATGCAAACATTATATTGCCATAAAACACACACTGTAGCTTTTTTTTTTTTTTTACTTTCTGTAGCTTTTTAAAGCAATAACTAGACTTTTTAATTAACACACCAAGGCCTTCTTACTGTTTTTTATTTTCTTGTAACCGTTCAGTACATTGTATGAAAGCTTTTTAAGAATAAACTCGTTTTTATTATAAGAGTTTGTTATTCATGTATTGTTTTGACAGGACCATTCTCTGCAGGAAATCATCCTTCCTGCACTCAAAACAGTCCAGCGGCTTTTATGTTTCATGATGCAAAGGGACCAAATGTTGATGCAGCAGAGTCCATATTTGCTTCAAGTGAAAAATATGACTTTCTTCCTGAAGGTCGGTCCTTTAACATGTGTGTGTTGTGCTGTTGTGTGTCCCACACTGCAAGCCAATTAGGAGAAGCATAATAAAGGAAAGTTTCAGCATCCGCCCCTTTCTTAACGACATAAAAACACTTCCTGAAATACTTTTCTGACATTGTGCATTAATTTACTGAGTGATCTGGGATCTAAATATGTAAAATCAGCCAGCATCAACACCCTTTGATGTATTTAGTCTGAAACAAAGTCAAAGTCTGTAGAAGATCCAGTTAGGGATAAGCTGTAAGAGCAGGAAGTCTTTTTCAATCAAAGCAGCAGTGTGTCATTGTGAACATGCAGCTTTCGCCCTCTCACTATGAGCCTGAACGACTCTTGTGTGGAGAAACGGTGTTAGATGGTGTTTTCTTCAGAGGGCTGCAGCCGAGGACGCGCAGGTTAGACATGTTTGCACCTGCCTGGTCACCCTTACAGGACCTCCGCAGCAGGAGCAATGCCTCACATAATGGGAAATCAATTTTAGTTTTGTTTGCCTGGGTAGGTGGGCTTAAGGAATAATTACTTAGCTGAGAAGCAGGAGGCAGAGGGAAGAGTCAGGCTATCCTGGTACATCCACTGTGGTGTTCCTGCTGCAGTGCTGATGTGAAACCAATACCATTATCCAGTTAATCCGTCATGGACAGCTCCTGCTCAGTAAGAAAAACAGCAGAGCGGGGCTGCATCATTGACGTGTGGAGCTGCTTTAATGAGATTCCTTGGGGTGCTCTCTCAAATTGCTGGGATTTCATGAGTCTTCCAGTGCTGACTTCCCTCCATCTGGCTGCTGGGTCCGCAGGGATGAGAGGCAACAAATGATTACACACTTAAACACCCTGATGCTCTTAACAGGATACTCTATTTGTTACAGTTATACCCCTGAAGCCCAACCCTGCTGGCCTTAGTAATGGTGAGACAAAGACTGTTTTAGGCAGAAGATACTTAACATACATCAGCTGCAGTTCACTTTAGCTTAGCTTACCGTAATGCGCTGATGTGTTAGCAAGATTATCTGCGAGATCATCTCCAGTACCTTACTCAGATGACATAAATTTTGGAACTGACATTATGGTGTATCAAACAACATAGACACGTTGCATGTTACTGTTTGCGTGCGGAAATTTCGCGTCTGCGCGCAACGCGGAGGGCAAAATGACGATTCTTTAACTGTCAGCTAAAAGCTACATTAGCTTAGCTAACTTAGCGAGTTCGACAGAAAGAACTCCAGCATTTATATCACAGAATACCAAACCTTGGCATTACACAAAGTGGATAGAGTACTCACAGACAGTAACGGTGTAATACTTGTGATGTACTTACAGTATTTATAAGGAACGAGGCGAAAGCTAGTTTGTGGTCTGTTTGTGGTTGTCATAGCAACTCCACGTAACCGCCGTGAGTCGGTTAGAAACTTCCCGGAAGTGTGTCGTCCGTTCACAAAGCGGAACCTGGAGAGGTAGGCGTCATTAATTTAGTGCTTAATGCTGAAAACCCGTTGAAGAGTAACTTAAAACAACGGGCCGTTGCTATAGCAACTGACGCAAACGTTTCGCACACATTCAGTTCGATACGGCATTTTAGGCTTGATGTTTATTTTGTGATTATCAATAAGTGATCGATGTGTTAGATTATTATCATTTATTTCAAACTTTGGATGTTTTTTTTTTGTTTATAAATGAAATAATTTTTCCAATATAACAAAAACTTTTTTCCATCAGTTTTAAGGCATTATTGACTAAAAACAAGTTTCTATCTTCTTACTTGAGTTAGTTTTGTCTCTTTAAATATTTGTACTAAAACTAGACAAAAAATACTCAGTAAGATTTTGTGTTTGCAATCTTGACTAATTAACGGAGCAGTAGCTTCATCATGGCAAAATGATGAATTTGATAAAAATGCTGAAATTTTGAGGGATTTTTCTCAGTCTCCCATCGACTCCCCCGTTGCCTCTCCATGATTTCACTCGCCAATCTCCTCCTTTCAAGCATCCGCTCATTGCTTGTTAAACGTCTAAAAAACACTCAATGAGGCTTTAAGATGATTGAACCCGAGGTTGAAATCTGGATGCATCTTTATCCCAACCCAATTAACACCAAGTCAATAGAGAGCAAATGAAAAAGCCCCAGGGTGACGGACCCCGCCAGAAAATGCCAACGGTATGAAGACGGTCAAGGTCGGCACAAAGGCAGGAACCTCCTGGTTCTGCAGAATCCCTCTGAGCGCTGCTGATTACGCAAAAGGAGGGGATTATTAAAGGCCTTTTCCTTTCACGGTGGGCGTGAATGAGGAGAGAGGGTATCCATTCACACGGGGCAAAGGGCTGGGAAAATGGCCGACTTTGGGCGAGAGGCTATAGAGTCTGCTTACTGGAGTGTGAACAACCCACCTCCCAAAGACAACACCCACACAGGAGAAAAAATCTGATTTAAAATGGAAAACAAGCTTGGAAGCCAAGGTCAATGCAAACATTTGGAAATGGCAACTTGTCCTGTAAAACTGGCAGCA
Source organism: Poeciliopsis turneri (assembly GCA_922788865.1). Classification (NCBI taxonomy): domain Eukaryota; kingdom Metazoa; phylum Chordata; class Actinopteri; order Cyprinodontiformes; family Poeciliidae; genus Poeciliopsis; species Poeciliopsis turneri. The sequence continues at coordinate 280,418 of CAKLNU010000796.1, forward strand.
TTTTATCTTTTTCCTTTTCTCACCCATAGATTTTCCTCATTCAGGATTACTGATGGACAAGTTTGGTTTATTTCCAAAAGTCCCCTAAAAACAGTAATTTTTGACAGAAAACCTTTGTGACACTGTGTTGTCTCCATGTGGCTAATCCCATTCATCGGAGCTCATTATGCTCCGCCGTCTTTCAAACAACACATGCCAAAGTGCTGAGGGCAGAACGGCTTCCTTTAACAGATTCTTGACCTTTATTCCAAGATTATACAAGCAGATAGCTGGTCTCAGAGGCTGCATGAATGCCCAACTACGAGGCTCCTTTGCATCAGCTAACCGTTTGGCTTTTGTGATTCTCATTTGTCTAATTTACTCACAACGTGTCACTTTAGAGGCTAAAACATGAAATCTTACCGAGTATTTTTGGTCCAGTTTATTACAAAAAATATTAGTAGAAGTGAAAGAAGACAAGCTAACTTATAAGCCACTTTTCAGCAATATAGGAGCTTGTTTTAAGTCACTAATTCATTAATATTGATGAGTACTGTTCTATTGGCATTTTTCTTTTTTAATCCATATTCAATAATTATTCTATTTCTTGCCGAAACGTTATTTACAAACCAATACTTAGTAAGATTTAGTGGTTTTGCAGTGTCTTCCTTCGATCTGCACTGCAAAAACACCAAATATTACCAAGTAACTTTGGTCTAATTTCTTTGCAAGTCGAAGTAAAATGTTTTTTCTTAATATTTGATTTAAAAAAAATAAAATACTAGTTGCACTGGTGTGTTTTGACCCATAACAAGATATTTTTCCCCAGTGGAACTGGCAACATAAAGCAATTATTGACTTAAACAAGCTCCTATATCTTGCTGAAAAGTTACTAAGAGTTAGTTTTATCTTATTGTAAGTGGACTAAGACCTTTCCGCAATAAAGTAGACAAAATAAATTATTAAGATTGGTATTTTTGAAGAATGGCTCGTTGTATCGGCCAATCCCAGTCCTGGCAAGATATGAAGCAGCAAAGGAGACAAACTAACTGGAACTGGTCCAGTCTTCATCTCAATCTAAGCCAAGGATTTACCCAGCACAATGGACCCTTTAGCCCAAACCTTTCCCTCTTTAGCTCTACAATTTGGAAGCACTGAAGCCTACAGAGGAACTTACATTAGTGTAATTGGAGGCAAAACAAAGTGCAGGTTGTGTTGTGTGCTTTCTGTCTGTTGAACAGCTGGGAGATACTGAAACACACCCAGGGATGAGGAAACGTATCCAGTGACGTTCCCTCTCCTCTTTGTTTTCCCTTTTCTCGTGACACAAGTGGAAAACAAATTAATCCTGTTCCCATGGCGACCAGCCCGGAAGACAATTTGTCAGGGGAGATTATATCTTTAAAATATCGTCACACAATCTTAACAACATATTTTTAGATTAGGTCAGTTTTGCTTATGAAGCCTCTCTCCAGTTTGGGAAAACAATACGGGGCTTATCTGCAATACGGCAGATTTTTCCACCAAATCCATCAACGCTGACACAGAAACACTTTAGACTCTATTACTAAATATACCATAATTAGATACAAGATGTTTTACTTACTGTGATAGGATTTATTAAAAAACAATTTACTGCGTTATACCACTGTAACTTGTCAAAAGAATTAGTGAAATATCTACAAAAGTTTAATTTACCGTGAAATATGCTATTTACAAAAAAAACATTTAAGACTTTTAAGCAAACAATATCAGGTAATACTTTCAGGAGATAAGGAGTTTTAATACACATTAAAATTCAGGTATATTTGGTGTTTTAACTATTAAAATAGGCATTTATAAGCATTTTCTCAGGTGGAGTTTAACATTTATTTATTTATGATCCACTGAGAGATTTGTTGTGAATTGGGGCTATGTAAATAAATTCAATGTATTTACTTGATTTTGCAGTTATGATTCACATATTTTAGCAATTTGCTGTGGTTCCTAAATCCTGAATGTTGGTGATTCAACTTTATTTTGATTCCATTTCAACATGTCAGCAAACAGAATTGACACTGATATTTATTGTCTTATTATTTGTGCTATTATTTTAGTTATCCATATCACTGTGATGATCGAAGAGTGATAAAATGCAACATTTTTGCCGCCTGATCACCATGGCAACCACTGTCACGCTGCAAAAACAAAATATTATCAAGTATTTCCATTTAGTTTCTAGTGCAAATATCTTAGTATTTAAATAAGATAAAACTAACAAGCAACTTTTCAGCAAGAAATACGAGTTTTTTAAACTAATTAATATTGATAAAAATGTGATATAAGACATTGTTGATCCACTGACAGATTATTTTGCAAACTTTTTCATCAATATTAAGGACTTATTTATTTAAAATAAGCTCCTATATCTTGCTGAAGTTATTTGTAAGTTTGTTTTGTCTTGTTTCAAGTGTAATAAATGTTTGTACTAAAAATTAGACCAAAGTACGGTTTTGTGTTTTTGCAGTGCAAGGGTGCAGGCAACGCCTCAATGTGGGACACAGGAAGTTCTTTATGTGTTGGTGCTTTTAGCTCGCAGAAGGAAATGGCCCCAGTCGAGGGATTTCAAGGCTTTCCGTTGTCTGCTCCATGTTTGCGGTTTCATTTTACTATTTGGAAGTGTTGCTGTCAAACAGGCTTATACTTTCAGTCAAAACTCTGCAAACTAAACATGACTCAGGAGGACGTGTGGGGAACTTCCTGCTTTATCTCTTTGGGTGTGCGCCTTCAAAAGCTTTCCTATTTAAACTTTGATACTGTACTTCAAAACAGAGATGATGAACTGCTTTCTTCCCATGTGCACAGCAAAATTTATTTGACAAAATGGTGAAATCCGAGAGAAAAATGGCCTCCGCAAGCTGTCGCCATTTGTCAGCGGTTTTCCCTGTGTATGCTCCGTGTAATTAGCATGGGGATGGAGGTCCAGTTCAGGCTGATGATGATGATGACAACCCCTGCTGCCTCCGTCAGCTGTGCTGCGTCTCACCCCAACCCTGTCAGCGTCAGGGTCCCTCGTCCATCTGCTGGAGGGCCCTTCCTCCCTCACGGTCAAGCACCTGGACATCCGTCAGCACCGGGGGTCCCGGGCCTTCTGGGGGCTTCAGGTTCTTCGGGGGCGCGGGCGGCTCAGAGTTTAAAAGTCGGTCCTTAGAGGAGGCGACCTGCTCGAGGCGGAATGCGGCCGTCATCTCCTCCCCGTCCCACATCCTCGTTTTCTCTCTCATCACTCTCTCCTCCTGGATCAAGCAGAGTTTCATCGCAGCGATGACGCCGAGAGGAGGCAGAGGGATCCGACACTTAGAGCAGAACCTCTGACCCGCAGTTTCAAACACACTCCTGCATGTGAATTTACAATGAAAAATGGTTTTTAGGGGTTTTTTCAAGCTTTTAGAGGTAAAGTTGAAACACTTTGTTCCTAATTGATCCATTTGGAAGGTTTTTATTTCCCACTGGGCCTGTCTGTGGAGCTAACATCCTCCATTCTCATGAGCTTCAGAACAATCATGTTAATTTACAATGAAACAGAATTTTGTGGGATTTTTTTTTAAAAACTAAAGTAGAAACATTTTGTTAGTAATCCATCTTTTGTCAACTTTTTATGCCTGCTGTTCCTGGCATTGTAGCTATAATCTCCTATTAGATCATGACAAATAAAGGATTTTATGCGAACATGAATTTTCAATTCAACATGCCCCTAAACAAAACAGAAAACACAGTGCTTAGCTGAAAAGCAAGCTAAATGCTAATCATAAACATTGGTTGTGCTAATGCTAAAGCACTACAGCAACACAGTGTTTAGCTTAAGCTAATGCTATAGTGCTCATTTTAAATTCTACCTGCCATTGAAAGACTAAAACCCTTAATTTTGTCATAATTTCCATTTTCTGTAATGCCATTAGATATTGTATTCTGTTTTATTTTGTTCCTGTATGTTTGTGATTTGAAATAAAGTTAATGGGGACAAAAAGAGAGCAAACATGTGGACAGGAAGTAGAACTGATGTCTTCACCCACTTCAAAATAAGAGCATGAGTATAAACTACCAGAATATTCTTACCAGTTGATAATCAAAACTTTAATTCAGAAGTCAAACTTATTCAGCTGAAAGTTTTCCAAACAGACAAGTAAAGCTTTAAACTATTTCTCTGTTTTAGGAAACAATTTAGTTAAACTGTGTATTTTTTTCTTACACGAAATATAATATTGAATGTTTTCCATTTTTGAAAGCTGTTAAAATCTGCCTGGTAACATGCAGTTAGCATCAGATTTCATGTTGGAAATGTGATGTGATCTTAGTGAGAAATTTAAAGCTGCAACCTGATCACTTGACTTAACACTTGACTCTGATCGTGACTGTGGTCTAATCATCTTTTTAAAATCTGATTAAGCACGATCCTGTCATGACCCCAAATTTACCCACTCAGGTTTATAGGGATAGAAACTGATAAAAGGTCTAATTTACAGAAAGAAGATGCTATCTGCTAATTCGTTGAGGAAAAAACAACAAGACAGATGTATCTGGGAAATGTGCTCTGAAATGATCTCCCTGCGCCGGCCTGGAGGTTAACAGGCAAATCATTCATTTGTTAGACTTAACTCAAGCTGGAGAATCTGTGTTTGGGATCAGTGTGATGCTGTTTCACAATAAAACGAAAGCCTGGAGGTAAAGTGCATCAGAAAATACATTTTCAACTCATTAAAATGACTCTGTTGAGGATCTGATCTAAACTTCACCTGATATCTTCAGCTTAATAGTCTTAAATTGTCTTTTTAACAGCGTAAATGAAACTTTTATTGCCATTTTATACGTCATGTAGGCTACATGTCGTCTTCGCTAACAGATAAAAGCTAGGCTAATGCTGCCCGTTCGGCAGTAAGTACTACAGTAAATATCGCTTATATTAGGATTACACAGCGGTGGGTGGAGCACTCCAAAGTTGTGATGGAGTAACAGCTGCAATGTACTTGTATTGTTCATAAGTTAGCAACAAGGTGAGAGCGAGTTCTGCTGTTGTCATAGCAACTCCGTAGCAACCGCCTGCCATCAGTTCACCGAAGTGTGATGTCGCATGAGAGCTGTGTACGTCGGTTGAGATGTCGAAACCAAACCTTTCCTGCTTGGTGAGAAACCTGCATACTGTCAGCAGGAAGTTCGGAGTGACGTGGTTTAATGGTGAACAGCACAGAAAAAAATGGCTGCTGAGTTTAGAGCCAGACTGCTGCGCCGCTACTCAGAGGGACGAGTGAATAACGAAGTGCTTCTGGAGACTTTGAGGCCAGGCTGGACTGGCAGAATGAAAGTCAGGGTTGACTTAACAGACCTCTGAGCCCAGCTTCGCATTTGAGGATGAAGGCTTGCTAATTAATAATAAAACAAAAAGCGGATGATGGAAAAAAAAAAGAAAACTCTCACCAAAGCTGCGACTGTGAGATGAAAGAGCCCACTGCTGCTTAGAAGAAGAACAGCAATTATAAGATTTGCACAAAACTGATAAATTGAACCTGTTTCTGCGTAATCCACCTTCCTGTAAGAAGAGCGAACAAAAAGGCTCCCCTTCTCTGAGCCTAAAGGTTCCAGAAATGGGTTTAAATTGGCCTTTGATGCTCTAACAGTGACTGTAATTGTCGCTGTGCTCAGAAAGCATGCTCCGACGGTTTGCCATGGAAACAACCCGGCACTCTCATCCTGTGGTTTACTCGCAGCAAAGCTCTTCCAGACAGCAGGGCTGATGAGTGTTACCTGGCATCGACACCGTGGTTACCGGCAATCTGTGCAGCAACGCACATCCTGGCAACCCGGGCGACGAACCATCGACCCGCACCTGCTGAGAGAGACGCCCAAACTACCATGGAGAGAGAAGAAAAGCTGCAATTATGAGGAGAATGTTAAAGTTGTAATATCTCAAAAATAAAGATGTACCATAATAAAGTCGAAATAATGATGAGTTGTTGCACTACAAGAATAAAATCATATTTTCGGAATAAAGTTGAAATAATTAAGTCAAAATCTTATGAGGCTAAAGGCCATATTTCAGAATAAAGTAAATATTATGAGAATAAAGTCATAATATTACCAGAATAAAGACCTAAAATTGTGAGTTTACTCATAAAATCAGAATGATATGTCTTTCTTCTCGTAATCCTTTTTTTCTTTGCGTATCTTAATATTTTGTCGTTCCAAACTGAAATCTGAGGTTTTCATGCAGCACTAAAGCTAAAAGAAGCACAAATCATGTATTCAGATCTTTGCAAAAACAGACTTTCTTTTTAAATGCGAAACGTTTCAACTCAGAACAAGATGAATAATTGGTCAAAGATTTTCTAAAGTTTTATTTTGAATTGAATTTTGCATCAAAGGGCAGATAAAACACGTTTGTGCTTGAAACGCATTAGCTCTCCCATTTGCACCTCGTTGAAAAAAAAGAACCGTCTGACACAAAGAGGTTTTCTGCTCCCATTTTCAAGTTGGCTGATTTCTTAAGAAGAACCTGCAATGTTTTATTCACAATACTTTTTGTCTTTCAGGCTTATGAAAACTTTTGTGAGTGGGACTCTTGTCTGCTCTCAATAGAGCTGACTAAATTATCGATCAGACTGTCTGCAGCCTAATGTTTTTGGGGTTTTTTTGGTTTCTTTTACAGTTAATGGGTTGCACGTCTGGTTTTTGTCTCTAATTCACAGAAAACCAAAGATGCAAGATGTTTTCCACAAAGTTGCTTCAGAAAACTGAAACAGGCCTAAACCTTTTGCTGTTTTAACTTTATTTTTTAACAGTGTTATGTAGCAATTTACGTTATTGTTTCATTTTCAATCACATCGTGTCTTTTGTTTCAAATATTAAACTCTTCCTGTCATGTTCTCAGCCAAGTTTCTGACCCACATGAATCATAAAAAAGGTAAAAGGCAGATTATTTACAAAAATAAGCTCAAAACTGAGGATGGCTTCTGAGTTCATGGTTCAGCAGCGTCTGGAGGAAAAAGAATCAGTCAAACGGAGCGAAGGACAAATATGGAGATGAATCTTAAACACGGAGGATAAGTGAAGGTGGTTTAGTGTTCGAAGGACAGAACAGAGTTGCAGAGGAAGATCTGGCTGGACGTTAGTTGAGCTGATGATAATGCACCAGAGGTCTTACAAAGATTCAAGGTTTTTGAGGAAACCAGGCAACTTTAACCTGGAAGGCTCTGAGAAAACGAGTTTTCCGAGTTTCAGCTGCACAAAATGATTGTTATACTGAAAATGGCCACAAGCAGATGCGCAAATGTTTATCTTTGAAAAGCAGAAATGGAGCCTCCTGTGCAACCAACAAGAATGCAGATAAGTGTCAACAACAAAACATTATTATTTTCCAGCAGCCATTGGACAGCGGTAATAAAGCCAGCTGACCAAACATGCTGAGAATGATTAAAATAAAAGCCATTTGTATTTTTTTCTTTTGTTTTTTTGATTTTGGGAATCAAATCTATTAAAATCAAAAATCTACTTTTGGATAAAAACAACTGAAGATTTTATTTTGAAGCCATTTTGGAGCATCAATGCAAGCCTGAAAAAATTAAACCTGTCAATATGTTTCTGTTTATTTCAATAGGATTTGGGAGCTTGCTTTATGGAAAATCAAGCCTAAGACTCTTATTTTGAAGAGCATCTGTTTGAATTACGTCAGAGTACAAACCTTTAGGGCTTAATGGCTTTAATATTTAATTGGTTGTTGCACTGTTGTCTTGCACACTTTTTAGGCTCTAACAGGACTAAAATTTAAGTCATCATTAAGAAAACTGGTTATATTACATGCTTTAAGAATATCGAGGTATCACAGATTTAATTGCGAAAACATACTTGATCAATAATTAATTGATAGCAGCAGGTGGTCTCCAAAAAAGACAGAAATACAATGAATGCCACTGAGTCCTGGATGTCTGCAGATGAGCGCAGTGTAGCAAAAACCCTGGAAAACGTCTTTTTCTATCGGTTTATTAATTCACTTCTTTGATGGAAAGTGGCAGCTTAATTATTTTTTATTATGTGTCCAATTTTTGTGCAATTAAGCAGGATGATAGTGTGATTTGGAGACGAGTAACGTAATTGCTGATAAAGTCCTGGCGTCTCATTAAATGCCTCGGCTCTTTCTTTGAACTGGGAGATTTTCTCTTCAATAACATTCAGGAGTTTTTCTTCTTTAGCTCAGGTGGCTATAAGGAACATTTGCTGCTAAGCTTTTCTTTCCCTTCCTGCTACTTGTGCAGTTAATGATTGCAATCTGGACATTTCCAAATTTAATTAACTTCCTGTTGTACTTTTAAGTTTTGAGGAAATTAAAATATTTCCTCGTTCTGAGGTAAAATCTTGTAAGCAGACATCGACAGTAAATTTCCATTCCTCCAATGAATATTAAATATTAAATATTATGAGCTTCTGGCTTTGAAAAAAAATGTCTAACCTTGATTAATTCATAAAGGAAATCATAATTCAGAATGTTTTTCCTGCAGAGGTAAATTCAGTTTTAATGCTGTTTTTCTTTCCTAAATATGGATTTTTTAAAAAAAAATTAAACTTACAGAAATTTGTGTAAAATCAGAATATGATGCAGTTATTCCCTTTAGTCATCTTAAAATTGGTAAAAATATCTTTTTGTGACACTAAAATGAATTAAACCATCTCCAACTCCCAGATTGTTTCCTTTAGATTCTTCAAATTTTGTCAAATTTCAACTCGATCATTGACTTATCCGACCAAACTCACACATAAAACACAAAATCTTAGGATAACTGACATACAAGAAAAATTGTTAGCATAGTAGTAGTCTAGTTATAAGTGAAATAATCTGCCAGAGGAAAAAGTCCCACTGGCAGATTATTTCATTTTTAACTAGAAGTTTTCCATTAATATTAAGGAATTATTGGCTCCTATTTCTTGCTGAAAACATACTTTTAAAGATTTTAGTCTTAATTCAAGTGTATTAAGATATTTGAACAAGAAACTAGAGCAAAAATACTTGGCAAGACTTGATGTCTTTGCAGTGCATAGACTAAAGTATCTCAAAGGATCAAATCAGATCTGTTTTTAAATATTTCTCTGTCTGTTTAACTCAATAGCAGTTAGAATTCAAGAACATTTACCAATTCTCAAGTTTTAACTTTCAATCCTGCAGAATCTTTGAAAAAAAAATTGTGGAAAAAAATCCAGAATTGACATTTGATGAAGGAAAACAGGGCATAATTATTTAACTAAGTTCACAGAAAATTATGTTTTTCTTTAATCCACAGCATTACAGCCGCATTTAAACGACAGGTTGGTTCCAGAGAACCAGATAATCCCAGTCACATTTCTTAGCGGTGAAGCTACAACAAGCACACAGCATCAGAAACATAGATCACTGTGAGTTTGGAAGAACAGACTGTGGAAAGACGCGGGGAGAAGGTCACAGGGTGGGGTCAAGGGGAGCGGGACACAGATGAGCCATGAAGAACTAGGAAGAGGAATGAGGAAGATGGATGGGAGGTAACGTCATGTCCGCTCGTCATTATCTGACCATGTGTGTTTCTCCGCCAGGATATGTTTAGACAGAGAGTTCAAATCAGATTTCTGTGTATTTTTGTTAAACTTTAGGGATGAAGGAATGACGTTTTTAAAAATCAATGTTTTTGCTGGTTGGCGGTGTTACTTCCTAACGCTGCAAATATGGTTTTAATTACCAGAAACAGGTTCCATGACTCAAAAAAACCCCCAAAAAACATCATAATGTCAGAGAACCGCGAGGTTAGAGAATCATCTGAGGTTATATTTACTGTATCACTTAGAGTGGCATTTTAAAGCAAGATTAGCATTTAACATCATTAATTGGGGAACATTTCATTTGAAAAAAGCTTAATATTTTATTTGTTTATTTGTTTTGTTTGATTCAATGCAAAATTCAGTTTTAGTTGCATAACAAAGAGCAGAACTTCTAAAATAGTTTTTGTTCAATGTTATGTTCTGCTGTCCTGTTTTTTCCTAACCCTAATCCTAACCCTAACCCTAACCCTATGTATAGTTGTGCATGTTGATTAAATCAGTCATAATCAATGTTGGCGATTCCTCAGTGACATTAAATACAATAAATGTCTGATTATTGAAGAGCAAATCCAGTATTCAGGAGGAGCTCTACTCTACATTCCCACTCTGATATTAATGAGGTTTAATTTGCAAACGCAAATAAAAATCAGTGGCTTCTCCAGCTTTTAATAAACAGTCAGTAACACCCTTATTGGATTCTTTGTTTTAATTATCTCACATGGGTCTGTGCCAAAGCAATATGACACTTGGGATTTTTTTTAATGCACTTATTAATATATTCCCTTCATTTTACCACTCAGGAAGCTTGGCCGCAGTTCACAAAGTGTTTTAGTAAGTCTCAGTCGAAACAGCTAATTAAGTTAATGCTGTAGGAAGGGCTATCTATATTAAACTGCTGATTTTGGATGAGAATAGGCTTTTGTGATGAAAATTTAGAGCAGACATTTGAGTTTTTTAACATTATTTATGCTGAAAATGATTATTTTTTCCAAAGAGCATTGTGGAATCATTATTTTGTTTTTCTGAACATTTATTTGGATGCCGAAAAAAAACACCTCATCCTAGCACCAAACCGTTTTAGCGAAAAATTAAGATTTGTAAGTCCAAACCCCTGAATCTATATTTGTAATTACAATTTGTGTAATTATGTGTTCAATGGACGAGCAGCTCCTGACATTTGATGTTAATTGCTGCTGCATATCGTTATGGAGATGACCTGAGGGTCAAATGAAGCGCTCTGTTGTTGGGATCAGGGAAACATAACGTCTTCTGGTTTTCCTCAGTTGAAGTTTTCAGGAAGTTTGTTCCAGATTTGTGGCGGATAGAAGCTGAAAGCTGCTTCTCCATGTTTGGTTCTGGTTCTGCTGCAGAACCAGAACCAGAAGTCCTGTGAGGTCTGGACGGTTGGTACAACAGCAGCAGATCTTTAAGCCGTTCAGTGATTTACAAACTAACAACAGGAATTTAAAGTCTATTGTCTCTGAGCTGCAGATGCTGAGACGTCGATACACCACAGATCTGGAACAAAATTCCAGAAAACTGTCAAACAGCCGAAACGCTGAGTTCCTTTAAACCTCGACTAAAACCCAGCTCTTCAGAGCCCTGACACGTGACTGAATGTTATGCTCCTGGTATACTGCATGGCATCTTTTAACATTTTTGTGTTTTTATGGTGTAAAACACTTTAAACTGTCTTGCTGCACAAAGAAACTTGGTCGAAACCATTCCTTTCACTTTGGAGAACCTGAGGTAACGCATTCAAAACGCTGCAGCAGAGACGTGTTGTGTTTCTTTGCGTCTCTCCATGAACCGGAAAGCGTTTCCAACCGAGCGAACGTCCGCCGGGACTCTCCTTAGCTCCATTACAACCATGTGGTGTACCTAAGCTGCGGCCAGGGCCACCTGATCCGCCATCCCAGTGATCACAGCACCATGTGTTCGCATCGACCAGGCCTCCACCTTCAGCTGGGACTCTGCGCAGACGGATTTAGAAAGGGAAAACATTTCTCCACGTCCGCTAGAAGTGGCAGCGGACGCATCTGCAGATTGTGGCCTCGGCACTGAGAAGATGATGGAAGACGTGATGGATGCTTCCCCGCTGCCAGATCATCCACTTTGGCAAGCCATAAGATATTCTCTCAGTTATTAACTTGGCTGGATCGCTGCCTCATAAAATAATCCTTCATCCGTTTCATGATGCGATGCCAACTGGTCTGAAGCAAAATGGCGGTGTCAGAATATAACAGCAACTCATCAGCGACTCCCATATCATCCGGTGAATGCTGAATCTCTGTGTTTTTGTGCAGATTTAACCTCATTTAAAGCTGGGTTAACTTTCCTCCTGAGTCACAGATGTGAAAAGATTCTCCTCAAAGCCCCTCATTTGCAATTTGAAGACTGATTTGCAATGTTGCATCTCATTTCCATAACGAGCGCTTGAGCTTGTAGCGCGGAGACATGGCAGCCAGAGAGGATTCATTGTCTGCTTTATGGTGAATCACTGTGGTCTGGAAATAATTCATCACAGAGGTGAAAGCTGTGAAGTGAGAAGTGCATCTCTACTTCTGGCTCTGCGGACAGAAGTTTAGATCAACGCGGGTCAAACTTTATCTAAACTGTCAAAGTTTGGAGTCGATGGTCTGGTTTGTAAAGGACAAAACCAATAAAGAATCTGCTTATACAGAACATCTCCTCTGCTGCTGCGTGTGTCGAGAATGTGTTCTGCGCGAAGCCGGAAGGTTGGCCCAGAATTCCCTGTCATTCCTCATCCTAATGGCTGCTGCCACAGCCAGCAAGCGGCTGGAAGAGAACCAAGAGCCAGGAGGAGAAAGGAGAACTCAACAGACGTTCAATCTGTCGGCTAACCTCTCTCTGAGAACAAAAGTCACTGTGTGCTCAGGAGGGAAACGGCGAGGTGGCCGCTCTGTCTCCGCTCCGCTCCGCCGCCCCGCCCGCGAAGGAAAGGTGGAGTCAACAGCTCCATTGTTGAAACATTAGCAGCCAATAAAACATCTTTACATGTGTTCACAAGCAGAGAGCAACTCACTGTGAAATAAACGACTTGTAACGGCGAATTATTATTATTATAACCAGAAACCAGAAACTAAACATGCTTCGACATGTTTTTAAGAGTAACAAATGTAGCCAAGTATTGAGTAATCAAATTATAAATCATTTATTATTTAAATATTAAGTCACTAGATGGAGCAAAACATGCAGTTAAGTGGAAGTTTTGGTGTTTTAAAGACTAAAATAACAATAATTAACAAAAAAGTCAGAAAAACTCTCCAAATTAATGATGTGTTACTGGAACCAACTGGATATAAATAATTTGTTTGATTGAAATTGTAATATTTTATGTTAGAACAAAGTCACCTTCCTGATAACTTTGTACCTCAGTAATCAATGTTCAATATAGAAAATATGTAGTTTGGATTAAGAGCTGTGTAATTTACTGAGATGCAATAATCCCTCTTAGAAAGGCAGAGAAACACTGGAACAGTCAAAGCTGTATTAAGATGCTTTAACGTGAGTTTTATCCAAGGTTTGGTGCATCTTTGAGGCAGAAAACTGGAAAATTGTCTTCCAACATTAAACAAAGAAAAATGAATAACTGAGGATTTGCACAAATTTTGAAATTTAGTGGACAGAATGAGATATTTTTCCTTTACGTAACCGACCATCAGAACCCCCATGTTGGTTAAACGGCTGCTCTGGAGCTTTCAGTTGGCTGATAATGAAGCTTTTCAGCAGAAATTACAAAGCGCCAAACAGCTTCAGTTTCTGAAGGAAAAGCAATCAACCGGGAATAAATGGTTCATATGGAAAAATCCTCCTTTTTGTTAAAGTAATTGTTTGGTTAAAGTCTGAGTAAACCAAAAACTGGAGTTGGCTTCCGGAGGGTCTGTCCAAAACGACAAAACGATCATCTTGTCCTTCTTCTATCATCTCTTTGCTGCTTTCCAAGGAGATTAAAAGAATTCGGAGCGTCTTCATCGTCTCCCGCTCTCGGATTGACAAAGTCAGAAATTCAAGGCTTCACTTGTTGCCACCACCTGTCAGCAAGAGATAGCTTAATTTTTATTTTTTTTTAAAGGAAGTTTTAAGGATTTAATTAGCTACTCTGACATACTGTGACAAACTGGTTGGAGCCGTTTGCAGCTGAGTGGATTTAAAACGCTTCATCTGCAGGTAGAGTCTGCAGCCTCTGGATGGACGGATCGGCTCATTTGCTGCTGTTAGAGGAGATGTTTTATATTTCCCTCAGGCGCCATCATGCAACTCTTTCTCCAAATAACAAACAGCAAATTCCTATCAATGCTGATTCCTGACAGAAAATTTTATTTGGGTAAACTGTTTCTTGGTTCGACGTCTACGGAAGAAGATTAGAGCAAATGAAATAAATGAAAAATTTTCAGAATTGTTACTTCAGTCGTCTGAGTTTAAAATCAGGATCCGGAGGAAAAACAGTCAGAAATTTGAGAAAAAAGTCAGAATTTGAGAAAAAGGTCACAATTCTGAGGATTTTGAGATTATTGTGAGGGAAAAAGTCAAAATTCTGAGAGTTAGATTTTAGATTGAAACAAAAAATTGTAAGATTAAAGACTAAAGTTTGAATTCTGCAAAGACAATTGATATTTTTGGAGATTAAAGTCAGAAATTTGAGCTTAAAGTCAGAATTGTACAGGGAAAAAATGTCAGAATTCATTTTTTTCTTTGGCCCTGTTGTTCTTCCATAGATCTCAGCCAGAAGACAAAGGGAACTGCAGTAACTCTTAAGGTGTGATTACCAACATTATTTTTGTACTTTTGGACGTAAACTCATTACTCACCCTGGGCGGAAAAGCTTTTTCATCCTGAGGCAACAGTTTTCAGCTCTTAAGAGCATCTTTGAAAGGCCTGAAATGTCAAATGCAAATGCCTGCTGCCCAGGTATGCAGACTGTCTGTGTTTTTATCTCTCCTTCATTCTGTCAGTCAGCTGCTTTGAGAAGCCGTCTCAGTTCAGCTTCGTCCTCAGAGACATCACACTCAGGTGTCAGTCACCTCCGTCACTGGCTTCAACGCCGTTTCTGCATCAAAGGCACCTGCAGCACAAAAGAGCTCATTGTGTGTCTCACAACAATGCTTTAAAAACTTCTGCGTCTGTTTTAACCCTAAAACCTTAATTCTAACGTGAGAGGACGCAGAGAAGGCGGCATTCCAAATATTTCCTTTTGGATGTGAATCAAGAAACTTCGGTTTTCACTGAAAGCATCTTCGTCTTCTTGTGTCTCTTGGCAAATAATAAAAGTTGTGAGGCGCCTGATTAACAAATAAAATGAGGAAACGTAATCCTCTTAATGCTGGGGGTTCATGAACATTGTTTATGGCGACTTAAGTAGCTCTTAGAAGTCGAAATAATCCCTTCTGAATTTACCAGGAAGAAAATACACAAAGTTAAAGGTTTTCAATGCGTTTTCCACATATTTAACATGTTCCAGAACAACTGAAAATAAACAGTGGACATAGGTTTTCAGATTTGGAACATAACGGTGTTAGTCAGTTTGGAAGAGATACAAAAAAATGTCAGGTGATTTAATTTACATTTTGCATGTTTTATTCTTTTTTTCTTTCTACTGCTTTGAAAAACAGCCCAAATTGTTTTATTGTCCGGAAAATTAACCGTCAAAATCCTCCTAGCTTGTTGAGTCACACTGAGCTGTTGCCTAGCAACCCCAGCTGAGCTCCAGCATGTTTGGTCAGCTGGTTTCACTGCTGTACAATGGCTGCTGGAAAAGACAACTGTTTAGTCATAGGCTTATCATGCAGAAACCACTTATTGCATTCTTGTTTGGCTGTGCAGGAGGCTCTACTAATGCTTTTCAGATATGTACAGTGGCATAATTGTGCATCTGTTTACGGCCATGTCATCACTGGGCTGGGGGGGCGTGGCCAGCAGCGGCTTATTTGCTAAAAGCTCATGATTCAAGAATGATTCTGTGTAAAAATGTAGTGAACATGTTTTGTATAGACCATAAAGCTATGCTAACCTGTTCAGGGAAGCATAATGAGCCGCCTTTAATCTCTAACCCGGACATGTAATCTTCTCCGGATCAGGTTACCATGGCGACAAACCTGGGGTCAGAAGTGAAACGGTTGAAAATCTCAAACTAAACCCAAGATTAATACTGCTCAATGAAAAGCCTCTCCTAATAAGCAATAAATCAAATTAAAACTGACTTTGGTGTTATAAATGGAACAAAAGCAAAAGGTTAGCAGAACGTAATAAATAAAGAAAAACTAAACAGAAAAATCTGCAGACATTAAAATGTAAAGAATCCAATTAATAAAGTGAGCCAATGTTCCCCACCCTTCCTCTCTCCGCTCCTCCAGTTAAATCCTCGTTGGAAGCCATTAGCCACCCTGTCCTTAATTGTGGCTAATAATCCTATCACAGTCTCCGTATCATTGCACCAAGCGCCATTAAGATAAAATGGGGCCATCAAGGAGAGAAGGAAGGATGGCCCCCTAATGACACTCAGAAGAAAGTGAGAGTTTGGCTGGAGCTGAAGGTCCTGAGAGGGACTTCAGAGCTGATATCATCGAGATTTAATGACTATCAAATAGACAGCAACATTTATTACTGACATAAAAAGGACAACTTTTATTCTGTGTCTCGGAAATGATTTCATCAGACGGATCGTCCTGCTTCAAAGATGCAACGTCGAGGATTTAGACTTGCTTTCTCATAAAGAAAATCATAAATCATGGCTGCATCCCATCTCACTAAGTGAATTAAATGTTTATTTTCCATGTATTATTTATTAAAATACTCTTATTTAAGCATGTGATTCACTCAACAACTAAAACGTTTCATCAAAAGGAAAGACAGGTTCCTAATATACTTGCTATTAACAGTTTAGTTTGCAGGTTTTAAGAACATTTTGTTCTTTTCAGCAGTTAGTCAATTTTTTTCAAATTATTTTAGTTCAGAAAATATTTAGAAAAAGTTTTTTCTGAAATAATTTTTCAGGAAATCTTTAAATAGTTTTTCTGAAATAATTTTAAATGTTTTTATTTATTTTAATTAAAAAAAGAAATCTAAACATGCAGTTAGTGATTTTAAAAAAATTACATACTTGAGGCATGGATTTTCAAAAATTGGAACTGAATTTGTAAAATTATAATTTAGCACAGAAATTGAAACATTTCCTTTGCATTTGCCATTTAGACTCACTAACACAATTCACAACAAAATATTTAATGTTTAAAGTTGCAAAGACAAAAAAAATTAGAATAAAAAATAAACATTGCAAAGTTAGAATTTAATTTGTTAAAATGACTGTCACTGCTTTAATAAAAAAACATTTTATGTCAAGTCAACTCAATGTAAATAAGTTGAATCAACTTTAAAAAAAATTCTCTTCAATAAGTTTTAGTTGAATAAAACAGCTAAAGGCAAGTTGAAGTTGTAGAAATAGTTTTTTGCAGTTCGTATTTTCTCAACTGATCAGTTCACTTATTGGCCTTTTAATCTCCATGTCACTGATTTACTTTTAATATCCGTTTTCACCGGGTTAACGTTTGTTGGACCTGCAGAAAGTCGAGTCGGGACAAAATGTCCGTTGCTGTCAGGAAAAGGAAGAGCAGCAGAGACCGGAGGGGCCCGCATCAGCGCTGAGTGAGCCGTAATAGTGATGAAATAATGGTGGAGTGTTTGATTTTTGCTGCACCTTGGAGCCAGTTTGAAAACCTGAACATGGCATTGATAATGTTACGACCAGAACATTTCATTCCTGTTGTTTACGGGGATTAGGGACTAAAACCTGATCAGACTTAAAGACATTTTCTAACACTCATAGTTAAACATTACATGTACTTCAACGTGACTGTGCACAGTGGAAACGGTTTTATCACAGAAGCTAACGCCCGCTGTCTTCCTTATCTCTGCTTTTCGGGGTTTTAACATAATGAAATCTTCTGCAAGCACAACGGAGGCTCACATGCACCGTGGTGGAATGAGGGCCGATTTCAACAGAATAAGCAACCGGCTTGGCCAGCGTTAGCATTTGGGCCGCTAAAAGTTTAGCATTGATGCTATTATAGGCTTGAATAGCTTCACTGAGAGGCTAACTCCAGTTAGCACAACTTCAACACAGCCACAGTGTTTGCTGGCGTCCCGTTGGATCTTTTTTTTTTTAAATTGACCCCTAGTGGGCAGAGAGAAGCAACTTTGTGATCCATTGCTGTTGGTGGATGTTGGTTGCGCGCCAGATTTACAGGCGTACTAGAAACATGTGAATACAAAGGTTCCTAGCAGAAAAATGTTTTTTAATGCCCTTAAAAGTTTTAGCGTGTTAAATTCTATGCACTACTTTGTCAGCTAAAAAAATCCAAATATGATGTCTTCTTGAAGCTGTACATTCTTGCATTAGTTTTTCATGACATTTCTTGCTCGGTGAATTTCAGAGCAAATTTCTGTCTTCAAAAACAGAACATAGAAAGTGTGAAATGAATGCATACGCAGAGAGAAGATCAAAGCTGGAGATACTTGAGCGAACACAACTTTCCAGTGTTTCTTCTGCATATTTTACAGCAGAAACACAACAGCTGCAGCGGCATGTTGTGAGACATGTCTCTGAGTAATCTGATGTCATTATGCAGCTGCACCAACTGAAGCAAGAGGCGAGATGGTGTAAGAAGAAAGAGGCTGGCCTTGGGGAGTTTGCTTTGGCTGATCGGGGATCGACTTTGCAGCCAAACAAGTGTGAGACCATTACAAAGCTGCCTGGCACCTCAGTATTTCTTACTGTGCTTAGTGATTTCTTTCTTTTTTTTTTTTTCTTGATGTATGCATCTTTCTCTCCAAAGCAAACGCAGCATTTTAATTAGGCCGCTGACGGCTAACCGTGTTGCCATAGAGCAGGCTTTGATATTTGCTTTAAAACGTGTTTGGCACCTATTTCAAAATGCAGGCTGTCCCAGACACCCTGTTATATGCTTGACGGCAGCAGAACAAATGTGCTTGGGAGAAACCCAGGGCTAATTTAGCCCATTAATTTTATAACAGTTTCTAAGCTCCACTTTGGAAAGTTGAAAGCTCTCCAGGTGAATTAGCATGGGTGGGACGACTCGCTCCAAAAACAAATGTGGTCAAAGTGTAACTCAGCCCGAATAATAATTTTTCCTCCACGGTTGAGGGAAACAAAATAATTGATGCTCTGTATGGTCACAGTGTTTCAATATTTGTGTGTTTGGGTATCTACGTGCTGCTTTGAGGAGGAATATGACTTCTGTTTGCCTGTCAGTTCACCGTGTGTACAGCAGCTCTCCTAAATTACTCATGAGGTGGAGGAGCATCGGAGAAGGTGACCCACTTCCCCGTTCCACTTCTGTGGCCTCCCGTTCCTTCTCCATCAGAGTCACTGTCACTCAAAAGAGCCCAGACGGAAATTCACTTTGGAGGAGAAGAGCGTCAGGCCAGTTAAGGAAGTTTGGTTAATATTTTCCTCTTTGTTCAAAGTGGACGGTTATTTATCTCAGATTCTGAGCAAAGCAGGCTGAAAGTTGGTACCGTAATCTCCAGATTATCCTTACGACAAAACCACAAAATCTCACCAAGTCATTTTGGTTTATTTCTACTGAAAATATCTTAGCACACTTGAATTAAGACAAGAGGAAACTTCTCAGGAAGACGTAAGAGCTCGTTTCACGTGAGTAATTCCTTAAGTTTGATGAAAATGTTCTTGTTCCAGATGATTTCACTTATAACAAGACATTTTTATCATGTCGGTATGGGCTAACGTTTAATGCATCAGTCAAGAAATGCATCTTGAAGAGGAAAATAAGTCAGAGAGGAGTAACATTGAAACTAAAAGACCTAAAGGAAGATCCAGGGAAGTTTTACAACTAAAGGAAGACGATCTGGAGAAGGAGAAAGGGTCACACTGCAGCGCAGAAACTTTACGGATATTTGTTGATTAACATTAAATTCGAGACATAACCTTCAAAGTGACTTTCGGGAATAAAAACCAACATTGAAAGTGATAAAAATAGTCTTTTAAGACATTATCGTGCTGTAATTTGGTGTTTTGGTGCATAATGCAGACATCGTTCACCAACCTTCAAGGATCCCTCTAAGAAGGACATTTGTGAAGATGAGACCAGATTGTGGTAGATGATGGAGGCTCGGGAATATGAAGGCAAATAAAACCTAAACGAGGCGAGAATCAGATGATGCAGCGGTCTGACCGCTCCGCACGTCTTTCTTCATTCAGCCAGTTTCATCATGCCAAGCCGCCGACCTAAAAGAGCCCCAAAGAGAGGACACATTATTTAATAATTCATCCTGCTCCATTATTTATCTGTGGGAGATTTCCTGAATGGATACCGTCGCCACGTCCTGTAACTACTGCTTCCCTCAGATGATTTTATGCTGCGTGACAAGCTCTCAGGAAGAGAGCTAATGACCAAGCAGCACTTTTTCCCCCCAACTTTCATTCCCAGCCGCTTTTCGCTCATCACCTCATAATCATCTTTTTATAGCTGCTTTCTTTTAAGGACTGTGTCAGATCAAGTTGGATGCCTCTTTCACTGCAGCCACAGATCATCCTGCTTTTATTCCTCCTCCATTAAGGTAAATGTTTAATTTGTCCTTGTCTCTGCAAGTACATCTGGAGGACGATGCGTCTACTGTCAGCTCCAACCAATATAATGGCTTTCACCATCACTCCTAAAATCATCAGGGCTGTTTAGATCTTTGATTGTTGCAAGTTCTTGAGATTTCATGAAACTTGCATCATGTAAATTTTATCTACACTTTGTGTGAGTATTAATTGAAGGGCCCAAAAGGCTCATATCCTCATAATTATGATGGGTTTGAATGATCGTCAGGAGGAGATTTCAGGCCGTCTTTGAAATGAGCTCTTCCGGTTTTAATCAACTGTGAAGCTTGGAGTGGAAGCAGCTGCATTCTGGCCTCAACCAGCACAAAGTCGGCAGCTTATGCTGCTTTAACTGCAGCACAAAAATACTGCAAGATGCTGGCAAAAAAAAAAAAGAGGTGTTGAATGATTTTTGGGAATAGACACGCCGACATGAGGAATGAAAAACAAGGATGTACCTTAAAATATATCTACAGGTGTGGATGTAAGTCCAATCCATCAGTTAGCCTATCAGAAGCTTCCAAAGTCATGACATCATCATCATCATTATTTTGGTTTTGAAGACACTAATAAATAAATCTATAATCTATTCTCTCATTATTGTTGCATTTAACAAATAATGTCAGTAAGTGAAATAAAAACTGATTTAACTCCAAATAGGGAGAAAAAATTAATCTTTTTATTAATGAATGTGAACACAGAAATACAAAACCTCATCAAATAATTCTGGTCTAATTTTGAGTTCCAATATCTTAATGCACTTGAAATAAGAGAAAACTAATTTACAAGTAACTCATCTGGTTTTAAGTAAATAATTTATTAATAAAGATGGAAAAGTTTAAGTTTAATGGTGCTTTCACACCAGCCATGTTTAGTCTACTTTGATTAGATTTTATTTTATTTGCTCAGAAAGTCTGGTTCGTTTCACTGCTCCGAAAGCAGGAAGCAAACTACAGTGCAAGGCATTCTGGGTAAATACAACCAAAACAAACATGCTAGCCTTTTTTGTCGTTTCCTTCAGTGGTTCGTGGTGCAGCGCCCCCACAGGCCAGGAGGGGAACAGGGTTTTCAAAGTGTTTGGTTTGTTTGACACGGTGAGGTGTGAAAACAAACTGCAGCAGCTGAAAATGCAGCAAATGTTGCAACTTCGGACTGAGCAAAATGTCCTCTCCCTCCAAGGTGACCTGCGATTTTCTACAGAGAAGTTTTAAGGTTACAACAAAATAAAAGCATTTGCACCCTAATAAAATCCACATGAGAGACTTTTGTCAGACAGATATAATCAAAAAAGTCTGAATTAAAGTGAACTTTTGCTGCGTATCAGCTGAGCAGAGCTGTGCTATAATCATCACTGGATGTCAACAGAAACACTATGTTTAGCTCGGCTTTGCCGGTCTCTGACTCAAACTGTCAACAAAACTCAACACTTCCTTGTCGTTCTCACATTCAAAGCCCTCTGGGAGAGCTGCGAGGCTTCTCAAGTGAAAACTCACTTCTTTGATGGCGGTTTAAAAAGGTTTAGGGTGAAGTGGAGATCCTGACGCAACACTTGCTGCATCGGTGGGAATTAGAGCTGTGGATGTGGGCCATATCCTAAATTTACCCACTCAACAGGGAAACATGAGGAGGATTTTGAGTTCGAATCAAGTGTGAAAAAGAGAGAAATTGGATATGAGGACTCTACACTTGAAATAGTGTTGCTTTCTCAGCCACATGGGGAAACAAAAATCTCTAGTCGACTTTCATAGAATAAGTTTATGACCTGGTACTTTCAGGTCACTGTATCTGGATTTAAAACATGCACACCTACAAACAGCTGATTCTCATATATTTCCAAGTGTGCTCTTGAAAGTGGTTGAAACAAAGTGCAGACAAGCTTTTCGTCTCGACACTTACAGCTTTTTAACACCTTCAGCCCAAGCAGGCCACTCCAGGATTTCCCCTGATAGTCATAACCACATCATTATCAGGGGCACCGTAAAGCCTGCGGGTATTTACGCTGTAAGCGCGAGCCTTTAGGTGGGACCACAAACTGCTCCCTGTTCACTCAGTTCGCTGACAGGCTGGAATGGGCAGCGCTTGATGAGGTGGAGCGAGTTTCTCAGGACAGAAAACGGAGTGGGTCTCTGCTGCGCCGGCCACGCCTGGGCCAAACCCGGAGCGCTTGCTGTTTGTGTTTGCCCGTTTTCGATCCCCCACCCAGGAAGAAACCGGCCTCGGGTTTCACAGGTGGCGTTTACGCGCTCCCAGTCAGGAGAACCGACACCGTCTCTGCAGAAGTGGCCAATTAGGATCGGGTGTCGGCTCGCTGACACGTGAAGGCCGGAATGTGCGAGTGGCTGGCCAGGCCGGGACAGGAAGTGCTGCTGGTGGCGACAGGACTTGTCACGAAATGAAGGGAGGTTTTCAAACACATGGAGACCCTTATTTCTGTCCTGGGTTAGAAATTAAACATGTACCAAACAATCATTTATCTTTTCTTTAACCTTGTTTTGTTGATCCAGTTTCTCCGGCTTCACTCGAGCAAAAGCTTCAAACTGCTTTTACGTCTCAACAGCAGGAGGCGGAGTTATGATAAAATTAAATTAAACGCAACAACAAATACAAAAATAATGCCTGCCGCTAACGTATTCATGTTAAAAATGTCGGCCATGTCTGAAGCCCATTCCAGCAGCTTCAAAGGCTCTAAATGACCGCTGTTTGTCAAAGGTCAAGGGTCATTCAGCGCTGATATTTTGTGAGCTATTTTTAGTAAATGTACATTTTCTTGGCTTTGTGTACTGGGAAAGTTTCTCAGTCAATAATGAACTAAAATGGAGGTTTGTTTTCCAAAGTTGTATTTTCTACGTTACTCGTTCATTTATGATCATTTATAACCAAATATTTGGTTTACAAACTAAATATTTAGTAACCAAGTTAAATATTCAGCTTGTAACTAAATATTTAGCTTGCTCAATCAGCCACATAATGTTGCTGAGTTTCACCTGTTAATTGGCCAAAAGAAAATCTGGTTTTGAGTGTAAATTATTTGCCTCTACTGGAATAAGTCAATTAAGATAAAATACTTTCAATTAGTTACCACTCAACACGTCAGCAGCCAGTAAACAAGATGTATTTGTTCAAAACAAAGCAGGTTGGAGCTGCTTGAATTCATCCAGTGCTGCTGCTGTTAATTGGGAATAAGTGACTGAAACCTTAGTTACAGATTAAAGATTTAGAAACTCAGAGGATGCGCTTCCTGTCATTAGCTGGAAGCGGAATGCATCATCAGATGCAGACATCAGCCATCCTGAGCGAGTAAGACAATAACCCTAATGCAGATTAAAACGAGCGCGCTCATTCCTCACATTTTAATTCCTTCATTTTCACATTGTTAACATCGGCGTTTCATTATGAGGAGAACAATCCGCCGCTGCTCTCGGTGGCCTCCCATCCTTTGTCCCGCATGTTTTCTCCTTCCCTCTGTGCTCACAGTGGCGGCTGTATCTTTTAATGAGATCACACTTCATTAAAGAAGCCCTTCCCCAGGTCTCTCAATGCAAACACTTCAATTAGCTGCAGCGAATAGCAGCAGAAAGGAAACGCTACGCTGAAGAAAGAGCAGAGAAACGGAGGGATGAAGCATCGAGTTTACATCCCACATGTCCCGTCTGATTGATGTGCAGAGCCAGCACATGGTTCTACACTCAACTTCTTCATATCATCAATTTCCTGGAGTCGCTTTCATATCGTTTGCCACATAAATAAACACTCTCGAAGGTTGTTATAGCAACAACACAAGTGAATCGTCTTCCATGTCACTATGGTGATGGAGTCCATGAAGCCTTAGTCGCAATGAGAGGAGACGCATCTGTGAGGAGCGAAATGCTGCGGAAACTCAGAAACTCATCAGCTGAATTCAGCGACTAACAGAGGGAACGTTTCTGCAGCATCATTAGTCACCTGGGGATCATAAACAGCCACTTACAGAGCGGCTGAGTCACTAAACGCTCTGAATGATCGGCTGAATCAGCGCAGGCCAGGAAACCTTGAAAAACAACCTCAGAGCCCGTTTCTGATTCTGCCAGAGGATTGCGGACTGGCAAACGTTTTGCATTCTGACTCTGATCAGCAACAAACAGCGAGGATCCTAAAAAGCTCGCTCTGCTTGTGTAGCTTGTTTGAAATGGGAGGAACAGATAGCGGCGGGTTTGTCCCCGGGGACGTTGTCCAAACACTGTCGGAGCGACGGCCGCCCAGCTGAAGCTCCGCTGTTTGGACAAAACCGGGTTCTGTTTTTAATCCTCTTAATCTTTTGAGAGCTGAGGCTTTCTGAAACAACTTGGCAGGTTTTCCGGCTCCACCGTTCAGCGGCAGACCGAGTCTTCCTCTGACCGTCCTCGTGTCTCACTAGCATGTTTGCAAAGCTTGGTCGCTCTCCAAGGATTATCCGTTTCTAGAGATTTACCAGATTTTAACAGATTAAAATCTTCATTTATCAAACATAATATGGCTGTTTAAATCTTATTACTCAGAACAAATACTAAACAGGTTTAAATGACATTATCTGCATGCTGGTTTTTCCTTAATAGATCAGTTTAGGTCTATGTGGCTCATACAAAACATATTCATTACATTGAAGCACAAAATCATTCTTAGATAAAGATATTTTAGCTGTTTTATGGCATCTGTTACTTTAAATCCAAATAAGCTGCAGCTGGCCACGCCCCCCTCCAACTCAACGCTTGAACTCACACATGAAAATGGCTGAGAACAGATGCACAATTATGCAACCGAGCATCTGTGAAAAGCAGAAGTGGAGCCTCCTGCACAAGCAACAAGAATGCAGCAAGCGGT
Organism: Poeciliopsis turneri; assembly: GCA_922788865.1. Taxonomy (NCBI): domain Eukaryota; kingdom Metazoa; phylum Chordata; class Actinopteri; order Cyprinodontiformes; family Poeciliidae; genus Poeciliopsis; species Poeciliopsis turneri. The sequence continues at coordinate 305,469 of CAKLNU010000796.1, forward strand.
TTCTGGATGATGAGTCAACAACAAAACACTTTCCTCTTCCAGCAGCCATTGTACTGTGTAAAACCAACTGTACTGAACCTCTACCGTGGTTGCTAGGTAACGAGCTGAGCCCGGCGTTGCTAGGTAACCGGAGGTTTTTGAAACAACTCATAAAACTTTAACTTGCTGCTAACTTTAACTGGACCTGAGCTAACACTACCAAAAATGTTTCTCACAGCAAATAATTAGCTTGTAAATTATCTGGAGCACATAGAAATAATTAGCTTTGCTAATAAAATGCTTTAGAAAAGTAAAGAAGGGGGAAAAAAAAAGTCAGCCAAACAGAATCAAACTGTAATGCTGCACCGTTTAAGGGTTGGATCATCAACTCTCCATAAGGTTTATGTTAATTTATGACCTAATTCACAAGCTGCGAACGATTAAAATAAATATTATGAAACATAACATCACATGGTTTCAGCTGGAGGCGTTTCTCACCTGCCAGCCTGAACCAGAAGACGCTCCGTCTCACTAAAGTGTGTTAGTCTTCATGAGCTTGTTTGTCCGAGCAGAACCAGAACATCTCTTCATGTAAATACCAGAACTGGAGCAAAAGGAGCATCCGTCTCACAGTCAGAGCTTTATCCTGAATAATTACAGTCGGTCTAATTGCAGCGATCAGGCTGAGCATTAAAACACCTGCAGAACATTATTCCGGCGCCCCTGATGGCGCCAGGCGGCTCAGAGACGAGCGAAACCTGCAGAACAGGAGTTCCACCTGGAACGTTTTGGCACAACACCAGTTCTTATCTACTGCAATGTGATAGCTTGATTAAACCGGGGAGCAAGCTGTGATTTTAATTAATCCAGCACGATGAGTTAACCGACGCTTCATGTCGGATTGTCCTTGCCAGGACCTGTAATTTCCTCACCCCGACTGATCAGGCCAGTTTTCAGGCTTGAGTGAAAATCAGACCGAATGCGGTTGATTTAGAACATCCCAGCTGATTTTTCAAAAAGTGACATTTTTATTTTTCCCCATGCAGGGAGATAACGCTCTCCTGCAGATCTGAGCCTTGGGAGTGTTTGAATTCCTGAAAATGAGATTCATTATTTTACCAACATGTGATCTGCTGCAGCCAGAAAGCAAACAGCAGATCTTCTTCCTTCTTTCCTCTCCGGTGTGAAACCAGGAATCGGCTGCGTTGGCAGCAATCAGTTTTCCCATCTGTTGTTTGAGTGGCTCTGCGTGAACTTTAGCTTGCTTTGATTTCAGTCAGACAATCTGGGGATTCTTCTGTCGGGGAAACAAAGCATTACGATCTTCCAGTGGATCGAATGACGTTAAAGAAAAGACAAAACAAAAAGGAGGAAATTTACACAAAAAAAGGATTAATCTCAGAAATTTCAAGAGAAAAACAGACGTGTTCATCTCTGATGTTTTTAAGCATCTTATCGCCTTTATGGGAAGTTAAACATTAAATAAACAAACATTCTTGATTCTTTCTGTCAGACGAGATGTGAAAAGCCTCTGGACGGACCCTCGGCTCCAGAGGAACATTTCAAACACCGCTGGCCCAATTTACGCTTGACGAGAGCATTTTGACTTCTGCATGTGCAGAACTCATCTTCAGACTCCTCCGACTGGTCTTCATGAAATATTAATATTTCTGTGAGTGCAGAGTGAATGTGGATTATAAAAGGAAAGGGCAACAGGACCCGTTCTGGAGAACGCACTAATCACAGGCCGTCCGGGGTCAGCGCAAATATCTCAGACAGAAGAGAATTTCATTTTGAGGCGTTTTTATGAAGCTCGACCGCACTGCAAAAATATATACCGCTAAGCATCATGGGAAATGTTCAGTCGGTTATAAAGTTGAGTTTTAAGTCACGCCGAGCTGGAAAGCTTTATTGGTTCCATGTTATTATTATTTTACCTTCTCCAAGTTTTCACATCGTCACAACAAACAACTACACATTTAGAGAACTTTGATTAAAATGTGGAAAAGTTTTACAGAACTCAGAAAGCAGAGGGATCTGCACTGCAAAAACACTAAATCTCACCAAGTTTTTTGACAAATAGTAAAAAATCTCCATCTGCATCAGCGCAGAATCAGGAAAAGGGCCAGAAAATCCCCCGAACCGCATGTTGGGCACCACTGGGCTAAACTATTAAAACAATCTAATCTGCTGAAAACGTTTTTATTCCTTTTTTTTACACAAAATCACTGTAAGTGGTGTTTGGATTTCTTAAAAGTTCAGTTTAGACGAGAGTTTTCTTTTAAAACTGGATCTGGGATGAAAGTAGACGAACTCTGGATACAATATTGATCAATTCACTCGATGCTTGGAGAAAAGTTCAAGTTCATCAAGCGAAATCCTCCGCCTGTAAACGTGAAAGTGATTGTAAAATTTCTTTCTTGGCAGAAATGTTGACTTTAAAAGTAAAAGCAGGCTTTTAGGGTTTGCATGTAAAGGATGAAGCAGCAATAACTTGCTGAGGCTAATGGAGACGCTGAAGGACTTTTTCAGGATAAATAAAGCAGGAAAAGCAAACGGTTTGTGTTTTACTTAGACCAACATCAGCACATTTCAGGTGGAGTGCAGCGAAAAACCTGTGCTGCTGAAATAACAACTTGTGGCCAAAAGTCTCACTGCAGCTAATAAAGCAATAAATTTAGCATTTGTCAGATCTGCACATTAAAACCTTATAAAAATAATTTCAGCTTAAAAAACGTTTTCTGTCCATCGGATCATCAAGGTTTATATTCGATCCATCCAGTGTGCGACTCAGGAAAAGATCTTATCAAGTCTGCAGACCACGCACATCCTGGACACAAACATTTACAGCTTGTGTAAAAACTGCTGCAGAGCTTTTATTTTGAAAACTCAGCCCAGGTTTCCTGTCTGATAAACTCTGAACAGGATGTTTACATAAATTTAACCTTTTCTTCCTATTTAATGAAAACAATAAATACTAAGAAATAAAATTAAATTGAAAAAATAAAATAATGAGAATTAAATTATATTTACTTATTAATCTGCTGATATTTCACCAATTATACTGCAGTGTTTTTTATTGTAGTTTTCATCGTAAAACTACTTTATTTTGGTGACATTATGACTTCATTCTCATAATGATTTGATTTTTTTTCTCCTATTGCTTCCTTGTTATTTTCATACAAGTATTTTTGTAACTTTATGACTATTTTTTGATTTTTATTGATTTTTTCTCTTAATTTTAGAATTTACATAGAACAATAAAATAAAATATGAGGAAAAAATGTGACATTATGAGAAAGTATTTACCTCTGCAGATACTTGATCTGTTGTAAGGCAGTTCTCATAAAATAACTTTATTTTGGTTACATTACGTCTTTATTCTCATAATATTTAGCTTTTTTTTCTTGTATTGCTTCCACTTTATTCTCATATATTTCTATAAAACATATGAAATATGTTTTATATATTTTATTTAGCATTTTTATTATTTTAGTTTCATAATTTTACAAAGTTTTCTTCTTTAATGCATATTTCTAAGAAAGAACATTTTCTTTTATTCTGCCTTTTCTGTGTATTTATTTTTGAAATTTCTTGTTTGTGTGAAAAAAACTTGACTAACATGAAGCCAATTCTGATATTAATAGACTTCATATTATCAAGTTTTGATTTTAAATAAATATTTTCCTAACGTTTCACAATAATGTTTTGCTTGTGTTGATATTGTGACAAATCCATAAAAACATTTTGAATCTTGTTGGTAAGAACATTATTGCAATTACCGTCACTATGGCAGAAAGATTAAATTAATATTTGCTTGCTGCAGAGCAGCAGCGTTCGCCTCGTTAATTAATTAATCCTCTCTGATTTAGATCCATCTGTCAGTTTGTCTGAAACGTGTGCCGTCATGTTTCCCGATCAGCTGATGGTTTGTAGCCATGAGTCAGCATTAAATGTTGGGGAAAGAAATGAAGCGTTCACAGGACAGGAGCATGAATCATCCCAGCCGACAGGGAGACAACGGTCTGAAATATGCAATAACTCACCTGGCGCTGCGAGTCTGTCACTGCGGGTCGGATCCAAATACATCTGAGTGGAAGAAACAGATAGAGGCCTGAATTTTCCAGCTGTTAGAGGAAGGGCACCTCTGTGGAAAGTGAGATGAAGATGCCATCGCTGTGGGTTTTTCTTTTTTAGACGTCCAGGCCAAAATAACTCGGGATGATACCGATGAAGGAGCGGAGAGGGAAGGGCGAGAAAGAGACGGAAAAGATTCAAGATTACCTCAGAGGACGTTTCTGTTGTGCTGCATAAATTCACAACAACAAACAGTTAATTTTGAAAAAGTCCCTGGAGGGATCATTTATTTATTTTTGCCTATCATGGTAACAAATTTTGCTGGTTGATAAATTTTCCCAGAAGCTCTCAAATATCAGTAAACTTTAAATTCTAACAAACATTAAAAGCTGGGACTGGAAAACATTTTAAATATCCAAAATAAACAAAACATGAATGATAAAGTCTCCAGTGATCCAACAAAGGTGCCAAAATAAAAGCAATAATCAGGAGACGGAAGCAAATGTGAGCAATATTTACCTTTTAACCTCTGACCTCTTGCATGTTCCTCAAAACGGGAAATATGGGAAACACTTAAGTTCACCAACTGTGAGCCGACTCCCAATAAAATATGCAGAACCTTCAGTACTGATGTCAGTCAAAGCAAAACTATTCAAAGTTGAAGGATTTTTTATTGCATTTTGCTTCCATTATTACATAATGCAGTTTTAATAATGTTTTATTACATTTTAAATCCTGACTTTATTGCATTGTGACATAATGTGGGGTTAGAAGTTTTTCTGAGATTTGAGCTTGTGGGGTTTTTATTGCTGCCAAGCATGAATGGAAAGACGAGCGTCTGGTTAAAGTGATGCCACTTTTCCTTCATTTCTCTGTTCGTTAACAAGGTCAGAGGTGAACTTTCTTCATAACCTCGAAAGGTTTCGGTCAGACGTCCAACGTCTGCGGTAAACTCTGCAGGTTTCTGTCTGCATGTGATCCATCACTCCCGTTGCTTTTGGACGAGGTGAGCAGCTTTCCAGACTTTCACAGAAACTGTAATTCAAACTGATCGTTTATAAATCATAAAATACCCTGAAAAACAGGATCAAACTTTTCCCCTCCTGGAACTAACAGCCATTCTGATGAGCTGATAAAAAAACAACAAATCACGTTCAGGTTCGGCTGATTATTGAAAACTTATTTCACAGCTCAGATCGACGGCGGATTCCTCCACGTCTGTCCTTCATTAATCAGTCGGCGAGATGGAAACCGACGTTTCCAGCGACTTTACAGAGGAGAGCTGAGAAAATATTGATCACATTTTAAGCTGATGCTTAAACCTGGTTGGCTACTTTCTCAATAATGTTGAATAATAAACACACATCCTCCACTGACTTCATCCATAATTCCCATTCTGAGCGCTGGGGAGTATTATTGAAAACAGAGATAAGAATAATCCTATGAATCCTTCAGGAGAAGCAAATTTTCTGCATGAAATGTTATAATATGATCTGATCCTCCTCTCAAACAGACATAGATGGTTCATGATAACAGAGGAAAGTTGTAACTTTGGTTTGTATTGATAGGACTGATGAAGTCGGCCTCGGGTTTGGGGAAAAGCAGGCGCAGCCTCGGATTCAGAAACCAGTCGATGCTTCACTTGGGGATGTGAAGCTCAAAGAAGCTCAGATCTGCACAAAGCCCGACTGATGGAGCGCCGCCGCTGCATCGCCGCCGCCACGCCGCCGCCACGCCGCCGCCACCGCCACCACCGCCGCCGCTGCATCGCCGCCTTTGGCGAAACTCATTTCCACTTCTGTGACAGCAGCAATAATGCAGAAAGTCCAGCAGAGATTTTACAGTGACATGAGCTGCTTTCTGCACCACTTTTTCTCCATTTAACAGCAGATAACCAGATTTTTCACTCTCCAAAGGTGAGGATCAGGAAGAAGAGGGAACGGCTGCATGACTGGGCCCCATGCGGTCCTTAGCTGTTTGGTTTCTAAGTTCTGGACAACAACAACTCTAAGACATGCTTACAGAAACAATCGGACAAAATGTGACCGAAAAGTCCTCATGTGATGTCACATATCTTCACGCAGCAGAAGAATCCGATCCAAACCCGATTTTCTCAGCAGTGCAATCCCAATAAATTGTAGTTTGTGGCTAAAACAGCAAAATGCAAAGTTCAGGGAGTATGACTAGTTGTGAGGTCAAACGCTGAGTTCACATTGATCCAACTCCAGTCCTCTTGTCTAGAAAGTTCACTTTGTTTGCAGAGATGTGAATGCTAATTGATCGGATGCGAACCAAAAAAGCTCTGGTGCGGTTTGAATTCATATGTGAATGCCAAGTGAATCAGAGGCCGCTTCAACAGCAGGAAGTGGACTACAGCACACAGCATTCTGGGTAAATGCTAGCAGGAAAAATGACGTCTGCAACGGATAAAATGTGACGCCGCTCCGTTTGTTAACATTCTGTGACGGGGGAAGCTGCGGTCAGCGTCTTCTTCAGAGGATTTTGTGTCATTTTCTTGGTGCAGCGCCCCCGCAGGTGAGGGAGTGAACAGGTTTTTCAATTACTTTGAAAATGTGACAAATGCCCAACTGAACCGAATCCACCAGACGATCAGGTGGGATAAAACCCACAGAACTCATATCAATCAGTGAGTTAGTTGATCCTAATTACTATTATTACACTTCATGTTAGCTGAAACACACATCCAGTTTTTAATAAGAGTTATGCTGCTTCATTCAGCTGAGAATGAAAACATCAGATCTTGAAAAGCCAAGACAAACAAAGGAGAAAGAAGTCCTCTGTGGGTTTTTGTAGCTTTAACATTTGTCGCTGTGTGAAAGGCAGAGCGCACGAAGATAGCAGCGGCATGTCAAGCTGAGTTCAAATAGTTCATATTCATCAAACAGAGAGCTGTGATGCCTCTCGCAGGAGGCTTTTCTGGCAGGCAGGAAGACAGAATGGGAGTCTTGCTGCAGAGGGGCTTCAGTGCTGCTGATGGTCCTCCACTCAGAGTGGGGAAAAAAGTCAGACTTACAGCCTCCGCAAAGAAAATGGACTTTTGATAGAGGGACACGAAGCAGTTTTGGCATATTCCTGCACTGGAGCCAGCAGGACAAAAAAAAGCACATAACAATAAAACCTCCACTTCTACAATCTATCTGCATATAGGGGCGAATCTGCCAGCAGTGACACTTCTGCTGTCTTAAGTGATTTCAGCTCCATAACCAAAGTTAAACCGGTTCTTTCCAAGAGTGGAGGGATTTATTTTTGTGTACCCAAGACTGCTGCAGACAGAAGTTTTCCTGTTCAGCCAAAATCCTCCTGGAGTTCAGCCCTCACTCAATAGTTTCTTCTATCTGTCCACAAGGCAACATCTGTCACTAGCAAGCAATGCACTGTACTTAGGAAAACCAGGAAATATCTGAAGTTTTTGCCAAACTGTGCCTGTCGGTGGGAATCCAGCTGGAAATTGGCAAAAACTCTCCGAGTATAACTAGCATTTTGACTAGCATTGGCTCAGCCTAATGAAATCGCAAACAGTCTGCTGCGATTAGCTTAAATTAACTTTTGTGGCCGATGAAACAGAATCATTTGGTCTTACGAGGTAAAAACATCTCGGCAGGAAAAGCATTCATGACTTCCCGAAAGTGTTTTTCTTCTAATAAGGCGACAGTTCAAAGCCATTTTTAATATTTTGGATCTTTAATGAGATACAGGTTTTTTAAAACCTTTTGCTGAGCTTCTAAAACAAATAAGCTAAAATAAAAAATGACAAATAAATTGTTCCATTTGTAATTTGCTGAATTTTGTGACCCAGTTTTGGTTTCCTGGGGAAACATTTGGACCCTCCTAGCTTAAAAGTAAAGGTCAGTAGCATGTGGAGTATCACTAGCATTTGGATTCAGTATGCTAAGTGTAGCTAATTAGCGAAAACACTAATTTCAATTAGGCTAATGTTAGCATGAGGGCTACCATGTAGCATTAAACTAAATCACTGATTTTCCTCATGCAATTGTCACATATGCAACATTTTCTTGCAGGGATGAGGACAAATGTGAACCTTGAACTGTCAAAGCAGAATTATCTCCCTCAGAAAAACGAAACATAACCAAAAGGTCAGAAGCTACATCTGTTGGGCATTTTCGCCCTCTGCAGTATCAGCCGCTGTCAGGGGATTCAGACAGTGATATTTCTGTCAGAGACACGGAGTTGAGGATGAAAGACAGACAGGATCCTGACAGAGACAGGAAGAAAGAGAGGCTTGCTTATGATCACTGAACTTCCCTCATGGCTGTTTGTCGGCCATGTTTACTCAGGGAATGTGCCCCTGACATGATATCCTCCATCATAAGATGCAGCACAACTCAGCTGCTTTAAGAAGAAGAAAAAGAAAAGTCCACAAAGCTTTGCAAGATCAGACCTGGACGACTTACATCTTAGTGATTCAATAAGATTCACAAATCAGTGAATCGCCCCATTTTCTTCTGTTGCTGTCTGCTTCTGGGTTGGTATCAGGATCAGCTCTGTTTTCTAAGTACTACATTTTAAATTATGTTTCAGACAAATTAAAAGTTTAATAATTGTTTCATGAGTCATTTTGTTTTCTATTTATTTGTAACCTCTTGAGGGTGCGACGGTGTTTTTCTGATAAAATCTGGCAATTAAATCTTAATTGTCTATTATTACAGGCAATTAATAGTACAATTAATTGCCTGTGATTAATTGTCTGTGCTAGTTTTGACATTTACATTGCTGCTTTTTAATGTAATTTGTTAAAAGACACATAAATAAAAAAAAAAAATTGATTAAATCTAACTGCTTCCCTCCCTTAAAAATATTCTTATTAAAGCATATTAAACTTAACTATTTTTTATAACCTTGCACATTTTCGGTATATTAGCCACATTTAGCTAAATGAAAAAAGTCAATGCATGTCCACATATTTGTGATTCCCCACATGCTACTATCTATTCAAATGTCTTCAGAAATGTTCTAGTTTAAAGTAAACTTCCTTTCTCACACAAAATGAATGAATTAAATATGGATGCTGTTTCATTTGGACAGACAGTCGGTTTGACTCCCGAGGTGATGAGGCTGCGTTGTCCAGGCCTCATCAGCCTGATGGAGACCACAAACCAAAAGCCATGAAGTGAACAAATGGTTTGATCTGCAAAGCCTTTAAAAATGTTAAATTTTCCTGAAATGACACAGAAATGAAGCAACGTGATCAAAAGCTGTTAGTTTAGTCACATGAAATCGAAGCTGACTTTCCCATCTGCTTGGCTCTTTGGTGCACAGGTGTGAGCAAAGTCCCGCCAGGTGTGAGGTCCTTTCACCCGAGACAAAGCCAGTTAGTAAGAACTGCGATTTTCATTAGTCACTTTGTTGACTTAATCAAAAGCAATAATTAGAAGGATTAATATTAAAACGGAGGCTTTTGAATCGGCACAAAAACAAACCTGGCAGGTTGTGCAGCTCAGATCTGAGCTGATAGACAAATTATCTGCAAACGATTCAAACCGGGAGGCAGGAGGACGATTCTGGACGTGAACACCGGTGGATTCTGGAGGCACGTTAGCTGGTCAGCATCTGTTGGTCCATCCATCTATAGAACGAGCTGCTTTACCTTTAAGATCCCAAGAATCTTTAGCATTTTATTCGTCCTTTGAATTATAAATGTTTTTTCTTCATGATCGAAACAATAAAGCTGAAGTTTCTCTGCAGGTTTGGGGAACTGAACTGATGTTATTGTGATGAATGCAGATCTGATGCTGCCTTTTTGTTTTCTACAGCAACAGACGAACCATGAAGGTAATAAAATCCTTCATAAGGCTTCAGCATCACCTCAGTTCTCATCTGCAGATGCTTAAACAGCTTTTTCTCATATCTGGAAAAAGTGATTAATAATACATGACTTCATGACGGCTGCATCAGAAACCATATGTTCACTGTCCTCTCAGAGCCACATCTGCAACCTTCATGCTACAGAATAAAAAGTCTGCAGCTTGGACTCAATCGTTGATAGTGTGATTGGAAATATCTTGCATCAGAAACACAGAAATGTTTGTAAAATCAACCTGAGCTGAAAGGAAGTGATGCAAAAACCTCGGAAACTGAAAAGCTGAGTTTTTCTCCTCACCGTAAGTCATCAGGTGAAACTGGACTAATAATCTCATGCATTTTTTTTAGGTATGTTAGTGTTCAGAAATCCAGTTAATAGATCTTGTTGTCTGCGACGCTCCGTCTCGTCTGATGACTTCATGATGGAGCGCGTCATCGGGCGCGTGTGGCGTCCCATGGAGACGGAGACGCTGACGGCTTCCTCTGAGCTGCTCAGGCACAATTAGATAGATGGATGATGGATACATAAACATCCTGCTGCCGGAGAAAACACAGCTTATGGCTGAACTAGACGGTAACGGCTGCTGCTTCTCTGTGTCTGGAGTCACTGCTGGTTTCTAAAGAGGCCTGATGTGTTTGTGGTTTGAGGATTCCCAGCATGCAATCATCGTCTGCAAAGAGAGTTTAAAGAGTAAATGAACTAATGAAGAGGTTTTAAACACCCACAGACATAAAAAACATACATTTATGGGCTGTCAGACAGAAAATGACCCATAAATGATGAGCTGTAATGACTTTAGCTGTGGTCACATTCTGGACTCAACGTTCACTTTAACTCATCTGTCTGTGTGATAATAGAAAACCAATCATTGTTTTTTATCGTCACTCTTTATTTTAATTGATTGGAAAGAGATGAGGACGAGGAGTGGAATAAAAATGGGTCATAAAGAGAGATGGGACGAGTTAATGGGGTAAAAGAAAAGACCTTAGAGGGGAAAGTGGAGGAGTGGGATTTAAAGGCAACATAAACGAGGAGAAGGAAGAAATGAGGAGGATGAGAGGGAAGAAGTGTTTTATGGATGAAAAAGTTGTTCATGTAAATGCAAAGACACCATAAAGATAAATTAGAGGGAGAAACCGGGTTGGAAAAGGCTGAAGTGAAGGAAAATGAGGAACGAAGAGGATCAACAACAAGGAGCAGAAGAACGATGAGGATGAGGAGGATGAATTCAGAGAGAGAGAGAGAATAAAGAGAGAGGAAGAGTTGAGATAAAAGGACAGGGAATGAAGAGGAGAATGAGGAAGATAAATGGATGGAAATGAGGATTTTAAACAACAGTGGAGAGGATGATGTGAATAAAAACAACACAAAATCAATAAGAACGATTACTGGGACGATTCGGTATTAAAAAGGGGATGAAAATATATTTTAGGGGGATAAACAAGCTTCATAAAGACATGATGATGAAGACGATGGTGGTGAAAACGGGTTGAGGAAAACAAAGGATGACAGAGTCAAGAAAGAGAAAACCTCAAAATTTTCTTCTGGTGCAAATATCTTGAAATAAAACAAAACTTATGCACAGATACGTTTTCAGTAAGATGTAAAACTTGTTTTAAGTCAATAATTCCTTGATATTGAAGATGTTATAACTGAACTTATTTCCATTTTATATGTGAAATATCTGATATAAAACTGCTACTTTTTCACCAATATTAAGGAATAAAAAAAGGTATAAAAGCCTAAAATAAGCTTCTATATCTTGCTGATAAGTTACTTTTTAATTAGTTTTGTCTTAATTAAAGTTTACTAAGATTCTTGCATTAGAAATTAGACTAAATACGTTTGTGTTTTTGCAGTGAACTCATATTCTGTCCTCATTTTAACTCAGGTTTTATCCAGAAAGCCATAAAGTGTCTCGCTGCCAGTGTGAGGGTGCGACCTGTTCTCTATGTCAACATTAAGTATCGAAGTTTTCTCCTGTGTTTCTTTGTCTTTGCTGCACAGAGGAAACTCTTGGGAACAACATATTCATGGGAACCACAAGATGCAGGACTAAAATCCTTCCTCTTTTCTCAGAGTGAGCAGAAACAGCAGGAATGAAACCAAAGAGTTTGATTTCTGCAGAAATGCTGCTCAGGATGAAAGACGCTGCATTTGCATTGAGACTGAAATGACTAATGCGCCGCATGCAACCAAGATTTATCTGCAGTTTGGAGGGACCAAAATTGCATCTTGGAAGGTACAAATTGATGGAGCATTCATATTTTTATGCCCAGGATTGCAGAGCAAAGATTGTGTCAATACGAAGAGTGAGCAGAATATTTCCGTCGGCGTCTCGGAGCGCGGCGCTCTGATGACGTCCTGCTGAGCTTTCAGCGCCTGCTTGCAGCTTCAAACCGTTGAATAATGAAACAGACTCAGGTGTTGCACTGAGTTTTCCTTTAAAGACGAGCAGGGCGAGTTCTGTCGGACCACCGCGAGAAAAAAAGAGACAAAAACAAAGCAGGAAAAATGAAACCTACAACAGGAAACAGGTTTAAATACAATCCTCGCAGCTGCATTGTAGATTTCCTCGGATTGCATCATCGACTTTTGCAGCGATAGATTCCTTCTGGATGTTAACATTTAAAAGTCAAACAGTTGACAAAGGGTGAGTAAAAACATGGAGGTTTTAAATAACATAACTCCCCACATAACTCTGAAATCAAAACTTCTGCTGATTACTGAAGCCGTTTGTTTAGGAAATGCTTTGCTCCCTGCAGTCAGAGCGCGGCGATAACGCTGAGCAGCCACAGATCTGATTATTTCCCCTCATTTCTTCATCCTCAGTGCTGCTAAACGCCACATTCTGACAATTTACCAAAGTAAAAGCTTATCTGTCGGTTTCAGAGCTTTTAACTCTCCTGGGACGATAATATGAGCTCTTATTCTGCTCATGTCGATATCAGAGCAGATCAAACTGCATAAAACAACACCATTAGGAATTTAGAGCATTTGAGGAAAACAACTTTAACTATTAAAGAAAAAGTTTTAACATTTTGATCTGCTCAGTTCTGCCTGTGAGCTGATGCATACTTATATAACCGTACGTCTTTGAAAAGCAGAAGGATAGCCTCCTGCACAACCAACGAGAGCTTCCAGTCAACAACAAAACACTTGTCTTTTCCAGCAGCCATTGTGCAGAACATGCAGCAGTAAAACCAGCTGACCAAATGTGCTGGGTAACGGTGCAGTTTCCTTCTAATTTGTGGCATTACATCTAGGAGGTTTTTGGAACGACTCATTTTCCAGACACCAAAAGAACAAGCTGGATGATTATTATTATTATTTATTTTTAAAAGTGCTTTAATTGTTTTTAGAAACAGCAGAAACCCAAAGAAAAGCGAAAAAAAAAAGTGAATTTTGCTGAATATTTTCCCTTCCAGTTATCTATCGGCAATTCAAACCTTTTGTTGCACATTATGAAAGTAAAATTGAAATACATGTATTCGTTTTGCCTGTTTTATTTTGTTGGAACTTTTCTCCGTTTCCTGCTTTCCAACATTCCCATTTGTGCTTGTAAGTCACTCTGCGATGAGGCCTCCATGCTAAACAGCTACAAATCAGTGTAAGTGAGAGCAGATGGCGTGGAATCATCTCTGCGTTGAAGGACATTTGTACCTGAATGAGGCCTGTGTTATGAGGTGAAGTGGACTCTCCATTGAGCCAGCTGGCAGCCGATAATAAGCCCGAACCGCTCCAAGCTGTGATGTTCAATACGACACCCTTTGCATGCCGCGCAGGTAGCAACGAAGCCCAAGGGTATCTTTAACTGACGCTGCTGCCTCTAAAGCAGAAAGTTGTCAAAGTTAACAGAAGGAGAAAAGGGGAAATAACTAATTGAACATGGCTGTTTTTGGCTGCCACTATCAATGCAATGCAACAAATCCTCACTAAGCCAGAGTGTCCATAATCATTACCGAACCTTGTGAGCCATGGACAAAGCTGCAAGTCAAATGAGGCATACTGGTTTTAATGGGCTTTGCAATTTATATTCTCTTTCCCAGTGTGGCGAATCCTGCCATTTAAGTCCCATTGGCTCCATCTAATGAGAAGCAGCCTATTGCAGAATGTTTTTGTTTTTTTCTTTGCAATTAAAGCAGATTTGTTTGGATTTTTACCTGCAGCCAGAGAGGAAAACCTCGGTTCCACCTGCGTTGTTCTGCAGAGCTGAGGCTCTGAGGCCGGCTGGTCTTTCTGTTAGTCACTGGCTGGTCTTCATCCCTCATGATGAAGAAAACTGAAGACAGAAAAACAAACTTCCAATGAATCTGCGCTTTAATGAAGCAGAAATATCAAAACTAATTGATATAATAGACGAGTTCTCCTGTTTTAACTCTAGTTTAAGTGTTAAAATTCCACCTTGGCTGCTTTCTAATTAACTTTAGGTCAGAAAGTTAACAGATTATGAGGATAAAGACGATTTATAATGATTGTATTGTGACTTTTAGTTTCACAATTTTCTCAGGTGAAGCAAAATGGACAAATAACGGAGATTAAAGTTCAGGGAAACACGATGGAAACACGGCTATGTGTGTCAGGGGTGAATTGATGAGGCAATTGAATCAAACGACGGCCGCGCATCATTTCTTTTTAGTCGTGAATGTCCGGCACGCCTGGATTATTTTCCTGCTCTTCGTCTGCTCCGGTTGGGTAAATGGAAAGACTTATTTAGGCTGAGATGAAAGGCTGAGGTAAGACCAGGGAGACTTCAGAGGGTTAGCCATGTGATGCACTGTTTGAAGCGCATGCAGACACACAATTTCAAAGACATCTGGAGACCGAATGGCCACTGGCACGGAGTTGCCATGGCAGCCGTGTGCACCACTATCCTCCACGCTATCCAAGCAAGCTCTGGCTGGATTATAATTAAATAAAACAAACAAAAACCCAATGTTGTACAGGAAAGTATTATGCAATTAAAGCACAAAGTCTCTCCCTACCTTTTGTGTAACCGAGTGAAAGAAAATCAGATGAAACAAAAAGGAAATGATGATTTTGTGAGGATTTTAAATGGTTTTGGACACACGGTCAACTCGACTCCTCGGCAGGAAGCTGAGGAGCTTCGGAAAAGAAAATATGAAGATTTAATCCTCTGTTTTCCCTCAGTAATTCAGCAAAATCACATCCGACTGGTGATGGACGCCAGTCCTCTGACTCTGTTATCAACTTTTAATTCTGGTTCATTTATGGACTTTAAAACATGGAGGCCGAATAAAGAACACAGAAAAAACTAAATCTTACCAAGTATTATTGTCTGGTCACTTACAGGCATCTCTTTAGAAAGATATAGGAGCTTCTTTTAAGTAAATAATTGCTTAATATTGGTTAAAAAGCACTTATTCCTTTGACATCTACATTTGATTAAACCAAGACAATTTCCGCGTATGACGAGTGAAATAATCTCCCAATGCAACAAGGAATCATGGAGTTAAAATAAGCTCCTATATTTTGCTGATAAGTTACTTTAAAATTAGTTTTATCTTAATTATTATGCACAAAGATATTTGCACTAGAAACTAGATAGAAAATGTTTGGTGTTTTTGCAGCAAACACTCAAACAAACCAGAGGAAACAAACAAAACAACAAAACAAGAAGAAAACACGAGTTCAAGACACTGATTGTAAATTCATGACAGTTTTATTCTGATCAGCCAAGTTGCATTTTATCTCACATCGCTGAATAAACTTTAAAATCGATCCGTAGATGCCGACGGTCGTCATTACCGTTCTTCTTCTGCGCATGTCGGTTGCTTTGGGGTTGTATTTAATTAGCAGCATGAATGATCATGCAAAAAGAAACCAGATTTTGCCCAAAAATAAAGATAGATGATGAATACTTACTGAAAATCTCTGTGCAGGAAAACTAGCATCCAAAAAACCCCCAAAGAAACAAACATTGTCTCCTTGTTTCGCTGAGATCCAATGGACGCTGGATGCCGTCAGGTTTGTTTAAATGTCCTGTGAAAAACATCCACAGCAGGGAAGAAACGCCACAACACACTAAATAATCCAACCCCACAAAGGAACATTTACTGACGCACATTTAAACTCTTTTCTCTGCACAATTTCCAGTCACACCATCCAGAGCAGATGTTTTTTCAGCTGCCAGTGCCGGGCTGCAAAAACTTTAACATTCTTATTTTTCTGACATAAAAGAAAAGCAATTAGTCACAAAGCATGAGGGAGAAAAGTGCAAGCAATGAAACTCTGCGGAGACGACTTCACTTCAAGCGCCGACTTTGTTCCAAAGAGACTTTCCTCCTGAAATGATAATTAACTTTCTTTCCCCCAAACTCTGGAACATTGCTCAGGTATGTCCTCATGCATTAAGGAGAAAAGTGTGTTGGTGCCTTTAGCATGGGAAGAAAACAGCATAACCAAAAATATATATATAAAAAAAAAACAAGTTTTCCTCACATGTCCAACAGGATAAATAGGAAGAGATGACAGGAACAAATGGAGCCGTGAGGAGTGGAACATAATCCAGGATGCAGTGGAGCCAGCAGGTCCTGGGCAGCGACGGGCCGTGGCAACAGAACCAGGAGGACGAGGAGAGATCAAGAGGAGCGAATAAAGTGAAATAGAAGCTGGAAAATACACAGAGTTCAAGAAAAGAAGCGCCTGAAGCTAAAAACAATCACATGAGCTCTGCTCCAGCGAGGTCCACGCAGAAGGTCAGAGCTTTCATTTTGGAAGGAAAAACACAGACCACCTACTGCGGCTGTTTGCTGCTGAAGATATTAATCCTGTTCTGGAGTTTCTGCTTTTGTTTGTTTCTCAGACAGAAACATCTCGGCTGGAAACTCCGACGTGGAGAGGAGGAAGCTTTCGAGTAATAACACGAGCCGTACGATCCGTTCTTATTGCAGCCTGGGAGCTTTAGGACAGGTTTTCACTTCCACCATCCTAATCCATCAGAAATTAAAAACAAAGTTCAGGAAACCAGATCAACTCTGTCAGCACTTTTAGAACCAACTCCGTACAACTCCTGGAAAAAATACTAAACACAGACAAAATAGATCAGAACGCACCATTAGAGGTTAAAGTTTGAAATAAAACTCCTCATCTTCCCAAAAACGATATAAGTACAAACTATCGAGGAAAACGCAGCCAGTTTGGAAGAGAGGCTGGTGTTTATGGCCGGAGCTGAAAGCTGCACAGCTGGAGCCACTTCTGGCTCACGGAGAACCCATCAGGCAGAGACCACCAAGCTTCAGCCTTAACCTGATGCTCTGCAACGTTACTGTCGGTTAACTAACGTCCAGAGTTTCAGTTTCCGCTTCTCAGAACGACATGCATGAAAAAAAAATCCAACTTTCAGAAGAAATTGTCTGCAAAGTTTGCTGAGAAGAATTATTGTTGTTTTTAAAGTCAAATTTGTTTTCTTGAATATATTACAATTTTATCAAACAATGCTCATTTATATTTTTATGCAAAATCATCCTCAGATAATTTAACATAAAGCTGTTTTAGGGCATTTGTCACTTTAAATCCAGATGAGCTGCTGCTGGCCACGCCCACAAAACTCAACGTTTACACTCACTTTAAAAAGTCTGCAAACAGATACACAATTATACAATCGTACATCTTTGAAAAGCAAAAGTGGAGCCTCCTGCACAACTAGCAAAGAACAGAGCTGAATGATAAGTCAACAACAAAACACTTTCCCTTTCCAGCAGCCATTGTACAGTTGGTAGGGTGGTGAAGCTAACTCAGCTGGAGCTCAGCCTGGGTTGCCAGGTAACAGGAAGGCCTTTGTTTGGGTTCAGAGGTGATGAACCAGTGCCTGGTGATTTTGATATTTTTGAAACAACTCATTTTCCAGACACCAAAAAACATGAACTTATTGCCAAAAAAACAACATTTGGTTGACTTTTTAAACACAAATCGAATAGCAACAATTTGCTAAAAGAGAATTTTGCATTAAGTTTTGGAAGAAGTTGGAATTAGTTGTGAAACAATCCTGAAACAGAGACGCCTTCAGTGTGTCGGTGTTTATTTTCCATCAATAACTTCTGTCGCCAGAGAGGCTCAGCTGCCGTTCGAATCCGCTCCGCCACGCAGATCCGCCGGATGCCTCTGAATCCCGTTTTACAGGTTACAGCAGTCACAAAATCAATCGCATTAACCTGTTTGCAGTAAAAATCAACTGTGAGGGTAATAAGGGTCAATTTCCTGTTTGGAGGCTCTTTTCGGAAAGAGACTCCATCCTCCAGCCCCAGAGGACCCCGTGTGTCTGAGCACAAACACCAAACAGGGAGGATGCAAATGCAAAGATTGACCCAAGGTCAGTCAATCAAACTGGAGCAGCAGGAGCCCGGCCCTTAAGGGGCCCGCACCATTCCATTATATCAATCTGTCTGCCTTCAAAAGCAATTCCACAACATCAATAGCATGCTATTGTGTGGACCAGACGTGGCCATGAGGGCCGATCGATGCTCATATATTCCTTCTGTGGATCCCGTCTTTGTTTCTTGCAGAGGTTGAGGAGAGTATTTACCAGGTGTGGACTTTCCTTTGAGAGCAGCTCTAATTTATTGGTGAGGGCCAGTGATGGGGAAAGCAAAGAATGGCCCAACTTTGACACGGCTGACCACCGGGAGATCTGCACACACGCCAAGTATCTGACTGCTAAATTAATACAGTCACAACAAGTGGAGCGAGAAGGAGGAATGCAGCGGCTCGGCCTTTTCCAGTGTGCACTAAACTCTGATGTCGTAATTTATTATTCATTCACTTCAGTAAAGTAAATATTATTACTGTAAATCATTGCAGTTACTTGTTGAACTGTCAATCCGTCCTCACAAAATAATGGTTCAATACATCAAGACAAGCAGAAATGCTGTAATGAACAGGTGAGGATTATAAAAACATGTTCATTTACATTTTCTACGCAAAATCATTCTTACATGATGAGATTTTATCTGTCACTTTAAATAAGCTGCTGCTGGCCCCACAGTTCAACATTTACACTCGCATGTGAAAATGGCTGCAAACAGAAGCGCAATTATACAACCGCACGTCTTTGAAAAGCATTAGTGGAGCCTCCTGCACAACCAACACAAATGCAGCAGCTGGTTTCTGGATGGTAAGTCAACAACAAAACACTTGTGTTTCCCAGCAGCGGTAAAACCAGGTGACCAAACATGCCTGGGTTGCTAGGTAACAGCCAATGTTGGCTGGGGTTGCTAGGTGACGGGGCAGAGACTGTAAATTTGTAACAGACATCACAAAATCATTAACAGCTTCATTTTTGTTTTTTTGTTTTTTACATTTATGCTGTTTTTAGCCTGATGGACATACAAAAATGTGCAAACTATGAATTTTGCGTAATAAATCCCCTTTAAGGTCATGAACACTTCGGCCTACAATCAGGTAGTTCATCCTCAGTGGAAGGAAATGAACATTTCTCAGTAAATCTCAGGTTTAAATTTCTAAATGTATTCACACTGTGGGAAAAGTTTCCTTTAGTTTCTCAGATAAAGCTGAATGCTGAGCAGGAAGGCTGACATTTTCCAGTAGTTTTTGCTTCCATGTTACTAAATCAATTCAGAGGCCGACATTAAAGACACAAACATCCCTGGTTGAGCAGGTCGAGCCCAGAATCGGCTCTTCTTTCTGCTCGTTCCATCCAGCGAAATGATGACCTCTCACAGACATCATTTCATTCTCCATTACCTCATGGACGCAGAACGGCGGCAGCGAAGGTCGGCTCGCTCCGACTCCCTGCCTCCAATCACCGGCCTCGCCGCGACCCGCTCCGTTTATTATCCAATCAGGCGGCGCTACGGCGCCTCTCCGTCACTCGGAGCGCGATGCGACGTTGACGCCGTCGCTGGGGAAACGCAGGAGTCCATGTCAAAGAGTGAGCCTTGAAATAAATGATGCCGATTGGCTTCCAAATGGAAACAACCAGGGCTGTGAATTGGTGTCATAGTGAACTGGATGATATTAACCTGGCTGGGAAAAAGCTGAGAAATAAAATAACTCTTAAAAATCTATTTAGACCGTTTGGTTCAGGGCAAGGCTTTGATAATCACTGACTGTAACGTTAAGGCTCCTTTTCAGGTATTTTATTTCTTGCTATTCAGGAAAATATCCAGTTAGTTCAGCTCCAACAAAATCTGCAAGAATTTCTGAAATAGTTTTACTTATTTTAATAAGCATGAACAAAAATACAGATTCAGGAGCAGAACATGATTTTGTGAGCCACATATATGAATGTTTCAAAGATTTTTGTTGGTGAAATTATATTTTGCGACAGCTTATTAGCTCTAATAGTCTAAAATTTGTGAGAGAAAAAACTTTTTAGAATACTCTCAGAATTAAAAAAAAACAAACAATGTGTGAGAGTGAAAAATTAGATTAATCTAAAAAAGTCTGAAATTTGAGAAAAAGCAGATTTTGTTTTTGAAGTCAAAAATTAGAAAATTTAAGAATAATCTCATACAATAAAAATGGACATATTTTATAGAAAAATCTCTATTTCCTGGAATGAAACAGGGAAATTTCTGAGCTCTAAAATTTGCTGGAAAAAAATCTGAAATTTTGAGTTTGAAAAGTCAAACATTTGCTTCAAGAACCTCAAAAGTTTTGAGAATAATCTCAGAATTTTTCTAGACAAAACAGGGACTTATTGCAAATTTTTGACTTTTGGATATTTTTGTTTTTGAAAAAATCATATGAATGCTTTGCTGCTTTACACCTTCAGTGGTAAATCATGTCTATTTGGTGTTTGTCTGCTGGTAATTTAATACCTAATTGATGTATTTGCACCATTTTTAAAACATGTTTTCTACTGCGCTATAATTTAAAGATTACCGTTTTCTTGTTGTTGTTTTTTTAAAGACAGGAGAAAAAGCAAAGAAACTTTTGGCTGTACAGATGCACAGCATCCACACTGCAGTGGGTGCCACACGAGGCTCTGTTCATACTGAGCATTGTGATATTCGTTGTGTGACTGACCGACTTTTCCCTTCATTTCCTCCTCAAACAGTATCCACCTGCTGCGCTGCAGACTGCAAGCCCGCAGACGCCACGGCGGGAGCTAAACTGGCCCAAAGCAGCATCAGCCACTTGCTTTGGTAGAAATAGATTTTCTAGCACAGCAGCAATTTATGGGAAAAGGTGTGGAAACCAGAGAGGCTGCGTTTGGTTGAGATTACTGAAACGAAAGTCGTGAATCCCAACATTTTAGATATTTCATGCGTCACTTCTAAAACAAAACCTAGAAAAAAAATGCAATTGTAAAAACATAAACACACTTTAAGAGGTGGGAAGTTTAAAATACAGAGATGAAACGCTTTCATAAAAAGAGTCTAAATTTCTTTAAAAACAGCTGGAAGGTTAAAAAATGTTGCCACTCTTTGGTGAAGATATAAAGCCATGATTACAATAATTAAACATGTTTACAGACAATGTTGGATTGTCTGACCTTTCACCTCAGGTCTGACCTTTTGCTCACATTTAACCTCAAAGAGCCTTTAAAAACACCTGCAGAACGTTTGAATTAATGTGTTAAAATGATGCTACACGTTAACAATAAGGTGAACGTTAAAGAGGCTTTTGCCTCAAATGTGATCAAACTGAGCTTGTTTGGTTTGGGCTGAAATAAATGTTTTTTTTTGCTTTTTTCAGAATAAACTCCAAAGGAGCCAATAAACATTTTCTTTAAATTCAAGAAACCATTTTGTTTTCCCTGTAGAAACAGATTTAGTGTCGTCTCTTTGAATCCTGGTTTTGTGTTTTCAGCTGAATGAATCAGTGTGTTTGTGATAAATATGACTTTTAAAATCTGGGACTGAATTGTTCCCTGGAATAGTTAAAAGGTTCATTCTTCACAAGTGATGTTTCACTGAATCTGTTGATGTAGATTAAATAGTTTAACACAGAACACCAATGCACTTTAACCATGAAATAGTTCATACTGTAAATGTGGCTTTTCTTTTCCTTCATGTCACATATTTCACCCGTCGTCTGCAGTATTTTCTGTATATACAGCATGGTATCATTCCAGAAACATTTGGCCACTTAACGGCTCAGTTTCAGCATCAGTTGGTGTTGATCCGACCCAAATGTCAGAATCCGAGGACAACTCGTGTTGCGGTAATTGCTGCGTGGGCTGCATGCGGCCCTAATGTCATGTGCTAGGTTTGAGATGAGCCGCAGCGAGTGCTGATAATGAGCCAGGGCAGGTGGAGAGGAAATTGCTTCACTGTATTAAATGTATTGTTTGAGTGTGGTGTGGTGAAATAACAGCTGTTTCACTCAGCAGCAAAGAAGCGAGTTAAAATGTACAATGAGTTGTCATGTATGAAATGTTAAAACATGTCCAGTGCTAGTTTTAATTGAGTCGGGAGAAAACAGAGTCAGGCTGTAAAATCACCTCACAAAAATTTAGTTACAGTGGAAAATATGCTTTTTATATTTTATAAACTTCAGTTATTCTACAACATTTGCATCCCTCTAATATCTGAGATGAATATCTGACATGAAGTTAATAAATGTATTCAACTGCTTGGTACATTATCGTCTTAGATCTACCTCAAACCACGGCTTAAGAAATGCCTGCATACCACCAATGCCTGCTGATGCATATTCAACACATACCAAGGACATATTGGAAGACTTCGCTGTAATCCCAGCAGTCAGGATTATCTCTAAATATGCCCAATTTTGCTAATTTGCACAGAGCTTTAATGATAACTAAGCAATAATGCAAATAATAATGAGATCTAAAATCTGTTAATTCTTCAGACTCCCTTTAAAAACAGTTTCAACTCCCTTTAGTAATAATTCAAACAGCAAATATGAATTAATATGCTTTGATACACACATTTAGCTCAAAAGGTAGCATCTGTGGTTTTCCTTATTTCTGCTTTTGTGGATTCAGCCAATCAGCATCAAGGAAAATGAATGGTGCTCCTGGATTGGCTGGTTTGAAAATGTCAGCCAATAACATGCCAAGTTGCGCTGCAGTTATATTTTCATCTCACCAAGTTGTAGTTTCATTTAAATATCTCATATATGCTGCATAATGAATAATGTAACGAGTTGAAACTGAAAAACAAATGGATGGGTTCCTATATGAGATATATTGAAATAATTTTTTTTAATTGTCTTGACAACAAAAAATAGAAGAAGCCTAATTTAAGTCTAATTTTAAACAAATTCAGGAAGGAAGGAATCCTTGTGGAGGCTCTGCTTTTCTATGTGTTTGGCTAATAATGGGAGAGTTTAGGTCTAAATATATTTACTATGATTCTTCTTGCAAAGAACATATTTATTACTGAACATCCTGTCCATCTTGTGCTCCAGCCTTCGGTTTCTGTTGTGAAAACTGCCTGAACTACTGAGTGAGCTGTTTATTTCCAGTAGGGATCCTATTTACTCATTCTCAGAAATATGACTGACAACTGAAAATTCTCAAAAAGTATCTGGAAGTGAGAGACAGCTCTATAGCGGCAGGATGGATCTCAGCTGTCCGGTGAGTTGCAGAGCCAGTTGTGCTGGTGCCGTCTCTTCCTCTCCTCTGCTGCAGGGCCCAGATCGTCCAACCAAACTGAATAACTTCAGCTTCCAGTGCCACCAGGCTGACAGGCCTTGAAAAGGTGCTGTCTGCCCCCATGACACAACAACACTGCTCCAGTCATCATAAAAACCTGCCAAAATGTACTTTTCATATCCTTCTGTCGTCCTGTTCATCACACCGTCACACAGTCTTTGTACTTTCCGGTTCTCAGTTTATGTTTCCACAGATTCCTTTCCAGTTCCTGCTCTGGTTAGTCTTTGTACTCTTGAGTTCCCAAACGGTTTCTCTTTTCTGCAGCCTCTTGATTTGGCTTAATGACAACATCTGACACTGGAAAGTAATCAATTGAATAAGTCCCGCTGCAGCGAGTGAGAGGAAAGAGGAACGTGGGAGCAGGAGACGCTGATTTGCATATCATCTGGCAAACTCTCAGATTCTGGAAATCACTGTGACAGGACCGATATCTACCGCTGGGCTCAATCTGAAAGGGATCCATGGTTAGTTGTAACAATAGACTTTATTTGAGAAATATTTATCTTAGATGTAAACACAATACAGTAATAATTCTGCAGGCTGTTTAGTTTTTATAGATTTAAAAAAAAATATTGTCACATGAGTGTCGCCACGTCGTCAACACTGCAATGCATTCTGGGTCCAACTGCTCTGGACCAATGAGCCTTTTCATTGAAATCGATCAGAATGTAAAAATCACTAGAGGTGATGAAGATGAGTAGAAGAGGACAGAGCTGGAGCTGCTGCCTTCAGACTCCTAAAGGAAACGATGATGCTGAAGGTGGACTGTGTGACCCGGTGGGCGGTTCTACAGCTCTGTGTTTGGTCCAGTGGCAGTGCAGCTTTGTAAGCATCCAGCACTGCCTGCCTGATGTTTCACCCAGTGACTTTAGCTCTGTGTCCGCTCCAATAACACCCATCTCGGGTCCAGTCTTTGGTCCGGTGTCAGTCGTGGTTTCACATTCAGTACCAGCGGCAATAGCATTAGCTTAGTTAGCATGTAATGAGCTCCCAGTGCTGCTTGTTTCTCATGTTTCTATCTGCCAGAAGTGGATTTAGGCGCTTTGTGGACAAAAACTGTCAGCAAATGGAAAGAAAAATGTAGCTCGTTAAAGTAACAAGCACTTGTCAGTTTTTCTCGAACAAATAAGTCAAAGTCTTGTGGAGAGAAATGTTGAGGGCACAAATGTAACTCCTGTGGAAATTGTGTTTGTCTCTGGCGATCCAGATTCACCTCGATGTTTTTAGTTTTTAAATTACAACCAACGCTGATGCAAATTTACACCCAAAGCAACACGATAAACATCAAGCCTTCCTGTGTTTTCACAGGATAAAGCCTTTATCCTTGTCATACCTGAGTATAACTCACTGTCTCTTATGAAACCGGCTGAAAATATATTGTACTGTAAGTGAAACTGAAGAAACACGTGATGAGCCAAATGCATTAGCAGCGAGACTTCAGGGCACCTGGGAATTTGCTCTGCTGCTTCATAGTCCTTGTCTCTGTATGACTTATTCACTTAACATGGTGGTAAAACCCCATAGCTCTGGAAAATATACTTTCCTCCTCTCATGCTGGAGTGGTATTTATATAAATATATGGTCTTTAACATGCACAGTGCTCAGCAGACATCCATCCGGCTGAACGGTCCATCCCCACAACACAGACACTCGACTTCAGGGCTGATGTTCAGCATCAGCCTGTGAGAAAAAGCCTCTGATTCTGTAACATCCTGAGCTCCATAATGTTGTCGCGATGAGCTGCAGTGATTCAAACTGAGCTGGCATTTTTTTCCTGCACTTTAAAACCACCAGTCCATTTTCTATATGTGCTTTAACGTTGCAGGAAGCTGCTTTCTGTCTCCAGTGTAAAGTATTCAGGATGCGGTGAATCGCAGGATAATGTGAACACAATGTGAACTCACTCAACACCTCAGAGCAACGCAGGACGGCTGATCCGCCTTTTCACCTGCATGTGTTTGGAATATCCTCACATGCTCATCACACAGTGACAGAACTTTGGCTAAAATGGAAAAGAAACCAAGCTGGTGTTTTTTAATGTAGATATAAAGACGAGTTCAGGTTTTGCTTCTCCATAATCACCAACATCTCAAAGATTTAACAAATCACTGAACAGCTTGGAACCAAAGATCTGCTGTTGTCATAGCAACCTTCTGGTCTGCTCTTTGTTTCATGTTTTTATGACGTGATATGTCTTGAAAGGTGCCACACAAATGAACTTGACTGATTGGTTGATTGACTCGATCTGTATAGATCAACTTTAATCAAAGACTCGAAAGCTTGCAAATGTACACAAACCAACAGAGGGAATAAATACCACAGAGTCCTCCATGCATGATTAAGATAGTTTCCATGTCGCCGCTCTGCCTCGGCTCTTGGTGCTGATCCACCTTTAAGGCTCAATCTTGTAACATGCCAGTCATTAATCTTGCTGTGGAGTTTTAAAGAGAAGCACTGATGTAAGCTAGCAGCTAGCCAGAGGGAGGTAAAGAAGCTCTAAATCACCAGTGACTGATCTGCTTTGTATCGGCTCTATAAACCTCAGACTTTACTGGGTCCGTGTTCCTCTCGGTTTATGGAGGGAAGAGTTTTTATCCGGCACAACTAGCTGCTGTGATTCCAAATGGAAAGAAAAATGTATTGTTGGTTCTGACTCAGAAAAAGATTCAGGGACACCAGCAGGATTTATCAATGTTTTTCCTTATTGATCCACATAGCGACTGATACGAGTTAGCTGTAAAATAAACAGCGGAGATGCAAACAGACGTGTTCTTTTCTGAGCTGGAAGTAAAAGTACTTTTTTGTGTAAATTCTTGAGTAAATTTTTCAAATATTGCATTGTAATAAATAATTCAAGGTAAAACCAAGGTCAGATTTATGTTGGAAAAACCTCCAGAGATGTTTTGCTTGAGTTGATATCAGGTAGATGCACAGACATCTGCTCTCTTTGTCTAGGAATATCATCCATATTTCACTCTCTTTTTGCTGCCTTAAACCTTCTCCACCATGTTCATGTTAATAAATAATGTCTGCAAAAATGTTTGCTTAATCTGACATGTTTGCACTTCTGTTTCTGTTGTTTTGCAATTTTATTTTAAAATTGATTACGGTAATTAATCAGCCCAACTCTCCAATATTTTATGACACATCTGGATCTCTAAGTCCATTTCTGTCCATTGAAAACGTCAAATCTTTAACGCCGAGGTGGAGGCGGTTCTCGCATGCATTCATAACAACCGACAAAATCGAGTTCAAGAAATTCAGAATATCATCAAATAATCAGGAGACCAGTCCAATCCTCACTGGTGGATAAAAACCAACAAGAATTTGATTTGAAAATGCTCAAAGGGACAAACTTCTCAAGGTCGACTGTCTGGCTGTCGATGTTTTGACTATCCAGTCATTTATTCGCGGTAAGTAAATGAGACATTTCAAAAACTTTCCGTTACCTAGCAACCCCAACTGAGCTCCAGCACATTTGGTCAGCCGTACAATAGCTTCTGGAAAAGACAAAGTGGTTAATCATTGACTTACATCCAGAAGCCACTTGCTTGATTCTTGTTGGCTGTGCAGGAGGCTACACTTCTGCTTTTCAAAGATATAGGATTGTATAATTGCGCACCTGTATGCAGCCATTTTTAAGTCCAAATTTTAGGGTGTGGCCAGCAGCTTATTTGGATTTAAAGTGATAAAAGCCTCTAAACAACTAAAAACTTTATTATCTAATAAAGATTTTGTGCACAAAAATGTAACGACCATGTTTGGTAAAGCTCATAAAACTATGCTAACTTGTTCAAGGTCAAAGAAAAGGTTGGAAGGACTAATCAAACCATCCAACACAAACAAACAAACAAACAAACAAACAAACAAACAAACAAACAAACAAACAAGTGTTAATCTCATGTCTAATCTAAAATCTGTAGAATAATAATCTACAACTATTTATGTGACATTAGATTTGTTTCCCCCCCCAGTTCAACGTTAGATTGAAGTGACATAATCATTATTTTAGAATAATAAAAGCTCGGTACAGTTGGATTGGTTTCTGAGTAACACATAATTGCTTTATCAGCAGAAACGTATAAATTTACAGTTGGGACGCTGCTGTCAACATTATTGATACTGAGGATAAGGAGTAGTCCTGTGACAGAGCCCTGAGGGACGCCATTAGCCACAGTGAGCGATTTACCCCATCAAGTGCTTTTGACACATCAGTGGAAAGTGCTGCAGAGTGATGATTAGTGTCAGGGGCTTCAGGGGAGTCATTGATTGATGTCATTGCTGCTAATATTGAGTTTTGTTTCCAAACCCAGACAGAACCTGAGATCAAATGTTATTAGGGAGCAGAAATGCTTCCAGAACCTCTTGTGGCTCCGAGGCCTAAAACAGAGAGTAACAGTGTTTGTATTCTTCTTTAAGTATCTCCACTGTTACACATTTACTGGTTCTGCAATCTAATGTTTCTGCTTTTCTGCCATTTGGTGAACTCATTCAGAAACAGCAGCTGTCTTCTCTTTTACCCACAGAATTTATTTCAGAAGTGGGCCGCGGTGTTCTGTACATCACCTCCATCTGCGCCATGAGGGAGTTCTGCTGCTGATTTAGCTTCTTTCACATTACACCAAACATGACCAAGCAGCTCTAATTTATCTTCTCTTTTTGCTTCCTCTCTCCCTCTTCGCTCCAAAGTTTCTATTCTCCTCTCGGGTGACCACGAGGAAGATTTTACAACTTTACATTTTACGCCTCACTGACTGAAATACGATCTAAATGTTTGTCAGTTTCCCTCTTGGCTGCTAATGTCAGCTCCGGTAACCTTTCCCCCCCACGCCGACCGCAAAACTGCTACAATCACACGTTTCCAAATGCTCAGTGTGGGCAGCTGCAGTTAAAATTGCTTTATTGGCTGTATCGTTGTCTGAGAAGCTCAACTGTAAATTTGTCTGAGAAGTATGCTTTACAGCAGCCTCCTTATTTCCTCCCTTCTCCCACTGCTTAATTTGTTTGAGTGCTCTGAAAAGGCAAATAATTTGGCCCAAGTAACATTCTGTGCTTTGCTGTAATTTTCTTACAGGGTTTCACCATGTTTAAGTAATTCTGGTCACTCTGCTTTGGGATGCAAACTTTCTTCTAACTTACAAAAGAACTAAAATATCAGGAAAGTCCTGAATGTCTAAATGGAAAGTACATCTGCACAATAAGCATTTCTCTTTTTGTGCTTTTTGGCCCGAATGTTGGCAGTCTCTGCGAGCCGTATGTTATTTTGAAAACCCATTGATAATTAGTTCCTTAAAGTGGAACCTGTATGATGTAAAAGTCATTTCTTGTATGTTTTTATGCTTCCATTTCGTCGTCTGCTGCTTCTACAAACAACCTAATCACTTAAAAAAAAAAAAAAACTGGCTGAGCTCCAGCACGTTTGGTCAGCTGGTTTTAATACCTTTTGCGATGTACAACGGCTGCTGGAAAAGACAACTGTTTGGTTGTTGACTTAATATTCAGAAACCACTTGCTTGATTCTTGTTGGCTGTGCAGGAGCCTCTACTTCTGCTTTTCAAAGATAGAGAGTTGTATAACTGCACACCTGTTTGTAGCCATTTCTATGTGTGAATTGTGCCCAGCAGCAGCTTATTTGGATTTAAAGTGATAAGAGCCTGGAGTTTGCTTGTCCATCTTTGGGTTCTTTCCAGTTTCCTCCCACATTCCAAAAACACGACATGTCGGGTTGATTGGTATGGTTTGGTTGGTTGTTTTTTCTGTGAAAGCAGAAAATGCTTGAGTAGGAATGAAAAGATAAACAAAAGGTAGAAAACAAAAACAACAGGTGCTTTTTCTGCACCTATTTGATTTGGACTTTTTAAACAAACCCGCTTTCTGCATCGACGGTTTTTCTCCGCTTACACAAAGATCACAACATTGACTTTCTCTTTGTAATTACAGTTTGATTAAACATTACCTCTAAATGCCAGAAATATCAGCATCATGTGAATTTCTGACATTTGCTGAGCAACATTAGGCCCCATTTTAATAAAGCGCCGTAATTTAATGGCCCATTGATGTAATCACTTTATATGTACACTGCCCCTTCTCCAGGGACTAAGTGGATTTAACTGCTCAGCTAATAGAAACATTATGAAGTGATTTTCTTGTTGCACTCAGAGAATCAACTGCCATAAACGCTTCACAATGAAACATACAGATGAATGCATTATGTAGGTTTTCATAACTCTGAAGACAAATCCAAGCAGATTTTTGCCTGTTTTCACAATAAATCCTGCAGACATGAATCAGATTTGGTTTGTCAGAAGGTCCAAATGGACAAACAGAACATCTGCGGCTTAACGAGTGCTCAGTGACAACAAAGGTTATTATATTTAAATAAAACTAAAAAACATAAAAACTGAAACAAAGTTCTCAAATAACTACTTGAGTATTTAAGGTTAAGTGGAAATTTTGGGGTTTCAAGAACTAAAATGACAATAATTCATATAAATAACAAAATCATGCAAAATATTTTTTCCCCAGATCTTTCTTTCATGAAAAATACTCCATAATAAAATTATTCAAGTAAAAACTAAAATTTACAGCGCAGTAAAAAACAATATACTCCTAAATGTAAACTTTCAAAAAACGAGCAAACACTCTAAAAACTAAATAAATGATTATTTTAACTCCAAATGCTACATTTTAACATGATGCATATACAAGCTCAGGCTGATTTATTAGGTTATTGTAACATTTGTCAGTTTGTTTGGTTTTCATTAATATTCCCTGGCAGCAGGTAAAGCAGCAGACGACAGTAAACACAGCGTCAGCCTCAAAGGTTTTACTACATGTGGAAACTCCTGGAGAGAAAAGAGGAAGTTCAACACAAACTGAGATTAAAATGCTCACCTGTTAGCCTCAAGCAGCATCAGACGATCCGGAAAGAGGAGAACACCGAGATAATTCAGTTCACTTTCATACGTTTACGTGCATTTCGTCCTTCCACCGTGGCGCTTTAGTTTGTTTATTCACAGAAAACATGAGAAACACAAGAAGGCAGGAGAGGCTCTCGCTGTAAGGGTGGTCTCTTTTATTCTACAAATAAATGCTGCAGAGGTTGAGTCTTTGCCTCTCGCCCTGAAGCCACTGACTTACAGCCTCTGAATGATTTATTTCTATAAGGACTTTATAAAACTAAAACATAGTTTTCTACTGCATTCATCAGTTTGTAATTTAGGTCTCACTGACTGCAGTTTTATGGCTGATTATCGATGCTGATTTTGGCTGAGACATTTTTATTTTTTTTTGTCTGAAATAGAACAAAAGTAGCTGAACTGGCAACATGAGGGTGTCTGTTGTTCAATGTAAACATGCAGACGTGACCCGGTGGGTTCGTCATCCAACCAGGAGGTCGGTGGGAAATATCAGCTTCACATGTAAAAACCGGATTAAGGAAATCAGCACCGATTAATCTACTGGCCAATAAATGGGTGCAGCCATATTTGCAGCAGTTGTACATCACTGAACCATTTATGTTTAAATAGACGAATGTTTGTTTGGGAGTTTTTGGCCCAGTTTCCAGGTGACAGGTGATTGTCCAACTGGTTTAGTTAAGAACAGACTCATCTCATTACTTTCATCTCTTAAATGTGATTTTAATTGTGAAGTTATTTGTGGTGAAGTTGATGTTGGTTATTTTTGCATCCTCTCAGTCTGTCAGGCTGCAGAAAGCAAACATCCAGCAAAGCGTTGTACTGATGCAGCACATGATAGCAGCTCACAGTAGAACCATCAGACCTCGTCTGTTATGAAATAACAGATAACCCCCTTACCCTCTTCTCTCTCTTCCCCTTTTCTTGATCTTATTTTGTCTTTTCTTCTTCTCCTCGGTTTCATATCCCCCATCTTTCTAAATCTCCGTCTCTTCCTGTCTGTCACGTCCTGTCATCTCAGTGGATTTGGTGGCTCTGCGGATGCAGGATGGACGATGACTTACTTTCCCCTCCTAAACGCGCCCGGGGTGGGGCGGGCGGCGGCCGGGCCCTGAGCGGGCATTAGCCCGAAACATGCAGCTTGGCGCTTAACAGCAACATTTGGAAAGCTGACAGGATTCACAGCTTTGGGTCAGCAGGGGCAGAGCACTGCGAGGACTCAGATTCTTAAATTGAGGACAGGAAGAGCCAGGGGACAGCAACATCTTTCAGGCGAAAAAACAGAATCCCGACGGACAAAACACTGCGGCGGTGTTCACTGGAAACGTGTTACATCAACATCTCTGTTCAGAGCATGAAAGTAGCAAAACCCAAACGTTAGTGAGTGCTAAGGACTTTAACCGTCCTCTAAAAGCACCTGCAATTGTTCCAACACCAAATATACATTAATATGCATTAATAATACATTTTCTGAGCACCAGAGTAGAAACCAACGTCGACAGTCGCACATGCATTAAAGGCACATAACTCTTATGCATATGCATAAGAGTTATGTTGTATTTATTTATTCAACAAAACAAATCTAAATAATCAAACAATCTAATGTGAATTAAGACTCTCAGAGTGTTAAGAACAGGTTTTCTGAGCCAGGCTTGCAGTTCCCTGGTTACTGAGAAACAAAATGATGAAACATGATTATTGGGTGAGTTCTGGTAGAAAAATACTCCATTTTCCTCCATCGCCTCTTTGAGCTCCGAGCTTCATCCAGATGACGACTGACTTTCTGTTTCTAAACCAAAGTCAAAGCCTCACTTCCCTGAGAAGAAGATGGTATTTTAAGAACTCCATCTTTAAAAGGTGCCTTTTGAAATTGTCCCACCTCCTTTACTGTATCCGCCGAGAAGATGGGAATCAATGCTTTACGCAGGGAAACGCTCCGTCTGATCACTGACAGTGTAAATGGGCAGAAAAAGCCATTTCCGCCGGGAAATGAGAAGGCAGCGGCTTGTGGAGGCCCTCCAAAATGATACTTATCTGCCAATCAGAGCGGGAATCTGAGATAAGGAAAAGCAAATCACAGGTGAAGAGGCTGGAGGAAGTGCGACGTCGGACGCGGAGTCGGAAGGGTAAGGAGGACAGAGACGGAGTGAAATACAAGGTGAAACAGGAGACTGCATCGTGTTCAGATTGTGGGCCAGAGAAGAGCAGGATGTGAGGGAGGTAATAGATTGCTGCAGAAAAAAAAACTCCCTTGGTTCATGAAAGAGAAAGGGGGAGTGCAGCGGGAAAGCAAGTGTGACTCAGACAAATAGAAAGTGGGTGAATAGAAGTGGAGAACAAAGATGTAATGGAAGTAGAACATCAGACCTTTTTTAAGAGCAATTGGGGGAAGATACCACTGAAAGGGAACATTATTGGATGGAAATGTCATCAGCATGCAGGTCATTTACTTCACCCTGCTTAAAACCTGAAATGATGAGGGTCAAGAGAGGACAGACAACGGTTTATGGATCTTTACGCTGTGATGAAGAGTGGGAAGGTCTGATGATCCTCCAATTAGGACAAATATATGAGCCAACATCACAACGACCAGACACTGGTGTGTTACTGGGTTTTATTTCTGCCACTGTTGGCCAAACACAAGTGAAATGGAGACAATGAATTGACCACAGCAGCAGCTGGAACCAGGAAATTGTGCAAACTGGAGTGACGAAGTAAATTTGCGTCATAGAAAGACGCCAGTTTCAGGGTTTTTTTTTTTCAGCTCTGCAAAAATTTATTTGTTTTGCAAAACTTTCAATGGAAACACTTTTCTCACTGACTAGTTCATTATCATTTCTATTTATCATTCAATAATAAAAACTGGAACTATGAAAATAAATTTGCTTAATGGAAATTGTAAAAATAAAAAAGTGCCCAGGTGAGGCGTTTTTTGGTTTTGGTCATATCAAAGTATTTTTTGCTAAATTTTTAATGGAAACACTTTTTTTGCATCACGAGTCACATGATCAACAACCGGATGTTAGTACTGGTGGAAAAGACGAAGAAGACGAACAGGAAGTGGTTGGAGGATCATGGCACCGCATGTTGTGTTTAGAAACACAGCTAATAACATGGCAGTCCTTCTTTTGTCCAGAGGTTAAACTTATTTATTCATGACTCCTAAACTTTTATTTTCTTGAATTATGTGAAAATCTGCTAAACATGTCAAAAAGGATGTTAAAGTGTTTATGAAAACAGGGCAGCTTTTCAATGCTTTTTAATATATTTAGGTCAAATTCATGTTTATTTTTAAAAATGAGACAATATGTATGAATACACAGAAATGTTTGTTTATTGGGAGTGAAGCAAATACCTGAGATTACACCAATGTGGCTAATTTCCATCTGGCAAGAGTAATAATACATACAGTGATGAAAAAAACACAATGACAAATAAATAAAACTTGAAAAAGTGATTTTTGTGCACTTAACATTAATGCAAGTTTGAAAAATTAAGAAATATATCGAAAGGAATTCTGTATTTAATAAAAACTCATCGTTCTCAAACATTGAAGGGTTTTCCACTTGGAAGATGAGCAACCCTGTAGAAAGAAAAAAAGTTGAATAAATCCTGATTTTGTTTTCTTCCTGATGTTTCATCTTTTTAATTTAATATAACATTAGCATGAGAAGCACAGCAGATAATTACAGGAGGAATCATTTCATTTGACAGTGTGACATATCCATCACGTCAACAAATTAAAGTTGCACTGGGAGTTTTTTGTATTTATTTTTTTTTTGCATGGCTGGAAAACAAAAGTGGTACAAATGTACCTCAGCTCTCCGGAGTGTACCAGGCTTTTATTTCCCTGCAGGAAACATTCTCCTCTGGCAAGCTGGGTGGCTCAGATAAGCAAGTGTGCTGTCAACTCAGCACCTTGGCTCGCTCCTACAAAACAGCCCAATCAATACATCATTAATCATTGGTTTAATGTGGCCGAGCCCAATGTGGACAAGCATTAAAATGGGGGGATTAGAGGAAGCGCAGACGAGCCTGACGGCTCACACGTGAAGTCGGAGAGCTTCGGAAAAAAAGAGGGAAAGAAGGAAAGAAACAGCAGATTAATGATGGGAGAAGAACAAGAGCTCAGAGTGCTGATGCCAACGCGATGGGTGGAGACGCGTCGGCTTGTTAAATGTGTTGGCATTTGTCTCCAGCATGTCAGTTACAGCAGTTTCTGACAAGACTTCTTCGTGTAAAAAGATGACTTCATTGCCTTTAACCATCACTTCAGCTTTCAGGCCAACGATGAAGGTCATTAGAGTTAAAACCAACACAATGACCCCGACTGACACTGAGAAAATGGTAATTAATGTAGAAAAACTACATCGGACTGGAACCAAATCATGCATTTTTACAACGAACTCGCATAATGTCATTCATTTTTGTGTTTATAAATCTATTTAGAAGCTTTTCAAACTGATGCAAGCAGTTTACGGCAGCTGTGGCGGTTTACGGCAGCTGTCGCGGTTTACGGCGCTCCAGACTCATCCTGGCGCCGCTGACGCTGGACCAAAAACCTAAAAGTTCCGCCACAGCTAAGAAAAACTAAATATTTAACTAATAACTACAATCGCAAATGAAAACTGAAGCAGACAAACAAAGTAAAACTAAACTATAATAAAAAATGACACTATGACCGTGTAAAGCTTTGACTCATATGTGGATTTGTAACAGATGCTAACACAGAAATTAAAAATCTGAGCACATCCATCTCACCTCTTCTTGCTTCTGTTGCTCCTGAACCGAAAACGACTGAATGAACCGTCCAGTAAAACATTCATGTTTCGCCTCCATATTTAAAGAACTTGCAGTTGGACTCTCTCTTACAGTAAGTTTCCTCTTCAGTGTTATTGTAGTAAATAATGAATGTGAAGCGCTCCTCTCCTCTCTGCGGGTCGGTGTGAGTGACACGACGGCGACAGGGCCGCTCCGGCTCTGACAGGAACACTTTGGCCGTTTTCTCTTTGCAGATACATTTTTTAGCGGCGACTCGAAGCCGTTGGAGCTCATTGCAACTGCAGCGCCAACGCAGAACTACGTGGAATCGGATATTCTTGCAGTGGTTTCTTTTTATAAGACTTAAAAAATATTATTGATCCGAAAACGACGCCTTATGACTTTAATAGAGACATTAGGTCAACAACAAGATGCAGAGCCTCGAAGCAAAGTCATACATGTAAGGAGAGGAAAACTAATATTATTTAAACCACAAGGCAGTTTAAAGTGACATACAGGGAATAAAGGTGAAGATTGTTTAAACAAAAACAAAAAATACAGTAAAATTGTAAAAATGTAAGCATCCCATGAAATAAAGAATAATTAAATTTACAGGTAGAAGAAAAAAAACTAATCCAAGTAGAAAATGAGTTGATAAAATCATTTTGGACACGAATGTTAAACTTTCTGCACTGCAAAGAGAAAACAAGAGATCCAACTTTTTAAATCAAGTTTATTCATAATCACATTAAGTTTATTGAGTTGTCATGTTGAAGAAGCGAAACTTAATTTGATTACATGCAACATTCTGTTTTTTCAGTGTTTTGTTTTCAGTCCTGATTTAAATACACTTAAAGTTTCTGGAACATTTCGGGTTTTCAGGGAGTTTGTTTCAGAAACAACATTCTCTATGAAATATTTTATTCTAGGACTAAATAACACGAGTCGGTAAAACTTATGCTGCTGTATCTTCTGTTGAATTAATTATAACTGCTCACCGTGAAAAGTGGAGATTTTGTGCAGCGTGCCTTAATTGGAGCGAGATAAAATGTGATATTTACTGGGGGCAAACCAGACCACTCAGCCTTGCAGGCGATATCTGCTCTCTTTTTTTTTTGCCTCATAATCTAAGTGCACTCTTTATTGGTGAACTCTAAATGAACCCAACATGGCTGAAATGTGGGATAATGATTCACATCTACACATGTGAAAGAATGCCCCGCCCAAAAGCCTTTTATCACAATTGTTGACAAAATATACTGAGCCGAATAATTCGGCATTAAGTTCAGATTGACCCAGAAACCTCGTGATGACTGATATTTGTTGCCGCTTCCTGTCCCGTCTCACGGCTTGTCATGAAAGCTCTGTTTGTAGCGCGGACGTCCTGCCAGCTGATGTTTACACCGCCCACCTCAGGCTTCGCTCGCCAGGGTCAAGCTTGTCGTCTTCATATGTTTTCCCAAATTTGAGGGCGAAATGAAAGCTGATTAACCCATTAGCCAACAGGCGTGAGACTGCAGAACCGAATGAGACATGAAAGGATTTCGATGTGGCCTTTTGTATTGAGGGCGTGACAGATTAGTGTTTCCACCCTGAAAGCCAAATAAAACTTCACCCCCTTGATCTGAGCCAGGCGAAATGCGCCCTGAACTTCTTGTGACCCGCTTCCTGAAAAGACACCAGTCTTTCGTTCCTGACTGCGTCGTCACGTCTTCATGACAGTTCGATGTCGCCGGCGGCTCACCGATTATCTTTCATGGTTACACCTTAAACTCCAACGGTTTTACGAACACATTCCAGACAAAACTTCATGGTTACTCCAGTTTCTGACCAGTGAAAAAAGTATCAATAAAGATGTTACAGCCGTAAAACAAATACGATATGGTTTCTATACATGTTCTACCATTGAATGGAGCTACAGTCTTCCCATTGGTCAAAGTCTTTGAGAATTAGATCAAATTTACTGATACACATAGAATAATATAAATATTCTAGACATATTTCGTACAGCTTTATTGCTCTCCAGGGTATCTTCAAATTAAATCCACAGAAACATGAAACTCCTAATTCTAGCAGCAGATTTAAAAGAGCCACGTCTTCCTGGAGATAAATTTGTCACTTTTGGAGATCTTCTGTATTTACCAGAGATAAAACAGACGATTCAGTTTGTGATCAAATCAGGTTGTAAGAAAAAAATTACATTTTTCCTCTTATTTCTTCCATTGAGCCTCATTATGTTGAAATTTGTACCTCTGAACATGTTTAGTGACTGAATCTGGCAACAAAGCTTTCAGGTTCAGGAAGAGGAAAATGACCACAGTAAAAAAAAGACTTTAATTTTCTGAGATCAATTTTGAGAAGAAAGTTAGAATTCTACTAAAAAAAATTCATAATTCTAAAAGAAGTTATAAAAAATTCTGATAAAATTAAGACTCAAAATTCTTAGAAAATCAGTAATTGGCTCTTATCTTGTTCCACACAAATAACAAAGTAACTATTACACTTTTTGCTGAACTAGCATTAATTTAAAACAAGGTTTTGCTAGCTTAATTTATTGTTGGAAGAAAATACTTGCCTTGCAGCAAGCAGGTCCTGCAAAGGAGTTCTGCATGTGTGGGACCCGATTGGTAGATTTGATAAATAAAAACTGCAGGGACTGTGGGCAGGGTTTTAAAAACAAGCCAATAAAAGTTAATTCATTTAAAAAAGATGTAGGGCAACACTGAGTGGCAGAGTCAATGGATAAGTCTGTATGAGGAAGAATGGGCTCTTAGCTAGCCCGAGGGGGGGCGCGGTCGGCAGCAACCAGTCCTCCAGTCCCACCTGTAACCAGTCCGGCTTCGTCTCTCGCTTCAGCTGCACAGCTACCTGTTCATTACCGGCTTCCTGCTCTGCAAGCTGCTTGGCTAACGGAGAACACCTGCTGCTCTGGGCGCCTCCGGGTTTGAGTGGCAACGTCGCCTCAAACGCAAAACAAAATCAGAAAAACATGCAACCCAACAAACCAAGAATTTAACCCAAACTAAATATCATAAGAAAAGTAAATGACTTCAAAATATAACAAGAAATCCAAACAGCACAGTAAGAAACATGAAATTAACTTGGAAGAAAAAAGAAACACATGGAGTTTGATCTTCATGGTTTTCATCCAGGCTCAAGTCCAAAAGCATGAAAGTTAATTCATTTCTCTAACTTTCTCTTATGTATGAATGCATGAATGTTTGTCCCGTTTGTCTCCGTGTTGAAAGAAAGTCTAGACAAATACGGGCCGGGTAGAAACTTTCACTATTTCCCGTCATGAAAATACAATTTATTTCGTTTGCCAAACTGTTGTTGACGGGACATTTGGAGTCGGTGCTGAGTTGGCTGTTTTCCAGCTTTCCTCTCTGGATGAAAGAATCCATGCAGCCATTAGCAATTACCGGAGTAATACTTCTCTGGTTCCTGTTTATAACTTTTACATTAGAGTGTAAGCCTGAGTGTGGCCCACACCCCTGCACATAAGTGCTGGGGTGGTCAACTTTCACACACTGCGGCTGCCAAGAAACTCCATCTTCCCAGTGGTTTGTCTTTATCATGAGGGGGATTTGGGCAGCTATAAAAAACAAATTAATGTGCAGTGAACGAGAAACAAGATAAAAAAGAGACTAAATAAGGAAGCTGGAAGCCCTTCTGCAACTTATTTCAGTCCATCAGCTAAAAGCTGGATATCCAAAGTGTTTCTGATTTCTAGATTTGAAAACAATTGAAACTAAATTCAATACATTTACTTTTTGTTTTCAGTAACCAGTAATAAGTCGCATTCTGTCTAGAAGGACCAAATGTGCATCTAATGTCATTTGTAATAGTTTCATGTGGAAAAGTTAGTTTGTGGTCAAACTACTTGAGAAAATCTCACTTTGAAACTGATTGTCTTTGATGCAGCACAAGATGGAGTAT
Organism: Poeciliopsis turneri; assembly: GCA_922788865.1. Classification (NCBI taxonomy): domain Eukaryota; kingdom Metazoa; phylum Chordata; class Actinopteri; order Cyprinodontiformes; family Poeciliidae; genus Poeciliopsis; species Poeciliopsis turneri. Next base: position 344,593 of record CAKLNU010000796.1, read on the forward strand.
TAAGAATACTCCTCCAAAGGCTTTTAGTCCTTATTGAAGTGTTTTTACACATGTTCCACGTTTCAAAGCTCTGGGTGAAAGTAGTTTGAAGATCAGAAACATAGGGGGCGCTGTGGAGCAGTTATTAAATCCATCTATCTGTAGTCTGGGCTACCTTCCAATCATATTTTTTTTTAATTTGCAACCTCTAACACAAAAACTAAATGTGTTATTATTAATTTCCCATTTGGAGTGAGGCGTGTGTTTGTCTGATTGGGTGAAAGGACGGAGGAAGAAGGTCAGGACAGGAAGGTAGAACTTTTTAAAGGTTTCATGTTTTCACAGCATCAGAGTTTTCAGCGTATGAACCTGCAGCAGAAGTCTCTGATAGATTTCCAAAAGCAGATTCCCCTCGTATTGCCATCTGCTGCAGGTGAACCCCTGAGCTTCCTGTCCCACCTCCATCAGCCCAATTTGGGAAAACATGCGAGTTAAATGTGAAATGGAGAAACGTGCGCTGGAACGCCGTCAGGAGCCATGAATAACATCCCGTCTCATCAAGCCGCTTTGCAGCCCGTTCACCCAGAGGAGGCCGCTCGCTAGTCTCTCAGCAGGCCTCATCAGTGTGCTTGTGCTACTCTAATACGTGGGAGGCGCCCTGTCAGCCCCCCCACAGCCACCAACCAGGCGAGCCATTATTTTAAACCCCACACACTGGCACACCACTGCTGCTCTGAATGGACGGCAGATTGAAGGAGAAAATTGCTGCGTGCGCTCCCGTGTTTATGCATCGTGTGACCGAAGCTGTGTGCAGAAAGGGGAAAATGATTCTGTTACCTCGTCTGTCAGCGGTTTTTTCCCCCAACCTGAGAAACACCTGCAGCACATTAGCCAGCCCTTTTCCATATTCCTGTCTGTCTCTGTAATGATGACACTGCTGACTGTCCCACTGTGGGCTGATTGTTCAGTGGATTTACATTTCTAGTGAGAGAAGTAATTGTTTCCCAGGTGTGAAATGAAACTGTAATGCAGTATTATGTATTTTCCAGGCACAAAGTGCCTTTTAAAGCTCAAACAAGTTACGGTTAATGGCTGTATATATCAAATATCAATTACATTTGACTTTGAACTTGGGCCTCTGTCTCTTTAAAAACTCCTGCTCTTTCTGAAACTTCTCCTACAGGAAGTCATCACAACATGGCTCCTCTATTAACCCTTTTGCAACATTTTCATCAGCAAAGTAGCTCATATAATGAGCAGCAGATCCACAGTTCCAGAAGGTGTTTGCTAATTGCTGCTAGCTAGTTTGAAGGAGCTGAGTGAGGGAGGAGCTTCACCTTGAAGGCGGAGCTAAGTCCACCCCGCTGTATTATGCACTCTAGATGTGTTTTTGATGAGCGAATAACTTTACAAAAAGATGTAAAACAAAAAAAGGTTGGATTTTTTAAAATGCTGACCTGTTTAAAGTTAAGTATGTTATTAAAATGTCTTCCTTATTTTTTAAAAATACCAGTTTTTACACATATCTGTTGTTTTCTTTCTACTAGAAAGAAAATGATCTGAATTAACTGAGGATGTCGTGTTTTATTTTTATTCAGAGCCAAAGATTCTCCACAGTTTCTGATTTAATCTTTATTTCCATTTCTGTTTAACGAGCTTTGCACAGATTTTTTAAAAAATCAAAAACAGAAATCATTTTTATTCGTGTTTCATCAGCTTTTAAAGAATCTAAAATCAGTAAAAGAAGATAAAGATTCACAAAGAAGAAAAAAGTGGATTCAACATGTTGGTGGTAATATCAAATGTGAAAAATGGTGATCGAAATTTGAAACTAGAAAATTACATTGAATGAAAAAATTGTCTAAAACACTGAATATTTAAACATTTGACTTAAGTAGTTGCTCTATTTATTTGTTTGTAAATAAAGTGAATAAAGTTTGACATTTCCTCACAGCAGACAGTTTTTCCAGTCGTATCACATTCTTATTCATGGATCCGGGACCTTTGCTGTGGCTCGTACAGAGCGGCCGGATGATATTGTACATTAACTCTAACAACCTGATATTGCGTGGCCATAACTCTGGCCTGCTCACAAAAGTGCCATCTGCAATAAAGTCCCCATCCAATGGGCCAGTGGTGCTTGATGAGCGAAAAAATTACACCGTTGCTCATTGTGATGAATGGGCGTTTTCCTGTCGTTATGACGATGTGGGTTATTTTCCTAAAGTGGATAAAGGCTGATGCATGCATTTTCCCAATCATGCCTGTGTAAAAGCCCATTTATTGTCTCACCAGACTGTAACATAAAAGCTTAACTGGACATATACTGTGTGTCATGGAATAATACAGAGTGAAAAATATCATTTAACAAGCAGTGATGTTGTTATGCTGTAAGCAGAAGTGAGAAGATTTTTTTTTCATATATTTCTTAAACAAAATCGTTAAACGTTAAGTGGTTTCTAAAAACACAATGTGTCCATGCTGTTGCTTGATTTTATTTATTGTAATGATGATGTTTCTGTGGAACAAATGACAGATATAAATGTGTGGATCAATGACATGTTACAGCCTTTACTGTATTTAGTTATTAATAATTTTGTATTTCGTAGGATCATAAAACGTCTCAAATTGCCTCCAGGGTTCATTAAATAGACTCTAAGAGTTAAGTGGTTGATAAATGCAGCATAATTTAATGAGAAAACAAACAAAGCAGGTGAAAAAAGAAACAAAGAAAGACAAAATCTCTTAATATTCTCCATTTTTCTCCTATTTATGCCCAACAAATATAGACAAATATTCTGTGTCTTTGCCAATATTTGTAATTTTAAGAATAATTCATTTCGTCTTAATCTTTTTGCACAAAAAAAGGTCAATCCTCTTTAACTGCCGGTGATTAATCTGGGTTATATCTGAGTCTTGATTTCATTTAGAGCAACTTGAATAAACTGCAGCTACAGGTGACCCGGCCTCGACTCACACTGAATGAATTACGGCCACGAGACATAAATCTGCACTTTTTGCTCTTCATCACATCCTTGATTGACTCCATCTTTCTGTTCGCTTATTATTTCTCTCTGCTGATGAGGAAAACCACGGATCTGCCGTAGCTCTGCTACAGTCGAGGCGATTTAATCTAAAAGTTGTAAAAGAAAAAGAAAAGTGAAACGACAGCCCGCCGCCGCAGATTGTGAAGCAAATCAAGAAATCTAATCTAAATACAGTGTTGCAAACGTCACCGCCAAGAGATTAATATCGACTGGGGGGAATTAAGGCTCTTGGGGAGAAAATAGTTGGAGACAGTTGAGATTGAAAAGGCAGTAAGAATTCATTCAATTTCCCATCTGCCTCTCAGCTCTTCCATTCAATATTCCCTTTCATTCCACAGGGTTTTTTTATTGGCATGACGCTCGCAGACAAAATCAAAACAAAAGGTGTCAGAAACATTTCTTACTGATTAATATCAGGATGCACCAGCTACTACAGTTGGTATTTATGATCGTGTTGACAGGCTTGCTTATTGACAACAATAGAGCCGTTTGTCATGCTGCTGTTGTGCTTCTGGTTCGGGTTTAGCTGCAGGGGGGTCGGGCTCCTCTCCCTGTATTCCCTCTTGCTGTCTCACATTCTTTCCAATTTCACACATTAGCCAATTACAAACACAAGATAATCAAATCTTCCCTTTTAAATACACACCCTGGTCATCTGCTGGGCTGCAGGGATGGCATTAGTTCTCCATCAGTGGTGATCTCTGGGCTTAAGTTTCTATTGCATTATGGGATTTGGCTGCAGCAGGTTAATTAGATTTGTCTTTAAGGCAGCTGCTTGATGAAGGGGTGTTAAGGGGACGGTTCTCTGTTTCGCCGTGAAGAGACATCCGAAGAATGCGTGCGGTTTCTGTCCCGCCATGCAAGCATGTGGGCGTCAACGCTCAAGTCTTTGGGACGTTTGTGTGCTTCAGTTAAGCCTGTGAGTAAGTTTCAGTCCATGTGGTGGCAGGGTCAAGGGTTGATGGGTTAGATGGAGCCAACAGGAAGCGACATCTGCTGTCTGATGTCTGACAAGGATGGATTGCATGACTGATGGGTTCCCAGGTCGAACAGCGCTCGCCTGGAGGTCAGTATTAGTCGGGGCCTTTTCAGGACTTTCTCCTCCAGGAGGCCAATCAACTTCAAACACTGGCTGAACAAGAGGAGGTGGGGGGAGTAATTGCAAATCAAATTGACAAGTCATTCTGCCTGGAGTGCCCCTCTTGCTTTTTATGCAAAATTTCCCTTTTTACTCTCCCTTTCTCTGCTGGAAGTTGCCCTTTCTCTCCTTCCTTTTTCGGCTCCATTTCTGGAGAACATTTCCTCTCATGAGGCGGTGCCGAAGCAGCAGGAAAAAAAGAGCAAACTGGTCAACAGAACGACTCAAAGATGCATCTCATGAGTTATTTTATCGAGTAGTACTCTTGAGCGCCAGCTGACAATCATATAGGCCCAAACAGAACCAGCTGCTTGCAGAATCGCTGCAGTTTTCAGCCTAATTCATTACATGTAAGTTTCTCAGAACATTTATATGCAGAGAGGAAGACGTTCAGCAGGGAGGAAGATGATCTGCTGGTCGTTAGAAGGTTTGGTGGTCAGTAAGAACCAGACATGGATCTGCAGGAAGAAGCAAATTGGCTTCAATAATATCTCACTTTTCTAACACCAACCAGTCTAAACATTCAGAGGCATTTCAATCATCCGTTCACCAAAACCTGGGCAACTTTATCTGAGTCTAATTTTAAATGCACAAAATTATCTCAATAAATGAGGAGCCCAATAAATCTCATCCAGAGCCAAATTATGAAAGGAGATGGATTTTGTCCCAGTTCCAGGTGGTATTGATAAAAACCACTTTAAAACTGCAGGAGATGTTAGAAGGAAAACGTATTAATTGGTGAAAAGAAAACAGAAATTATGCAAACAAACAATGTGCAGTTTGATTGACTCACCAAATCCTAACAATCGCCATTTTTTTCTAACACTTCCTTTTCATATCTGTGCGTAATTCTCTTGATAGATTTGTATTATTCTTAACTGTGGAGACAAATGGCTGGAACAAAGTTACATTTCATCCCCAAAGAGTTGCAGAACTTTTTCATTTCACGGGATCAACCAGAGAAGCTGCAGCAGCTCCGACCAGCTGGTCACTTCGTTTTATCAAACCCTGGTTTCTGTGACTTTCAGGGCTTCAGATCTGAACGTGTCGGTGTGTGTTGCTCTGACGGCCTGCAGCCTGCGGCCTCCGCTCTGTGGTGATCAGGGGGAGCTTGTTAAAGGACAGCCTCCAGGCTAACTTTCTCAAATTACTCCTGTGTGGCAACAGGAAGGAGGCCGACGCTCTAATGGTGGGTTTTTAATTGCAGAAGGCAATAAATTTGCCCCTGGTCGCCTCTCCAACACCATCAGTTTGCGGTGGATGGAAAAGTTGTGTGCATGCTGCTCTGTGTAGCTTTAATGGAGCGAACTGGACCTGCTGTTTTCTTTTTTCTCCGTCATGCAGGATGTCCTTACACGCTCCTTATCTCTGCCTTTCTCAGGGGTATCAAGATAAAAAATGAACATCCTATAATTTCTCCTCGCTGCTCCAGGCACTCCTTCAATTACAACCTTTCAATTGAAAATGTCCGAGGTTTTCCTCCCCCCCTCCCTCTCTGACCAGTGGCTGCAGCAGAAATGGGTGTGAATTTATTGAAAGGTCATAATTAAAATCAGAGGAGATGGAAGCTGCAGAGCGCCGGCATGGAAATGACCGTCACTCCATAAAAGTTATGGGGACGTGTCGCCGTCGCTGCGGTGGCTCTCGGATTTGTTTCTATTAACAATGAGGTTACGGAGAGCATTACATGCATTTTCACAGAGCTGGAGTAACTGATACGCTATTTCCCTTATCCTTTAAGCCCTCCGAGTGTTAAAGCGCGTTGAAAATAAAGAGCATGTTGATAATATAAAAGCAATAGATAAGACTGGAGACTTTTTGGAACAGCTGTCAAATAAAAAGGCTTGACGACAGACTGCTTTTCAGCATAAGTGCAGCTGTGGGTCTGAATGGTGTTGGATTGCAACGTGACACACAGTCATTTTACGCAGCTGATGCTGCTCGTGTGTGCATGATTGTGCGAATGCATTCATGAGAAAGTAGGATGAGATTGGTTTGTGGATCTGTGTTCGTGCCTTTGCAGGAGCAGTTAGTGCTTCCTGTTGGTGCCTCCATCTCTGCTGCGTAACGACGTGTTGCCCTCCGCTGCCCCCTTCAACACATATTTCCATGCAAACATGGCACAGTTATGCATGTGTTCCACTTTAGCTCTAAAAATGGCACTTGGAAGGATTTTCTGCTCTCCTCAACCGCAGTTTACTATCATTTTTAATTTCTCAAGGAAGTCAATTATGATAAAAAAATAATCTTTTTCAAGGGAAATAAACCAACTGGTCTTGATTTGGCAAGAGCCTTAAAGAAAAATCTTTCTGAACTGGAAAACTTTAGGTATTTTTCTTTGAGTTTTTGCATTTACTTTGCCAAAACATTCAGTAGCTTTGACTAATAACCAGATGTAGGAACATGCATCTATTAAACTTCACTAAACTAAGTCAAATTGAACCGCATTCACTCATTACCAGACCAGCTCCAGCAAAGCGTTTGTGGCTGATTGCTGCTGAAGAACCTGCAGGTCTGTGGACGCAGTGATGGGTTTGGTAGCGTGAGGCACAGCAGCCTTCAAACAAATGAACTAAAGTCCTGAAATATGGCAGCTTGACGAAGATCCACTGAGTTTTACCCGGATAAGACGGCACATCTACACTCCTGCCAACTGACAAGCACGGTGGTGGAGGGCTGATGATTTGGGACTCAAATTAAACTTTTTGAATTGCAGAATGGAGTCAAGTTTTCAGACTATATGTCATTTTTTGTGGCTCAGTAATTGTTGCCATAAATCAGTGGCTTCATTTCTTTAACCATAAGCTCCTGCTATTTTTGAGCTAATTTGTTTTGCTGCGATTTTTTTGCAAAAATAATCAGAAACATTCAGTTGAAGTGATGCCAACTCCCACCTGCAGGTGGCAGTATAACAGACTGCTGCCTCCAGTCCATAATTGATGTGATATCAGAAAGTCACACTTAAGAAACAAAAGTCTAAATATTTCTGAAGCAGCAACACAAACTCAACGTTTTAATGGTAAAAATAGTCATGAAATCCTGGAGGAACGGATCAATCTACAGCAGTTTAATCATTTTGTTTCTCCTTTTTTCTATTTTCGTCGTAACTTTCTTTACATTTAGCTCGTTCTGTCGCACTGACGCAGATCAAATTCCTCCTTAATTAAAAAGAAGTGACCACTCTTCAGCTTTTCATTTAAATTACGTCACTTTCATTTTTCATATTTCATGTTGAAGCGCAGAGTTAATGATGGAACAGTTCAATTATTTACTGCTGTAGATGATTTATCAACGGAGGACAAATCCAGTGTTTGGCATTTATAGAGATATAGTGTAGAAAGTGAATCAGAATTGCTATTTTGCATGGAAACAAGCCTGTTATTACGACAGTAAGACCAAAGTCAGAACCTCCTCGTTGCATTTCAGCCTCGCTTCTCTGTTGGACTCTCTCTGATGGATGCAACGCTAGGGAGCACACTTACTCCAGAAATGAGAAGACGGCGGGAAAAAGAAAGAGAGAAAGAAGAAGGGAGCTGCAGCAGAGGGGGTCGGAGATGAAGAGGTGGCTCACGCCTGCAGGGCGAGAAAATGAAAGGAGGAGGAGAGAGAGAGAGTGAGAGGGAGCAACTCAGAATGGAGCTTTGTGGGCTGGATGGAGAGCAAAGTGAGATCAGAGGCAAAGTGAATACAAGTGTGTGCAAAAGGAGAACCGCCGTGTCAGGCCTGATTTCATTACGGCGGCTAATCGGGTCCATATACTTTAAGTGCTGCTTTAATTTGTCTAATCTCTGCAGGGTACGGCTGCCGCCCTGCAGCTGCACGGCTGCTTCGACTGCAGGAGAACGCAGATGAGCGCCGGCTCTGACCCGGGGACACAATCTGGCTTCCTGCCTCCAGATTCACACCTTCATCCAGACGTTTTCCACTCAGTCATCACAGCTGTTGGATGGAGAAACATAACTGTGGCAAACACTGAATGACTCAGTTTGAACATGTCCTGTTAGTGTTAGCAGCACAGACTGACTGCAGCACAGCGTCTGACTGCAGCACAGCGTCTGCTGCAGCACAGCGTCTGCTGCAGCACACATTCGCCTGGAGGTTTGCATCGACTCATCTGTCCTCTCAGATCCTGATCAGGCCTGCAGTTTGGGACCTTCACGCTGCAGCATTATTGGAGCTTAATGAACAGTTTTCATTGGCACCAAACAGCAGAGCTGATCCAATCACGCTTTTTGAAGGGACTTTTACATTCAGACCAACACAGTAGTGTGAAAGTCGCTGCGTTTCCATTGACTGTATAATTTGATCAATTTCGCAGAAACTTTGGCTTTTCCATAAGAAGTTTTGGAGACAGGATGAGGTGGTTTTTAGTGGCTGTATTGAAATCGGTTTATGTTGAAAAACTGCAATTTTTTTGAGTCACATGATCACAGGAAGTAGCACAGAGTATCTTTCAGTGATTTATCGTGACAAACTTGTTTACCTGTGACTTTAATGGCACTTTTTACACAACATTCCAGCTGTTTCTACTGATTTTATGTAACATTGGTGCTATGCCATACTAGTAAGTAAATGCCTTCATTGTGTTTCTTCTACAATGACAAATCTAATTCTAATGGAAACACAGTAGCTGTGAAATTGTATTTTTTGACATTAGCACAATATTGACAGTTTTTCATAAATTTTGCGGTGGAGACGCAGCGATTGGTTGATTTATTCAACAAACTGGTGATGAACAAAAACATGAGATATAACCACTACAAATAAATGAATAAAACGTATAAAAGAGACTTGCATCCCAGTGTTTCCACAAGGACGACTGGGAAAGTGTGAAAAATGCTGAGTTCAGTTCTGGGTTCTCCGTCTATGAAAACTGAAATTCGTAAAGCAGCTCAAACTCAGACAGGATGCAGCAACAACCTTCTGGCAACAGTTAAGTTTCTTAGCAATCCGTTATACATAAGTGCAATTAAATATGAAGCAATAAAAAGATAAAATTACCACCTGATCCAGTTTTAAAGAGTTTAGCTGGTGCTTCATCTCTGTGGCCTTCATTTGCACCTCGCCGGGGTTCATGTGCATTTCCTGTGGTCAGAGTTTATCACGGAGCTGCTAAATATTTCAAGTGGAAAAATGTGAACTGTGATGATTTAAGTAATTCATCGGCAGCTGAAGCGGCGGCGTGTGAGCGTTGCTGTGTGGGAATCGGCGTGACCCCGCCCCCAGCGCCGCTGCGGCCGCCCGCCGGGAGCCGTGCTGCTCTCCGCTCGCTGCTGTCTTGTCGGATTCGGTTGCACCTCTGCTAAAAGCTAATCCTCATGTTCTCACTTGCACATAACATCAAGCATTTATGGCTGCTGCTGTCAGAGGATGTGACAACATAGCATGTGTGTGTGTGTGTGTTTGTGTGTGAGAGAGAGAGGCTGCTGTGTGTAAGGATGCTTTATTTATGGCCTATAGTGAGCATGACAAAGTTCATTTATGTCTCTTCTTTTCCCCAGATTCTTGTTTCTGACTTTGGGATAAAAATGTAGTTTTTTTTTCATTTGAAAACAACAAAACAATGCAGCCATTCCTGCTTATTAAAACATTAAACTAATTCTGAGACATAATCAGAAAAGTTAGTTTCCATGTTATATATATATATGGAGGCTAAACCTTCATAGCCACATATATATGAGCCAGGAAGACATTTTAGTTTGTCAGAGTTACATTTAGATGAAATAAATGTATTATTTCATCGTCAGAACATGTTTAGAAGCAAAAAACGCTGAAAAATGGGTGAAAAATGGAGACGTCTGAGTTTGTGAAGCTCCAGCTAAAGGAGCTGCTGGTTGTCCATTGAGCTTTTCAAGAGCTGCACAGACTCACGGGTTAAAACACGTGTTATAGCAGCTGCAGCGATCACAGTTACCTGATTATGCTGCAAAATGGCTCCATGTGCCAGGAAAATGCAATACTGCCCCTTTAAGGAAATCTTATTTGGTTTTGAAACGCCTTTTCATTTTGATCAATGATGGCCTTCATTTCTCTCCACTGGAGCGAACACCAACATGTCCTCTGTCCAAATCAAGCCTGATGCCTCTGTGAGGAGGAAACATCCCATCATGCCCCTGTGAAGCGTATTTATTTCTCAGATGGAGCGGTCCACCATGTGCCTCTAATGTGTTTGGCATCGTCTTTGCTTATCGCCGTTCCAGGGAGCATCAGTCTGATTTCCAGATATTGCTGTTTCATGCAGACTCTGTTGGGATAAAAACAGCTTTCTGCCATCTTCTATCTCCCATAATGCAATCCATTTGAATTCAGGTAAACGTGAAGCAGGGGACGGACAACAAGCAATTACTTTAGTCTGTCTGTAAACATTGTTGTTGATGGACGTAAACAGACAAACAGGAAGCGTCGGAAAACAGCTCGTTTATTCCTTTTGTCTGTTTTTACTTTAACCCGCGGCCCTCTGTGACCAACAAACAGCACATCATTATTACTGCCTGACCACATGACTTTGCTCCACTTCATGCGCCGCCATCTATAGAAGCTGGAGAATATGACTTTACAGCCACCACAGAGTTTGTTATTGCTTTTGAAATGCATCATCCAATAGTGTGATCCGGGTCCCCTTGACATCCCCCATAATGATGAATCTGTTTATCTGCTGCTGCCAAGCTCGTAAATAAAACATTTCATACTTGGAGAATGGCGAAGCCGAGCCGCGTATCCTCACCCGACGCGCTCGGCATCCCAATTACGGATCTCCAGAAGACTCTGGTCGACGCACCGTGCCTTACCTCATCCCTCACAGACCAATTAACTGCTGCCCTTAACTAGAGATGCAGCCAATAAAACAAGCGTAAAGGACACAAAGCCGACTGTCCTTAACTTATCGACCACTGCTGAAAAGTCTTCAGACAAGACGATGGATCAAGGAGCAAAGAGACTCCTTCCAGGTTAAATTTAGGGGCAATTTGAAAAACACATAATTTCAATTCAATTACAATTGAAACTAATTACAATTAGTTGTATATTATACAACTAATTCTGGTTTTGAAACACCAAATTAAGCTCTTTATTATTCAAATTAGTTGTCTGTATGGAGACCCAGTGGATTGCATTGAGTCTCTTGCTGTGTTTTTATTGCAAATGCATGTAAAACTGTCAATATAAAACAATTTCATAATTTCCATTAAACAGGACACGTAATTAATAAGTTTGTTCATTTTATAAGTCATTTAAAACTAGCTAGCGCTTGCATCTTGCTGAAAATTCACCTTTGGATGAACTTTGTCTTATTTCAAATGTACCAAGATATTTGCAGTAGAAACTTGACCAACAGCACTTAGTAAGATTTCGTTTTTGCAGCGCTACACGTTGTCCTTGACAGACTCGTAAAGTTTCCCAGAATGCACTTCACCTCTTGTCCCCATCACCACAACCCTGAAAGGATAAGTGGAGACAGACAATGGACCTATGATTTAATTTGATTTTAATGTCGCGACCAATTTGGTGCAACACAGTGGTTCCCAAAGTGAGGGGCGCGCCCCCTAGGGGAGACGCAGTGCCACTGCAGGGGGGCGCAGGAACCGATAAGGATAAATAAAAAACAGTGACAGAAAAGTGTTTCACTGAAAAGATGGTTTGAAGTTTGTTTTGTTGCAACCTGAAGTGGAGTTCGAAAACAAAATATGCGTAAAGGTTTCTGTCTGGTTGAACTACGTGACCGGTTGATTTTTTGTTTGTTTTAATTTTTGGGAGCCCAGAAGCACCAGTTTAACAAAATGGAAGCAATTAAAGCTTTCAAGCTTCAAATGGTTTATAAGAAGAAAAACACAAACTCCGCTGGACAGTTTGGTTTTACTGGCTTTCAGCTTTTTTTGGTTTTTGTCAATTTTCTGCACATCTTCTTCACGAAGACGTTTCTGAACACCTTCTTCCTCTCACACTCGCAGTGCGAGAGGTTTCTCCTCTCACGTTGTAATGAGTGCAAGAGGTTTCTTCAGGGCCGCTGGAACACAGACTTCTACAGGAGACCTTTCCTGTCCAGAGCATCTGCAGGTTTTTAAAGAAACTTGAAACTCAGATAATTTGAGTTGCAACATTTCATCTGGAAGAACATTCCTCTGATATTTTTCATTTGTATAAAGAAATGAAGAGTCAAAATAATCCAGAAATGATCAAATTCTCTCATAATTTATGCAGAAAAAAAGCAACTAAATTGATAAAAGCCCGAAAGTTTTTTCATTAACGACTGTCTCTGCTCATAAAGTCAGACATGCTCTATAGTTGGTTTAACCCAATTTTTCCTGTATGTGAACGCAGAGACAGAATAATGCAGATGTTAATGTAATATCTGCTGCTGGCTCTTTCACAGGAACATTTAATTCTGCAGATAAACGGAGACGTTTGTAACACCGAGCGCTCCCTGAAGCAACATGATTATGAAAGCTGATTTGTTTGTTTCTCCTAATGATGTGAAGCCACTGACACTCCCTGGAAGAGCTCAGGATATTAGAGAATAACTCAGATCAGAATAATGCATCCAGCAGTCGGTTTCATGAACGGTTTGTTGGAGAACGACAGAAATAAGTTTTTTGGTCTTACATGATGAAATCAAATTATTACCTTTCTGAGTGATTGAGTTGATCTCAGTAGACATTTTCACTGACCTCAAAATATCTGCTTTAATTTACCTTTCAGTCAATTTATGAAGACTTCTGGTTCTCATCTGTGCAGAAACATCCCAGACCTTCACCAAACTGTGGGCTGTTGTTCACTAGACTCATTTAGAAATCATTTCTTAACACGTTAAAGTGATGCTTGCTGCATTTTGACCCGATTACACCGAAATTACTCAATTTCATTCATTAAAAATGAGATTTTGTTATAGAGTAAACTTTCTTAACTAGACAGGAAATGCAATTAATTATTCTCTTAAAATATTGACAGCAAAAATGTGGCAAATCTGACAAAATGAGTAAAATATAAAAATTTTTATCACTATTGGCGGGCTTGGCTATGAATGCGCAGCCTAAATGAGCAGAGGATTTATTTATATATAAGTAAATAAAAGTTAAAATAAAAATTAACTGAACAATTATCTAAATTGCCTATGTAAAGTTTTTTTCTTCAAAACAGATTTTGATAATTAATTAACTCCCCATTTCATTTTAGTCTGCAAACATTAACTTTTATCAAAACACTGTGAAACTGAAAGGAAATATTCTATCAAAGAAAAGCATCAATTAGATCCAGTCACCGCAAATATGTGAGAGATAAACGGTTTTACATACGAGTTACCAATGACACCAATTACAAAATGTGTCCAGCGACTGAATATTGTGTGAAAACAACATAAAATGTCTTCTGGTTCTGGTTCTGCTCTGCGGCCCCAGAACCAAACAAGGACAAGCAGCTTCTATGCAACACAAACGTGGAACAAACTTCCAGAAAACTGCAAAATAGCCGAAACACTGAGTTCATCTGAATCAAGACTGAAAACAGTTCAGAGTCGATTCTGACCCACAATAAATGGGATATTGATCAACTTAATTGATATTTATTGAAGATTTTAGTGATGGCACTTGACAAATTGTAACGTCTGTTACTTCTTATTTTTCACTATGCAAATAAACTTGATTGATTGATTAATTGATTAAGAGAAGGGCCAATACAGACCATTGTCCTGCCGACTGGATTTAGAGTTGGGACAAATGATGAAAGGTCAACGTCAGACATGGACCTCTGGTGTCACAAACTGGTTTTATTGTCTTGCTTGGCTTGAATTGACCCCCAAACTTTGATGGATTTTGAGGAACAAATGATTAAAAATGTTATGAAAAGTCCATCTGTAAAATCCATAATACCACCAGTACAAAGACCAATGATCCACCAGCATATATTCTGTCCAAAGTGAAAAGCTTGATGAAAACATGTGATGCTCCTGTGATTTGGTGAACAGAGGACTCAGCAGCCGCGTCTCCTTTGAGTTACTTTAGGAACAGGTCGTTTAATTCGAGAGCCGTCATTTCGTCCTTTCTTTTCTCTCCGAGGCCTCGGGGTTGAGCTGCAACCTTGAGCCACTTTGGAGGGATGGAGACTTTTCCTGTCACCTTCAGACTCCACCTCCCACAGCAGATATATATGGGCCTCCTGCTGCCCTTCGCCCTGCTTGCTGCATGGAGGCCCAGGGGAGGAAATAACAAGCTGGGGAGCTGTTAGAAGGTAGGCTGATGTATTTCTAATGGGTCTGCCAGGGTACGCGGGTCACGATGCTCGCCGGGCCGTTATTGATGACTATCATTGCAATGCCTGCATACAGAGCTCAAACACCCACATAGGATGGCACCGTTACACATGGGCAGGTAACAGCAGGTTCGGGTCCGGACCGGGACCGACCCCCACCTCCAGTACTTTCACTTTGGGGAAACTGAGCTGCTCCGGACCGACCAACAAAGTTGTCAACGTGATCATCTTCAGGTTTCCCTACATTTTCCCCACATAACAGAGGAAAAAACACAGAGCAACAAGGACAGGCTGTGTGCTCTGATAAAGTGTCAGCCATTATTACAGGGAGTAAAGTCAGCTTGGTGTGCGGCGGCCATGTTGAAGACTTGGTTACACAATCAACCAAATGAAGAAACCTCCATCACGTTCATCTTGTTTACCTCATGATGCTAACTAAACTGTGATGTTTCAGCAAAGCCTGAGAGGTCAGGATTTAACATGGCCTCAACACCAGCTGCAAACATCGCTTTAAGCTTTGCAAACACTTTTAGTTTGTTTCGTCCCGAGTTTAAGGCGCAGCGTGCAACATTCGTTTGAGACGCATCGAAGCTCATTGTTGATGCGAGGAGCGGCCGTATCTTTTGATTTTCTTCCTGTTGTCATAATGGAAACAACGGATGAAATAAATCCAGTCGCCCCTTCATATGTTTATATTTGACTTAGCAGAAGCTTATTGAGGCTCTGATGTTTAAACCGAATACATTTAATCTTCTGAATTGAAAATAAGAAACGATTTCTAAAAAATTTCTCTGTATTTGTGGCATTTAGGAAACAGAAATAATATTCTTGGTTTTCCGAAGTGAAGTCTGATTTAAAGTCAGTGAAAATAAATGGTTGTGGCGTTTAGGAGTGTATATAAATACCTGGTTTCTGATGCAACTATCTTTGTAAGACAGAAGCGGGAAATAAAACCTGGCATAACTTGTGGCTCCGTTATCCATCAACACTTTCTTTGACAGGAGAAATTAATTTGCCATTTTTTTCTCTAAATTTGCATTCCTGTAGATCATAAATCACAGAATCAAAACACTTTTAAACAACATCTGCGGGAATACCTGATAATAAACTACTGAGAAAGTAAATTAACCCTGATTTATTGCTTTGATTAGATTTTTGACGATAGCTCCCAGCAGACTGGGTCGTCAAAACCCAGAACAACACAAGCACATCCTAATTAAACAAGTAAAACCTTTTCCACAGCTAACATGCAGCCGTCATTCATGCTTACACGTTACCCACAAACCCACCGCCTCACACCTCTGATCGATATTCATGGCAGCCCAGAGAGAAAACGCCCTGGAACTAAACCTTCCTGTTAGTCACAGTGGAGCGGCGCGGCGTCGGGAATCCAACACGTTTAAAACCCGACTTTATTTTCACACCTTCATCACCGCTTTCCTGCAGTCGATGAGGCTCAGATGTTGCTGCCACCGCAGTCTGACAACATGTGAACGCGACATGTGAACACGACATACTACCGCTGCACATGTGGCGTTTACAGCGCGGTGAATCTGTCGTCTGTAAATCCTGAGACGCACAAAGATTTAAGTCCTGGAAGATGGAAGATAAATATTAGAGTGAAATAAATGATCCACAGTTAAAATTAGTGCAAAAAAAAGTTGATTAAAATGCATGTAGTTGAAATCAGAAGAAAATAAAAAGATAAAACTAAAAGCCATTCTGTTGCCATTAGCCTCCAAAATTCAATTTAGCAGTTTTAATATTTATTTCTTTATTTTGACTGTTTTATGGTTTTTAATATTTGGAAGCATTATTACTATTATTATTTTTACATTGTTATAAGTAAAGTTTCCTGTCTGGAAAGTCATTGTAACCAAATCTCCCTAACGGTATAAATAAAGTTCACGCATTGACACATATTTAATTTCTCTATATATAAAGTTAAATTACACCATTTTTTCTTGTTTCATCTAAATTAGAATTACCAAAAAACTGATTCTTTGTTTCTAACTTTCTTCAAGTTCAGGAGTCGTCATCCAGAATGGTTACTGTCTCTTTAAGCCCTGATGATGTCATTGCTTTGGCCTCTTCTGATAGGTTGACTGACACAGGCTCGCCTGTATTTTAAAGCTGCAACTTAAAAAGTGGAATGAAATCAGCCAGAATTTGCAGGAAGTTTCAGTGATTTGGATGAACTTTTATGTTTCACAGTGAAACATTTCAACTGTGGATTAACTGAAGGAAACCGTCACAAAGAAAACGCTGAAGACATGAAAATCACATTGAAATATCAGTTTTGATATGTAAACAGAAGAAGAACCAAAATGTCCAGCATGTGTCTCCACCACCAGCGTTAATCTGATTTAATCAGATTAATTCCAGTTTCAATTCATCAGAACAAAATGAAGTTACATCTGCAAAAAGTTACACTATTAAAGCATTTCATTTAGCATTCAACAAAACCAACAATAGAGAGAAAACTTGTGTGAATTATTGGATTTTTTGTGACTTTGGATGTTAACAGGGTGAAAAAACAGATTTGTTATGTATTTGTTTTGTTTTTAGACTGAACATTTTCATATTAAACAAAATGAACACCAAAGAAATAACCTTAGAAATAAGAGGGAAAAGTTGCCCCACAAATGTGGCCCCTTTGTTAAATACAACTACAATCAGTTGTTTGTGATAATTAGTGAATGATCTTTTACACCGAGTTCGACAAGGAGGTATTTTCTCCTGATTCCTTTGGATAATTAAATTCATTCGATCATTCAGGGGGATTTTTGAGCCTCGTCCAGGACATGCCATGGCATCTTGGACTAGGCCACTCCAAAACCTTGATTTGGCTTTTGCCCACCACTGAGAGGTGGATTTGCTGTAATTCTTGGGATAATCCTCTTTAGTGTTGGCCAGACATTCATCTTCTGAGTTTTACAGACGAATTTATGGCTCCAACAATCACAGCGAACGTGTGTTTGACCATCGGACAATGAAATGGTGTTTTTCACTCAGTCGCTTTCTGATTGCTGACTCATCGATACTGACCGTAACTCAGGGACGTCTGCAGACTTTAAGTTGTCGTTTATAGTTTGTTTGTAACCTCCTGGATGATTGGATGCACTCTCAGAGTAATTTTGGTCGGCTGATTGTTTCCTGCTGGATTCCTTGTTGTTTCATGTTTTTCTCTGTGTGAATGATTATTTTTACTGGAGTCTCAAACCCTAAAAAGACTGACAATGTCAATAATTAGTTTATTATTTCTTCTCAGTGAATCTTTTCCAGTCAGTCTCCTCTGTGTCTTGATGCCTCAGTGAAACATGGGCGTCTGCAGCAGCTTATGAGATAATCACAAGTCACTTGCTTTAAGTAATAACTACAATTTAAAAACCGCTTTTTGTGATGACTCAAAATAAATCTTTAAGGGGGCAAATAGTTTCCACAACTCTGTGTAACGCAAAGGTGCGCAGCAAAAGGAGTTTTGTGCTTCCTCTCCAGCTGAATATGTGTTTCCCAGGGGAAATGCGGTATCCTCACACCGAGTGATTTTACATCCTGAAACAGATGGCGATTGGAGGACTTGTGCATGACAGCCAGTCACTCTCCACTGTATCTTGTTCCGCTTCTGCTTCAGTGAACATGGGCGCCTGCAGTAGCTTATGAGCTAATCACCAGAGCAAAACACTGGACAGTGATCTAATTTAAGCTGTTGTTGGGCGACAAAGCCTGGAGGAAAAGAGAAGGGAGCGACTGAGATATGAATTTATGGCTTGTGCACATCTTGACTAAAGATAACAGCAGCATCTGTTCACTCCTCCGCCATCATGGCGTATCAGAGCCATGTACCGTCACTTTATGCCAGTGCTTGCAATTTGAAATCTGTTAACATCAGATGCAAGAAAAAAAGCAGTTTGTGTTTTTTTTTTCTTAGGAAGGAACAACTAAAGAGACATAATTCATTAGCGTTGGGAAATCTGACATGTAGCGAATTTCTCCTGGGAGCCACCCATTGATTGAACTCATTCTCTTGTTGGACAATGGCGTTGAAAGAGCCAGTGAGAGTCGCTGGAACAGAGACAGAATGAATAAGTCTTCAGACGTGGCTGAAAATGTTGTGCACTTGCCCGCAGACTACAAGGAGATATTCATCTCATCCCCTCGTTTCAGTGTGACCTCTTAATGACGATGGAACAGGCCTGCAAGAATTCAAGCAATTTTCTAAATTGATTTTTCTCCTCAGACAATTTACTTTGCCATTAAGGCGTCATTCATAACTTTAGAGGAGATTTGACACGAGCCTCTCTGTTTGTAGCCCAGTGAACTCCGTGTCCTCTAGCAGAGCTTGTTTCCAGGACACACATGGTTTGTACATGTGTCTGTACGTGTGCAGTACCATGCAGAATATATATGTTTTCCACCCAGGCTTATCCCAAACCACAGATGGATTAGACCTCGGTGTGAAATCCAAACATCGTCTTTCTTTGCTGTGGCGTTTTCCATCCAGGAATCCCGAGGATATTTCATGTATTCAACGGTTCTGACGGGCCTCCCTCTGGAAGAACACATTCCTCATCTTGTCTCTGAAGGACAACACAGACTAACGGTGTATTACACGTGTTAAAATACACTTCTTTATTATTCCATGTTGAACGTCCCACACCCGGTGGCATCTGGTCTGAAAACACGTCTGGTAAAACCTTCTGTGTCTTCGGTTTTGGTGAACGACAGAAAGTAAAAAGACGTGGCTCTGAGTTAAACTTTAACGGTTTTTCCCGTTGTTGTGGAGCACAGCACGACATTAATAATATCTGCATGTCCAAGTTTCATTGAGTTACTGAAATGATGTTACCACGGCAACGCGGCTATGCAGGACATGCAGAATCGTCTTTTTGCCCTGCAGCGTTGGCCGCATGCGCTAAATTTCCCTGTGTTAACAATAAGATGCAGGGGGTCTATATTAGTAAATATGATTATGATGAAGTCAGTGCCTGAACCTCACCGCACTTCACTGATATTTATATATGTGTGTATAAAACTGTATTATAAATATTTTGGGTTTATTTCAAATGTGATGAACAGAGAGAAAAGAAAGGTTGAAGGAGAGAGAAGAGGAGAAAGCAGAGTCTGCCTCTAAATCTACAGAAAGAGAAAAAACTAAATCTGAAAACCAAAACAACAAACAACCCGATATCTAATAATAATCTGACACACAGTCTGAGAGCATCCCGCCATTTATTCCCTCTGAGAGCTTAGAGGACTGATTTTTGTCCAAACTGAAGTTTGTTCCAGATTAGTTCTCAGACTGACTGAGTCCAAGATGCTCAAACATCACAGCTTGGTCCTGCAGATGTGTCGGCGTGTTTGAGCTGAACTCACAGAAAGCATTTCTGCATGAGAATAACTGCGTGAACATGAAGACAAATGGGTTGCAGCAGGTTTCGGGCTGGCGGTCAGCAGACAGAAAGAGGAGGAGATGCTGTTCAGTAAAACCGGCAGGTTTGATCTCCATGCAGGGGGAAAGGTTTGGTTTTGGTTATCAGAACCTCAATAGAACAAAACCTCTGATCAAAAGTTCACTTCAATAATTTGGTTTCATGAACTGAAACTTTTTCACTGCAAAAACACAAAATCTAATTTCTACTGCAAATATCTAAGTAACTTTAAATAAGACAAAACTTAATCACAGGTGACTTTTCATTAAGATATAATTCCTTAATATTTGTGAGAATGTTCCAGTTCCACTGGCAGATAATTTAGCTTATCAGAAAACATTTCTCCCACATTATAAGTTTGATCATCTGCTAATGGATGCAGCAGTTTTTCATCAAAATGAAGGAATTATTGACTACAAAGCAGCTCTTCCATCTTCCTGAAAACTTACACATAAATTAGTTGTGACTTATTTAAAATATACCAAGATATTTGCACTAGAAATTAGACTAATCTTACTTGGTAATATTTTATGTTTTTGCAGTGAATGCATAAAAAAATTAGTCACTAAAATTACAATTATTATTCACAAAGGAAGATGAGAATCCACCAAACCTCAGCATCTTCTCATCCTGAAAGTGCAAAACACATGAATGATTTCTATATTACAAACAAACAGAAAACATTTATACTGAGATATTTTCACTAGAAACTGGACCAGAATCACTTGGTGAGACTTTGTGTTTTCATTCGTTTATTCATTTCTGTGATAACTGTTGTTGTAATTTTCCACGCTGTTTAAAAACCAAGAGGCCAGAAAGAGAAAAGTCGGAGAGAAGCTGCAGGAATCTGAGCGGAGCGAGGCTTTCCGTTATAAATGCTCTGTTTTGGCTCTGCTTTCCCAGGTGTAATTAGGGTTAAATCCAAGGCTGTCAGTCAGCCTGTCATTTACGGCCTCTAAAGGAGCCATCTCCAGTGCTGAGGAGCGCAGGTCTGCCACTCCAATCAGCTTTATGATGCTGGGGGCTTGTCAGATAAGCAGGGACCTGGCAGAGCAGCAGGATGCGTGCAGCGATGGCGGCGGGGAAATGATCCGCTCCTTCAATGAGCCAATTAATGAAGGAAGGTGGATGCAGTGACACACGGCTGTGGAAACACTTAGCATTGTTAAATGCCACAATTGACTGAGCAATAAATCCATTGTGAAGGGTAATCCCAGGAATTACAACTGAATGGGCATTAATGCATTTTCAGGGTTTTTTTTTTTTTATAAATAAAGTTGCATCATATTTATTTTAAAGCAACATTACTTTTTTCTTTCAGCTAAACAACATTCATTTTAATAACTGGACCACCCTCTGTTTCTGTTTTGACGCCAACATTTTATTCTCGTCTGATGTTTTAACCGCACTTTGGTGCTTTGCATCATAAAAACACAAAATAATCACACAAATAATCCTCAGAATGAAACTTCACAGTAGATAGTTTTTCATTTTTATATCTCCATGTAATGCATATTCATCAACATATCAGCAGTAACCTTGGACGCAAATCTGCCAGTGAGCAATGTCGCCAGTTTCCTTTTGCAGACTGGCAAACAACAAGAAACAAACACAAAAACATGATGTTAAAATGGACAAATTCATCTAAATATGAGAATACCTCAGCTTAGCTTTCAACCAATGTTTCAAACAGTTGTAAAGATGGCCGCCACCATTAACCCAGTTTAATCCTGCACGCCAAATAAATGAAACGTCTCATTCTGGCACCAAAACCTTTTATAGAAAACTGAGTTTTTTCCAAACTGCCGTTTCCATTGGGTGAATTTATTTGTGAAATTTCAGAGTTGAGTAGTAATTAGTTACATTTACTCAAAGACTTTTACTTGAGTCATTTTACTTTAAAGTATCTCGACTCTTACATGAGTCAAATGCAAACACGTTTTAACCAAAAATGCACCAGATGCAGACACACACCTGCAGTTTTTGTTGAAGTTTCATCAGTTTTCTATTGAAAGAAACTGATTTGGAAACATTTTTTGAACTGATTTTACTTATTTGAATGAATTATTGTAATTTTTCTCCTTAAAATAGAAAAAAATCCACTTTGGTCCATCTGGTGATGAAGTTTTTAGATATTAAATGACTGATAATTTGATCAACACTTGACTTCCTCATCCACCGCAGTGAGTCGATAATCTGCTGCTAAGAGAGCAAAGAGCAGATGAGAATCAGAATCTGACAGAATGGAAAGAAACCAGGCGACAGCTTCCCTTCTAATGACGGCTCTACCGCCAGCCCAAGTGACCGACGTCTTCGGCAGGCCTTCTCGCCACGCCGGTAAAAGTCTGGATCGTCACCAGTGGCACAAGTTAATTAGGCGGATGTCATGAGCTCGTCCCCCGCAGCAGACAACAGCCCGGCCCACCCACAGAGAAATAATACTGTTAACCGATCAGAGCGGCCGACCTCATTAATTTCTCCAGACGTCTCCTGTCATCAGCTCCTGGCAGCTTCACTTTTTCCACCCATTTTTCCTAATAAGCCACAAAGATACGAGCAGGAAGAGCCAAGAGAGTTTGGATTGTCCCGTCCATCGCAGCCATTACCAGAGAGTCGATTCTCTGCGTCACACCGGGCCTATTTAAAGAGACGCGACTGTCCTGATGTTGAAGAGAAAGGAAAGCCAAGACTTATCTGACTTTATCACTTTACCTCTAATATTTGGCATTTCTTCAAGAGTGCTTCACCAACGTATTCCCGGAATATCTCCATATTTTATCTTGTTAACATCAGCTGTATTGGGTTATTATCTGATGTGTCTTAAAAAAATTAGGAAATTGAACAAGACGCAGAGCTCAACTTCCCTCTCATGAAATGTAAACTCAGATGGAGCGGTGTCAGATTTTAGAGGTCGTAGGATTTTCTGCTGCTGGCGTCAGACGGCATCTTTGCTTGGAGCATATTCCCCAAGGTAGCTCAGCAGATCCACCAGGTGTTTGCTAATTGCTACTGGCTAGTCTGAAGGAGCTGAGTGGGGGAACTCAAAAGCTTGGAAACTGCAGCTTTCAGGAGGAGCTGCGTCTTGAAGGCGGGGCTAGATCCAACCGGGCGAGTTGCATAGCTGAACGGTTCCCATGGAGACTGGAGGATTTCTCAGACATGCGTGCAAGAATCAAATCAACACTCCAGGTTTGTTTTGGATGAGGGAATAACATTATAACATGATGATATAAAGCCCAAAAATGTTTAAATATTTCTTCTTAAAGTGAACATGGCGACTCTTGACCAGCGGACGCTGAATGCAGCGTTGTGTCCATCATGGTGTCAAAATCCCAATAAAACATGATGCAGCTCATGGCTGTAAAAGGGAAAAAAAGAAAACTTCAAGGAGAATGTTAAATGTCACAATCCGACTCTTTCTGATGTTTTTCGATTTCCCGCTTTGAGACGACACTTTCTATAAAACAGGAGCAGAGCAGGGATTATTCAAACACCTGCTTTCCCTCCATAATCCTGAAACGGGATGGAAACCCGGCAGCAGGAGGAAATCTGAGCGGTTCGGACACTGATGGACGGCTTAAGGAATTACTGGACCGTGTAAAGTCTCACCTTGCTGAGCATCTGCTGTTCATGTGAAGCTCAGACCTGATAATGTGGATCTTTTGTCCAACTGCCCTCGCCCGGCCCAATAAAACGGCAGCTCTGGTTCTGCTGCGCAAATGAGCAATGTAATTGGATCTGGACACGAAGGCAGCTTTTATGTCTGGAATGGGAGCGCCGGCACATCTGCAGGTCCCATCTCCGCGTTGCCGGCTCTGATTTGTTTGTCCTTACTGCTTTGGCTTTTATCTGCCCGTTCTGAGCTAATGCTTCTGACAGCCGTGACCTCAGCGGTAATGGACCGCTCACTGCGCCGCCGTCAGATGGCGGTCCAGCCACCGCTCCTCCGTCCGGGAGGGAAACGTTCGCTCTGACATCATCGCTTCGGAGAAAAGTGATCATTCAACGAAAAAACCGCGAAGGAGACGGTTTTCTCTGGGTTTGGATTTTTCCAGAGAGATCAGAGGATCAATCGATCGATCAAGTTCATTTGCACTCCGAACTTCAGCAACGAAGTTAAAAACACAGCCAACAGTTGTGAAACTAGCAAACATCACATTTTGTCAGAGGCCGTCATCAAAATCACCAATGCATCCAATAATTCCTAATAGGAGTCTCTCTTTTTATCACAAGTCTGTTATTTTTTGGCCAAAACTTTATGCAGGTGGTTTTAAAAGATTCTTTTTGTGGAATCATAGAAATCATTGACGTGGTGCACATTTGATCTATTAGGACAAAGCTTTATGTGTGAGCTGGTGGCCTGAGGATTCCCAACGTCACAGTTACATTTTTACTATATTCACTGCAAAAACACAAAATAATACCAAATATTTCTGGTCTAGTTTCTTAGTCCACTTGATATAAGACAAAACTAGCTTACAAGTAACTTTTCTGCAAGATGTAAGAGCTTGTTTTTAGTAAGTAATGCTTTAATACTGGTGGAAAAGTTATTCATTCATTGGTAGATTATATCATTCATAGCAAGATAAAAATATCTTGTTATCAGTGAAATAATCTGCCAATATTCGCCAATATTAAGCAATTACTTATTTAAAACCAGCTCTTATAAATTGTGTCTTATTTCAGGTATACTAAGATATTTGCACTAGAAATTAAACCTTTAAAAAGATTTTGAGTTTTAGCCGTTAGTAGGAGATTAAATATAAACTTCTTGCTTATTTGCTCTGGAAACAAATCATTTTGTTTCCAAAAGACTCATTTAGCAGAATATGCACAGAAAGTTTTCTCTTCAACTCAGGAGAAATTAATTAAGCTCCAGTTTAATCAGTAAATGAAGAGGAAATAAGTGCATTCACTTTGTCCTCTGCTCTGTTTTTAACATCGACTCAACGCCTCAAAGCAAATCTTCCAAGAACGGATCGACATTTAAAGCAACACAGCTTCTTTAATTCAAAAAGCTGTAAAAGTTGAGATTTTTTCTGCAGGGAAGGCTTTTGAAGAAAGGAGCGGCTCTGAAAACCGATGGTGAAGCTTTGTGTTGTGCAGAAAACTAAGGCTAACTTGAGATTTGGTGGAAGTTCCAGCCGTGGGTTATAAATCTGTCACCCGTAATGAAACACAGAGTGTTGCCGTAAATTGCTGGAAGGAGTCTCAGGGCTACAGATGAAACAAGCACGTTTGTGCTTCCATATGTGGGGGAAAAGACTAAAGTGTGAGGAAAAGTCAAATCATTTATTAAAGTTATTTATTATGCAGTAAAAAGTACGAACAGACCAGACTCAGCTGTTTGGAGCTGAAGGGATCTGCCTGAGTGACTGACTTTAGAGCAAATCTCATCTGTTGCTGCAGTTTTCATTAGATTTCTGCATTTATGAGAGCAGTGACAAAGAAAGGGAAAGCAGCTCATATTTTCCAGGGTACGGTACATTTTGTGGAACAATTATTAATCAGAAATGGTGAAAATATCAAAGTTAAACTTGAGCAATTCTTGTTTTTATGCAAAGGCACACACAAAGTGTGTAAATAAGCGGCAAGAAAGCACTGCTGGGAAACCCCCAGTTTTAAAATATGAGCTCCAGTTCATTTTAACATCAGGAATGTGACTGAAAAACGCAGATCAGGTCTGAAGTACCAAGATTCATAAATGCAACAACATTTCAAATCATTTTAACGGTGAACAAAAAAACTGAGAAGTTATCAAACCTTAGAGAACGATGCTGATGAAAACATTCGTTTTCTGTGTTTTTCTCAAGGTGGAACATTTTCAAGACCTGCTGCTTCCACAGCACATGTTGATGCTCAATTCTGATTTTTTGCTAGTTTTTGTGCGAGTTTATTTTCATTTACATTCCCACTTCGTGTTCTCTTGTGTCTGCTGAGCAACGATTGGCCTCTCTGTTGCAACTTTTTCCTTCACGTCTGACATGCATCTTCTTACACTGCAAAAACAAAATGTTACCAAGTAGTTTGGTCTAGTTTCTAGTGTGAATATCTTAGAAAAGTTGATATGAGACAAAACTAAATGAAAAGTAACTTTTCAGCTAAATATAGGAGCTTGTTTTAAATCATTAACTTCACAGCTCCGATGCTTTGCTGAGAAATTATTTGTAAGTTTGCTTCCTTTTATCTCAAGTGTATTAAGATTTTGTCTTTGCAGTGTCAGAAATACACCCAGCTTTGTGCAATAAAGGATGTCCACTGAGGTCCATCCTTTGGGTTCTCCCATCAAGCGGACAGAATAGCTGCAGAGGATGTCACCACAAGTAAAGCACTGACCTGAGAGAGACGGCGAACGGAGGCCAAGGTCAGCTTGGACCTGCGGCTGAATCAGCAAAGCTCTGGCAGACATTTGCTCACAGGTGAAGGAAGCGGATGGGAAGAGGTTTGTGCTGCACGGCGATGCTGCTCCAGTGGAGACAAGAACACCGGGAGAACTCAGACTGCATCAGTCATGGATGAAAAAACAGCAACTGGATGAGACGCCTTTCATCAGATCAGCACACAAAACGTAAAACATACATTAGAAATCAAGGCTCAGTCACATTTATAGTCCATTAACACAACGGACATGTTTTGTAGAAAATCTCATAAAATCTGCCAAGGCTTTGGAAGAACAAAATATTCCACACTTTTCCAGACTCACATATTCAGGGTTTAATAATAAACCTGCTGAAAGCAGATTGAATCTAAGAGTAAATGAATGGACCAATGGATAGATTGGTTTACCGACTAAAGGACGGACAGAAAACCAGGTTTTTCAGAGAACTGCAGCTGCAAACCAAAGAAAAAACATCATTAATCAAACTGAGAATATGTGGTACAACCAAACACTGGGTTTTTATCGTATCGTTTATCGTGATAAATTTATTATCATGATTAGAATTTTGATTTATCATCATAGTAAACTACAATTAAAGATGCTTAAATTCTCCCAAACTGTCTATTGTTGGGATTGTTAGTTTTACAATTTTCTCGACATTTTTTTATTCAATTATATCAATAAACATCAATAAATTTGAAAATATGATGAAATGTCTCTGTGTGTCCTTTAAATTTTTTAATCAATTTTTGATTTCTGGAGTTGTGTATGCAGACACAGCTAAACCTAAAATTATGTATATATATATATATATAAAAGGAGTTCTTATTGTCCCTTTTATTGTTATCATAATAGAACAAAATTTTGCAAACCCCTAGTATGATCCAAAGACTGCGGTGCATCAACAGACTGCAGTAAGTCAAACCTCCTGCAGATAAAATGTGCAAAATTCTTAGTATTTTGGAAAATTGTAAAGTTTCGGTTCTGCAGCCCAAACGTTTGGGCGGTTGCAAGAGGTCAGCAAAGTGTCCTGAGAGCCAGGCTGCAGGCTGAACCAGACTTGACAGAGCCAGGCAAATTCTTGTTGCCTTTTTATGTTATTTTCAGAGACCACAATGACAGAGCAGAAACAAGTGAATATGCTATATAATGCTTATTTTGGCCGCCCAGCATTAAACATGTTTAATTTAGCGGAGAGCAGAAACACACAGAACGCGGATGTTATGGTTATTTTCCGCTTTTCTGTTGAATTGTTTGTTTGCTGAGCCTCACTTGGTTATTTCTGTAAACAGAGGCAGAAAGACCAGAAGCAGAAACAGGAAACCCAGAGCAAATTGATCGTTCCTCTTCTCCGGCGGAGAGCAACACTGCTTCAAGATTAAAATGATAAACTGCTCAAAAACATTGATGTTTGATTAATGAGAAACGTCTCGACACAAAAGGTCGTTAGAAATAATTCAGAAAGTCTCAGTTTTACCAGAAGGCAATAACTGGGAATCCAGCTGGTGGTCACTGGTGTCGCAACTGGATGATGGAGTGAAGACGATGGACACAGACAAAGAGAAGAGCCCACAGTGAAGAAACTCAAAAATGACAAAATCAGGCTCTACAGATCTGGAGATGCAGCTAAAATCTGAATACTTGAGAAAACAACAACAACCACATGCAAAGAAGTCAGAGATTTAGTCCTTAAATGAAGCTGTGTGTAAAATTTCAAAGTATTGATGACATTTACAGAAATGTATCGAAGCTTTTTGTGTCTAACGGTTGTTTCACTGCAGTCTGACCTTCAGCTCAAATTGGTTCAGTTTATGTAGATGGAACTGATTCACAACAAACGTCCTTCTGAAAGCTCAAAAAGAAGAAGAAATTATAAATATATGAAGCCAACACTAATGTATGCATCAGCAGAACTGGAGAAAGTATAAAGATTCCTGGAACTGCAGGTTTATTGAACTTTTCTTTTTCATTTCAGCAGGTAAGTAAAAAAAAAAAAAAAAAAAGCTGGTATTTTTTATTCATTGCCACAGTGGTAATGGCTTGGTTGTTGTTATCTCAGCAGGATCTCTCCTGTCTTGAAGAATTACAGAGAGAAAGATAAGAGTTTTAAGAGGTATTCTTTCTTCCCTGACCGTGTTTCGGTTTGTATCCGAGTCCCTAAACAGAAATCGGACCGCCGTAGATCCGTCACGGTGGAAATTAGTTTGGTTTTTCTGTAATCTGCACAGCATGCCCTGCACCTAAAGCTTCTCTATCTGTTGCCAAAATCTCCAGAAAACAAGAACATTACGGGAACTTAACTTTTTAATATCAACAAATAAGCACTCTGTGTCATGCACTCATAAAAATGTCCATTTGCAAAGGTTAAAAGTCTTCTTGCTGTCTGTGTCGTGTTGCTCTCGCTCTCTGCTGTCTGTGGCTGTAAAACTGCGCCGTAAATTGAGTTTTTTAAAAGATTTATATTTAACATTTGTGTTTTATGGGACGGTAAATGTCTAGAGCGATGGTTGGTTGTCGCTTCAACAGACGCACTTTCATTTCTTTTTTGACCTTGCCTCTGCAGCGGGCTTAAAGGGCCAGCTGCCGCCGCCCTTTACTCGGCACATGGAGCTTTTAATTAGCAGGATGAAGCCTGAAAAGAGACTTCCTGTCTGAAAACGTCTTCACTTCGGACAGCCTGAGAACGCTCATCAGCACTGAAGCGACTTGCGTCAGAAAAACAGAAAAACAAGAAGAACACTGGGATTATTTTAGAGGGCTGTGTGTTGCATTCGTTTTTCCGACAAATTTATTCCATATTTATGAAATTCTCTGTCATATAATCCTCCATTCCCTTTCTCCCCGTCAGGCCGTCTGTCAAACATAATTCGCACAAACTTCAGTCTGCTGAAACGCTTCTGCAGCTGAGAGCTGGTATCCTGACCTGAAATAACTTCTCCATCATTGGACCCTGAGAGCCGCTTTACAGCGAGAGCAGAAACTCTGAACATGGCCGACGTTCCTGCAGAGTGACGACTGTGGCTGCAGCAGCTTCAAGGTGTGCTGCGAGATCCGACAGCGACGGCGGAGGTGTGATTATTTAACCTAATTAGACTCAGAACTAAAGGACGGCCATAAAGCGGCAACATCGGCCTCGTAAGTGTGGCCCTCTGAAGGAGCAAAACAGCAATTTCAAATTTTATGGTCAGTTTTATTTGAGGGTTTTGAAGAGTAAACAAGATTTTCTTTTTTCCCACAACCACATTAAAAGCGTAAAACAAACGAGACATATTTTTACGCCCAGAGGTAATTACATTTAATTAGTTTAAATACCATGTCCAATAAAATGCTTTAATGATTGTTTGCACAACTTTGTCCATTGGGTGTTTATTTCACATAACTAGAAGCTTTAAAAATCAAACATTAGTTGAAAAATTTGACTTTCTCTGTTACACTAAGAAAGCACAGAAACTCGCCACCACTGCTGGTAAAACGGATCCAGCTGCTGACGCCACGTTTGGGTCCTGGTTTAATGTTGCTTTTAACACATCCTGAGATGTCGGCATTTAAACATGAGACATCATTACAGCCTTTAAATCAAGGTTTTTATTCATGCAATTTAAATTAAGCTTGTATGTAAACAAAAATTTATAACTTTATAGATATTTTAAAAAAGACTTTTCTGCAGAAGATTCTGAGATATTTGTGGTTGTAGTATTTTTTATTTTTGTTTTTTCACATTTTTATAGAAATTTAAGATGAAAATCTGCTGCCTTTATGTGCTTAAAGTGAACAAGCCCATCAGGCAGAACACTGTATCGTGGGAGGTCAGGGAATATCCTGGAAACGTTCACAAAATACCAAATATAAATCAATATGCATTAACATGCACGGTGGAAAACGTCTTAAAACGACTGCAGAAGTTAATATTCACCCTAACTTTCCTCACCTCTGCTTGGCAGCCAATGAAAATGTACAACTGCAAATGAATAATTTGGAGTTATGATTCACATTTACAGGCTGAAGGAGGCTAACCCTAACTCTAACCCGAACCCTAACCCGAAGCCCGAACCCCAACCCTAACCTTTCAGCCTGTAAATGTATACAAATGTAGAAAAGAAATGCATGACTCTACTTTAAAAATGAAATTATTTTCTCTTCTGACATCGTCTTTGTGAAGAAACTTTGGAGACGAATCCATATTACTCTGGAATAATACTAATGCAGCTAAAACACATTTTGAATAATTTTTGGTTTGTTTTATATAATATATTAAAGAATTTGGACCAAATTTTTAAAAATTTAACTTATTTTTCTTCTAATTTCTTACACACAATGTGTTTTATTCTTCTTCCAGTTACGCCAAAACTCTTTTAATCCTAAATATTTTCAGATTTTGCCAACGCAGCTTTCAAACATCAGAGCTTTTTGCTTCCTTTCCACCTGATTTAGAGCTTTTTTGCACCAGACAGCGTCTGCATCAAACCCCGACATCTTCTTCATGGGGGGTTCTCAGCTCAGCCGCGATTTATTTTGAATTTATTATTTAACGACACTTTTCCCCGTACAGTGCGTACATCAGTAGGAGAAGCTTGGGTTTCCTCATTAGCAGCACCAAAAGCAAGCAAGCAGTAAAACAAATAATCACGCCTGAAGTAGACATAGCAAAACTTTCCAGTGAAACTGGAGTGATAGTGTATGGAAAGGCGTGCTATGAAAGCAAATGAAACCCGAACCCGCGCCTAAAATATTTTTATAACAGAGCTCACATTCAGTTGGGCCCTGAAGCAGCCACCCAAACGTCAGAGCTTCACTGTTTTCTCATGTAACGTGACCTCGTGTTCAGCCACAGTAAAATGAAAGACCAACCCGTTTTAATTCCAGGGTTTTAAATAAAGCCGCATAATAAAAGTGTCCTCACCAGATTATTAAATTATTTAAATCCCAACCCCAAGAGAACAAAAACACACAATAGATTTCAATGTTTATGAAGGAACCATGGAGTCCAGATGTAAGCTGAGGCCCCATTTGAGACTCACTCTACAGTTTAATTTAGGTGGTAACTGTTAAAATCAATGGAAGAGTTGAAGTTGCTGGTGGAGGACCAGGCAGCGAGCGGCCGCTGAGTAATCCAGAAACTCCTCTGCAAAGCGACGTATAAAATCAGAGGCACCAGAAACTGGGTCATCGACAGGACATTGATCCAAATACAGCAGCAAATCTACAAAACGACGCAGAAAAAGAATAGAATCAAAGTGTTGCAATTGTCCATAGTCCATGAGAGACAAAGTAGAAAAATCCAAAATTCTTCCACCGAGAAAAAGACAAGAATTTGGAATCGGTTGAGTTTTTTTTTTTTTTTATTGTTGTTAAAAAACCCATAAAAAGTATAAGTTCTTTACGTTTTAATTTGTAAAATCCAAGATTTAGAAAGAGTTGTACTTTGATGTCTTTTAAGGAGTTAAATTCCTCCCAAAATGTCGACCATAATTAAAATATTTTTTACAAACCGTCCAGAAACGCTGAATAAATATAAAACATATTTTACAAACTGTGCTCATGTTCAAAATATAAGAACAACTCCACAAGATTTCAGGCTTTATTTATAGGAGCTTGTGTTTAGCGCCGTCATGGTTGCTAGGTGACAGGATCTTCGGTCACCATGTCCTATAATGAGTTTGAACACATTTTACTGTTTCGCTGACAGTAAAATTTTGTTTTTTTTTTGCCTGTCGATTATGATCAAAATTTGATGTCTCTGCTTACAGGCAAGATGAAATTTATTTCGAAATTTAATAGTACAAGAATGTTTCGGTTGTCTCGACGGCTCCCCCTGCTGCCTCGGAGGAGAAAATGCCTCGTTTATCTAAGATAATACAGTAGGCAGAAAGTGTTTCATACGCAAGACGAGATCATTTTGTGAAGTATGATTATGTGCGATACATTTCAGGACAGTTTGTCAAAACGTTTTATATTGCAACAGACTCATGTTAAAGAATCTGAGGTATTTGCCACTAATTCACCGCGTTTCAATGGCACCTTGTGAAAGAAAACCTCCGAATCACTTCGCCTGCATCTGTGGGTCAGCTGAAAGTCACTTCGCTTCCACTTCAACACCTGCAGATCTGCGAGGTCGCCAAGCCGTCGCTGGGCGTTTGGGGCCACATGACTGCCTTCCTGCCAACCTCCACCCAGCATCTTCGCTCCCCCCTTCGATCTAAAGCCTCCTTCGCCGGAGCTGGTGGTCGCTGACGGATGAGGGATGACAGAATGTGACCCACAACTCTTTGAATGTGGAGCGGTTCCACCTGAGAGGGGGATGGTGGGCTTCCCTGCTGCGGGCCACAACTCGCTCTCCCTGCACATGATTGGACCCGTTCTGGTGACGGTTCTATGGTGCCGTTTGAAAATAAACCATCTGTCAGAGTACGGACCACAACCCCTTTTCTGCCTTAAAACATCAAACATTCACGTATTTTTTACTCAACACTTACCGCATGGTTTACAGTTTTCACTCATTGTTTTGGTTTTTACTTTCTTCTGAGAAAATCAAATGTGTGTGGCAGTAAAATCTCAGAAGTGGCACCTTATAAACTATTCCTCGTTAATAATGGCACCAAGAAACAAAGTTAGGTAAATAAAGCGAGTACCAAAAAGTACTAAAAGTCTCATGATTTATCCTGCATTATTACATTTAAATCGGCAAAATGACATTATTAGTTTGTCCAAACAAACCATAAAGAAAGCAAAACATAATTCGGCTGCATACGACGACAAACCGGCTTGAATTGTTAATCAGGTTTTTTAAGATATGAGAAAATTTGTATAATAATAAAAAATAAAAATCAATGTGAAAAGCCTATATTGTAATAAGTAAAAATCAATATAGTCATTGAATCTCAGATGTCGATAAAGTAAATCAATACTGAAATTAATTTGCACATCTCTGTTACAGAGTCCCTGTTGTGAACAAATTACTCCATAAATGACGTTAAATATTAAATACATGTTTATCCTGAGTTAATTCTGTTTAACGCTGCAGCTTAAAATGCAAATAAAGGATTTAATTTTAGGAAAATGTTTAACAAAAAACTGCAGCTTCCTGGCAGATAAACAATTGAGACGTTCTACAAGAAGAAAGTATGAGCTGTAAAAACTTTAACGACGTCATAAAATAGTTTACAGTTTTACCTGACAAACTTAGAAAATGGTGAAATTTTTAATTTATAATAAAGTGTCATAAATAATTTATTATAAATTAATATAATAAATTTATAATAATGTAAATTATAAATTTACTTTATAATTTAATTCATTGCTAGAATGAGCAAAGAGTCTAAAATTACTCCACAGTATTTAGATTGTGATTTAAGAAAAAACAAAATACATGTACATATATATATATATATATATATATATATATATATATATATATAAAACAATAAAAATATTCATGAACATAGCTTAATATAAAAAAATATATATATATATTACTTTTTTATGGCAAGTAAAAACTTTGTAACTGAAAGCAATAAAAAATTGTGTTGAAAAGTTTGAGCCATTTAGAGGAAAAAGTAGCTGCGACTGGTTAATGTTGAGTTTCTGATAAATGAGAACTGGTTATTAAATGTGCTAGATGTCAAAGAAAGTGTCTAAATGTGAAAAACAAGATAAAAACAAAAAAAATAGATTATAAAAATTATGTTGCCTTTTTCAGAGTTTATTCTTTACCTCATTTTCTAAAAGCTAAGAATCAGATACCCTAAAATAAACTCCTTGAAAAAGTATTTAAAAATTGAAAATAAAACTTTGTGTAAATGTTTCTACAGAATATAAAAAAATCAGTAAAAAAAAATCATTTTTATCTGGAAATGTGGGAAAACTCAAAATGTAGGGATTCACAGGATGAGAGAATTTATAATTTACTGATGTTGAATTCATAATTTTTTATTTTTCACAATAGAATGTTTGTAATTCAATTTTGTTTAAATCAATAATAATAAAATAAACAGTATTTTTAATGAAGGATAAGTTCAGTTCAATTCACTCAATGTCAGTCAAAACCACCTGATCAATCATACATCAAGAAAAACTATTTTAACATCTAACATCTCAAAAACGGCGATAAGCGACACATTAAGGTTTCCTTGGGGAGACTGACCTCTTCCCCATTCCTTAGATGAAGATAATTTAAAGACAAAAGCTAAAATGTTGGGTTTGTCCTGGTTTTAAAAGGAGGTTATGATCAGAGGAAACAGATAAAATCCCCCTGTGCGTTTCACGGGCTGAATTTTATGAAAAACGCCCGTCTTCCCCTCGTCCCTCTTCGTCATTCTTAATTTGTTAAATTACAGCCGATCCTTTAGAAGAAGTCGAATCAATATGACAAAGCACCAAAGTCAAGTTTATTGTTTCTTTTCGTTGAGTTCATGTTTACTAGGCGCAGGATAAATAAAAATTCCCTCTAAGTGGTTGTGCCAGGTCATGAATGCTGCGCGCTCGTTTGGCGCTGGATGGCCTTAATTCCTTCTGTCAGGCAGTAATCAGGTCTGTTTCACATAACGGGCCATTAGTTTAAAGAGCAAATCTGCTTTCGGCGCTGCTGACAATGGACTCTGTGTGTTTGTGTGTGCGGTGGCGGTGGGAGGGGGCGGCGTGATGGGCGGGGCCAGGAACGAGGAACGAGGAACCCACGGTGACGCGGACAGAGGAAAGTTTTAGTTGGAAGAAAGAAGGATGGCAACACTCACTCACTCATTCACTCACTCCCTCACTCACTCACTCATCGGATCCACTCGAGGGAAGTGACAGTGACGGGTCAGCCTGTGCCCTGAAGATGTTTCCATCTCCGCTTCCTTCACATTTGTAATCGCTGTCCTCTGCATGAACCTGCTCCTCTTTCTACTTCATCGAGCGGCGAACAACAACAGAATCAGAAGGACACAAACCTTAACAAAAAAGTGGCTAATATCTGTCTCGCTCCAGTAGACCCCAAACCTCCCATGTCACAATATTCCCCGTCCTCTCCGCTGAATTCGGGAGGCTTTCCTGTCGAAGCGTGTTCGCATGCAGGAGAGGTCAGCGATGGAAACCCGCCGCCGTCAGCCACTGGCTCCCCCAGGAGATGTCACCATCTCATTAGATCATCCCCTCGTCGCCACAGTCCAGCGGGCGGCTAATTGGAAATATGGCGGTGCAAAAAGTCACACAGATACCAAACGTTGCACTTCCACAGAGCCGCTGAACTGCAAAAACACACAATGCTGCCAAGAACTTCTGCTCCAATTTCTGCTGCCAATATCTTGGCTCACTTGAAATAAGACGGAGGTGACGCTAAAGGGCTCGTTTTAAATCAATAATTTTGTGATATTGGTGAGAAATACTAATTCCATTGGCAGATAATTTCACATTTTCCCCATGTGAAAAGTAAAATTACCTGCCAATGGTACCATTTCATCAATATTATGGAATTACTGACTTAAAACAAACTCATATCTTGCTGAAAACTTGCATGCAAGTTAGTTTTGTCTTATTTCAAATGTAATGAGATATTTGCACCAAAAACACTTTGTAGAATGTAATGTTTTTGCCCTCAATAATTTCTTAATTTTGATGAAAAAGTACCAGTTCAGTTGGCAGTTGGTTATTTCACTTATAACAAGGCAGAGTTCTCCATGTTAAAAGTGAATTTACCACCACTTTAATCAAAATTAAGGCGTTATTTACTTAAAACAAACCCTTGCATCAAAATTCACATGTCCGTTAGTTTTCTTATTTCAAGTGTGCCGACATAGTTGCAGTAAAATCTAGACCAAAAATACATGGTAGGGTTTCGTGTTTTTGCAGCGAGTGGAAGTTAATTCTCTGAAGTGAGAAGCTCGGTGCAAGGCACTATTTTCTGTCGGCTCATGTCTGGCGGAGCGGTCCGGGCGGTGTTGGCGGTGGGGGGGTTCGGGGCGAACGGCGCCTCTTACCCTAATGGTTTCGGACACATCCAGCATTTGCTTTCATCTCTCTGGGGCAGCACTGACACAAACCATTTGCATTCCTCTCTGCCGCTCCTCCGTTCGACGATCCGCAAACTTCACTTTTGTAATTATCATTACATTTCGATGCATTTACACAAGTAAGCATTTTGGGCAGGAAACATATGAAAATAGAGCCAATAAAAGAGAGTTTTCCAGAGGGCAAAGCGGGTTTTAATGAGGCGACGCAGAAACGCCGAAGCTTTACTGTCCCGTTTCACCACAATCAGGATTGAGATAAGCTGTGTAACTATGAGTGAAATTGTTTCAGATGGATCTGCATTGCTTCATTAGGTAAAAATAATTAA
Source organism: Poeciliopsis turneri (assembly GCA_922788865.1). Lineage (NCBI taxonomy): Eukaryota > Metazoa > Chordata > Actinopteri > Cyprinodontiformes > Poeciliidae > Poeciliopsis > Poeciliopsis turneri. Next base: position 381,119 of record CAKLNU010000796.1, read on the forward strand.
TTTCCTCATTTTTTTTAGGCTTTCTTGGACAGGCACTGAAAGCAGCATGTGCAAAGCTGGACATGGTAAATATTTCTCTAAATCAAACATTCACTCCGGCACAGAAAAAGGCAGATTTATTTTTTCCCCCAAAATGTTCAAACTGACCAGAAATGATTGTTTCTTTTTTGTCCTGGTATTTATATATCGACCACCAAACCATGCAGATTGGTTTGTTCTTAAAGTGAAACAACAAACATCAATGGTTCCCATTTTCAAACATCAATCACTATTAAAGACTTACAGCAGAGCAGATTATTAAACAGAAAAAGTTTCTATTCTTTTCTGTTTTTGTCTGATTTAACATCCGCTTCATCTTTCATTTCTATCACAATAATCTATAAAACTCTATTCTGAGTCTGCTGCCAATGATTTCTGCTGCAGATATCGTTTGTGTTTATGAGGCCAAAGAAATGTCCAGTTCGAAGACAAATCAAGATCCGGATTTAAAATTTGCATTCTAGCTACTTCAAATTGTCTAGATTCTTCTTAAAATTTATATTTCTCATGGCAAATACAAAAAGCAAACATCCAAAACATTCTTACCTGCTGCCAGCTTCTCTTTGGGAGTTTGTTTAAGGTTATTTATTATATCATAAACCTGAATGTGTCTGTGCTGAAGTCGGACATGAGATGAACACCGCAGGGTTTCATATCTATATGAACTCAGTGTTTCAGCTGTTTTGCAGTTTTTGTGGTGCATAGAAACTGAAACCAACACAATTTTCTTAAAGGTTTAGAGTTTAGCCTGCAACCTAAATGAGATATTTTCCAATAATTGACATAAACAGGAACTCTTTAGGTAATAACGACTAACTTTTGGGAAAGAAATGGTCTTAAAATTAAACTAATTGGTAAAAGTTGATTGATATTTACAGGAATTGTTGCATAACTGAGATTGATAATAAAAAAAATGAGGGAGAAATTAGAAGGAGGTGGAAATATAGCTGGCTTATTGGATAAAATAAAGATTTAGTGGATGAAAGGTTCAGATGTTGGCACTCTGTCCCGTTTCAGTGACCGCAGCTTTATCTAATATTTATTATACATTCATAAGTTGTTTTTCATAGAGCGGTGCAGGGCACAATTTGTTACACATTGCAAAGCATGAGCTGCTTGGTTAGAGTTTAATTTTGGCAGCTGGATGTTCTCCATTCCTCAACAAATCGTCTGACTGAATGAGAAATACAAAACAGAAGTGAGTGTGCAATTTAATTAGCACTGTCAGCTGGGAGAGTGTCTGGATTCAGACTGTAATTAGATGTTCCCTTACATTCACAACAAATGTCTTACCAGCAGCATAAAAATGAAATGACATTGTGAATTATTAAGGTGCAAGAAGTGCATCAATCTTTAGTATTAATTTAGCAAAACAAGTTTAAACTGAATTATTTTGAAACATGGAGCTTGATGCCATGAGCAAATCCAAAACTTCCAAGTAGACATATTTACACACATTTAAGGAAAAAATAAAATTGTTTGAAAAGGTTCTTTATTTATTAGATTAATTATTGACAGGCACATTGACTGCTGCAAAGTAAAAATAAAAAAATAAGTCCAGTTCACATTCTTTCTATTTTTTTTTTTTTTTTATGAAATCAAACCAGTTTTATTATCAAACAGTTACCTGACTAAACACAATCTGCAATTTTCTAAGGATGATTTTATTTATTTAGGGAAGAAAAAGTTGTCCAGACCAACCTGTTTGAGAAATGTACTGTAAACATCAGATGCTATTGGTAGCAACATGAAGCTTTCATTACCGTTATACGGTAAAATAACTGCGTAAAATGGAATTACCAAAATTAATTTGCTTTAAAAAACTCCTGTTTATCTCTGAAACGTTTTTGTGCTATGAGGCGTTTTTTCGGCTTTATTGAAAACGGCGTATTCACATTAACAGAAAAACGTGATCAGCAACTGGATGTTACTACTGGTGGAAATGATGAAGAAGATGACAGGAAGTGGTTAGAGGACGATGACGGCGCGGCGTGTTTTTAATGACTGATTGCGTGAACAAACCTATTCATTTTTATTTGATGGGAACACTGCAATGTGGAAATAGTGTATGCAACTGTATTAAAACTCCAAACTTATAAATTAATTTTCCTCAGTTTCCTAATATTCCCCACCATTTCACACAAAAGTAAACGTCTCCCAAGGAGAACATTGGTCCATTAATAAGGTCTGCATCAAGTCCTCAGCACTAATATAATTTGTTTGTGATCCATGAATAGAAATTCATCCTGTCACAACAGCAGTTTGGTATTTCTGCATGCTTTCGTTGTTTCCGTATGTGTTCAGTGAGGTAGATTCTGTATTAGCTGTTCCTTTCTGAACGGCTGTCCGTACCCCGGGGGGGAAAACGTCCGATCCGGATGCTTTCCCTGTCCCGCCCTGCAGTCCCGCGCCGCCATGTGAGGCGCAGTGAAAACTCTCCCCTCTCCCCTCCCCGACCGGCGACATGGCATTTGCACTGCTGAGGAGAATGTGAGCTAATGAAAGTGTAAAGCCTGTGTTCACTAGAGTATAAAATTCACATTTGGCGAAGACCGGCTGTGCAATCTGATATTATGAGCCCTGCTGCAGAAAGAACAGGGGGTTGGAAAAGGCAAAAAAAACATCACAGCGAGAGAAACAGGAGAGGAACACGCTACCGGAGCTCATTTTTGTCAAATTATTTCATTCGCAGTACGGCTGAGTTTTCATCATCTTCATTTCGATGTTGTTGTTACGGAGAAATGTCCAACGATCTGGAAAAAAGGCGAGGAGTTAAAAACTCGCAGATGGACAGAAACGGCAACCTGGCGGCCTTCATGAAAAGTAAAGCAAAGTGAAAGACGAACAGAGCGCAAGGTACCGTACGCCGCCATCTTGTTTCTTGTGTACACAACAGAAAGCAGCCGCTTGCCCTGTTAAATGGAGGTTTGCTGCAGACAGAAATGAGGTCAGAGGCGGCGTAAAGACGTGACGCAAACAACCGAAGGGGGAGAAAAAAAACTTCTGGGTTACGACAGAAAATCTGAAAGAGATTATGGAACATTTAGCTTTGAAAAAACAAAGTAAAGACCTGCAAGCTTCTTGTTGATTCCTTTTCGCGTCCTCGTGACTCGGCCGCCTTTTCACCACTTCCTCTCTGAAATCAAAGCAGAATCTTTAATTCTGGATCAGGAGACGATGGTTGGGTTCAGTCAGAGGAGCCTGTTGTTCAGCTACTAGCTGCTCTCCCGTCAGGTCAAAAGTTCAAGCACATTAACACCGGCTGACCTATTTTCTGCAGTGAACTTTGGAATCCGTCCCTCGTCTTTTTTTTCCCTCGGTTTATCCGCTCCTCTGTCCCGCTGGATAAGTCGCTAAAGACGTTCCAGAATGTAGAAATGCGACTTTTTCTATTTAAAGAAAATATAAACGCAGAGAACCAATTGAACCTGAAGTGACTCGTGTAAAGCTCTGACTGTTTCTCATCACTGCAACTTCAGAATTTCTTATAATCTTAATCGCATTTTATACATAAATACTTTACACTGAAACACGTTTTTTTCTTGAACTGTCACAAAATAGTACGTGTTAAATGTATGGCAATATTATTTTTCAGATTCCTTCCTGGTAACTCATGCCTCCACACTATTTTTTGAGTTACCTAAACAGAAAATGTATAATTTTTCAGTGATCAAACTTCAAATTTCTCTCTTCCTTTTGCTGCTAACATTACCATCAGAACTGCTTTGAAGTTTAGCCAAACTTTATTTAACCTTGGGAAGACGCGGTTACACACATACGGAGCTCTAACGCTTAAATTTCAGCCTTTTGCAGACCGACATTATGATTCACCATTAGTCACCGCCAGAAGAAGATGAGAGGGCGGATAGAAGCTGAGGTCAGAAGTCAGATGTTTGTCAGCAGCAGAACATGATCCGTGCTGCGGGTGAGCCAGTCGAGCATCCTGATGAGCAAAGGTTGGCAATTATCATCAGGCAAATGGAGCCCTACCTACATGATTGCATGCTATTGTGTTTCTGCAGAGCTGCGCAGAGACAGCGTGGAAAATATAAACTCCGGCCATTAGCGTGGATTCATTTTTATATTATATTTGGAGGAATACGCACTCAGCCTGGGGAGGGAAGTTCAGTCAGCTTGTATGTAGGGCAGCGTGTGCTGCAGAGAGCGGCGGCCCTTCAGCTATAGGCCAGCGTTTTTCTAAAGACGTCCAACTTTCTTTGGTTTTAGTCTGTATGGTCAAACTCCCGTTATATAACCAGGTGAAGCTGAGTCTGGTCACTGCAGGCGTTTGGACTTGTTTACTCGGATTAGCATGAGGTGCAGCCCATTGTAAAGAGCACAGACAGGGTAAATAATGTAATTAGACGTGAAAAACAGAAATGCAATGTCACAAAACAGCCTGGATACAATTTTCATGTCATCTGCATCAGAAATGTCCCTTAATGGTTAACTCTAATAACGTCCAGTGTTTCAGCTCAGAGTCGCATTATGAAGTCATCTCAGTTTATTATGCTTTTCATTATAAAACATGCAAAAATCCTTGCAAAGTTGCTTTATTCAGATCTAATTTAGAGCGTCTATATACTGCGATTTTAAACGTAGCATTAATACAAGAGTGAAAAATATCTGCAGCAAATGTGGAAAAATAAAAATGAAACGGTTTGGAAATTGATCCATAATTAAAAATGAAAACTGGGAATATGTATTTATAACATGATGGATTAAGTTTAAATTTAAAGGTCAGTTTATTCGTGGCTGTTTTTGTGAACCGTTTTAACTTGTGAGCATTGCTTTAGCTTATGTTTTACTTTATATTTATCCAATATGAACAAAAGTTGAGATTTTTTTTTTTTTCGCAGAATCAATGTTTTCAAAAATGTTTTACACAAATTTAAAATATTAACTTAACATTTACATATAGGCTTTTTCAAATTCAAGCAAAAGAAAAATAAAATGAATGCATAATTTGTACATTTTTTCCTATGATTAAACATTGTAGCTGCAGGTGAGACAAAAATCAAATGAAGCTAAAAAGTCTTAATATATTTACTTCCTATTTTGTAACTAAGGTTGGGTGAAGTATTTTTTAATTTATTGGATAAAATAAAATTAATATAAACGCTCTGGGAATTTTCAGGTAATTATTCTTTTTTTTTTTTTTAAATGAGATAGCAAAATATTTGAAAATGTAAGGTCAGCTTTCTGAGCCCTGTGTTTTCCCGTAAGTTAAATTTTATTTTCAGATCACTTTCTAACAGAGATTAAAAATCAGAAACATAATAAAATTATTTAAATAGACAAATAAAGTAAACAAAGTTAAATATTGATCAGAGTTGAAAGTGACTAAGAAAATCAATTGTAGAGAAAACGCAACTTTAGAAATGTAATCATGTGGATTTGATTAGCGAGGAAATACTGTGCAGGAAATGTGAAATTATTAGAATTAATAAAATGTTAATACACAGAAAACCTGAATAATAATAAAATCTGAAATTGTAAACAGCAATATTCTTAACATAAATCAATACAATTAACAACTTAAATAGAAATCAATAAGTCATAAATGTAGCAAGAATTTAAATAAAAAATAATAGACTAAAAGAGAAAATGAATTGCATCTTTATCTTTGCTTTAATAAACATCTCTTCATGAATTATTGCAGGCACTTTAATAGATATTGTGTTTTCTGATGCTGCTCTGACCTTACATTTATTTATAAATGCAGCTCTTGTACACGCTGCGCACTTGAATGTCACCTTGCATTAAACATTTATCTTTCAGGCAGAAGAAAAAGAAACTCAAATGGAGAAAAAAAAAAAGGTGCACATTTGTGTTTTTTATTCTTTCGCAGCTCTAAACTGAGTGTGTTGGAGTGTCGGGTCGCCGTGAGGCCACAGAGATAAAGTTGTGCTGAACACGGCGGCAGAGGAGGAACGATCGCACAAATCAAATCCACTTGTGGACGTTTCTCTGTGCCCTGGCTGCCGTGGGTTTTGGGGACTCTAACGGCCGTGTGTGGAGAAGGTAAAGCACCCAGAGAGCAGCGTCTTGCATTTCAGCTGGCAGACAGCTGCTCTGCGTTTCCCCCAGCGGTACGTTCTCTGACTCCGGTGCTTTCCCGGGCCCCGGCCTCGTTCTCCATACCGACGGCGGCCTCTGGCCCTGCACCGTGTTTGGACTAGACCAGAGGTTCCACAGGTAAACGCCTATAAAAATTCACCTTTGGTATTCGGCGGCTCCAAGCTGTCATTGCAGAGAAAGAGCAGAGCATGGGAGAAGCATGGCTGCTGAACGGCGTGGAATGTGGTGTAAAATGAGCGCCGCCAGCTTAGGTTTTCCTCCACACATATGCTGTGATTTGCAAAACTGTCAGCTCTGATTTTTCTGCAAGGCGAACTTTGAAATTTGTAAAAAAAAAGAAAAAAAAATCAAGAGGAAAGGCATTTTTAATATTTAAATCTACCCGAGTTACACAGCAGCAAACCACAGAAGATCAAACATGCAGAATATTGAATAAATATGAAATGAACCTAAATTCTTCAAAATTTACATTTTATCTCTTTTGTTTTACTTTAAACTAGTGTTAATTTAATTTAAAACAAAATAAAAAGCCAATTGAATTATATCTAACACATTCAAATTAAACAAAACTTATAAATATAACTAAAACCAATTATATATCAGAAATTAATTATGGCTAGTAATAAACTTTATTAGTGCACATCTGCTTTTCTGTAAAATATAAAATACCATTCATGTTTCCATAGTAGAACATTTGAAGTAAAAAATTGTAAGTTCAGTTTTCTGACTCTCCCTTTAGTAGAACTATTAGTTTCATGATTTAATTATTGATGTGCTCCAGCATGTGGCCTAGATTCACACTTGAGAAGTTTTTCTGTCACTTTTCTGAGTTTTGTTATTTTTGCAGCAGTTCAGACGTTTACCGTGACCTTTGCGATGCGTTGACTCCGGGGTCGGCAGATCGGACCCACGTTTGCGTTTCTACTTTTTAAATTTGCGGGTGTCAGGAGGCGGTTCGGCTCGCGGCTTCCCATCGGCGCCCGGTTTGTTCGGTAGACGGCACACTCGCTCCACATTAAAATCAGCAGAGGCCTAATGGCGGCACTCGGTTATGACACAACCAAAGCGGTGTGTGTGTGTGTGTGTGTGTGTGTGTGTGTGTGTGTGTGTGTGTTGTGGGTTGAGGGGGGGGTTGTGCAGACAAGCTGACCGAGCACTCACCTCTTCCCGAACACTTTTATTTATTTATTTCCACTCTGGATTAAAGAGCTTTTGTGGCGCTAACCTACATAGCAGCCTGGCGCTGCAGCGAACTCGTCGTCCACCTTGATACAGATCCGATGACAGAATCCTCAGAAATAAAGACAATGGCGTCTCCATCATCCCCGTCGGCCCACATACTTAATGAAAATTACTCATTAAACTCTATTGAGCTTCTCCACTGAAGCACACGATGCTTTAGTGGAAAACTTGGGCGCCTATTGAGAAGTGAATTACTTCCATATCATGAACGAACACTGTCAGATGCAATTCATTCTCCTGGTTTGTTTGTGGCGAACAGTGATTCTCCATCAGATTCGATTTCCTTTAACATCCTGCGGGATTTTATCAGCTGTGAACGAGATCGCAGCTCAAACTTTTCAGGAGTTTGAAGTTGCTGTTGCCCGAAAGTCGTTGCTTCTTTATACGATGCATGAATCTGAATTTTATGCAACTACGTAAAGAGTCTGGAGTTTTGTGTTGGAGAAAACGTCCTGTCTATCAGAGACAATTTATTTATTCTTTTATATATATATTTTTTTAGTTTTGTAGAAACAGAAAATGAATGTGAGTAATACACACACAAATCACCACACAAAACATAATTAAAAATACATGGACTGAGGGCAAAGGCTGTATGCATTTCTGCTGCTTAAAATTCGAGTTATTCCTAAGGTATGTTTGGGGGAAGTTTGGCAGGAATACATATTATATTTGTTTTTATTTTACTTCTTTTGCTGAAGTTTGCAAAGTCCAGGCAGAAAATCTGAGCTCCTAAAAAACAAGTTCAAGTTATTTTATTTCATTATTACAAATTATCCAATTTCAAATTACAGACGTAGTCAAGAATTTATTTTAAAATGTTATTTTGCAATATTTTACCTCCGTTTTATCAGCAATGTATTTTTCTTGCTTAGTAAATTCAGACCTGAATTATGAGAAAGTTAGAGCCAAAATAAATATATCATTTTTAAAAAATCATAATTTAAGTAAGCACTGCTTAGTTGCAACAAATTGATTTTTGAGCAAAGGGGTAAACTGTATAGGACTTTTTCTTCTAATTTTAATTAAAATCTTTTGTTTATATCAACATGTTCATCTTAAACTCCAAATGAAGGAAAATAAATAAATTCTTTATTTTGCGGGTTCCAGTTTATTTTTTTTTCACAGATTACGCTCAAAGGTGTTTATTAAAGAAGCAAGAAAGCGTTTGCCATTTTTCAACATTTTTACCTCTGTTCTCTATTGAAATGTAGCCATGAATAATCAGACAGTTCTATCCAAAATAAATGTATTATCTAAAAATAAACTTCTGGTAATAATTACTTAATTGCTTAGAAAGAAGACGTAGACTCTATAGGATGTTTTTTCATTTTTCATTCATTATATGTTCATATCAAACTGTAAATGAATGAAACTAGTAAATAAGTACAATTTCTTTATTACTGCGAGATAATTGGAAGTCCCTGTTTATTTTTTCACTTGCAAGAAGAGTCAGACATCTTGCACAGATTACGCCTAAAGGTGTTTGTTAATGAAGCGTGAAAGTGTTCAGAAGGGAAAACTTTCTAAATTCAATCAGTCAGTCCCTAATGATGTCACGCCAAAACACGGCGGCTCGGTTTGGAGACGGTGCCATGGACCCAGCTCAACACGCAGACAGGTGAAAGGTCGGCTCGCGGTCCGTCTCCTTCATAGCCGCTTGCCTCCGAGGTGTCGGCCGTTTAACGCTAACGGGGGACGGGGACGCTGTCCACGCAGGTCCCCTGTCCACGCAGGTCCCCTGTCCACGCAGGTCCCCTGTCCTGCTGCCACTTCACATGTTCCCGCATCGTCCAGAGGTCACAGAGGGGTCGCTGTGGAATATGACTGTCTCCTGTGGCGTGCAATGTAGGACTGGTCTGATTGATGGCTCTAATTTAAAATAGGAGGCTCGCTGGGTGCTGATGGCGTTCAGTCAAACTCTGCATCCCAAAGCAGGACACACAGATTACTCCGTCAGGGATTCACAAACCGCCTATTTCTGAGTGTGTTAGTATTTTTACTGGATCAGGAAGAGGAGACAGAGAAATAAGCAAAAGAGGAAGAAGTGGTGAGAAGTGTGGGAAGCAGAAAACGATCCAGACGCCTACAGCAACGTTTTTCATGTCAACAGGTACGAAGAAGCAACAGAAACGAGCCCAGCGGCGAAACAGAAAGGTTCAGCGCGGTCAACGCGGTGCGGTCAGACTCGGTCGATCTTTCACCAGGGCGGCGGCCATGATGAACTCGACGTGAACTCGCTTGTATCTGTGGGAGCGGAGCAGACGAGCCGAGTGATTGGACGAGGCCGCTGCTCCGTGTTCAGGAGATTATTGAAGCTAAATTCAGGGAATCATCAACGCTCCAAAAACACTCCAACTGCCACGCTGCGTTCAACAAATCTAAATGTTTAAAGGCTTTTTAGTTTTCACATTATTTCACCCAAATTCTACAAGTTGGTTTCTGAAAACACTAATAAATTTATTAGCAATGTTTTGTTTTTATTACTTTCATAACATTTCCAGGAATAAACCGTAAAACATTTCGGCTATGCTACAGAATAAAGCTGGAAATTAAACCACTGCTGAAAAGCTGCAGGATTTTAAATCAGATCGGTCTTCTGTCTTAATACTTTGATATAATTATAAATTATCTGATTTCAAAGCAGTAAATAAAGTTTACAGATGCATAAATAAGGTAAAAATTAGTGAAGCTTTCAAAAGCATTTCTAAATTTTTTGACAAAAGAAAATAATTTTTTTGTAATTCTTTAAATAGCAAAACACATCCACAAATAATTTAAAATATTTTGTTCCAGTTATTCAGAAAAAATTATTTTAAATAATTAAATTTAAAAAAGTGTATGTGCTTTTTACCTGTGTGTCGTTCTTTGATAACTAATAATGTGTGTGTAAATTGCGGTTATATATATATATAATATGCATTTCTAAAAATCTGTACTTTGTTATACACAATAAAACATTTTATTGTATATTTTCACAATTATGTTTACTATGATAAATTTTATTTACTCACTGCTTTTTGCACTGTACATTTTATTCTAAATATAAAAAATATATATTTCATTCAGAAATTTTAAACGCATCTAGAATTGTGTGAAATTGAGATTTTAGTGTAGAAAATGTCTATTGTTCAAAATAAAATCACAAAGGCCTAAATATGCATTGCTTGTGTACCATTTAAATATGTTAATAGTGGTTACATAGTGAACATTTAACTTCAATATCTTTAGATTTTATTAAAATAAATTATCACATACACCAAATGTGGTTAATGTGATTATATAAATAAATACGACTAATCTGTTTTATGTTTTATCAGTTATTTCACAGATTTGTGAAACTGACTCAGGCTGAGTGACTGGATGTTTCAGGTTGGCGCGACCTCTGGTTCACCTTCGGTTTTTGGGGTGATTAAAACCCGAAAACCTCCGGACCCCTTGACGGCGGCATCAGACTCGTCCGGGTTCACAGAGAGTTTATGGACGGCGATTTCTGAGATGGCGTTGGCGAACCGATGATGGCGGAGCGGCGTCAGCGGCTCCCGCCTCCTGCCACACTAACCCCTGCCTGAACTCGGGATGCGTCTATCCCACAGGCCTTTTCCTCACCCCCAAACTGTCACATGCTTTCTGATCGTCGGTCCCATCCAGCGGCTGCCCCCTCCCATGGCCGCCCAACCTCTCCGCGGAGTGCTTTTACTCCCAAATGGGTAAAATGCTTTTTCCTTCATGTTCTGTCTCTCCGCTTTTTTTTCTTGCAGACTGATGGTCTCACCTATGCAAGACAATTAGGGTCTCTGAAAAATAAAATAAAATAAAACTGAATTCTGACTTTAATCTCGGAAAAAAGAAGGAAATTTGAGATTAAAGCGACTCAGAAAGTCAAAATTCTGAGGAAAAAATCTGAATTCTGAGATTAAAGTCATGATTCAGATTTTAAAAGTCAGAATTCTGAGAATTAAAGTGGAAATTCTGAGAAAAAAAAGTCAGAACTGTGAGATCAAAGTTAGAATTCTAAAGAAAAACCATCTTATTTTTATTTTTACTAGTGCCCCTAATCCTCTTCCATAATATCCCCCTCTGATACAAACATTGTGAAGTTAGTCTGGGATTATAAGACTCGTGAAAAAAATGTGACAGCCTAAATCCCTGGAAATACCCTGAGCCACTAAAACTAAATTCTACTTCTACCAACATAATTTCAATTTGAGCAACATTTGTAAGATGTCCTACTTTCTAGATCAAAACATAATGATGCTCTTATGACGTTACAGTATTTTTAATTGATCATTTTAAACTTTTCAGCGTTGCTTCATTTGAAATCAAATCCCACTGTGGCTCTGTGTTCGGTTCATCTGCGCTGCCCACGTCCGACTGATGAGAACCGACTGTGCTCACACTGTTCGTCAGCGGGATTTGTGTTTCAGGAGTTTCACCGAAATGCAACTCGGGGCTGCAGTGTGGGCGCTCCACCAGAGCCGATGGGGGCGCTGCAGGTTCACCGTGGAGCAGCTCGTAATGAGGCCTTTTAGGTCTGTTTCTCCTAAGCTGGGTTTAGCATGAGGCAACAGCTGGCGCTAGTTTATGGATGGTGAGACGGAGGGGGGTTACATGCAATCCTCCCCCTTCACTTTTCTGTTAATCTCAGATCTCTGACCCTTTAACGAAGCCTCCAGTCACAGTTGTGGCAGATTGAGTAAAAGAAATTACAGCACTGGGACCGGGTTAAATCCTCCTAACGCGTCCCGAACTTGGATCTGCCTGTTCGTATTTCTGGTCCAATATTTCTTAAAAACTTTATCCCAGTCTTGGAAACGGGAACCTGTTGCACTCTAAATTTAGCTTCACATGAACGTGGTGAGTAGCGCAATAAATTAACTCATAAAACATTTCACGGTTTGCATTTTGTATTTTAGTTATTTTTATCAGTGTACAAATCTCTTGTTAAATTATTCAAACTGCCAAAACCCAAACTTCAGTTTTTGTTTCTGGGATTTTATTTGATAGACCAAGACAAAGTTTGAAGAAGTGAGATTAAAACGTTGCAGAATCACTTTACAGCTCTAAGTCTTTTTTGTGTATTTCTCCACCAGCTGTGATTATTTAGAAAATTGCTGCTCATTCATCAAACCACAGACTCTTGATTCGATTTAGATTGCTGTTGCCTTGCTAAAAGCTTTCCCAGCATCCTTAAAAAGTCTTAAAATCATGTTTCCAAAATTAAAGCCTTAAAATGTCTCAAATTCATTAGAAAATGTGAATTGGCCTTAAATATGTTAATCATTGGTGTTACATTTTGAAGTGACAGAACTATTTAATCCCTTTCTTGTGAAACTTGTCTTTCAGGAAAACATTTGAGCCACATTCGGCCATCTTTCTGTTGAGGCTACCGCTAACTAGCTGCTAATATGCTCTTGCTAGTTAGCCGGCTTGTTTGTGTCTATCAAGGTGCAACTGTAGATTTATCAATATTTTGCTGGATGATGATCATCAGTGACGCTAGTTCACTTCCGAGGCAAAACTCATCTAAACAAACTAAATTTTAGTACATATTTCATTTCTTTGTGCTGGCCCATCGCTTAGAATACATTATAGGTGTTGGATGAAATGTGTCAAATGCAACCTGAATGTTACGATTTTCGCTTCAATCTGAACGTCCCATTTCTGATCTTTACACCCGTCCAAAAATCCGATTTGTACCACTTCCATGAACTAAACCACATGCACATCAGATAGTTTGTGAAAGGTTTATTTAGCTTTTACGTCATTGGCAGATTCCTCAACAGTTCCACCTCCAGTGTCTGTCGGACAGGTTGATAAATGGCTCCTCTTTTTCAAAGTGTCACAGACAAATTTGAGTGGAAATCAGCCGTTGTTGCTTGGCGGGAGCAGCAGGTTTTGGAGCACAGCACATGAAACATGAGAGACAGCAGACCGCATGTGTTTTAAGCGAATTAACTCTCCACAAACGGCAGCCTTTGGCATGAGAACCGTGAGAATCTCATTTCAAATCAGACTTTGGAAAAAGATTCCCTGACATCTGGACTTTCAGTGGGATAAAACGGGAAGCGGTGAAAATGTTGAGTCTTTACATCTCGAAATTTTGAAGGTGATGAGTTACTTTGTCCGAACTGGATTACAAAATGTCGTCAGTGTGAAAATGATCAAAGAATTGCTTTCCCTTTAAAAATTCTTCAATTTGAAACCTCAACCATCTCCTAAAAAGCTTGTCTTCACATTAATCGTCACTATTCTACTTTGAAATGTTAAAAAAATACGCATAAATAACGGAAAGAGATTTACATATGTAAGAATAACCTGCATAGAATTAAATTCAAATACTTTCTGGGTTTTTGAGTCCATCAAGTTTCCAACAGAGCTGACCTCCTTTTCCCAGAGTTTGTGAAACTTAAAAAGCTTTTTCTGGTTCTTTTGCTGCTGCATTCTGCTGCTCCTCTCCTTGCTTACATTTTGTCAGAAATAAATAATACATACACGCAATCGGACAAATGGAAAAAACAACTCTTCTCAGGACATTTCTACAACTGTATTTTTAGCCAGCTTTTATTTCCACACATTATTTACTCCTCTAGAGTTTGTGCGGCCATTTCAGAAATGGAGGGAGAAAGTGTTTTGAAATCACCTCGGTGTACCTTCCATTAGCAGCACATGATTTTTCCCTGCATCCAGAGTATTTATTTTCCTACTAGGCTCTTTTTTCTTGCTCCTATCTGTTACTTTGATTCCATGTCTCTGGTCGGATGGCGGCATCGGTACAAGCATCTCGTAAATAAATGATGCCCTGAAACATTTTAAATGGTTCACAAAACACTAAAATGGGAAGATTTAAATTTGTGACGGTGAATCCAACAAAGCCAAGAATAGAACGACTCGGTGCATGAGCAGAGAGACGTCCTCTCTCCTGCAACCTTCAGAGCCACATAAAGACAAGTACAAAGTCAGCCTTCTATCACCTGATGAAGGATCTGGACAAACTCATCCATGCGTTTGTCTTTAGTTGCATTGATTACTGTGTTCACAGGTCTGACAAAAACATCCATCCTCCAGCTGCAGCTGATCCAAAACGCTGCTGCTGCTGTTCTGACTAAAACCAGGAAGATGGTTTTAGTCCCTGCACTGCCTCCCTGTAGCTCAGAGAATAGACTGTAAAATACTGCTAGTTCATAAATCACTAAATGGGTTAGCACCACAATACATTAAAGGCCTGCTGCTGTTGGATCAACCTTCCAGAACCTCTCAGGTCTTCTGGTTCTGGTTCTGCTCTGCATCAGAACCAAACAGCATTCAGCATCTAGGCAGCACAAATCTGGAACAAACTTCCTGAAAACTGCAAAACAGCCGATAAACTGACCAAAACCCAGTTTATAAAGTTGATATTAATTCATAATAAATAGGACACCGATCAACATATTTGATGCTACTGATGACTGATAAAATACAATTATTATTGATCGTTCCATTGATTGTTTCATAACTGGTTATGAAACAACCAGTTCTGAAACTGGTTGTTTCCTAACAACAACCAGTTATTTCACCAACAAACCACCTTGTTGGTGAAATACGGTGCAGAAATCAACTTGACTTATTAAGACTCCAACATGCTTTTCTGAACCCCAGCCTGCTCTGTTTTTTTTGTTGTTGGTTTTTTTTTTTACTATTTTTGGTTTTCAACATTAATTCTAGTGCAGCAATGAGAATAAATCAAAGAAATACCCAGAATAGAAGTGCATTGTGAGACTGATGTGGCAGTGATGGTAAATTACCAGCCACCTCATGGGCCCTGCTTCATATCCAACATGTCAATCAGTCCAGGAAGGAACACAGGCAGAGTCTAACTGGAGTAACTGGGACATGTCAGTTCAGCCCAGTAGTATTTGACCGTGGGGGCCGGCAGCTATGTAGAAAAAGAAAAAAGATCCATCTCTGAACGTGGGCTGTGTTCAGCTCTGGGAATGACCTGTAGGGATGCTGTTGACTGCCAAACGCAACACAAACTGTCTGAAAGCACACAGAGCACCTTTAATCTCTCCTCACTCTCACCCAGTCTGCTCCCATCAGGAGCGCGGCACAAAAAGAGGAGCTCAGGGGGACGAGCTGTGCTCCTGCGGGCCCTCGCCGGCGTTAAGCACATTCAGAACTCTTCTTTTTAGTCGGTGCCTCTCCTGTCCCCGGCTGCATAATGCCACATCAATGCCCCAGCAGGGAGGAGGCACCACACGAATGTAAACACTGAAAACGCAGCACAAAGGCAGCATGAATAAGGTGAGACGTGTCATCCTGATTAGATGTAATAAAAAAGACGAAGAAAAGGGCGAAAAATGTGGTTAGAAGGAGAGACAGAGAAGGAGTTTAGAGCGAATTGTTGTCACTAAAATGGCATCGTGGGCATAAGTCAGGCTTTAGGGAGGGCCACCCTCTGAATGGCTCCTGTATGGTGGGGTCTAGTGGGAGAGCCGGACTGGGAGCAGCGGGTAGCCGGCAGAGCCTCTCCGACTTTAATCCTCCAGTCTGAGCGGGAGAGGCAGGAGGAATTAGATTCTTCACAGTTGTTACTGCGGCGGTGGGAACCTGCTGCTGCTGCTCTTTCTGCGAGTCATAAAGTATTCAGTCGGCTCTTCTCCACCGCTTGACGCTTTGTTTTTGCCCCGGCTGCTTACTGTTCGCCCTGATTGAAGGACTTGCTGTTTTTCACTAAAATGCAGCAAAGCCCTCAAGCTGCGACAGGCAAAAACCTGTTAAGACGGGAGAGACCAGTGGGAGCGGCCGCTCTCAGCATGGGAGGTACAGTAACAGGATCGCAGCTACAACTACTGAGAATTGTTTTTCCCCTGCTTGCATTTAAACATGAGAATAAATCTAAATAACTAGAATATGTCAGGAGAAGCTGTGGAGAAGAGAAACGCAGCCAAACTGATCTCCTTCAGACTCATAAAGAATCTACATGTTCAAGAATCCTAAACAAAAACACAAAATCTCAGAGTTAGTTTTGATTTCAACTGTAGTAAAATATTTTAATTAGAAACTCAACAAAAAATACCTGGTCATTTTTTGTGATTTGGTGGTATAATTTTTCTAGCAAGATAAAATTGTTTTAAGTCAATAATTCTTTACTACACTAACATCAATTCTAGATGGTGACCAAGATTTGATATAAAAATAAAAAAAACAAACTAAAATAAAGTAGATCAAAAACCAAAACTACAAATGAACCAAACTACAAACCCAGAAAATAAATTCACACAAATATCTGTACAAATGGCACAAAACCATAAAGAAATACCAATTCAGTCAAATGAAGGCCAACTATTTTGTTTGAAACGAAGGCTTCTTTATGAAGTATGTTTCTGCTATAATGCATGATGAAGGCTGGATGATATTTCTTTGAACAGAATCTCTTCACCAACTGTAGGAAGATAGTTGCAGTGTTTGGAAATCACGCTCCGACTCAGAACCGCATTACTTTCTGGGTTTCGCTGAAGTATTTCCACAATGAAAACGGATGAACAAAAATACAGAGTAAAGAAACATAAATCATGAAGCAACTGAAACTCTCCACTGCTCAGGACGTGTAACTTTGATATCGGGCTAATTTAATGCGATGCTCCTCCTCATTCTAATCTCTTTGTGTTTTAAAGCACACAGCGCTTCAGGGAGCATGGCGGCGAAGGACAGCTCCTCACCCGCTGCTCTCTGTGTCTAGACGCCACGTTGGGGGCTAATCGAAGAGATCAAACAGATTTAACACTTTGCTAATACAGATCAAAGACGTAACCAGCCCTTGTGTGGCAAAGGGAGGAGTTAGAAATTAATTGGGGACAGATGAGAACAAATGCAGGAGCAGGAACCAGGAAAAAAAGGTAAAAAAAAAAATAAACATTTCTTCAGTCATGGAGCACAGGAAAAGATAATACCAGGTATTTGTGTCACCATTTGTCTAAGTGCTCTGACTTATGTCAAAAAGAAATGTTGAATTACTTATGATGACAATGTATTTGCACTTGTACGCTCTCCGTCATCCACCACCACTTTGCAGCACTGATACCAATCAGGACGTCTGAACGGTCGGAGCTGCAGCATCAACCTGCAGCATCAACCTGCAGCATCAACCTGCAGCTCTCTCTTGTAATCAAACAGCAGCTCAGACATGGACGTAGGAAGAGCAATAATCAAGAGTCATCAAACCACTGCCTTCAGTAAAAAGGTGAAAACTGGATTTTTATATAATCCTGACACATTTGTTTGTCTTTAGAGAAACTAGAAGCTGTAATTGTGCTGCTGTTAAATTCAGAGGATTAAAAATGATCACAGCAACAAAATACTTTTCAGAAAAAGAACAAAAGTATGTTCTGTAGTTTCTGCAAAAACACACTGGCAGATTAATGGGAAAAATGTCTTGTTTGAAATAATCTGCTTGTGCAACCAGTCATTTTTAATCAATAATAAATAATTATTTACTTAATACAAGCTTCTATATCTTGCTGAAAAGTTACTTCTAAGTTAGTTTTGTCATATTTCAATGTTTGCACTAGAAACTAGACCAAACATGCTTGCTAGGATTTTATGTTTTTGCAGTGTGATTATGTTACAGCAGACCAGAAAATAAGACCAAAAACTACAAGTACATCTCAGTAAATAAAAAAATAAAACAATCATCAAGTTCATTCATAATTTTTAATTTCTCTGAAAACTGAATCTTATTCATAAAGATCAGTTTTTTTTGGAGGATTTTACCTCAGAAATGAGGGTCAGGTGTAAAAGTGTGCACATAATTTTCTGTAAAAAAAAACTGTTTTTTATATGAATTAGTTCATATAAAAAACTGTTTTTTATATGAATTAGATTCATATAAAAAACTGTTTTTTATCAGAGAGAAAAATTTAATCTTATTCTAACTCATGTCGATTCAAGGTTCTTCAAAGAGTTGTAGAAAGGGATTTCTGTGGGCAGAAAGGATCTGCTAAAGTATAAATACAACCACATTCATACAGTAAAATACATGATGAATCAACAGTTTTTGAAAATCAGCTCCATAAATCACACACTACAGTTTTTATTGAGTTGATAAAGGTCAATCTTGAGGTTAGTGTATTGAGTTTTAGTCTTTTGCAAGTTGTTCAATTATTGAGTGCAGCAAAAATGAAACGAAGATTTTGCATAAGTTCTAATAACTAGTGAATATTGATGAGTGAGTGAAGGTTCAGAGGGGTGTTACCAATCAGTTTTATAGATCAATTTACACTAATTTATGAATGTTACGCTCAGCAGTGATTCTTGTTTGTGTCTCACACAGATCATGGTTTGGTATGACAGACCAAGCAGATGCCAGCGTTCCTCCTGGCTTCATTTGATGGGAAGCCTTAGGGTGTGACACCAGGTCACCCCAGGTGGTGATTCATGGGACAATGGCAGCAGCAAAGAGCCCAGTTAGTGGCATCCTGTCCCGTCTTTCAATAGGACAGGATGTGTGTGTCTACGAACTGGAGTTCACCCTGGTTCCTCCATCTTTCTTCATCTGAATATAGATCAGACATCGACTGACCCATTGTTGTAAGATGAGGGGAGTGAACTCTAAATTTGATTTGTATTGGCTGCTGGTAGCAGTTCTCATCTCAACTGGACTCTGAAACACTTCAGTTGCTTTTATCCTACATAAAGCAACACAGTTTTCATATTTCAGTACGTTTACTCACATCATGAATGTTACATTTTAAACACAACAACAACAAGCTCTTCTAAACAAGCAAAGCCACTTTGCCTTTGACTTCAGTAACTAATACTTAATATGTTATTGATATTAGAAAATTTCAATATTATTGCTTCCAATACACTGATACTTTCATGTCTTGGCCACTATAATCTGTTTTGGAGTCAGATGAACGTTGAGACCTAATATCTTAGCTGGGATATAACAATTTTACAGAAGAGCAACAAATTTAACAAACTCAGCCACTGATGAACTGCACGATGCTGGTGGAGTCGGCCGACACATTGGTGTTGTATGAAAACTGCTGTGATGCAAAATAAAAGTGTTTCCATTGCAGATTTTACCAACATGCAAATTTCACTACAAAAACACCTCTTTCTAACCTTTATCTAATTTTTTTTATCCTTTTCAAAATTAGCATGTCTTCATTAAGCAAATTTGTTTTTGCAATTTAAATGAAAAAGTGGAGGCAGTGTTACTGTGAATGTAAGCATCCAAATAAAGATAGTTTTATTTATACACCACTTTTTTAGCAACAAGGCAGTTCGACGTGCTTTACATGAATTAAAAGAAAAACAAAAACAACACAACGACAATAAATAACGACACTTTAAAATGTTCCATTTGTTCTGGATTTCTAAGTAGATCGTATTTTATAAGTTTGTTCTCAAATAGCAAGTTATAAAGCTAAATGTTGGTTCTGAATGTTTGATTCTTGTTCTGTACTCCAACATTTAAAAAACAACAGGTGTTTCTCAGTCTTGCTCTGTTATGCTTCCTTTAAGCCTGGAAATGTTCTTCAAGAAAGACATTTTTCAAAACAGAAGTTGCAAATTTGGATTTGTGTTCTGAATAAAAACTTTATGATTATTGAATTCTGATTTTTGGTTGACCAGAGCAGAACTTGATTACCTAAATATGTGCAGGTCTGTCTAACAAAGCTACACCAAGAAAGATCCACGACCTTTGACACAACCAACATGCAAAACGTTCCAGACATGTCAGGAAATGAGCCATGAGAATAAACTCCCACTGTCAGCTTAACTGACATAATGGTTACAGTTTGTTCCTGCTAAATCCATCAACAAATACGTCTTCATCCGTGCACTTGTGCCCTGGTGAATAATTGTATAAAAACTCTGAATGTAGCACATGTTTTCTCATTTCAACCAATCATTTCGCTGGCTTATAAACTTAATGAAACAAGACAAACATATGGAACCCAATACATATACAACCGAAGAAGTTTTGTTTTTCAAAAGTATTAAATTCGCCAAGCTCCGTGGGTTTTTTACGCATGTATCTGTCAGCAAGCATTTAAGCGATCCAATTACTTCAAGGCTGAAACATTTCCACTATAAAGGCCTCAGTGGGCAGATTCTTTCCCCCGGTTGCCCCGCACTCACACCATCTCCCATCCACTTCTCCACATCTGCTGCAAAACAAAGAGGCCAGATGAGGCACGCCACTCCACAGAAATCTGGGCAGATACTGGAGTTTCACTCTGATAAAATAAACCTAGAGAGCCTCAGATGCTGGATAAATAAGCAGTACGCTGTGGCCTGGTGGAGAAGCGGCGCTCCCCGGCTCAGTGATGTAAGAGATTGTTCCTTTTACCCGCTGATTAAAAGGAGACTAAAATTCACATTAAACAGGAAAAATTCCCCTAATCCCTGGAAAATGATCAGCTAAACAATTTTGACTGGCAAAGTCCCACAAGAATCGGAAGAATTTAAAAGCTCTTTGATGTGGAAACAGAACGGTCTCAAAGGTTGGAAACCTGAAGAAAAGACTTCATTTACAGCGTTTTGTTCATGTTCAGCAGGGAAAAAGCTTTATGTAGAGAGACTATGGGAACTGTGATTAAAAATCCAGTAATGGCACAGAAAACTAATGACATCTGCATTACAACTGAGGGTGCAAACTTGCAAGGTCCACATTAAGAAAGCCAATCAAATCATAGTGGAGGAAATAAAGTGTGGAAAACCGCAACAAACTAAACAGAAAGCTTATATATACAAGATTTAATTTTAGTCATCAGAGTCTGGCTAAAACCTTCAAAACTGTGTTTAAAAAGCTTTAAAATAGCCAAATAGTCACGGATTATCATCTGTCAACTGCTTTCTGTTGACAGACCCTCAAATTACAGAAAACCTAAAACACAGAAACCCGAAAACACAAGAGCCAAAAGCATAAAAATGAGTGACTGTTTTTAGTTCCCTTTGAAACTTACAACTTGTGAACAGAACACAACCTTCCTCAGACATTTGTTTTAGTTCAGGAGAACGGTTCAGAAAGCACGACTTAAAGAAATAAATAAAAACCTAAAATATCACTTTTTACAGGCTTTCATCTTACTTCAAGAAGGCCTAAAGTGACGCACTACATTTCAGCTTCAACCATTGACGATTTTAATGAAAATAGCTGCTATTTTTATCGTTCAAACACCAAATATTTCTTTAGATACATTAATAAGGACAGTGGAAACCATCTCAGCATTACCATACGTATATCTGCTTTTAAGGGTGCAACCAATCAGCAGCATGGAAAATAAATGGAGCACCTTGAGAACCAATCATGTGTGAGGTAGCATTGCCTCAAGATGCATTTTCTTAAGAAAGTATCAGACAAGTTTATAAGAAAAAGTCAGAAAAATCTCCATCTTAAAGTGACGAGAGAGAATCAATCACTGAGGTTTCCTCAACCATTAATGCTGCGTTCACACCGAAACCATTTTACGTGTGAAAAACCCGTCTGACACTTTAACTTTGAAGTGAAACGCTTGGCTCTAGACGCATGTCAAATGAGTCAAAATCGCTACAGACGTGCGCTGGGACGAGCCGTTGTCGGTCTCTTTGTAAAATGGCGGATGAAACTGAGAGAGTGGCACCAAAATATTATGTAGTGAAAGCTTCTGCAATCATAACGGAGGCTCAGGTGTCTCTGCTGAACATTTTGTGTTCAGTTTCCATTGAATATTTTTTCATTTTCTACCACATTTTTTAGTTGATAAAATCTGAAACAAAACCAGCAGAACAAATTTTCTGAAAACAAGATTTTGTTTCAGTTCACCTGGAATACGCTAAAGACAGCAGCACCTGCACGGTAATAATACTCCTTTCAGTTCTTGTTGACATTGTGACATCTTCAACGTAGTTTGTTTCTAGAGGCTGATCGTCTTTGGGCTTTTAAGGAATTCTTGGTCATTTTTCACGATTGGTCCACAGCCACCAACACAGATTTTTACACCTGCAGAGAAAATGCTTTTCTGCAGCGCAGCCACAGCAACGTGCTCAACTTTTCTATTTCTGTACGTGACATTTGCACAGCTCAGCAGAAGAAGCAGCTGGGCTGCATTGTTTGCTCTGATTCTGAAGTCATCAGCTGCAGCCCCACCGAACCTCCACCCATCCACCCCACCCAAGTCTTACATCTGCTAGACCCACATTCAGTGCAGTGGCCTAAAAACATAAGAGAGCTCCACACTTTCAGCACACCCTCCTCTTAAAAACGCTCCGGAAAGGAAATAAAACATCAAACTGAAAATGTTCCAATCTGAATTTACATCATGAAACAAATACTGTTGTTCACACCGTCATTTCCCCCTTTCAGCAGTAATTCTTGCTGTATTTGATCTATTTTTTTGCTTTTTTGAAATATTCTTACTGCTTTGCAACTTACATACAGAAATGCAAGCACAACTCACAAAAAAACAACAATTATATATTGTGATAAATATCAACAGATGATACTTCTACCAGACTACTAAATAGTGAATGTAGAGAATATTCGCTGAACTCTAATCCAGAACCGCACAGCATTCTGGGAGATGTAGGCAGAGGAAAGGCTTTAGCCACCTAACCTCTCGCATCCAGCTAAGCAAACTGAATGGAATCAAATGACCTGCTCTTTGGTTACCTAGCAACACGCAGCTTTAAGTTTGCTAGGTAAACTTCGGTTACCTAGCAACAACCTGCTGAGTAACTTGTGCAGCAGCAGTTTAAGGTTTCGCCGTTTTAATATGCTTAAAAATAAGCAGTTATCTGAAATACCAGTTTGGTGGTACTGCAGATATTTGAAACAAACAAAAATCAATAATTATTGATATTGGCTGATATGAAGTGTTCATATTGTGATACGTTTTTCAGCCAGATTGTCTCACGTTTCATGTTTTTATTACTTGTAATTTTGTAAAGAAGCCAATTCCAAATGTCCAGCTTTTATTGGACTGTTTTCTATTTCAGCAGTTCTTTAGTTAGTTTATTGGACGACAACTTTTGTGAGTATCTGAGATGCATTTTCTAAGTTTTATATAAGTTTGAAACACCAACGTTGATTTGTTTTTACTGTGAAACATGCTCATATTTTATTTTTTAAACAGTTGGCCTTGATTCAGCATTGCATTGTTTGACATCCATCATGCAACTTTAAAAAAAAAAAAGAAAAAGAGAGCGGCTTGCTTTTCAACATTTAAACCAGTAAATCTGTTTTCCACTAGAGTCCATGCGGCTTGTAATATCACACGCCCACCAAGCGTAAAAGCAACGCCACCAATATTCGATACCATCAGTGTTCCTAAGCCAAGCCTTTTTTTCTCTGGCCGTTCTACCATGAAGTCCAGCTTTTTGGACCGTACGCTGTGCAGTAGTTCAGTGGACCGACGCGCCGATCTCTGCTGTGGGGCTCTGCGGCTCCCTCAGGGTTATCTTTGGCCTGTGGCCCTCCTTTCCTGCTCTGTGAGTTTGGGTGGTCTACTCGTTCTTGGCAGACTTGCGATGGTGCCATATTCTTTCAATTTTTCAATATTGAATTTAATGTTGCTTCCAGGGATTAAAAAAAAAAAAAGAAACCTCTCGAGACTTTTACAAAAAGTGCATTGAAAGCCTTTGACATTCATATTACACACAGGCCAATTTAAAAACGGAACAACTACTGAATGATTGCTTACCACGACTGGATCCGAAATAAAAATTGGAAATTCAATTTAAAGGCAAAGCAGGTTTATATCAAGAGCATCAATTATTACAGCGTTGTTTAAAGAAATGTTTATTTAATGTAGAATTTTTTTGAAAAGATGTAGGGAAATGCAGATTTATATTTAAATAAATAAGTCAGATCGAAGCACAATATTTAGAATGAGCTGCAGCTGCTTATTGTTTGTGGTCTTTACTGACATCTTTAAGAAAATCAAACTAAAAATACAAATATGTTTTTACAGTTCATCTTTACACCTAGTTTTCTGACATTTCTGGAGTTTTTAGCTTCACCAAGCCTAGCTAAGTGTTGTTCTCGAACGTTTCAACACAAAACAATGATGCCGTTTATCACACAAATGATGCAAGTTTATTCATATTCATAGTGGTATAATACAAAAAAGGGAAGTAAAATTGGACTACAGCCTAAAATTAAAAATGTTTAAGGTAATTTTACAGATCAACGGCAACTCTAAAGTGAGCTTCTAGCCTTGATTTAAAAGAACTCAGTTTCAGCATTTTCTGTACCAAATCGAAGGAAAAAAGATGCTGCCAAAGTGACCTAAGTGGTTTGAGAGATTAATAAGAACCATAAGGTTTTGTGTTGTCAATGTAGCCACAGTGAGAGATAGTGAAAGACAATATCAACAAAGCATAAACTGAGTCGGGGCAACATACATATTTTGACAAAGGAGTTGCTTCAGAATGGAACCTTGAGGAACTCCGCATGAGATTTTGTTCACATACCCATTTTTCTAAGTAGGTTAGTAAGGTCAGCTTTGAAAACTGCAAAACTGAGAAAGTAGAACCAAGATGTTGTAATGTAGCGTACTTTTTAATGAGTATCTGTGTTTATAATGTACCAGAGGTCAAAAGTCCAAAACTAATAAAGTTACGGAAAATGACAATGATTAGGTCCACAATAAAAGTGAAAAAGATGGTTTCAAAACTCACAGTGCCACAGAAATATTCATTCTTCATACTGAGAGTACGTACCTAAGTTTAAGGAGTGTTGCTTCACCTGAATCCATCTTTGGATCTGCGTAAAGGCGGTTTGTGTAAAATCTTTAGCGGTTTTTCCTCAGGAGTCGAGGTGTCGTCAGCGTAGCCTGGGGCAAGATTGACGGTAGGAACTGAAATGCAGCAGATAAAACTCAATGTTGTAATCCTCACAGATGATGAACCGAAACCCTGTAATGTTGTGAAAAGGATGAAAATGTTTCACTTTTTATTACATTAATTTGAATAAAAATTACTCTAAAGCAAAACAAACTACCTAAGAACTGATTTAATTTGATTAAACAGGGGTATTCAGAGATGAGAAGAAAAAATAATCTCTACTGAGAATATTACAGTAGTTGCAAAAATAAAGGTCCTACATAGAATAGCTCTACTGTCTTCCAATTTCTGGTTACAAGTGGAAACAACAAAAAGTTATCTGAGCTGCGTGAGCCAAAGTACAACAAACACACCAAAGCAGTAGTATGTTCATGTCCAGGGGAGTTCACAGCCAGTGGCAGCGCTCGCTTTCATCTTCCCTGGAGTGAGATGAAGAGAAAGAGAGAGCAGAAAGAGTAAGAGATGAGAAAGTGCGAGAGATGAAAAGGACAGTTGTGAAAAAACACGTCTTCTTCCTCACATGTAGTTGGTCTGTTTGGGGAAAGTTTCCTATGCTCTGTACTTTCATCCGTCTCTGCTGCCTGTCCTCTGGACTTCAGTAGCTTCCACAAAGCAAGCTAACAATCAGACGAGCTTGTTTTACTTTTAAGAAACATAGCTTTGTACAAACACTTCATCAAGCCCTCTGATTTGACCAAGACTTGTGAACATCAATGCTCTCTGATCACAGTACCCACCTACTAAGTGTGTTTTCACACCGGAGAGTCCAGTAGACTCAGTTTCAATATTTGTTACTTTTTAAGCTCTTGTGGTTCATTTTCACATTGCATTGTGTCAAATGATCTAAGCTAATTGAAAAAGCTGTCCCTGAGGGGACTCCACACCAAGAACTGCTGAAAAACACAAAAACCTCAGAAGAAGACATGAATGTAATTTCCATTTTCACAAAATGAAAACAAAAAGATTACAACAGTTGTAGAGTTTTTCTTTTGTTTTTGGTAAAAGATCACAAATCATTTCTCCTGCTAGAGCTAGACTCTCGGGTTGTTATGGTTGTATTTACCCAGAATGCCTTGAACTATAGTCCACTTCCTGCTTTTGCATCCACATATGCATTCAAACCACACCAGAGTTCACTTCAACCAAACCAAGACCAAGGTTTGTATTAGGGGTGCAGCGATACAATAACCTCATGATACAATATATGGTATTCTGATCACAATACGATATCTATCATGATATTTGGCAAACAATACAATTCGATGCAGTTTGATGCACTTTCACGATTTTCTGAAATATTTTAGAAGGACAGTGATTTTAGTGACATTTTGTGTTCCATATTTAATTTACTGAAAACTGATTAAAAGCACCAATTACACAATACCTGACTCTGATTGGACATAGTCTAACAGTCTGCACCTGGACAAAATGAATCAAAAATACAGTGAGAAAATTAGTTTCTATCATTTAATTCATGTGGATTCGACATAAAACTCAAAGTTTTGTTTTAACTCAAATATTTTGTGCCTTTTTCTCAGACCTTTTTGATTTTCAGCTGTTGAAATAAAAACATATGCTTTTAACTATTTAATAGCTTTTACAATTTTTAATCTGCACATTTACTTTAATATTGAAGCAATGTAACTTTATATTTTATTTCTTTCACAAAAAACTTCTAAGCTGCTCCGTTAATACTGTCTCTATGCAGCCATTTACTCGTTGAGTTGGACAACAACATTGTTTGTGTTTTTTTTCAATAACTCATAAAGAAAAGACACCAGAAAAATGTCTCTTACCGTTTCAAAAAGTGAAAAATACAGTAAGTTCAAAGTGAATTCAACAGTCCTTCAACTGTTTCTCAGCTAGCTCAATGTTCGCTCGCATTAGCATTAATTAGCCTCCAGGAATACGTCCCGTTTTCTACACAAAACTAATCAAAAGCTGCCTAAAGTGACTGTCTGGTTGCCTCTCCATTCAACAACCTCTCCAGCTCTTAAAGGAGAGGTTATGCGTCAAAACAGTTCTTCTTCTTCTTCTTGTATAATGGCGGTTGACAAACAACTTTTAGGTGCATTACCGCCACCTTCTGGATTGGAGTATGGATCAGACGCACAAGCTCTATAGCCTCTCCATAATACCTGTACTTCTAAGAAATCTAAACACGTAGTTAAAAACTATGTCCCCGGACGATTTTCATCAAAACAGTTATGCATCAAAATGCATTTTTACTGACCTGTGATGTAGAAAATACGTGGCTCTTATGTTTAGCTTTTCCTTTGGCGGCTAACGTTCTTCTTCTTCTGTGTGCTCAACCTTCTCTGTGGCACCAATGCGACTCGCGTCCCCTAGTGGTTGTATATAGATTTGCACTGAATAACTGAAATAACACTAATGAACTTATTGCAACAATAAATTAAGGATAGAAAAATAAAATAATGTCGGGTTGCATATTTTTATACTTAGTGTTTTTATCACTTATAACAGTTCGTTTTCATTCCTCTACACAACTGATTATGTCATCATGATTATTTTTCATTACCATGAGGTCTTAAGCATTTTAATGTGCTTAATTATCTCTACCATTAGCAGGCCACAATGTACTTAGAAATATTGCTTAATGTCACTCACTGCCAATGAGTTTTTCTGAATTGGATAATCTGTGGAAAGTCTTATAAAGCTATTTAGTCAGGAAAGACTCCCATCTCTAAGTACACTGTATTTTCATTTGTATCATCTTGAAAAACTTTTTTACACTTTCCACACACTATAATTTCCATGTCCTTTGAAAATATGGCTTACGTTCTAACTTTTATATCCCAATTTATGTTCTTAATTTCTTTAAACCAAAATAGATCTAAAATGCAGTTTTTAAATTCTAATTTTTTTTCATAACTTAGTTTTTTTTAATATACATGTGAGACTAATTTGCCTCATGAACTTGATAACTTTCCCATGATGACCGTGTAAAGTGTTTGTGATAACTGGCTTTGTAAGTCACATGCATCAGTTTCATGCCATCTGTTTCCCTTAACTTAGGCTGCACGGTTTATATCTATTATAATGGAGGTTTCTACGCCTTCACTATCAGTTTCAGCCAGGCTCTGGAGAATAATAAACATCAATATTTTCTGTCATAATGAGATCATCAGTATTTTATGAATTAGCATAATGTGATAATCAAGTACTCAGTATGACAGGATGGAGATGACAGAGTTTTCTGTAATTTTATTTCTCCCTCATCCAGTTGGTGTAGCTTCTTACCTTCAGTCCAAAATAGCAGTTGAATGTCGTTTGAGCACGTCAGAGTATCTATTACCCCCTGGAGAGCGTGACAGTGCGATCAGAGCATGCACGATCCTCTTGGTTGGAGGAAGAGAGGGCATAAAAATCACCCTGCCAAGACCATTGCAGGGTTTTGCTTGAAGCAACGCCAGCTACATTGATATGCATGGGCCTTATGTCATGGATAAGTCACAACAACAATCCTCCAAGCTCTATGTAGAACCTTTGTGTCTGCTAAAACCCTCAGGAACTCTCACAAACCGTGACTCAAACATTCTTAGTATGTCCCTCACCGAAACCCTGTAAAGTTCATCCTTTTTACATTGCAGCACCACTCTGCTCTTTAGTGTCTCTAGAATTGGCTCCATGCTTCTTACATATTTCTCAGACCAAGTAAATAAAGTAGTCTGTCATGCCAGCTACCAATTTTTCTCCAATATTCCCACTTTTGTAATCGTTAAAATCATCACGTCCGCTCATCATCCAATTCACTCAACATCTTCTGTTGCCACCTACCTGTTCAATCATCTGCGTTTTCTGTGAGTAATTGATGTTACGCTGCAGGTGCCCCGGGGTCCTCCAAGCACCAGACATTATAGGCGCTGTATGCCTTACAAAATGGAATAACACATCACTTCATTTGCATGCTTATCATTTAAGCTGCACCTCGTGGCTTGACCCAGGTAATAATGCAGTTTTGATATATTCACAAGAGATTGAGCCGCTGCATTTGAAATAACAACATAGAAAGGCACAGAGGCAATTAAGGGAGTAAGAGAAGAAAAGAGACCAATGGCACAGCATTTATGCTGATGGAAAACTGGTATTAAAGGGGGGTGCACTATGAAACTAATCATTTTCTGCACTTGAGTCCATATAATAGACTGTTTGAAGAGACAAACGGCTGAAAAATTCAATATGATACATTATAACTTTGTTTTGTTTGTGCCATTTTCACAAACAACTCAGTATTTGCAGGGTTCTGTAGTTGCCCTGTCAGGTGATCCAATTACTTCCATGATCATCAATATACAAAACTCCAGTAAATATTCCCCTGTTCAACTGTTAGTGGTAATGACCCTCGGATTACCGCAAGAGCACTGCAGAGAGCTTTGTGGAACAGGTTTTAATGGCCAAGCAGCCTTACATCACCAGGTGTACTGCTCAGTGTGAAACATGCCATCACTGGAGCTGTGAAGAAATGCTCTCTGGAGTTATAAACTTCTCCGTCTGCATCGGTAGCCGAGGAGGCAACATCACTTGGCAGCATGAACTGAAGTGTAAAGTTTGGCGCTGATTGGATTATGGTGAAAAGCTGTTTGTCAGAAGACAGGCTCCTTCCAGTAGGTCCAGTGAAAAACACACAAAGCAACTTCAGGTGATTTTATGTGCCCAACTTGGATGATGAGTAGAGTTCTGACCTCAAATCAACACTAGTGTCTGACCTCACAAATGCATTTCTAGAAGAAAGATAAAATACTCCGATAAACATAACCCTTAACCTTGTGAAAACCCTTTCCAAGAAAACCCATGACCTTGAATGTTACAAGTATAAACGTTCTGATAAAATATTTTTTCACCTTTGTCTAACAGTGAGGTGAATATGAGAGATAGGATCAGGAGTTCCTCTCAGCTTTACCTGCAAATCCACCCCTCTGCTGTTGGCAGCAGATTCTCGACCAGCATAAGAAAAAGAAAAAACTCAGTTGGTTCAGACACAGCCTTTAGTTCATGCTGGTAGTTTTGAAGCATGAGGGATACATATTTTATACACCTTTCCCCACAAAGCCAGATTACTGTGCCCACAGGCAGACAGAGCAACCACAAAACACTGGCCATTGAGGGAAAATCATTCCTTTCTGGAAAAGAAAAAGACCTGAAAGTTTCTGCTGCCACAGTATTCACCTTTAAACATTTCATAGAAGCAGCGGTCGGCAAAATTCTGCAAATCACCTAACAGAGGAACAAATGTTTTGTTTAGCACAGTTAGTTTCCCCAAAATAAATTGTAAAACACTAATTTATTTGGCTGTTTTGAAGACTTTTAGCTGAATCAAGCTAATATCTCTGCAGACGCTGTTTATTGACCGTTGAAAAAAAATCTTCAAGTTGTTGGACGTTAATTTTCATGGTCTTATTTTGAAGGGGGACAGCAGAGAAGAAGATATATAAATGCAATACCTAAGTGCAAAATAAAACATGTAACATATACAGTCAAAATGAAATTGGTGATGGAGGGTTGTAGTCTTTCAAGGCCTGTGCAAAATGTAAGTTAGCTTTTAATGCTTTAGCATTAGCTAAATATTGTGTAAGCTAAAATTTCTGATTATTTTGTAGGGTTAGGAGAATTTAAATTTTAGTTAGCGGTGCCCACTACTGCATAGACGTCTGAAAAAGCTGCATCCACATTAGATCTACTAATGAATGTGCTTGTTGACATTTATTCATGCACAACTCTGTTCAAAGCTGGGATTTTAGCTTAGATTTCTAAAGTCCAGATGCTAAACTTTTATGCTAAACATGAAACTAACTCTGCTAAGATATGGCTTATAATCAACAGAATATTGTACGGTTATTTTTTCTGCTGACTTTGCATATGTTTTTGGAAATTCTTTGTTAATCTCATTGATGTTCCACCCCTCTAAAACATGCTTCCAAAAGCTAGAGAACGTTGCATTAGTTTCTGATTAATAATACATTTAGGGAACTGTAACAATGTGACAGAAACAGATGTATTTTTGTTTTCCATTTTCTAACCTTGACAGTACTTTTAATGATGTCTCTTTCCATTTTTTGGGTGTTTTTCTCCTACATGGTGTCTGTCTTCAGCTCTTTTCACACCATCTAACAGTTGAAGCCTTCCTTTTCCAGCTCCTAGAGAGTAAAAAAAATGCTTTCAGGCAATTTCAGAGAATGTCAACAGCGCTCTTCATCGGCGCTGCTTCCTCCTCTGCAGCTCATGGGAGTGTTGTGTGAGGAGGTTTGGTGGATGCGGTTGGGGGGTGCAGAACCTGTTTCACTGGACAAGCACTTGGCACCCGGAGAGGCCACGGCAAGCGCAGACCCTTCATCGCCTGCTGAGGATTTAGAGACCGTCTCCGCTCTACCTCTTAAATCCAAAATCGCTAATGATGAACAAATACAACCTGGATACCCGTAAAACTGCAAAAACTCCTGAAATCTAAACTTGTAAGTTATTCAGAGAGCCTCTTCAAGGATAGAAGAGTTGATATGACCCAAACATATAAGTTTTGACTGAAACACCCACTGGGAGGGCTCCTGAAGTTTATATTAGCATAATTTGTATTCCTGTTGGATTCTATGAGTCAGATGTTGGGCAGCATCCAATATTATAAATCAACTCTAATTTCTTTTTACTTTTTCTTCCACTTATGTTAGATTGCCTGTTGCATGATGGCGCACGCGGAGCCTGTCTTCACAGAGAGAGTTATCAATGTGAGAGCCACTGGAGGGTCCATTAGAGGATCCACACCAACTGGGTCCCTCTCTCTGTTCATACAGTATCAAAGGCATCCAATTAGGCGTAAGGGCAGGAGCAGAACAATGGAGTTTACACTGAAGGAGTTGTTTTTGAATGAGAGTCTGACAGAAATAAGCATCTCCCAGTTCATATTCCATCTGCTGAATCATTTAATTCAAGATGAATTCATAACAATTCAAGGATGCATCATCTTAGAAGAGTCTCTGAAGTTTTTCTTTTGGATGTTACTCATCTCTGCATGAAATGGAGTTTCAGCCTCTGTTTAAATGGCCACTGCAAACTATATAATGTACAGCTTGGATTTAATGGGAATTTAAGAGTAGCTGTTTAAAATTTTTCAATTTGAATCCATAGGCTATGTTATTGAGATAGAAATAGCTTGAAAATGTTCTGTACGAAATTACAGTGACGCAACCACAACATCCAGAAAAACAGCTCAAGTTTGCTAATAAATTAAATTAATTATCTATATGGTGAGGAAGAAAACGTTGCATTTACCGTCATACATATGTGCAATTATCGCAAATGTTTCTAAGTTAGCAAAACAAACACTTTAATTTTTATTGCAAATAATCACAAAACCATAAAACCCTGGAGGGAATGACCAATATGAAAGATGGCCAATATAATTATGTCGATATGATGACCAACTTTCCTTAAAATTTATATTATTAAATATTAAGAATTGATTAATATTTTTAAGTTTTTGTTAAAACATTCTGGTGCAACCGGCCCTTTAAGAGCGTCCATGATCTTGATTTGGCCCAAAATGAAAATGACTCAACCAAAACTCAATGAAACCCAATTCAGATTTAAAATTACAGAAAAATATTCCTCATGATGACAATATCCAACAACCTTAACGATTTATATAACGAAAGAATGAAACTAAGTGAATGAAACAAAGAGAATAACAAATGTATGTTTAAGGTAACCCCTGCTGTATTTAAAAAGACTAAAATGTTCCACATCTGGCCGACCAGCGTTGTTTAGTCTCACTTTCAGCTCCTTCCTGGAAGGAAACCAATCTGATGGAGTAAATGGAAGATATAAAGTGTACCAGTCACACCTGTCCAGGCCATAAAAACACACTTGGTGTTTGCCTAAAGGAGGCCCATGTCAGCAGAGTCCCTGAAGCAGCAGCCAGCTAAATAACCTCCTTTAGGTCTCTCTATCAAAGTCGCAGTCGAAGGTGGTAGATTTATAACGGCGCCACTGTTGTTGTTTGACCGACTCCAAGAAGTTCCTGAAGAAAATCTGGAGATTTATGTGGCTTGATGAGACTGTGGAAGCAGATCAGAAAGAGCGCAGTGCGAGTGGAAACATTGCGGTAACTGTTGTGTTTGACAAGGGTTTAAACAAGGCCGCATGTGTCGCAGTGGGGTAAATGGGTTAATCCGAGAGAAAGCAATCGCTGAGGTATACCTGCTGCTCCGCGGACGCTCTGCAGACTCAGGATCAAACAGTCATCAGCTTCAACTTCACCTCAGAAGGAGAATAACAGGGAAAATATGGCTGCAGCTTTGCTTCCAACACAAAGTATGAGACGAGAGAAACAGAAGCATTGATCGAAAGTCTTTTTGATTCAGAATGAATCAAGTTTTATTTAATAGCATAGATAAATGTTTTAAAAGACATAATGCATGAAAACCAAAAACACTCCTGATTAACAGTTTGTCAACAGGAGGTGATTTTTTTTATCCCCAAACCCAAAAACTTTGTTTGGTGGAACTATAAAATGGCCAAAGTGAATGTTTGAAGGATACTTTTCAACTTTATGTAATTTTAGGTGTTTCCAGTAATTTCACATGTTTTTAATTAAAGTTTCTGTGGAACTGAATTATTTCAGAAATATGAAAGTAAATATATGCCATGAGGATTTGAATTAAAAATGCCTCTGAGATTTGAATGTTTAAAAAAAAAAAAAATCACATTCCTATTTCAAAGTGATGAAATTTTCAATATCTTTTTTTTTTTTAGGTAAATTTTTCAGTGTTGAAAAATTTAGCATGTAGAAAAAAATAAACATTTCAAAATTCAAAAGCAATATTTTCAGTGTCCTCAAATTCATCTTGCTCAAATTTACTGCCTCATATTCAGAGGTCACAGACATGAGCAATGGATGTCAGAGTCCAACATCCAGCCAATCACACGAGGCAACCGTCATGCTGCAGAAATATAGCGACCATGGAGCTGAACGCAAACCCAACGTGCTTTATATTTCTGTAGTACGTTTTTGTGCATTAAGTTTGATACATTATCTTAAAGCTTGATTTGAAACACGGGTTTGGGCCGTTGTTGATCATACGCTACCATGCAGTGCTGGCAAAACGTCTCGCTACATCCTAGCATCCCCCCTCGCTAATGTAGTGAGCTAACATGGCTGCCTTGTGTGCTTCGGGGAGGGGATGTGAACTCTTCCGACGTTAATTACAGGAAACGTTAAGGCCAGCTGAATTGTGGCGGGAGCTAATAAGGACCCCAGAACGCTACGGACCAACACTTTTTAGGAATAATTGTTCAGGAGCCATTTAATGTATTATTTCACTATTATTTTATTAATGTGATTCTCATAAAGTGTAAATTTCTCTTCAAGTGACACTTTTTCAGCTGCTACTTTTTCTTCTGTATGTTTTGTTACTGCAGGCTAGCCAGGACGCTATAATAGAATCTGCAAGGCACTTACTGAGTTTACTCACTGAAAGACCACAAAGAGGAGGAAGAGGAGGCCTCACCAACCAGGACGCCAGCTTTAATGATAAACTGCAGCTCCAGTGTTTTGAATATGTTCAGTATAGCAGCCTGCTAATAAATTCTGTAATCAACATTTTGTAGGGTACCTCAATCTGAACCATCCATCCAAATGGAAATGAGCAGGTAAATGAAAACTGAACTGAAAGAAATGAAGAAATTCTGGACTGGATGGGAAAATTTGCCGGCACGTCTGTGGAGATTCAAGGAAAACCACCCAACAGTTGCCACGAGCTATGAAACATTAAGAATACCTGTCACTACAAGAACTACAACTCTTTCAGTTACTATTTTGTAGCATGCATTTCCTCTTTGCACACTGGCTTTGAATGATCCACCTGTTAAAATGATCTATATTTAAGCTGCAGCAAGTTTTTGTTTGTGAAGAAGTTTTCTTACAATTAAACAGTTTTGTTGAAATTTAGAAACAGATTTTCTGATTTTGTCAATCACAAGTTCTATATATGATAGAAATGTATTAGTCTATTTATTTAAATGTTTATGTGTATTATAGTTCACAGGTCCCTCATGCAATTTGTTTATTTATTATAATAAGTTCATTCTTCATTGTAGTTTGTTTATTCCTTTGGAACTTGGACTATAACATAAAAGATGATTAATGCAATGAGTTTTATGCTAATAAAATCAAGACACGAGGTTCTGAATGATGACGGCTGAACTGATGACACAACCAGCAGCTTTTAGGATCGCGGCTCCTCCGCAGCTTTTCCCGGATTCGGAGAACAAAGGTAAAATGTTCCTGCTTAGAGCTCTATAAATTCATGGCATCGCCTCGCAGTTATCGCAGGAAGAGTTTGAGTTGTAGCACATTTTATGGAGACAAAAGCGTGGCTCTGATGTGCTGAGTGTGAAGCAGCTAAATGGAGCTGAAATCCCAGCATGTGGTTATCAAACTGCTGAAAGCTCCTGGGACTCCCTCCTGCTCATTTGAGGATGCAACTTTCAGACTGATCATATCACTTTTGTTAAACGGTTGAGTTATTTCTTTTTTTCCTTCGTGGGTGACATGGTTAAGAAAGCTTTAAAGAAGCTTAAATGTGTTTTTATTTTTAGGGCTATCTGCTTTTGGTGCATCTCTGAGACTTTTAATAATTAAGAAATATAAATTTATACAAAGGATATTTGAGGAAAAAAAATAGTGATAGGAAAGGTTAGGAAGTTCAACATGTTTAACTGGAGAGAGGAAGAAAAAAACGCTTTTTTGCATTACATAGAAATAAAGAATAAATTTGAGCCAAAGACAAACTAATAAAAGTTCGTCATATTTAAAGGTTTATCAGCAAACATTAAGGAAAGACTAATGTTTACAATTAAACATTTTTGTTCCTCATACTGAGCTGAGCAATTTCAGACTAAATAAATTTTAAATTATTACCATAAATACAGTAAAAATATGAAAAACAGTCCGGTCTGTTTGGCTCTATTAAAACTAACAGGCTGGGAAGTCAAATCAGAAAAAGAGGAAGAAAAAAAGAAATAAAATGAAAAAGGACAATAAATATACATTTTACTCATGTTACTGTGAAATTCTCCTTTAATTTGTGCAATTGCCCTGCTTTAAAAGGAATGGATCCATCTCTTCTATGCAGATTAATTTTTTTTATCAGCTGGATTTTATTTTTCTCCTTTTATTATCAGCATATCAGGACATTTCTCTCACAGTCGGTTCAGAAGCTGGTAAAAAAAAAAAAAAAAAAACTAACCACAAAAGAAGAAAAATTAAATAAATATGACTAACATGTATTATTTAAGTTTACATACATTAACTTTACTCAGACTGCAAAGGAAACACAAAGCTGAGTCAAGCAGAAGGTGTTTTTTTTTAGGTCACGAAGTGTCACGAAGTAAACATTAGGAGTTTTATTTTTGTGCTGAATGTGTTTCCCACCAATGACACACAAAAAAAGTTTACTTTTTTGTAAAATTCAATATTGCACACTTATTTAAAGTAGTAAGCAGCTTTACAAAGGAGCAGAAGAAATCTTGTTTTTTGAAGGATAATGATCTGTTGCTAAGAGATGAGCACTTTTAAACATCTGATTTTTACTTCTGCAAAATTTACCAACCATAAATTCCATGTGAAAAGCAGAAAAGAAGTATTTCAAAAGACCTCACGTTTTATAAACACTAATATTACTTGTTATTAACTTGGAGTTAAAAGATGAGCGTTGTTTCCTGGTGACGAAGTGCCACGAAGGAAACATCAGATTTTTATTTTTATGCTACATTTCCCACCAATGACAAAAAAAGAAACATTTTCATTTTCTGTAGTAACTAGTGCACTTTTGTAGAGTTGCATTAAGCAAAATACCAATTTTTTCAGGATGAATATGCGCTAAATAACCGTTATGTAATCACGGTATTGCTATGGCCGGTTAGCTCAGCTGGTCAGAGCGTGGTGCTAATAATGGGTTCAATCCCCATACAGGCCAACTCAAACATCAAGTCTTTCTGAAAATTAATGCTTCAAAATAGCAGAGGGCTTTAAATTAAAGTTAAAATTGTGAGATTTCCTTTGCTCTTTTAAAATACTATTTAGTACTTTAAAAGTGTGCCGTTGTTGATTGTACAGAAAATGAAAATGTTTCTTTTTTGTGAATGCAGATATTTTAGTTTTATCTTTTTTTCAGCTGTGCTATGTTTAAAGTAACTTTTAGGCAAAAATGTATAATTCTTATAGATAAAAAATGTGAATAAAATCTGCCAAAGTAACATAATTTAAGAATTATTGACATAAATAAGCTTTTGTATCTCGCTGAAAGGTTTACTTTTAAGCTAGTTTTGCATACTGAGATATTTGCACTAGAAACTAGACAGAAATACTTGGTAACAGTTTGTGTTTTTGCAGCGTGGCCACAGCCTGAACGGAAAGGTCGTGGCGTTTTATCATCATGATGGAGTTAATGAGTAAGCGTGATGTCAGATGGACTCTGCTGCGTCTTTAAGATCTCCGAGAAGAAACACAGGGACCAAGCCCTGCACAGTAAACCACATGAAACCAAATGTTGATGTTCAGATGCCTTCAGAACCAGTTTGCATTCAGGCTGTCGAAAGTCAAACCCTCACTGGTGAAAATGCCCCCCGACATGGAGAACAGTATCTGCTCATCCCTGTCAGACCAGCTGTAAAATGTGCAAATTGTATGTAGTGTTAATAAGTGAGCTCCTTTGTGTGTGTTAGCATGCGGCATGCATCGAGTCTGCCGCCTTTGTAGCTGATTACCACTTCTGCTCTTCTGTTTCATCTGATTAAGATTCGCTTTTCTGTCCCTGTTCTCCCCTTTTGTTTCTCGGTGCTTCGTGACGAACGTCTGAAGCCTCGGATGCTGATTTTCTTTCAGGCTGTGTTGGTTTATCTAAATTCAAGAAAAGGCTGACATCTGCGTACTTGATCACGGATTCGCAAACAGCTGGCCATGCATGGCAAATATGACTTGGTAATGAAACAGAGGGCAGGGTTTGCGCTTCGTAAATGTCACATTTTTATTGTATCAGCAACTTTTTCTTTTCACTCCCGCTTTCCATATTTTGCATCCATTTCTGTTTTCAAACTGATACGAGCCTGTGGCTTTCAAATGTTTCTTAACCCTGTGAGCTGTGATGAGTTATTTTCTGTGATTGCATCTGATTGTCGCAGGATAAAAAGCCCAAAATCTAACAAGAAATCCAGACCTTCTCCGTCCTCACATCAAGTCTGCACTGCTCCTTCACTCTGAGGGGATAATATCAGTGTGCGTGGTTTCCAATGGCAACCGATGATAACAGCTTCTTATTAGAGAGCAGACCAAAATTATGGAAGGAGAACCTGCTGAAAGGATAAACGTTGGGTAGGAGCAGCCTTGAAGCCTAAATGGACTCTGAAGTGGCTGTAGGTAAAATAACACTCACTTGTGTTTTTGTCTCAATGCGGGAGACGAGGAGTCTCAGGATGTGTGTGTGAGCACAGTGTGTGCCCAGCACTGACTAACCACTGTCATTAAATCTGGTTTGGATCAGAAAAAAAAACAGATTCTCATCAACCTTCTCAGCTTATTTGAGTCTTAAGAGAAAGAAAGGTAGAGCTACCCTTTTCCTTTGTGTTATGGGTTATTTTTTATCATGGTGGACTGATAGTACAGGTTTAAGTCAAAATGCATAAAGAACTCAAATTTGTGCACAATTTTTATTTGTTAAATTTCCTTATTAATGAAAATACAAGGATCACATGACTCTCGTGATGAGAAAAAAGTGTTTCCATTGCAGTTTTGAAAAAGGCACTAATTTTGAAACCAGAAGTTTTTTTTGTTTTTTTTTTAAATTGTTTTGTTTCCATGCAGCTTAATGGAAACTGACTGCAGCATCAGTTTTACTTTTTAAAAAAGAAAAGCTTTCCTACTTCAACCCTTACAAACAAGCCGCACTTGTTTAGTCTTGGGGAGTTATGCTGTCATAAAATCTAACTTTTAACCTGCAATGTCTGCGTTTTCTCTGAGATGGTAGTAAGTTGCCCGGATATGTTATTTTCTTTGAAATGCTACCATGGCTGCATCAGAACGGTGTGTTTTCTCACACCACGTGTTGACTTTATGACTTTCAGACTTTTCTTCATAACGCATCAAGCCCTGTTTCTGGCGCTGTGACTAAAACCTTTTCTCTTGTGTGCTTGCTAAATAATGAAACTTGAGGATGCAGAGGGAACCTCTCCTGTTTCCTGCAGGGATCTAATCAGATGGAAGAATCTGTGTTTGCATCACTCTACCTCGACTCCAACAGATGTGCAGGAAGTTCACACCAGAGTAATTACGTCTTCTTTGTGTGGATTCAGCATGTCCGTGTGCTATTTGTGGTGAAACGCGCATCTGCCCCGTTTCACCCCTTGGCACTTTCCCCCTGCAGTCTTGCAGCAGAGTTTCTGCCAAAACCAGCAAAAGAGAGAGGTGATGAGGGAGTGAGAGAATAGATGAGCAGTCACAGCTCTGCGCATGCTGCCGGTAATTAAACAAAGACAAGACGGACTGAGGTCACACCTGCACAGCAAGCCTGTCATGTATCTTCTATCATTGCTGATGCAGTGATAATTAAAACAGACGTGGAAATCAGCAGAATTAATTGAGTTTTGTCTCTTATATTGAGGAGGACTGTTTAATTTTCTCCTTTATTGTCTACGTTTTCAAAGTAATCAAGATGTCCTCTCTTCCAGAAAAGTCTTTTACACACTGCTGAACATATTGCATTTAATGTCTGAGGAAACATGATTAGCGTTAGCATTTGGAGCTGATTGTGCTCTGTCTAACTTAGAATAACTTGATTTTTAACTGCTGTGATGAACTCCAATCTTTTCCCTGGAAGTTTGGAACATTAATTTGTCCAAAAAAAAATAAAAATGTTTTAGTATTCTGAGATTTTAAGAGTCTTTCTTTCTCTGAATTGCCTGAACAACTCACCAAAGTCCTTTCTGCACACTTGACCCAATGCAGTGTGGAAGGAGCTGTTCTCCTGACGACCATCTAACCCAGACTTGTTCATTGGATTTCCAGACAGATGCATGATTTGTGATTCCAGAAACACTGATCTAGAGTCCGATAGCGACAGGCTTTCCACCACTGCATCCTCCACTTTGCACTGCGCTTGATGCAAAGCCTTGTTGGGTAAACTTCAAGGTCACATGAAGTCGAAGAGCTGCAGTTATTGACTCTGAAAAGCATCCGCTGATCCCACTTTGGGATTTCATTTGGTCTCCTACTCAGTGCCTGAGTTGCTGTTATTCCTGATCTCATCCCTTTTATTATAAAATTCAAGTTGACTCAGATTTGTTGATTCTCGTTTGCCTCGTTTTGGTGGTTACAGTTTTACTTTTCAAACAGCAATGAGCAACGAGTCTTAACATGTTTCACATTTTCTGTATTCTCCAGAAAAAAAGAATAAAAGTAGAGCCAAGCTTGTCCTTTTAGCAAGTTACTCTCTTTTCTAACATTCCTTGTTCCTGCAGACGGGACCTTCATAGTAACTGCTGAGGTGACATTGTTTTGACATTGCTTTTTTCCAGGTGACATCTTTCCAAAACCCTAGAGGAAGGAGATTTATACCCAGCACGACTGTAGAGAGGAGAGTGATGGCTTCCATATCTTTGCTTTATGGCTGCGATACCCTGAGTATGCCATATCTCTTTATGTTCCCCTAACGTCGACAACATCTCCATTCCCTCTGACTCCCATGAGCTCATTATCACTTCCTGGGAGCGAGGCGGCGTGATGCAGGGAGACGTGTCGGCACATGGCTGCATGTACAAATAAGAGTATACAACCCGTAGCTGCGTAAGTTTGTGTGCGCGGACTACACGGACGCAGTTTTGGTAAACAACGCAGCATGTGGCAAGCAAAAAGAAAAACAAGAAGTCTTCAATTTGTCCGCTGTGAATTTCCTTTGAATCAATTTGTACATGCAGATCTTGTTTCCTCATTAGTTCTGATTTTTGTCACTTCAAAACCCAAGAAGATGAATCGTTCCATCTGCCGCACGCTGAAGTGAATTTCATTTCACATCTCGCCACTCTTCCGTCTCACTCACAGACGCTCACACAAAGACGCTGACTCTCAGTCTGTAATTGTCCACACAAGCTCAGACCCTCATATTTCACCATGATCTTTGCACAAATGAAAAAGAAAAGCAAAGCAACAGCAGATTGATGAAGCTCTGAGGAATCGCAGCGCACTAAGCAGGAGTGACGCGGCTTCAAGCTGTCTGCCATCCATCAGCGGCTTGGTGACATCTCGCAGCCTGCTCTGCTTCAAGTTTTCCCCACAGCTGATGAGCGATGGCGGCAGGAAGTGTGAAACTTGCTAGACATCAGAAGATAGGGCTGTGTGTCAGCGCAGAGTGAAGCGCAGTCACTTCATTCTGGAGAAGTGACGAACTGCACACCTCTCACCTGTGAGACCATCACACCCAGTGTTCTTCTGATTGCTTAGAAACTAAAACCATTTCAGGGATGCTGGTCATTTTGTTTCTTTGTTCGGCAACTAAAATGGACAAAATGTTTAAAACCAACTAACCTGCTTAGATAACTATGTTACTTTCACTTGTTACACAAAATGCTGTCCACATTAAATATGACTTAAAAGACTTTGTAACTTAACACCTTGAAATTGGGCCTGTCTCTTTAAATACGCCTGCACTTTCTGAAACTACATCGCTCCTCTATTAACTTTCCAGCAACATTTATACCAGCGTTGCTCTGAGAAGTTGCTCCTATCATGAGCTCAGCTGATGCTCAGATCCACCGGGTGTTTGCTAATTGTTCCTGGCTAGTCTGAAGGAGCAGAGTGGTGAGGTGGAAGCTCAGAAGTTTGGAAACGGCAGATCTGAGGAGGAGCTTTGTCTCGAAGGCGGAGCTAGGTCCAACCAGGCCTTTTGCACAGCTGATTGGTTGCCAGGGAGGTTAAAGGATTTCTCAAGGCAACACTCCAGGTGTGTTTTAGTTGACAGAATAACAAGATGTAAAGCTAAAAAAGTATATTCTACCTCTTTATATCTTGTGATTAAGAAAGATGTCCGTCTGTACGTCCATCTGTTTGTCTAGTTTAAATAAACAAATGCAAATTGATGCATCCAACAATCCATTCTGTCCAATCAGGGATCCAATCTTCTGCTTGACCATTATCTATCCAGCTGCCTTTCCTCCATCTATTTACACTTCCATCCATCTCCTGTCATAATTCTTCCTTTTCTTCACTGTTTTTAGATTTAGGAGAAACAAAACAAGATATATATATATGTATATGATAAAAATGACCCAGAAGTCTGAAATTTTGAGTTTGGACAAAGGATGTAACAGAAAATGTCTACAAACCGTGTTCCTTGAACGGAGCCCATCTGCCACTAGAAGCAACTTTGGATTCGGTGGGTTGCCCAGAAACCGGAGGCTGAACCACCAGACCTGTGATTAGTGGACAACCGGCTCTGCCAGAGCAGCTGCCTTATGTCGAGGCTTTTTTGGGTCATTATTTGTCTGGCCTCATCTGTTTTAGATCAAACTGAGGTCAATTGGTGTTTATTGCCACTGACAGAGTTTCTGTTTGCTTTGTTGTGTTCATTTTGCCTAAATGTAAGACTTTCATTGCTTCACATGGACTTTTTATTTGCCGTGGCTTTAATTTTCATCCATTTCCTGTCTGAAGTGGCGTGATACCCGGGTAGCTCTGCTTTTGTTCAGCTATTTTGAGTGATTTATAATCTGAAGACAAGATGTTACTGAGGAACATAAATGAAGAGAATAGACAGAACTAAACTTTTTAAGTTGAAATTGACGTTTTACTTTCTCATATCATAGTGTAATTCCGTCATTTAAAACAAACCTGGAGGATTTCTTTGATTCTTTCATGCTTGTTTGAAAAATCCTTTAATCTCCATGGCAACCATTGCTGGGCGAAACGCCTGGTTGGACCTAGCTCCGCCTTCAAGGACAAACATCCTTCTCAAAGCTGGAGCTTTCAGAGCAGCCCTGCTGTTGGCTAGCTCCTTCAGACTAGCCAACAGCAATTAGCAGACGCCTGGTGGATCTGAGCATCTGCTGAACTCGTTATACGAGCAACTTTTCAGAGCAACGTTGGCAAAAACGTTGCTAAAAAGTGAATTGAGGAGCGATGCAGTTATTGTTCTTTTAGAAAGAGCAGTTTTTCAAAAGACAGGCCTCATTTCAAGGAGTTTAATCACAAGGTCACATGTCATTTAAGTCATATTTAATATATGTAGCATTCTTTATAGCAACCGAAGGTAACACAGATACTTGACATAGTACTGTCCCTTTAAAATGGCTGACTGTCCCTAATTATGTCGGCAAAATGTTTTTTTTCCTTGACGAGTCCTGGAGCCTTTGAGCTTTAAATAAGTTAAGGACAAATGAAAAACACAGCCATTTAAATGTGCTGCATGTAAGTTTTAGAAAGTGGCACTGATCCTTCCATTGAAGGAGACAAACGGGACGAGCAGAGGCTTAACCACATCCTCTAAGGATTTTATGATGATGTGCTTTTTCTATTTCACCTGACAACAAGCTGCTAAACATCTACCCTTCTTCGCCTCCTTCTCTTTCATCAAGTCTCCATCTTGCCTGTTTTAAAGTGTCTCTCTTTGTCTCCTCTTTCTCCTTGTATTTCACAAGCGACAATGCATTCTCCATTAAGTCTTTATAGGCCGATGGAAATGTCATAAGGGCATTGGGATGGTCATACATCACCTTATTCTCTCCCTCGTTCTGCTGAGCTTTCGTTTTCTTCCTTTAGTGTCTTCTGTCATTGTGTCAGAGTGCAGACCCAAATAACTGTGCTGGAATCTCGGCTTTATTCAAGCTGCCTTAATGCCTGCAGCTTCACACATGAAGCTCCCATAATCTATACTCTCCACACAAGCCCAGCTGCTTGCAACCTACATGTAAGTGCCGGATTTCTGCTGTAATGCAGGTGAGCAGATCTGTCCGCGCCGATGCTGGTGTAGGTGCTGCAGCCCCTTATGCCGCGGGGATTTGCAGGAGATCTGCTTATTTCTGAGCGGTTTTGATAAGCAGGAAGAATAAGCTATTTTCCTATTCCCTGTAACTGCGACGCAGTCACCTCGGAGCCTGTTGAGGTGCAGGTGTA
Source organism: Poeciliopsis turneri (assembly GCA_922788865.1). NCBI lineage: Eukaryota > Metazoa > Chordata > Actinopteri > Cyprinodontiformes > Poeciliidae > Poeciliopsis > Poeciliopsis turneri. The sequence continues at coordinate 425,466 of CAKLNU010000796.1, forward strand.
ATAGGGAGAGGAGCGGTGTCAGGCGATGAAATGAGAGTGTGTTAGCCGAGCTGAGGACCTGCTGTATCCCTCTTCTCCATCCTGTGCCCCTTATCACATTACAGCCCAGATAGATGGTTCCCAAACCCCAGAGGTAAGGGATTAATTTGTTTAAAGCTCTGCACACTGCTCTGGCTGACCTTGGTTGGGCACAGAGGAAAAAAAAGGAGAAGAAAAGGATGATTTTTCCTTCCAGTTTTTGCCCTACACACTCGCCTGGAGGGAGGAGGAAAAGATTAATAGAAAGGCTGAAGTCATATCTCTCCTTCCACAAACTAAAAAACATAAAGTAACAGAAGCCTCCAGGCTGTTTCTCGCACTACTTTTGTTTTCTAAAGATGATGCCATTAAAATCTTGAGGTTCATCCTTCTTCGCAAGAACATGAAAGGACGCGGTTTTTATGGTAATTTAGGTTGTTCGATTTGTTGTTTTTTTTTAAGCGCGCCCAAAGAGCGATGAGTCAGCATTAAGGACAAAAAAAGTTGCTTTTCTGTGTTTTAACTGAAGACACATCCATCAATCTTTCATTCTGCTGTTTTTTCTAGAACAGCTCGTGGGGTCCAACATGTCAGCTCCTCATGAGTCATTCCACGACGTTCCCACATCTGAAGGGACACATAAAAAACGTCGCACACTCTAAGATTTCATTGGACTGCCTTTAGCTCTGATTGCACACATTCACCGTGATGTTGTTTCGACGAGATTCTAAATAACGAGCCGAAAGAAATGACCCAATCGGAGGCTTGTATCCGTTTGCATGACAACATCCAGCTGGAAACTTTTCAAAAAACTTTTTTTAAAGTGGATATTCCTCTCCTCTGCCTGGCGATGTTAAACCTCCAGAGAGAGGAAGAATCCTAATGAAACGTTTGGACAAAGTCAGCAGTCGCAATTCATCCGGACATAAAGCCTCTGAGTCTGCACGAAAGTAACTGGTTGCAAACATCCCATTTTTGTCAAGTCAAAGTTCAGTAAGTGAAGGTCGTTATGCTTGATTTTTATGTGTATAAATTCCAATAGTAGCTCCATGGCAGCTTGATAACCTGCAGTATTTACATTTGAGGATGCTGCTGTTTATTTTTAAGCATTTTCCCGAAGGCAGATGTTCACAAGCTGGTATTATTTAAGTCATTACTCAGCCGTTTTGTACATGCAAAATGCATCCAGTGAGACTTTGTGTCCCTGATAATTTTTCCTCCTCGTTGATTTCTCCGTTGTTTCCCGCTAACAACCCGCTGTAGGACGCTTCGGAGAATTTCTTTTTGCCTCAGTGGAGGCTTATAAGGCAAAAATGAAGCATAAATGTTTCGGGTGACACATTGAGTTCCACTGTGTCGGCCATTACAACACTGTTTGTTGGAGGTTTGCTCTACATGGCGTCATGTCGGTTATAATAATAGTGTAAGAAGGGAGTAAGACGAGCTTAGAGTTGTCTTAACTTTAACCTCAGCTATGAAGCCCATTTTGTTTATATTTTTTCTCAATGTCTAAAAAGGGTACATTTTGTAGTTTGAGTGAAATTAAACTACTTTGATTTCAGAAATGAGTAAAATATGACTTTACCTCAGTCTGTGAGCAGCTAATCCGAAAGAACGACATATTTTCTACTTGATAATGTTGCAGCATGCTCATTTTTGTTCCCATACATTGTTTGTCCCATTCAATCGCATTCGAGAAACTGATTCTGACGAAGCTCCTTCACTAATAATGTCCACATGACTGACACTAACAATATAGTTTCAATTACAGGTGTGCCAGGCTGCTCCGGTTTTCCGTGTGCCCGCGCTTTCTGTGCCCATCAGTCCTCCGTTCATTAGTCATGTCACAGTCGGGCGTGATGAGCGTGCTGTTTAGGAGGTGTGGCTGTCAACATCAATAAGAGCCTTCCAGTTTGAGGGTCCATTAATACCAAAGTAGCCACTCGGCATGTTGTCAGATATGAATAATGGTTTGCATAGCAAATCATTTGGCTGTCTGACAGACATTCCAGTGGCGGCTCAGGTTGCGGCATTTTGCTCCCATCAGCAGCCTCGCCTGTTGATCAAAGCTGAAGTTGAAATCGGGGCCGGAGACAAATTGGCAAAGCGGATTTTTTCCACGCGGATGACACCTTGTTTCGGTGGCCACGGCGACGGCGGCGCGGGGAGAGGGCGGCGCGGCGGCGGAACGAATCACCGGCGGTCATAAGCAGTTAGTGTCCCACAGCTGGGAAATAATGATGTTTTCTAATCATCCTCAGAGGTCACCACACCTCATCTCCCGGCGCCGACGTCGTCGCAGCAAATGCAATTTGACCAGAAAACAACAGCCGGCGTGCGCTGTCACCTGGTAACTCTCCACATCAATCTGGAGCTGATTCACCTGCCCTAACAAACAAGAAGGTGGCCTCGCCAAATGAAATGAAATGTTTCTGATGGAAAATGCTTCTGTGCTTGGAATATATGATGCTGTCGTAAGAGAGCCGTTCCTGCTCTGACACGTCGCCTTTGCCTCAGCGCCGCTCGTGCAGGAAGTGCCTAAGCATGTCGCGGACAGTTTTAGCGCACAGCAGCGGGCCGTGCGGGAACAGGACAGCATGCACCTGCTGAAAGAGGAGAACTGGCAGACAAATGGAGGAGCAGTCACAGAGAAACCAGGTTACACGCCGCATTGCCTGCCCTGTGCTGTAACTCTGCAGGTTGCCTGTGAAATGGGGTCACTGATGGCCTGAGTGTGTGTGGAGAATTCAGAATCAATTTGAAGTTTTGGTGCAGAGGATAGGGAAAAAAACACAACTGAAGCTGAGGAGTGAATATTCTGTTTCACAAGTCAGTGCAGCCTTTACGCATTTACCTGATTACGGCTGAATTCACCACACTGACTCTCCTGCCTGCTAACTTCCTCCACTGGCTTCTCTTGAATATTTTATATGGAGTTCTGTCAAAAGTGAATAAAATTCAAAATGTAAATTAAAGTCTCAGTGTTTGACTATATGATGTCTTCATGATGTAAAGCACTTTGACCTGCCTTGTTGCTCAAATGTGCAATAAACATGATTGATTGATTGATAAACGATAATCCATGTTGTCTGAAAACACCTACACATTATTCTAGAGGAAATCTGGGACAAAAGCAGACAATTCACAGGCTGGATCAATCAATCAATCAAATTTTATTTGATTACATTTCAGCAGCAAGGCATTTCAAAGTGCTTCACATTATAACAAACACAAAAACAAAGTCATGCAACAGAGAATAAACAATCAAAAAATTACTTTACGTCAAGTTCTATAATTTAATTTATAATTGATTATGTTTCAAATCCAATTCTAAACAGGTGGGTTTTTCATCGAGATTTAAAGGAAGTCAGGGTTTCCGCTATTTTACAGTTTTCTGGAAGTTTGTTCCAAATTATTGGTGCATAGATGCTGAAAGCTGCTTCTCCTCTTTTGGTTCTGGTTCTGGGGATGCAGAGCAGAACCAGAACCAGAAGACCTGAGAGGTCTGGCAGGTTGATACAACAACAGCAGATCTTTAATGTATTGTGGTGCTAAACCGTTCAGTGATTTGAAAACTAACAACAGTATTTTAAAGTCTATTCTTTGAGCTACAGGGAGCCAGTGGAGGACTTTAAAACTGGTGTTATGTCTCTATCTTCCTGGTTCTAGTGAGAACGCGAACAATCCAGCAAAGTTTATTATGGTGACTTTCTTTGGCCTGGACAAAGAAAATTAGACAAAACATTTTATCAGCATTAATATCTGGAGATTTTGTCAAAAATAAAATGTGCATACAGAGAATGTTTGGCTGTGAAAGATAAATATATTTAGAGAGTCCTTAGGAGCATCAAAAGTGTTTCTGTAATGGTACTTAAAATGTACCAATGGGAAAACCAAGGAAAACACAATTACCCTTAAATGCTACTATCGGGTCTTTTTGCAGTACTTCCCATAAGGACACCTGCAGATGCGATATTCTCCAGAGATACTCGAGAACATCAAGTAGCTCTCCATGTTCAAAGTCATTGAGAGCGACTGCAGCAACACACCTGAACCAGACGGCTGGGGCTGAATTCCCTCTGCCTGGAGAGCTGGGTAGATTTACTCAATTAATAAAATAAAATAAGACTTTAATAAAAGAAAAAGTGTTGAATGACTTTGGAGTTGTTTTGATTCAGAACTGTACATCCAGTACATGAGCTGCACCAAACTGTACAGCCGCACACACACACGCATACACGCATACACACACACACACACACACAGTGATGCAAGCTAAGTTCAGTGTTGAGAAAGCTACTTACTTATTCCACTTCTTCTTCCTCATCATCATCACTGCAGCTGAATAAGATATAATCCTTTTAAAAAAGTTATTTTAGAGTTTATTTATGAACTAATTTTAGGAAGAAAAACACCACCAGAAAAATACAGTCATCAAATATAAAATGGGCAAATATGAAGGAAAACAAACACACCATGGTGACAGAGAGGTTCACACAAACCCAAAGTATCCTCAGCTTCATATACACATTCAAAATGGAAGAAATGCTTCTTGAACACATCCTGTCTTTTGGTGTCACTTTTAAAGTTCAGAGGTGGAGAAACGTAGCATTCTGCACATTAGCATTGTGAAAGTGCATGACCTATGACCTAGCATCACACTCCTACATACCACCAAGCTGTAAGGATGATGCTACAGAGCTACATACAGTATATGGATACATTCCTATCGTGGTTTTTTTAACATGTATATTTAAATATAATTATCAAAAACACAATGATTAAACTAAATCAGCCATTTTTACATTTATTAGTCCAAGTCTTTGGCCTCATGAATAGATTTTTATTTGATCATTTCACTTGTATTGAACATTAAACTGTTTGCCAGTGTTAGCTCGTTGCAGCAGTTAAGCTGATCCATACATTGATTCATATCAAAGGGCAAATTATAAAGACCAGGTAAACTGATAATCATGGTTTTGGACAGTGGGAGGAAGCAGGACCCGGTGAGAACCTGAGGACACAACCCGAACCCTAACCTTACCCCACCTAACCCTAACTCTACCTAACTCTAACCCTGAGCTCTCAAACTTATTTTTGTATTAACAGAGCGATGTATGGCTTTTAAAGCTGTGCTTTTTAGCATATTTCTGTTTTTTTCCCCTCTTTTTAACAATTTGCGATTTCATTGATGTTACCATTGATTTATTGCTTCTGTTTTGTGCTCTACGCGCTTGTTGAACTTCTGTTGACATGTCCTCTGCTTTGCTTCACCTCATCTTATGTTTTGCTTCCCCCTCGACACCTGGTCCTTATAGGCTAATTGGACCACCTGCATTGTGTTAGCTGGTGTTCTCCATCAGGATGGACACACATGGTTTTCTTTATCAATAATGAAAAGGAATTTTAAGCTGATTTTCACTTCCAGGCTGTTAAAACGTGGCTCTAATCACCACAACAAAAGAGGCAGCCATTTTTCCCCCCCGTCACTGGCAGCATAAATGAAGGATGTAAATGCTAGTGTGCTGTAGAGATGCAGAATAATCACTGAATACTTGAGGGAAAGGCCGAGGAATGATCCCCAAGTGTTTCACATCACATTGATCCATCAGCTGCGGAATAAAGACAACTATCCACATGACAACCCACCAGGACTGGATGAAACAGTTTCCCCCATGTTTTTTTGTTTTTTTTCTGCACGTTCCCAGATCGTCTGTTCCTCCTCTGCCACGTTTACAACATTCTGAGGAAATCTCTTCCAACAAGCAGAGCTCACTCCTCTGCTCTGCGCTCGCCCTCAGCCTGTAACGACTGAATCTGATTTTAGGATCAAAGCGTCACAGCTACAGTGAAAGCGAACTTGTAAAAATGCAAATGTCTTTTTGGACGAGGCCCTGGTGTCATGCTGACACAAAGCCTTAAGCAGCCTCATGTTTATGGTTCAATGACTTTTTTCCTTGTTTGCTCATTTCATGCGCTGCAGCAGACACACGGAGGCCGTAACAGTTTACTTCGCATGCTTTAGTTTCTCCTCTCAGAATATCAATGAGGTTGTCAGTGACTGAAGGTATTTTATTGCAAAGCAGGTAGACTGAAGTTGTCTCCGGGAGTTCAGCTTCTTTGTTGGTTAAGATTATTTCACTAATCAGACTGCTGGGCTGCCGCTTCAGTTTTAGGTGGATTTCCTGGTGAATTGCACAGGCTCAAATTAAGGCCCGTCGTAGGTAAAATGTTTTGGCTGCAACGTCTTTCGACTAATTTAGACTCCTGCATTCTAGGAGTGCCAGAAGTCACTGAAAATGCGTTATAGTTTCTGGAAAATGAGCCATTTCAAAAACCTCACAATTATCATGTCACATTTGACGGTCACTGCGCCATTACCTAGCAACTCCAGTCGAGCTCCAGCACAATTGGTCAGCTGTACAACGGCTGCTGGAAAAGAAAAGTGCTTTGTTGTTTACTTACCATCCAGGAACAACTTGCATTATTTCTGTTAGATCACAGTATTGGAAACCATTCATAGCACCAAAAACAAGCACAAGAATGGAGAAACATTCCCATTTCAAATTGGCTTCTTTATCCCTGAACTGTACATTATGGTTGCATTTAATCATATTTTCAATCAACTGTTACTTATAAACACAAGGAATAAATGGTGGAGAAAATATAAAAAGTAAAATTTTTGGATCATAGTATCAGTTTTCCTTTTATTTATAAAAAACTGAAAATTATCATGATAACAGTAATTCTAAATTCTTATTGTGATTTAAAAACAAAATCACAATAATTGATAAGGTTACTATAAATGCCCCTATCTCCAGTTGTATTTGAAATAGAAATAGTTTTGGTGATCTGAAACATTTAAGTTTGACCAAAATGGAAAAACAAACATCTGTAGGGGGGGAAATACTTTTTCCTCAGCGCTGTAGTTGCAAGCCAATTTCGAGAAAAACAAGTGAGGTGCAAAAAGCACAAGACTGACATTTTGAAAAAAACTGAATAAATAAAAAGAAACCTCAGTATCAAAGACGCTACCTGCAAGTCAGGAAGAAAGATTTAACCCGACCTTGATCCTGACAGAAAGGCTCCCGCTCCAGAAACAATCCCAGGCCTTTTGAAAATCAGGTGTAGGGTGGAAGGTCAGCAAGGTGTCGCCAGAGGTGGATTTGCAGAGGCTCCGCTTTGCCCCGACTTGTCAGCAAATGTCACAGTCATATTCTCAGAGCCGTCCGCCAGCTTTCAGCCGTCCTGCCTTTTCTCCCACTATTTCCAGGCTGACATTTCTGAAACTGGCCTCACTGAGGTTAAACTAAGAAAAAACTTTCAAGTTCAATGTTTTCTGTTTATGTTTCTAAATATGATCAAATGTGCAGCACAGGCTGGAGCTGTGAATGTTGGTGTGGAGACCTGAACCTCTTCCCTGTGAGCCCGTCCCTCTGGAAGGGTTTGTTTCTTTGTGTTGCATCAGTTCTGCCTTTAATGAGATAGTCAGGAGGTTGCAGGTGCAAGCAGACCAATGAACTGATACTAAAGTCCTCTTCAGACCTGGAAGGCAGGAGTTGCTGACTCAGAGTTTTCGTTATTGTAGATTGCTGAGGCAACATTATTGAATTTTCCCTCTGTAAGCCATACGGATGGGCAGTAACCCACTTCTGTGTCCCCTTTTCCTCCCTACAAATACATTCCTCCTACAAGCAGGATGTCAAATTAGTTTTTTCTACCGCTGTTAGCAGGAATGAGAGAAAACCTGGGATTATTACGAACGTTAAAAGTCTGTACTGGAGGCTGCGTAGCGTCCTGCTGGAAACCGAATCATACAGCCACCATGTAAAGAACCAGGAATTATGAAACACAATAATTGGCGACAAATGTTGCAAACTTTGCAGCTTCGGTTTAATGCTTACAGGTCGCATTGTTTGTGCACAGATGTGGTTTTGCTCATCGCTAAGGGAAAAGTAGCTTAAACAGGTCAGTTTATAATAAAACTATTTCACTGTTTCATAGACAAAGATGGAGGGAAGATGAAAGAAAGTAAAAAAAAAAGAAAAAGAAATATAATACAGTTTTTACATGATGTTTTCCAATTATTTTTATGAAATATAAGTTAAAATTATTTTTGAAAATTATCATATGTGAGATTAAACAGCAGCCGTGTTGTGAAGAGGATGGGAGAGAAATGCAGGGAGAGTTACTTTCTTGTCAGGAAATAGAGGCAAAAGGAGTTATCTGATTGCAAAAGGACATCATTCTTTCCTGGTGTCCTGGAAAAAAATGCAGGAAGCAGCAGAGTTTTCTTCTGAGTCCATTTCCCATTAGGCCTTCCATCGTTTGAGAGATTAATTGAAGCTTACATGTGAACACCGCCACATTTATCAGCCTCCTTCTTCAATAAGGTGGGCTGTGAGGCCGGCCTCCCTCCTCTGCTGCTTTCTAAAGGACCTCTAAAGGTCACAGATCTATATCACGCAATACAGAAACACTTTTACACGTGCAGAATAATACAGTCAAAGCCGTACAACACGTTATTTTTCCGATTGTTGATCATTACTGGCATTTTTAGCCGGTAAAATTCCCAGATTTTACGGGCTAGTTCTCTCTTTGCTGTCACTGATTCTGTCTCTCCACACACACAAACCTTCTGTCATCCTCCAGGATCTTAAACTAGCACTTTTTGTATTTTACCTCCACCACAGAGGCCTCCAAAGACCTCTGTGTGATCACCATCAGCCATGGACACAGGAAGTGCAGCATGGAAGGAGGAAGAAATTTCCTATTACCTCTGGATATTGGTTCATGCTGTGCAGCCCTGCAATCCAATCACCTTTCTTATTCTTCCAACCGCTTCCGTCTCACCCAGAAAGCGACTCGGTGTTGTTTCCGTTTCGCAGCCTCCGGCGGCTGTTCAGAAAAGAAGCTGCAGAAAATCCCATCTGCAAACTCCAACGATGGGAAGAAGTTGGAGAGTCGCAGGTGTTTCAGTTTGAGAGAAGCTGCACACCTTTTCTTATAAATGTAAATTCATACAAGCTTTCAGGTTTCTGCAAAACAATTGCATTGCTTTAGATGAAGTGTGAAAATATTTTGGTGTATAAAAGTATAAAATAATTTTTTTGTACAGTCGAAATCATATATTTAGACTGTATACATTTTGTAATAAATACCATTTCAACACTTGAATCTTTCATGCTTTCTCATTCCTTTTAGAAACACGGAAACTTTTTGTCAGGAAACGTGTTGAAGGTGGTGAGGAAGACGCAGCGGATCCAGGTTGAGATGAAGAAAATGATTTTAATGATGAAGTCAGAAATACCAAGAAAAAATCCAGGCAGCACAGAATGAGTGGAAGGCTAAAGGTCGTCTACTGGTAGCAACTGGTTCCCATGACTGATAACTGACGGCAGATCAGATCAGATCAGATTAGATCAGAGTAAATAAAATGAAAAAGCACTTGTTGATATTATCTGCATGACTTCAGTCCAGGCCTGCAACATAACAAAATAAAAATACTGCGTAGCTTCACCTTATCTATAAAGTAATTTGCTCACCTGATATCATGTAGTTACAGTTTTATTTCTATCAAATCTTGTCCTAATGTCAAGGACGTGTGACCTTTTCTTTCAAAAGCTTCGTGTCACAAATTAATCAAAGGATCTGGATTCGTGTCCTTTCTTCACTTCACATCGATCAATCATGACATTCTGTCCACTGACAGGAGGAGTGAAAAATATTGATTATCTGGTTACAATCCCTGCTGGTAGACAGGAGGACAGAAATATTCTCTCCTTGAACATGATGACATAACAGCAGCAGACAAAAAAGGGCGGCACAGTTAAGAAGTTATGTTTACTGTAACCAGATATGAATATTTTGTACTGTAACAACGACAATGAAAGATCAACAGGCTCAGATAATCTCTAGGTTCTCTAGATCTGCCGAGTCATTAGTCCTTTAATCCTGGGAATGTTTTAAACCAACTCTGTAACTGTCTTTATATGGTCTCTCTTGTAATATTGATTTTTATGTTTCTATGTATTTCATTTCAAACAATGTCAACTAAACATAAAAAAAGAAAATGACAAAATTACAAATAAATGTTCTGTAAAACTGAAACAGGTGTTGGAACGGGAAGGAAGGAACAGCGACAGTCCCTGTTTGTGAAATGCATTAAAACTCCAGGCTCTGAGATAATTTCCCAATAAAAACATAAAAGGTGGGCTGAACAGATCCAACAAGCTAAAACCTACTGGGTTAAAAACAGCAATAAACTCCATTTGAGTTAAATGTCAGTGAGAAGTGGGTCTTAAAAAAGCTTTTAAAAGTCTCCCGTCTCTGGGTGGTTCATACGGTTTCCTTTCTCTCCACAGACAAAAGCTAAAAGTGTTGGTCTTTAAATTGAATAACCAACGCCGTAAAAATGAGGTCAAAGGTTAATGTCGTTACACCATAAAGCAACACTTCACTCGTATTTATCTTGTAAATTACAACTCCTTAATTAAGTCCCATTCTTCATTTTGTGTGACACCATGGGTGTCGTGTCTGTCGGTGCCCTGGGTTTACATTCTTGTCTTTACGTTTGTATCTTAGCGCTTTAATTAAAACCAGTGAAGAGAGCGAATCATAAGCATTAATCAGAAAGTCACTGTCCTGCTGAAAAGAAGCCAAGAGGACATCCGGGGAGAACGGGATTATAAAAACAGATGAAAAAGGAAATTAAGCTGAGAAGATGCTGATCGCAGGCGCTTTTTAACTCGGATTGTAAAAGAAAGTTTGACATTATGTTTTAAAAAACGTCAAACAAAACTCATGTTCATGCACTTTGTTCCCGATGGCATCATAGAGGATTGACAAACTGAGAAGTGAAAATCGGTGAGTGGTGCATCATAACGTTGCTGAAAGCTGCATGAGATGAAATCATAAAGGAGCCAAACGAAGTAAAACAGCCAAACTACATCGTTTTCCTTCACAGATTAACCTGTTGCATCCTTGCAGTGGCTCATTAGAATAATTGTGTAACTTTTATATAAAACCTACATCATTTTCAGAGTATTAAAGAGTAAAATGGAGTGAGATTCTGCAAACAGAAATATAATGTCTGCATGAATGTTGCTACAGGAGATTCAAGGAAAACATCAGAGCAACACCCCAGTTATGCTTTTGATGACGAAATAACATTATAACATTGCATAAGGCTTAAAAAGGTCAATTCTACACAATGAGAGCAAAGGATTGTGGTCCAAACGTCGACTTTTTTACATCTGAAAACAATCTAAAAGTGATTAATTCCCCTTTGTGATGTAATGGGTTTGTTTAGCTTTGGAGCTTGTTTTTTGTTCCCTGATATTTGCTTTCATTTTTATAAGCTGCTTGTTTAATATACTTCTGTTGACTGATTTTTATTTGTAATTTTGCCATTAAATACACAAGCGGTAGTTTTGATTGTTGAAAAACCGTAGCGGCGAATAAAGTTCTTTTGTTTTAAAATTATGGTTCCACTTTAGCCCATTGTGTAATCAGAAGAAATTCCTCTCCAAACCAAACTCTTGGGCTGAATTTCAACCCAAACTTGCCCCTGATTATTGGTAATTGATGTGGATACTTACAAACAACAACCCTAAAGCTGACAAATGAGGAACTTCCACTTTCACTTACAGCTGAAACCAGATTTTTACATCCTCAGTTTTTCTCACTTTCTGAAGGAAGTCAAATCAAACCAAACTTTGTTTTGTTCTGCAAATGCTTTGACCAAATGCATGGAAACTTTCACAAAAAACAATTCTCTGAAAAATGTCCATGCCAAGTTTTCTGGCTTGTAGCGAACAGAATTCATTTTGGTGATTCTAACAAAGCTAAAACACTGATTTGACCTTGTCAATATTAGATACACTTGTGCATTAATTTAGTTTGGTTGGGGATGTGGAAGGGATGCAGTCGGGTCTTTTGTCTGGAAAAGCGGCGCGTTGGCACCATAGTCAAAAGCGTCCACTAGGGGGATTAGCGCGCTCTTCTCTACGCTCAAGAGTAAGAGAATCGCACTGATTTTGTGATCATTTCGCTCTTATAAGTGCGAACATATGGGTATGTTTACGTCTTTTGTTGACTGAAAAGACTTTTTCAAAGTGAAGTAAATCATGATATTTGCTCTCAGCGTCATGCTGTCCAGACTCGGGCTTGATGGAGTGAGACCCAACTTTGGCCTTGCAAGTGTTTGGATCTTAGCGTGTGACACGGCATGGCCTCTATGTGTTTGGCTGCGACTCCATTGATCTGCCGAGGGGAACAGTAATTAAGACTAATCCAAGTCAAAGGACGTGGCACTTTGTGTCAAGTCCCTCCTGGGCCCCAAGGCCATTATCTGCTGCTTCATTAAAGACAACGACAGAGAGCGCCTGACCCCACGGCTCGCTGGGTGTTGAGTGAAGTGACAGAACGCAGAGCGCTGAGCGAACCATGAGACATCCACGCAGCCAGATTAGCTGTGACATGTTCAAGTCTTCACTTTCTGCCGTGGAAAAATTCACTCCCGACAACAACTTTCTGGTGGCTGCAGCCGCTTTCTTGTCCCAGAAAGAGAGCACATGATCCCAGGCTAAGATATAGCATGTAATTAACGGCTCTCCGCAGTGTTAGTGGAGCTCGACGGTGAAGGAGATGCATGTAAAGGGATTTTTACAGAAGCTTAAACGGTAAAGCCTGGCAGTTTTTAATGGAGAGCGGCAAAATAATTGCCAACTTGAGCAATCCAGGAAAGTTGTGAGAGTAGAGTTGGACGCAGAGCTCAGGCTGATTAACTGGCAGAAGTGATTCCCAGTGTTGATGTAATGGAAGGCACAAATCTGACCCAACGAAGACGGTGGCACTGAGGCGCCGCACGGAGACGCAGAGGAAACTTGCTTTCTGTTTTTCAGATTTCACCTTTTGATTAGACAACAGAAGAAATGTCTGCTGTGACTCCAAAATGATCATTTGGACATTTTTAATAAAACATTACCTGCCTGTTTCAGTTTGTACGCGTTAACTAATTTATATTTTATGTAGGAACCTTTTGATTTCATTTGAGCAGACGTCTCGAGTTCACACCAATTATAATTATAGCAAATCTGCTTATTGTCAAGTAGGTTTCAGCTGTTTAAAGGATTGTTTTTTGGGGTTTTTTTGCTGAAAAACAGACAAAACTTTAAATTAAATGTCACATAAAGAGAAAAAATGCTGCTTTAATTTAATTTTGGACAGTTATCCAAATTTCTTTCTTTTTTCAAAAACTGAAACTATAACTGGATTTCAACGTAATGAAACATTGAACATTTTATTTAGGTTTGGTAAATTAAATCTCATTGAAACATATAAATACATAAATATACCAACGCACTCGCCTGGGGGTGAATCAGTTTGCTGGGTAAAAATAAATGAGCAAAGCTGTATTCCTGTAAAGTAACAATTCAGTACAATCAGTTTAATGTGTTCTTCCAGAGACTTTCAGTGTGTAATGTGTGGTGTGCCATTACAAACAAGATGAATGACTTTAGGATGAAAGAATCTTTCTTTTGCTAAAACTGTGTTGCTTCCAGGTCCACTGCTGCATCTGACAGGCCATCATTTTTTATTCGCAGGGAAACTTATACAGCAGAAATCTAAACCTAAATTACCAGCCTCAGGCTAAACAATCTGCTAATTTAACTCCTTTCATAAAATAACATTTGGAGATGGAATTTATTTTTCCCAACATTTAACAGAACACGGATTTTACCTCATGTTTTACTCTCCTCGGTTTCTCGTGATTCCTACGGTTTATTTGCGGAGCCGTCATCCTTTTCTTCTGACTCACGCTGCAGCGGCCGCGTCTCTGCAGGAGCCTCGGTGTGCAGCTCTGCGGTGGGGCTGCGCTGCTGGAGCAACGTGTGCAACGCGGCCGGCGGGATTCTGCTTCACGCCGAAGTAAAACCAACGGCACATATATTTGCTTCTGTTAGGCAGAGTTTTATAGACGCAGGACAATTTTCTGCCATCGTTTAAAGCAATTACAAGAGCTGCGTAAAACATCATTAAACAGACAGATGACTGTAATCAATACATAAACTGGAGGGAGGCCTGAGGTCCTTAATAGCCTGAAGCCTCTAATACCTCCCATATTTTCAGTGGAAAACACATGCGGCTCTGTTCTGTTCTGAAGACATTTATTGCTGTAATGGATTCTGTCGCTCAGGTTCAGCCTCATATTTCAAGGAAATCCTGAGAATGTGTACGATGTGATAGCATTGTGATGCTTTCTCTTCCATCTATATTGACTCGTTTTGGAATCGGTTTCAGCCGGTGGCTGGCGGTTTGCAGGAATCTACCAGGTTTGAACAGACATGAGTAAGCAGACGTATAAAGAGCGGGTCAGAAACCCGGAGAACGCCTTTCAGATCAACCAGACAGCGTGTCCAGCAGATCAGGCAGATCAACTCAGTTTCCTCTGCAAATGTCAGCAACTGCTGATGTCGAAAAAGCACAATATAGCAATAGCAGTGTTTCCAGTAAATAAAAAACACATTTACAATCACATGTAAATAAGCTTAATCACACAGGTCATTAAAAACCGACCTGCACTGTCATTCTCCTACCACTTCCTGTCAGCTTCATCATTTCCTGCAGTAGCTCAAGTAGCTACTGCATGAGTCACATGATCATCGTAGCTCCCAAACCTTTTCAAATCTGCCGTGTTTCCGTTTAGCAAATCTGTTTTCGAAAAGTCAAATTGTGGAGTTATATGAACAAAAAGAATGCAACTATTGCAACCTCAAATATCCAACCTTGATATTTGCACACATTTTGTCACATTACAACTACAAATGAAAACTTACTTTATTTAAAAAGTGAAGCAGATGCCACAGAGACCTTCTCATCAAATCTGTCCTGTTTCCTCAACATGATGCTTCACCTGTTTCTTTCAACAAGAGCTTTCCTCCAGGAACTGGACCATTACAAGAGAACCCAGACATACCTTTA
The DNA here is from genome assembly GCA_922788865.1 of Poeciliopsis turneri. Taxonomy (NCBI): domain Eukaryota; kingdom Metazoa; phylum Chordata; class Actinopteri; order Cyprinodontiformes; family Poeciliidae; genus Poeciliopsis; species Poeciliopsis turneri. The sequence goes on from CAKLNU010000796.1 coordinate 440,469, forward strand.
AAACGCTGTTCCAGTGCGATAGAACGAGGCATCGAGGAACTCTCTTTTTCTCGGCTGGCCTGGTTGCAGTTTGTGGTTGTAAAGCGTAAAAATGTCGTTCAGGGTTTGACTGTGAGCTTCTTTACTCTTTACTGCCTGTAAACTGAGCTGTTTCCAAATTGGACTAGTCTTCTCTGTCATTGCTATAGTTTTAAAAACTCTTACAAAACTACAATAAGTCCATGCTTTTCATAATATCAGTTGCCATTTTCTCATAAAACTGGAAATGGTGTCTTTCAAAATTTGCTCAATATAAACACACTAATTTAAAACAAAATAAGTTCAATAGATAAAGATTTGCGTATTTTTTTTACCAAACTGCAATGGAAACACTTTTGTAGCATCTCATGAGTCACATGATCAACGACCTGATGTGACTACTGCTGGAAACGACGGGAAAGACGACAGGAAGTGGCAGGACACGTGTTTTTAATGAGACTTTAATTGAATTTCTTATTTAATAGAAACACCAGAGTTGTGAAATTGTTTTTTTTTTTTTGACATTAGCAGAATATCGGTAAGTTTTGCAGCCAAATCCTAAAGGATCTTATTGCATCGATGTGGTATTCTTCTTCCTGCTACTATTGTTTCAAAACTAACTCCCATATCACGCTGCCGTTTGGTGTCTGAAAACATGCTTCACAGGAGACGATGTTAAAAAAGCCGAACCTAAGGCCTCCACTTTGACAACTTTAAATGATTACGGAGCAAACAGAAACGTTTTCTGTCCTGTCCAACTCTTCCTTTTACCTCCTGGGTTGGTTTTACTCGCATTTCAGCGAAGCCTCCAAATGAATACTTGCAGGCATTGGGAGGACTAGAACTGAGAAGTTTGAACCACCGCTTTAAATCTTTCTTAAAATTATACAGTTAGGATTTAAACAGAGGATATGGAGGAAGTGAGAATGTGGGCGATGGGGCCAGATTTCAACCGAGCCTCTGCATTTTTGGGTTGAAAATAGCCAGTTTCAGATATCCTGGGAACTATAGTGTTCAAATATGTTGTGCGGCAGCGTAAATCCTGTCAGTGGCCTGCGTGTGATACAGAAGGGAAAGTCGTTACGATTCTGTTTTCGCCCTGCTCTCATGTTTGCAGACGATGTTTGAGGAAAGTTTTAAAGATGAGAATCAAAGCTTCAGATGTGACATTTACTGGAGTCCACATGGCTTTACTTCTTCCCTAAAAGCTTTGACCTTGTTTACATGGCACCAGAGCCATCATCATTACTCAGGGTATCTGCCATTAGTCTTCTTCTTGGCCATCTGTTGTCACACTTCCCTTCAGACTTCCACTGAGGGGAAAATAGACTTCAGTTTCAAGTGGACCCTGGCCAAAAACCACAGTGTCACGACGCTTGTGTCCTTCTTCCACAGGCCATTTCATCTCACTTATCATGTCCAGGTGGGAAGCTCTTGTTCTTTGTTTGACTTTTAATTTATAATCGACAGTAATAAAGAACTCGTGGGGATTTATGTGCTATCTGGCCCAAGTCTTGCTCGATGGATTCCATAACTTGGCATGACTGGAGAAATGTCTCTGTTTATTTCTCCAGCCTGACATTAACGCTTCATACCCTGTTACTGCTGCAAAATACCTGCTGTTTTAGTTAGTGATCGACGGCTGTTCAAGGTTGCACAAGGTTTGTTCTTGCTGATGATGTGCGAATATAAGTAGATGCAGGTTTCGCCTCAGTCATTGTAAAAAAAAAACACACACATCCTGTTTAAGGAGTTATTTGTTTGAAGCACTTGGAGAAAAAATTGCATCGACCATCATTGTGTTTAAAGGGTAAACAATCCTTCCCCAAAGCAATCTGCAGCAGGCTAAACAGTTTAAAACATTTTCTGCTTGATAAAACCTTGTTCAATTTCCTGAGCTGCGCTCCCCTCGGAAAGGCGCGACATGTCGGCGTTTCCCCCGGATCGTCGCAGGCGGGGAGCGCGAGCGGGGAGCGCGTCGATCGGGACCCCCTCTCCGCCTCATGAATGAATTTGCTTCAATTAGAGGCTGCAGTCGAGCGCAGGAGGATGGAGAGTGTCGTCTTTTATGAACATTTATTGTTACACAGTGTAATGTCCATGCACGCTGTGACCACAGTTAATGACACCATAGATTAACTCCAGTGGGTCGCCTTTGGTAAAGTCCAAAACTATTCCGAAAGTATTGATCGGGAGGCTTGCTGTGAAATTGAACTGTCAGGTGCTCCACCAGGCCTTGATATGATATCGATTCCTCATGCTTAACGACCAACAAAGAGTCTGGTTACCTGAATCAGTCGGCGCGGCCGCCAGCTCCCGCCTCCCCCTGATGCTTATTGAAATTTTAAATAGAAATTTGATAAACTCTGACTCTCTGGGGAATATGGATGTTGGCGTGAGGCCTGAAGGCGAGTTCTCTCTGTTCTCTCTCAGACCATTAGCCAGGCTTACCGATGAGAATCCGCTGCTCTATTATCCCAAAACTGATGTTTGCTGAGGAATCTGACAGGTCAGAGTTCAACAACAGTTCATTAGCCGACATTGGAAACATTATTAACTGTCATGCAGAGGTAGTTGCACTAAAATCTGTTTGAAATGCAGAAGAAATAAAAGTGAAATTCTAATATGTGGGAGTTATGCAAGAAAACATACTGCACTTTGAGTTTTTCATTATTTTAATTAGCATTATTCAACTTAAAGCTCCATTTTGTGACATAAAAGTAGATTTTTTACATTTTTGTTGAAACTGTCAGCAACCAATCAGAGCCAGGAGGAGGGGCTTAGCGCTGCCAGTCATCCTCAAGTACTTGCTGCTCCACGCTATAATGGCAGAAAAACAAGTTATTGTCACAGAAAAACTGTTTTTCCTCTGTTTCTGTTTGTGGTGGCCATGCTAACTAGCTTAGCATTCACAACAGGTTGTGCAGCTGCAGCGTGGCAGAGCTGCAGCTGCACAACCTGCGTCACCTGGAAGATGATTTGCGGCGCTAAGACCCGCCTCCTGGCTCTTATTGGTTGTTTCTAATTTGCACTGGAGACAGACAGAGGAGCTCTTTTTATCTGTCTCAAAAACTATTACAACACAATAACAGTGACAGTTTCATCAAATATGCAAAACTTTTATTTTTATAAAAGCTACAAACTGCACCTTTAACAAGGCCAGTTTTACCTGAGGAACTCCAACTAAGTATTAGGGCCTATATCAATTAAATAAAGCATCAATTAAATAAGGCTTATACTTTACTTCCTAATAAGCTAAGAGTTTTGGGACATTTGCTGCAGCTAGGAAAAAAACGTTTTTCCCTGATAAAAGGCAAAAATGTAAAATATTTACATTAGCATATCTTGAGACTGTAAGATATGGAAATGTTGCCTCTGGAGCTGTTCTGAAGTGTCAGATCCTGGTTGTTTCGCTGCATCAGAACATTTCCCGGGTCCAGACCCGATGAGGCCGAGTTGCAGCTTCAGGCTTGGAGATGCTTGGTCCTGATCCAGAACAATTTTTGTTGGCATCCAGCTGTGAAGCAGTTACACATCTGCAAACATCTTTAATCATTACTGCAATTCCAAATTGTATTTTCAGACTAATTTAGATGTAAATACTGCTAAGATAACAGCGTAATTATGTTGATTTTATAGTGGAAATTTTCCAACTACATGAGTTTAATGAAAAAACACATCAAGCTCATTCAGTTCTTTATTTAAAGTTTAGTTTTAACAGCGACGCTTTATCTCACTTTCTTCATTTCTAACAAGGGAAAACAATTATGTGACTTTGTTGGAAATCTGATGCTGTTAATGCAATTCAGTTCATTTCAAATGTTGATGTGACTTTAAACACGACGACTGGCGACCAATTCTGCTATTTTAAGACTGAGCTGAACTCGTGATTTAAAAAGCAAATGCAGTAAAGAGAGGAGAAAAGCAGCATCGGTGTTTAGGAAACACAAACATTCGGGCCAGTTTATTTGTGTGGGAACGCTTGTGATTACAAGACGCAGATGTGGATTAAAAACACATGAAGTGCAGGATTCATGCTGCATCAGTCTGCAGCAGAAAACGTCTCTGCAGCCTCCTGCAGTTCAAACACAAAGAGATTCATGAGCAACAAATGCAGAAGGTGGCAGAAAATTACAGAATGAACTCTGGCTAAATTTAGAAACATGTAGGGATTGTTGACTATATTTTGACTAAGTTTAGATGCATGTGAGGATTTTTAATTGGCATATGTGTAAGAAAATGTGTAATAAAATGATGAGGAATGTAGTTTAAATGTTTTTGTTTTTTTTAAAGAATATATTTCACTAAATTAGAAGAACATAAATGCACTTTTGGAATATTAATATGAAACACTGAGTATTTTAATTAAGTTAAATCACACAACTTCTGCAACCTGCCAGCAAAAAAAATCGACTTCTTTAATCTGCATCTATAGATTTGAGATTGTTGCTATTGTTCCAGATGTGTATATTTTTTAATAAGGTAGATAAAGCCAGCGGATGAGCTCTGCAGCAGCTGCGACTCCACACTCCAGTTTAATTAGAGGATCTTCAGCCGCGTCGTGGTGTCACCGAGTGCATGGATGCAATCAGCTCCCCGCGTGGCAGGAGTCAGATGCCTTTGATCAGCTCACGCAGACTGATCCACAGCGACTGCGAGGAGGAGGAGTGTGTGATCCCTCTGGCCTCCGCGTGCCAGCCAGGACGGCCGGCGTTGTGCTAGCAACCTCTGCCCGTCGTGGAGACGCTCACACTGCAATGATGTCCCTGTCAGCCGCTGTCACTTCGCGGCGAAAGCGCTTATTTGAGGTTGGGGTGGAGTCTGAGGCATGTTGTTGTGATGCTGGGTTCACTCGTTCGCCAGTTATACATTTTATAACCTCAGCAACATTTTATTGTAACGTTTCTCCACTTGTTACTTTCTGTTTTGGGTTTATGAGGTCAGGCTACACATTTATCCCACATGCTGAACATCACGAATCCGTTCCCTTTCTCTTTGTCAGCAGTAGCGTTGCGCTTTGTGCTGCTGGCTGAATGAAAGCTCTTGCTTCTTTGTCGTCTCTGACAGAAGCCCAGAGTGGAAACTCCTGAAGCACCGGAGCCATAACTGGTGAAAGTGGAAGCTTTTTGGGATTTACCCATCAGCTGCGATGGTTAAATCAGAAGTGTTGTTGAATCTTTACCCACTGATCACGGGCAGGAATGTCTGCTTGTTGTGCTTTATCCCACCGATTAGCATCTGGCTAACCGTCCCACGGTCAGCCGGCAGACGTCAGGAAGTGGGCGGAGTTTTCCCGTCAGCCCGTCAGTTTCCGAAACCACACATACGAAATAAACAACCTTCTAAAAGCTCACGCAGGGTCAGTGCGACCCCGCCGCACCGCGCACAGAGTAAAAAACACCTGGGGTCTCAGTGACCTGTTTCTTCAAACTGTAGGAGAGTTCAGAATGGAGCAAGCAGTTTCTGCTAGCAAAAAATAGGGGCAGACATTTTTAAAATGATCTTTTTACAGAAACTTTTGGATAAAAAGCTTCAGATGTCAGAAAATCTAAAATAAAAGACTAAAACTCCTGATTAGCCTGTTGTCTGAAAGAATAAAACCTGGAGCAAACAAAACCAAAAAGATTGTTTTGGACTGTATTCTGATTACTTTATGTATTTGTATTAGTTTGACTCCACAGAGAGTGGAAATGATCTGCAGCTGATTTGTACTGAACCGTCCAGATTCTTGACGGACTGAACCGGGACGCCATCAATGCGAAGCTCATTCATAAGTCAAATTATAGTTGACATACTAACACTGTTCTGTTTCTATAACAATAGGGTCCAGCACAGACTGAGCCAGTGGACATGAAATGTGTTTCAGTGACTTTGGCTTGAGGCGTAAAACGCTCTAATTGGTCAAAAGGATTAAGAAGGTGCATTTTCTTTATCGTTGCCCTTCAGTTGGCTGTTTCACTAACCTCCATATTTGCAATTTGCTGCTATTCATATGCAAATTTGCTTCTGTAATGTTTTTTTCCTCGTGTTGCGGAAATGCATCCAAAGCGCCGTCAGGTCGTTTGCTCGATTTCATATCACCTTAGGCCACACATGCCCTAATCCCAAATGGAATACTTTGACTGGAACGCCGCAGATTTCCAAGCGAGAAAGTGTTTGTGCTGTTCTGGTATGACGGACTGTGTGCTGCAGTGGACAACAAAACCCAAATTATGCAAGTATTTACTTTTATAAAACAGCATTTTGAGAGAATTCCTGACCTACTTCTTGAATAGAAACATAAAAAGGAAGAAGTGCAGAAGACCAGGAGGAAAACATCCACTGCATGTGAAACTCTGTCACTGAATGTTAACATCACCATGCAGAACACAACGGAACAGAAATCCTTTATCATTTTGTTTTCTGAAGTGAAAGATCTAATTGTCTGCTTGCAGATTTGAATAAATATGAGAATCAAAGACTTTGATTAAGCCAGTGTGATCTGTGCATCGCAAACAAGCTGGCTTTGCCTTGTTCTAAGCTAAATTGAAAATTGTGTTTCACTGAAACGGATTAATTTAGCTGCACTAATATCTGCTGACCTTTTCAAGATGGTCTGCAGACAGACTCTACCATGATGTGATTACAGCTGCAGTCTTTCTGCAGGCAAACAGGATCAGCGATCTCTCTGGTCCTTTTCATATTGTGTTAACATTATTCTATTTTTCGTTGTTCTTGGTTTCTCATGCTATTGATTTCCTGCAACTTCAACAACTTGTGAATATTAAAGACTGAAAATATTTGTACAGTTATGCAGCTTTAAGATGCTCCTCACTTTTTATTCTCACTGTCTTTTTTTTAAGAAAAGGAAAAAACTTGTGATGTTTTATCCGAATCGATCGATCTGAGGAGCCGGTGCAGGGATTCCCACAGTGAGGAATGAGAAATGTGTGGAAATATGTAAGTAACACCAACATACATCCACCAGGAAGTAACGCTGCCAAACAATCCTCCTCTCTACTTTTATATTGAAAACTATTTACTCTGCAATTTTTTGAGTAATCTAATGATTCACAGTCCATGGTTTGCATTTAACTTTTCACACTTTCAGTCAAACTTGTTAAGAACTGGTAACAATATTTCACTCAGTTCACAGTTTTCTACAGTTGTAAAAAGTTCCTTTATGTTCAGCTACATGTAAGTTCTGGAACAATAAGCTTCATGTTGTGTAAAGGCATCGATTTCATTCTGTTTTGCTGCTGTTGCGTCGTTATTGTTACCCTCAGTTTGTGCCAAGGAAAGTTGCCGTCTACAGTCTCATTAGCAACGTTTCAGTGAAACAGACTGAAACTGCTCCAAAGCAAACAAACACCTGGTGCTGCTCCAAAGGAAGAACCTCTCCAGGCAGGTGAACAAATACACAGCCTTTGTACCTCCATCGCTCATGCGACTCCGAGGAAAAGAAAAAATAAAGCGCACAGGCTGGACGACAAGACAAACCTGTTGTTAGTGTTTTGCTTTTCTTCCAGTTCTTCCTCTGCTGGAGTGAAAGAGGGCAAATTGCCCGTGTCCACAACTGGAGAAAAGACAAAACAAGCACTCTGCTGTGTGTGAGATGAATCAGGCTCGTGAGCCAGCGAGTTTATTTGTGTTGCTCGACAACTTGGCTGTAACAAAACACGCTTTACATTGATGACAAAATGGAGGACAAGAGGAAGGGAAACATGGGATCTGTTTGCTATTTGAGCTGCAGAGCTGATGTGAAGGTGTGTTAAGGCGGGTGAAGGCGGGTGAAGGTGTGTGAAGGAGTGTGAAGGCGTGTGAAGGCGTGTGAAGGTGGTGAAGGCGGGTGAAGGTGTGTGAAGGCGGGTGAAGGTGTGTGAAGGAGTGTGAAGGTGTGTGAAGGTTTGCTTTCCAACTGCTGCAAGGAACAAAACCCCCAAATATAACTGAATACCAATATCTGTCTGTCTGTCTATCCAGCTTGCTAATAGTCAAGCTAGCTGCCTAGCTAGCAAAATAACAGGCAACCAAATAGATTTATATTTCTACAATCATCTAAAAATAAAACTTTAATGATATTCCATTGCTAGGTCTTGATCCAGTGTCCAATCTACCTGCTTTTCTCCACCTTTTATTCCTTGTTTTGAATAATTTGTCTGCTTTTGTTCTCTAAATGTTTTTTTATCACAAGTTATTTGAACTGTATCTTTTCTTGAGCTTAGCTTTTCTCCATTCTTTGTTTTGAACAGAGTTTCTGCTTCAGTCTACCTGCATGTGGCTCGACTCTCCACTCAACACATTTAAGACATTAAGCTGATTTAGGAAATAAAACGCCACATTAAATCCATAGAACTAAGATTTTACTTTCTGCTCCAACTGAGTTAGTGAAACACTGGCTCTTACCGTTGTCCAGTGCTTAAGTCATTGAACATGTCATGTGATTAAGTACACAACCTTCAATCACAACACAAGTATCAGGGCTTTTGGAAGCACGCTTGGCAGAGTTCACATCATTGCACTGCAGGAATGCCTTTCCCCTCCCTGTTTGCTTGGTTCTACATGACTTCCTTTGATATACACTCCATCAGGACGTATGTGGAGAAATAATCAAACTCCTACACATGGCCAGAGTTACAGATCATATGTTCCAACACTTATGCCTCAAGAGAAAAATAAGCTCCACTAATTGCTAATGATTGAAAAGTTAGGGGCCAAAAAACTGGCCAATTTGTCATGTTTTTGTTTTGATTCACTGAACCCTGTAGGAAAACTCTCAGAGATAGAAATTGGTGAGAAAACTTTTAAGAAGGAAGTTTAGTTTTTGCAGCTATAAATCACTGAAGCTCAGGAGGATGTAAATAAAACCCCAGAAGAGGCTGACGCTGAAGCTCTGGGATGTGGAGCCTCACGGGTTCTGCTAAAAGCCCTGGAAGAAAAAACACGACTCTGGAGTTGCATTATGAGTTTAATAAAGGAATCAAAGAGGGAAATTTTGAAGCTGTAAAACAAAGGTCTGCGTTTGCACAAAATGTCTGGCTTTTTTGATGCACACACCGCAGTGCAGTTCTGTTCTCTCGAGTTATTGTGCGCTCCTCATCACTTACCAGGAGGGTTGCTAAGCGTGGGAGTCATCCGTGTTTTCCGGGAACGGCGGCCGCGGCGGGACGGCAGAAGCGGCTGGTCTGCTGTTGGAGATAAGCGCCGGTTGAAATTACAAGCCTAGCAACGAGACAAGACATCTGGGAAGAGCAGGTCCTGCTGAGGAAGCCCTGAGCTCTGATTCCCTTCATGTCTGTCCCGCTTGCACAGGTTGACACACACACAAAAATGTGGTTTTTGGGAAGCTGACCACTGCCTGGAGCAATCACCTCCAAGCCAGGCTGGTGGCTGCAAGCCACAAGGAATAAGAACCATGGCAATAAACTCAGGAATTAGTATTTTTAAAACCCGAATCAGTGATTTCTACCACTGTGGCGACGCTGAGCAGGCCACTCTAAACACAAACTGACCACCAAGGAATATAGCTTTTCATTTCATTACATTTAATTCAATGAAAATGTTCTCTGAAAATTACATTCATCTGTTTTTAGCGTCGTCAGCATCCATAGCTGTGTTTTCATTCACCATATAATCGGTTAATTTGACATTTTGTACGTAAATTTGCTTTAACTGAAATGATTTTTTTGATAGAAAGTGTTGATGGTCGTTTTGTTGATTAGGTTTATTTCGCAAAACTGCAAAAGAAAAACTTTTTTAGCATCACATGAGTCACATGATCCACAACAGGATGTTACTGCTGGGGAAAACCAGGAAGAAGAAAACAGGAAAAAGTTGGAGAAGCATAAGGGCGACATGTTTTATAATGACTGTGAACAAATATCCACATATGATTATAGGAGCGTTTTTGTTTAATAGAACACAACTGCAGAATTTTTGTATTTATTTTTTTACATTAGCCGACTACAGATAAAGTTTTGTACACATTTGTAACAGAAATGGAGCCATTGATGATATTTCTGAATTTGCAAACATTCATATCAAGCAGTTTCCTGTAGCAACCGGAGCTGAAGGTTGTCACCAATCAACCAATCAATGGATTCATTCCCTGTCCATCACCGGGACAGAACATCCAGCCAATCACACTTCAGTATTCACTCCTGATCAAAACATTAAGAAGAAGTAGGAGCTGAAACCTTCTGCACGCCTCATTCATCGTATGTGTTGGAGCTAAATGCCAGAAAACATTTGAACTTGAAGGACAACATGTTCACTTTCTGCCAAATGCATCCCAAGCTCCAGCATTTATCTCTGCAACCAGACGACTTCACAGCACTGCAGCGACGCTGCTTTATGAAATGTGGACACTCCATTTCAGCGTCTCTTCTGAGGTCAAGCGTCACGTTCAACTGTTGAAGAAATATGTAAATACTAGCAGAGGTTCTGCTCAGCTGAGGCAGATAAAAAGTCAGAGGTCTTTGAAGTAAACGAGTCTCTCTTAGCAAAACTGGGAATAATTCAACAAGCGGGGTTTTGTCCTGGCACCAAATCACCCAAAGCAATGCTTTATAGTGAGCCATCACTAATTTCCTGTTTATTTTCATTCTCTCACTCTGATGCTTTACATGCCAATGACAGATGAAAGTGCTTGTTTAATTTGATGATATTTTGGAAAACTTTGCTTGAATTTGTGAGAAAACATGAATGTTGTCGTTCTGTGGGTGTGCATCAGAGGAAGCGCCATCTGATCGTCGTCATTAATAGCTCATTCAGACCCCGGGCCCCGAGTTTCGTCTGTGATTCTTTCCTTCTGACGACGACCGCATTCATTACCACTCCCGCTCTCGCCTGCGCCGACGTGTTGGGGTTTCCTCCAAGCTGGTTCAAATCAGAATACCTTCTGCAACCGTGTTTTTGGGATGATGGAGCACGACAGGTCTTTGCTGTGGCTTTGGGACAGCAGGCGGTGGAATAGCGGGGTGCTAGCATGGCAGAGATGCAGTGGAAAGAAACGGCTGGTGGTGATAATGTGGAGCGGATGCCCAGTCTGGTGCGGTGGGGACTAATTTTGCTCTCCAGGGCAACTGATGAGCCCCAGATGGATGGCCAGCTGCTTGGGGTTTGTGCGTTCAGGGAGGTGGGCGTCGCTGCAGAGAGAGCAGCATGTTATTAGCAGCATGGATGCAGGTCAGAGGGGTTCGTCTGCATGAAGGTGAACACTCGGGGCTGTATTTCTGATTCTTACGCTCTTCAGACCCGTCCAAACAGAAGCAGTCCAGAAGGACTCTCAAGGTGCAGCAGAGGAACTGGTCCAAATCAAAGAAGTCAAAGCGTCCGTCTGAGGTTTGCTCTGTCCAACGCCGCCTCCCCGACCAGCAGGGTGATTAAACGGCCACCTGATCCGCTACCTGGACCTGGATGTAACGCAGCAGCCTGAGGATGTTGATTGACTGGCCTGACGATGAGCCCCTCATGTGAATAAACATCTCATAAAGGAAGGGTGGCTCATCCTTCTGCCAAGCCTCACTTACATGAATATGAAATACATTGCAAACTCATTCTGCTCGTCTTTGAAGGGGGACTATTTTTTCCCTTCCTGGCCTCTGATTAGGATGAGCATCCAGACTGAACCGCTTGTCAATCTACTGCTCATTAATTTGGATGATTGCCCCCCAGCCGGCCTGCAGTTTAGAGTATTAGTCATCCTGTGTGTTTCCTTCTCCCCCATCTCTCCTCTCTTCCTCTCATCAATCCCATGGAGACAATGGCTCTGCAGAAAAACCTCTGTGTACAGTTCGGTGGATCATTATTTGCCATCCGTATAACCACAGTCCACAGCTGCGTACACTGCGGATTTTCTGCCCGAACAAAAGAGACAACAAAAACAAACAGAGCTAAGAGAAAGCAAATGTGAGTATCGAAGCAAGGCGAGGGACGTGGCAGACATTCGTGATGCACGATCCGGCTCCGGCGTGAGCGTCTCGTCTCCCGCTGCGCCCCGCATCCTAATCGAGACGTACGGAGGAAGGTGGAACAGAGCCAGATGCACCGTTTCACCGGCAAATAAAAGACACAAACTGTCGCCTCAAAAGGACACAGATGCAGCACTCGAACCGCAGCCCACACACCGACTGCGTTGGGTTATCACGGATCATCCCACCTCACCAGCATCTCCCCTCCTGCTTCACAACGACATGCAAATGTTAGTTATTGGTGAATATCCATAACATCTGGCAGCGCTTCTCGAGGCCATGCCAGTCACAGTTAAGCCCTTATGAATAAAGATTTCTCACACAGAGGAGCACTTCTTCCTTCTTCACACTTCAGCTCTAATTAAGATGGAGTTCAGAAACAGATTCCAGTTTGGGAAACTCAACAACTACTAGCCGGCGTTGTCGGTAATCAATGTTTATTACTCTGACTGGATTATTTCTGTTTAGAAAAATCTGCATGCTTCTTAAAAATCATCCATTGAAGTGTCAGAGGCAAAACACATCTGGATGGATCCGTCTATGAGCTGGTGTCGAGTGTCGCAGCTCGTTAATTGATTCCAGATATTGAATGATCAAGTTTCCTCTCTCCAAATTAAAGACCTTAAAAATTCACAGACAATGAAAGAAGGACGACGAAGAATTTTCTGATCTGGAAACCATCCGGCTGCGTCCCACACAGGCCTCCCGCCAATGCAGACTCACTTTGAAGTCTGCAGAAACGGCTCTCAGATTATCTTCTTCAGGCTGGTGTTGCAGTTCTGGTGTTTTTGTCAACTGGAGATGATGCTTTGAAGGGAAAACTGCTTGGAAAATCGATGCAACACTCAACTTTTGCATGAGATCTTTTGTTCATGACTGTTGTAAGTGACATAACCAATAAAATTACTTTTTCACACGTACCCTCTAAAAGACCATTTACCTCATTATTTCACAGCCAGAGTAAAAGCAACTGGATAAGTTTCCAGTTGCTTTTACTCTGGTCAACCTCCAAATGAAATAAAAATTAAAACAAAGCTTTGGAGTGGCATAATTAAAGTAAAACCCAGTGGAGATGTTGCGGCACGACCCTAAAGAGGCAGTTTATGATGGAAAAGTGAAATAAAAACCATCCTGAAAGAAGAGCGGGACACACTTCTTCTGTTGTGAAGTAAAACATTCATTAGTAAATGTTGCAAAGGATTGATAGCAGCTGCTGCTGCAGAATCACCAAGTCTCACTCAGTACACTTGAAATGAGACAAAATGACTTTTCTAGCAAGATAGAGGAATGTCTTAGGTCAATAATATTGATAAAAAAGTTCTACTGGCAGATTGTCTTACAATCTAAATGCCCGTGAAAATAGTTCCTTTCAATCTGCATTAAGGAATTAAAAACGTAAAATGTAAAAGCTCACGTCTTCCTAAAACGTTACTTCTGAGTTAGTCTTGCATTATTTCAAGTGTACAGAGATATTTTTTACAGTGAAGGGTTTACAGCCCGCAGAATGGAAAACAAGGAGACACATCAGTTTTTAAATGAACCGACATCATAACAGAAATTTTTTATTCCTGCATCTCTGTGAAAAATGACTGTGATGCGTTCATGTATCTCTGTGTTGCACAGGTAGCAGACATTTCCACGCTTCCAACACAGAATCACCGGATTATTTTACCAGGAGTCAAAATGTTCTGTTTGCTCTCAGTCCTGCTGCTTTGTCTCCTTCCACCCACCACAACCCGAACAATAAGAGAAGGGAACATCGGAGCATGGACATGTTCCACAAAGACAAATACGAAAAATAAAAACAGGCATAAAACTACAATGACAATAATGAAATTACAGGTTTGTTTCATCTGCACACAGGAAGGAGCGAGAAAGACGCAAGAGTTGCAAATTAAATAAAAGCTCCAAGGCATGAAGAACCCAAAGGGGCTTTTCTTAATTTGACAGAATAAAACACACACACACATATAGCAAAACCTTATTGAACAGTATAATTTAAAGGTCAGGATCTGCAGCCTGCGAGGGGAGGAAGCCCAACTCCAACTTGCTTTTCAGCTTGTTATGCGTCAATTTTTATTCAGCAAACATTCCTCCGTGACAGCTGACCTTATCCAGGTTCCCTGAAATACGGGCGTCAGAGCGCTTGATCGAAAGCGAGTTCGCTTTATGAGCTGTACTGTAATATGTTGCGTTAATTCCCAGTTAAATGTCAGGTAAAATGCTGGTCCAGGGTCTGTTTCTGCACCTTGATGTTGGGGTTCGACACAAAGCTTCACCTGACCAACGATTTCAACGAGTCTCTCTCTCTGACTCTCGTCTCACGTCGCTCGTTTGACTAATTTGTTGCTTGTAAAATGTCATTTGCTTCTTCAGCTCATTTGCAGGACTGCATTAATATGTGTCATGCAAGCCTAATTTAAATGTCAGACAAACAAACACCAACCAAATAGAAATACATATTTCTATGTATTTTTAGATGTTGGGATTTTTTTTATAGATAATAGAAAAAGGTTGATCTGAGTTCATCCACTCTCTCCATCTGGATCTTCATACCGGTGAGAAAAAACTGCATTACGATTTGGGTTTCAAAAGGCGCTGAAATGATTTAACTTCAGGTGGATGAAATATTTGCATTTCCACCGCGCTTGGACATACACTTCACATTTAATGCATTCAGAATCCGCTGCTTTGCTCCAAGCAGGGAATATGGAGTGGTTTCACACTATAGGCCGGTCAAACAGAAAGGCACAGGAGCAAATTTTCTCACCTCTCACTCTCTTTGGGCCGGATGAATGGCGGTGTGACAAAGCCGGCCTGTGAGTGTGTCTGAGGAGGCACGGCGGAGTCAGAGCTGTGACAAGCGTTTGCTTGACTGGAGGAGGATGACAGAGGCAGTGACAGGAACGCCGGCGGACCGCGAGACGGGATGCAATGTGCAATAACCAATCGTTATTCTTTCCACTTGGATGCAGGTATGCTGGTTCCTCCGTGTTCATCTGCAGGGATGAGATTTCCACCGTCTCTGCAGCTGAAGATGTTCAGACGGGGCTGATATCCCCGCATGAGTCTTCCTGTAGTTCCTCTGCTGATTAAAAAGCTTTTTAACAAGATCATCTTGGGTGGCACTAACTGTCACTGACAGCACATTATTGCCTGAGTGAAGTGCCTCTGATCCGACTTTAATAAATGTTAGCTTGTCAGGGCCACTAAAGCTGATAAAGATTAGAATCCCTCACTATATTACAAAATGCCAGCCAGCATAACAACCTTGACTTAACGGGTTCCCTCAGCGCCTCCTCTTCTCTTTCGTGGCGTCTGCAGATCCTGTCGGAGTTGAGCCGAGCATCACAATAAAAGCACACAATAAAACCAGGCAGATGAAATGTGTCTTGTTTAGCTTTTGTTCTCAAGCGAGAGCTTGGAGGACATTTTTGAGATATTTCTGGAAAACAAACATCATTTGATTGTTTTTTTTTTTTTTTATTTAGTTTAGTTAAATAAATGATGTTCATAAATTATACAAAGTGACCTGTCTGTGCATCTCTTTTCTTTTCCAGCTTAATCTTTGGACCACAGCAGTTACTGTTGGTCCAGTGATTTATAGATCCATCCCACAGACAAAAGAAATAACCTGCAATCAAACCCGGAGGCTGATTGGACGCCGATACCAACAACAACTTTCTTACTGTCTTCTGTTTCAAAAAGGTTATTACAAATTGGAATGCTAATCCCAAGCTAATCAGCTCTTGCTCTATTAATATTACATTTTCTTTGTCTCATGTTTTCATTTCATGGTTTGTTGCCTTGCAGGTCAACAGGTGTTTACACCAAACTCTGGTATTTTCATCTGTTATGGAGAGAGTCCCTCTGAATTAGCTGTATGATGAAAGAGCGGTGGAGTGGAAAATGTTTTGGTGAAATATTTTAATACACTGTTTTAAACTTATTAATTCAAAGAATCCCATTCATCCAACTTATGGCCAAATCCATGTGTTTGTGGAAAAGGTCAAATCATTGAAAACAACAGAGATTTCAGATATGACTCAAACTGGGTTGGAAAAATCCAGTCGAAGAACAACAGCAGTGGAAGTCCTGACGATGTCTCATAGTAAGAGCATTTCCACATGCTCACTGTGAAGCAAACTCAGGGGATTGAGGCTGAGCAGCTGTGTGGCCTTAAGAAAACCACTAATCAGAGAGAATAACCGCAGAAACAGGCGTTTGTTTGCGAGGGAGCCTGAAGGTTGGACTCCGGAGTGAAGGAAGGAGGTCATGTGATGTGATGAGTCCAGACTGACCCTCAGTCAGAGAGAGAGAGGAGGAGGAAGCGATGCACCCAACATGCCCGGTGTCTGCGGGATCTGGGGTTGCTGCAGTTGGTCCAGTCCAAGTCATGGACCCAAAGGAAAAGTAGTATGTAAGATGTAGTAATGTAAGTCACTGGGTTCACTGGGTTCAACACACACTAAGGTATTGATGTGCTATTTCTCTGCTTTTCTGTTTCATAATAAGAAACTTTAAATGAGGTTTCACATCATTTTACCACAATTTAAACTGATCTACTTTAAAATGTCATGTTTACCTTTTATGTTTATCTGAAAAATACATAGAAAAACAAACAATTTTTATTAATATGAAAATTGTTAGATAAAGCCATTCAAATTAAAACCTGTTTTCTCTTTGGTTTAATTTGAACTTTATTACCATGTTGTAAAATAAATCAGTTTTCTAATAAACAAAAGTCCTCTGTTGTGATGTCTACTGTTGTTTCCAAACAGTTTGGCTTCTCTTAACCAATTCATATCCAACATGCAGGTGTTGCTTCTGCAGGTGTGCCTGCAAATTTTTTTCCACACTCAACTAAACGCAAGTAAGAAAATCTGTAGGAGATAAAAGCTGCAGGGAGCTGTTTAAATTAGCATTCTGTCATGGCTCCTGCTTTATAAAGCCTTGGGAGTGTTTTTCTTTCTACGACCTGGCAAAGAGCATCCCAATATTTCAGCAGTAAATAAAGGGCTCCAGCTGGCCTGGCCTTTATTCAGATGCAGGTCAGAATTGTCTGAGAAAGCCGGCGCCCGTATTCTTCACCTGCACCACAAAGCCTCTGCAGCTCCGGCAGAACAAAAAGCCAACTCTTCTCATCTCCTTCAGAAAAGTGATACAGTGGCACTAAAGTCAGTGCAGGAGTTCAGTTTCTTCTCACAAACACGGCAAAAAGGTGCCGCTGATGCTTTCAGGCTGAATAGTGCTTCTTGTTATCTTTGATTTTTCCACAGACCGGAGGCCTTTTCAGATTGGTTGGAATTGTGTATTCAGTTTAAAAAAAGAAAAGAAAAAAGGATCTCAAGGAGGAAACAATCATCCTGTGTGTGCTGTTGCCATGGTGCCTGTGGTTCACATGAAACGTGCCTTAGTTGGTATATCTGTCTCCGTAATTATCTTTGTGACACATGGCAACAGTGGGTATGCCACTGTAAATGTGAGCTATCGGACAGACGACTTGGGTGGTTGGGCTGCAGGTGCACCAGATGGGAAAACACTCCGACCGGACGGGTTCCTGCCTGTAGGGTGTCTGTGCAGACAGTAAACCATCATCCCTGCTGGGAATTTCTACAAACCAAACTGGAGAGCTTCTTTATTTTCTCATGTCCCAAAGAGCAGCATTACATTTATAGCAGGATGTGATGATAATCAAATGTTCTTCTGCGCTCAAAGGAGTTTGGTGGATCCCAACAGGGTGTTTCTTGGATGCTTGTTTTTGTAAGGGACTTTTAGACACCCACAAATTGAGAGGATTTTATTGGGACTTTATGTGATAGACCACCGCAAAGCCATCTGTAGCTGCGACATGGAAACAAATGGTAAAATGGTAAATGGCTTGTACTTGTATAATGCTTTGTCAAGTCCACAGATACTGAAGCACTTCACACGACATTCAGAGAGTCGTAGGTGGCAACCTGCTTCATGGTAGCTGCATCATAGCATCCTGTTTTAATGTGCTTTACTAAAACTCCTACATACATACAATATCATGAAGTCCTAAAAACTCAGCAAGGCAGTTCAGGGATGAAGTTGCTGAGAAGCTGAAAATGGAGGTTGATCTACTAACAAAATCTCACCTGTTCTACTTTGAAGTGCACAAGATCTGGAATGAGTGCAAATCGAGCAAGAGATTGCTTACTCTCTCAAACTGCGGCTTTTACAGGCGTCCCTTGTCCTACACTCTTAAACTTAATGGCTATGCTTCACAGATTGTTGTGACAAATGTCACAAATATTTTTAAACGCATAAATAGACAAATTTAAAATAAATTCATCCTCATGCTTATCAGTCAAACTTGCATTGGCTTCATGTTTGAACACATCAGTGTGTAACATCGCTTCAGTGCCCGTTTAAAGCTAATCTATCCTGCTTCTATGGAAATGATGCATCACATAACTCACTTTGATGGCATCCTGGCTCAATGAGACTAATGGTTCTTACCTTGAGTGCGGAATAAAAGGAAACAAACTGGGAGCAAAACCAAACCAAAACTGGCCTTTTGCCATCTGCGGTGGAGCCAGGTTTTCTCTCATGTCGCCTTGTTCCGACTCCCACTCCATTCCGCTGCTGATTTGTCATCGTTGTCGTACAATTCATCTGCAGTTGCTGACTAAGAACACGGATGCCTCGTGTCGTTAAACCGGTGTCAGCCGCTCTGCTTTCAAACCGCACAGGTCTCCACTTTGTCAGAGTTGCTGCTTTGCAGCTGCAAACTGCTACAAAGGCAGTGAGCGATGTGCAGCAGATGCGAACTGGGACTCCATTCCCAATGTCAACTCATGTTCATCTAAAGAATATGCAATTATCCACTCTGCTATCTGCGGCCCATTATTGTAATTGTATTTGTGGCTCTTCCCTCTCTAATAACTTGGCACAGGTGCAGAAATGATAATCGTGCTGCGGGTTTAGACAGATATGATTGCGAACAAAACCAGGAGCAGCTTCAGAGTGAACAAGAAGGATGGCGCTGCGAACAGCAAGCCGTCAGGGCTTCCTCCATTACCAAACAGCAGCAAGTGTTGAATAAAATCCACCCACAGGATCGATGCAAAGGTGATTCTAAGAGTTCAAGAAATCAAATTGAAGCCATTTATAGTTCAGACTTTCACACTAGTCATCAGTTGAATCCAGGTCTGTTTGAACAAGCTGGGTTTTCACTGAAACTGGTTGAGTTTATTGGATATTTTGAGTTTTTCAAAGATTGAGGTACTAAAGTGGCTTTTTGAAGCTCTCCTTCATGACTGTGTCACCAAAGCAAGAGTTGACATTCTCAGCACAAAGTCATGGTCTTTCTCGTCTTTATTGTTGTGCCAAACAAATTGTCTTGGTCTGGGACCCAGAGGCTTTAACTTGTGCATCTTTGTGCATGACTGTGGTTAAACGGATGCAGCCGGCCCGTCTAGACTCAAATTCTCTTTAGGGAAATTTACGTTAAGAGCATCAAACCTTTGTCAAACACTGAATGAGTCATGAAGGGAGGCAGAATGCATTCCTGGACATTTATCATGAGAGTCAATCAACATCCTGGATGCATGTACGCATGTAAGCTTCCTCCATTGTGCGGCTGAGATCTGCTAAGAAGAGGAGATGTGTGTTTTAGAGACGCTTCTTTTCCAAATCAAAAGGAGGACAGACCAAAGGAGACATGGCAGCTGCAGTGATGACAGTAGTTCTCAGAGTCTGGACTTGCTGCATCCACAAACTAATCTCTAATAAATACTGGCATTAACATTCTGTCATGAAGTGCGGTTGGATGAGGTGGTGAAGCAGACGCTGAGGACCCAGGTTTGAGTGAAGAAAGTGATGATTTAATGAAGAAATATGCAAAATCCAAAGCCCAAAATACAGGCAGCATAGATGGCTAATTCTGGTAGCAACTGGTCAAAACATGAGACATGAGCAAAACAAGACAGACAGACAAGGACCTGACAAAGAACAAGAAATGCAGGTGGGTATAAATACACAGAGGGTGATCAGGGAACGAGACTGGGAACAAGTTCAACATGGAAACTCAATGGACACAAAATCCTAAAATAAACACTCAGAAAAACTCAAATCCTTAAACACACTCAGATTCAGAAATGCATAAATAATAAAATATTTTGAATATAAGAGGTTTTTCCATTATTGCAGTGATTATTCAATTTTTCCTCACACTAGCATCAGGGTGGATTCACACCAGTTCACTTTCATCAAACTCCAGTCCGTTTGCCTAGAAAGTCCGGATCGTTTTATGAGACGCGAATGTGTGAGCAAACCGGTCCTCTGTTTGGTTGAAGTGAACTCTGGTGCAGTTTGAACGCATATGTGAAGACAGAGTGGACCTGAAGCCACTCCTAAAGCAGGACGCAAACTACGACGCAGGGCATTCTGGGTGAAAACAACCAAAACAAGAAACGGCTCTTGGTCTTATACCAAAGATAACAAAAAATCCTCCAACTGCTGAAATCTGATGCTGATCCGTTTTTGTTAACATTTGATGAAGAAGAAAGTTGAACTCAGTGTCTTCTTCAGCAGTTTTTCTGTCGTTTCCATCAGTGGTTCCGAGTGCAGCGCCACCACAGGCCAGGAGGGGAACAGGTCATTTGAAGGGTTTGCTTCACAGCTGGAAATGGGACAAATGTTGCAGTTTTGATTCCCAGTCAAACCAAGTCTACCAGACTACCTGGTGTGAAAACATTTTGGGAAGAGTTTCACTTAAAAAAAAAAGAATAAAATGTTTTATATCCACATTCACATGGTCTATTTCTATAGTATAATTATTGTATAAAACTTCTTAGTTTAATCTGTCTGAAATTCTGCCTTTTTCATCTCATATTCATTATAATGCCTCCATCACCAACTGAACTCAGATAATTCATAAGGTTTCATGTGTGTTTACATCTTATATTGGGCAAAAAGTTAAATAAATGATTTTGTTTTACTAATTTGCTCATTTAGAGATGTTTAAGTTTGAGTCTGAGATGATTATTGGATCTAGTTACATCCAAGAAAAGAACTCTGACCGCAGCACTTCAACCTGCAACCAGAGGGGGCAGCAGAGCTCTGCTTTACAGCCATGTGGAGGTTCTGAGGTTCCATTTTGTTAGTCTTGAAACAAGGAGGTATTCGTACACACACACACAGGCGCAGGCTTGCAGACAGACGTAATGAACAGCCGTTTCTCCAGTCTCACTTCACCGCTGAGACACAATGAGCTGCAGCAAAGCGGTCACACAGGTGGAGATCTGAAAAAAGCTGCAGAATCTCTGACAGCACACATGCACAGGCTGATTATCACAGAAGATTTGATTTTCTCTGTAAACATGTTGCTTTTACCATCTTTTGGGCTTGTGTGATCTATTTATGCAGAAACACGAGGAGGAGTCGTAAACGGTCTCAGATCTCCAACTCTGTGTGATGCACAGCATCAGGGAAAACATGGACAAATGTTTGCATGTAATTAAGTTTGAAAGTATATGAAGCATAAAAAATGTTGTGAAGTCAAGGCTGTGAGTGCTTTCATTGTGACAATACAGGTATGGAAGACTAAAACTGCTCAAATTGAAAAATAGAGAAAAAGAACAACAACAAATGGGTCCAATAAAATGTTTTACAATTAAAAAAAAAATATTATCCATTTTGTTTTATTAAAGATTTCCATAATTTTTGCTTGCATAAACTTACTTCACCAATTACTTTTTAAAAATTTAAATAAATACGTTGGAAGCATACAAAATATTATATTAAGTAGTTTTTTTTGCACATTTTTATGTCATTAAATTGAGTTAAATTTAAACCTTTATTATGTAAAATATTCCCATTTTGTCCCTAATTTTTATCTCTTCACTTGCCATCATGGCTGTTGATGAGAAAAACAATAAAAGAAAAAAAAACCAATAAAAGTAAAAAAAGATCAAATCTTTCAGTGATTGCAAATAAAACATAAGAAAATAGAAGAAAATCACATAATTCACTTTGAACCACAAAGTGAAACACAAGCACAGATCAGTTACACACATTGGTGTTTATAAGCATTTATTTATGTTTATTATGGTGATTTTCCACTTAGAACTAATGAAAACACAAATTACACCACACCAATACAAAGATGTAATGTTGGTTACCGAACCCTAACCCCACCCTAAGCCTAACCCTAAACCTTAAGGTTTATTTTCAAAGTGACAAACATGAGCAGATCCTCTATTTAATCCTGACTGTGTGTAAAAAGTAAAGTCTGATTAAAATTTTAAAAGCAAAGCTATAACTCAGAATTAAAGTGTTTTCAGACCAAATCTCTGCCAGCTTGAGGCCAATTACTGCATGCACTGCCCAATTTATTGTTGCAGATTTACGACCTCCCAGCCTGGTTCAAGGCAGGGACATGATAAAACATACTAAATACACTGATTTCCCCGTCAAACATAATGAAAAAACTTATAAATCATGTTTCTAATTATGGTTTATCCACAATCAAAAGTAATATTTGCAATAAGGAACAACAAATCTCTACTTCTGAGAAAGTTTAGTACATCAAAGTTACTCAGATCTCGTCATAATCAGGTTGGATTTGATGTATTTTTGTTGCCAGTTTCCCTCACACTTCCTCTCCGTGAGGAAGAAGCCTCCGACTTCCGTCCTCAGGTCCCAGGACCCGACTGTCCTCTGGTTGTAAACACGGCCGATACACAATCGGAGG
The DNA here is from genome assembly GCA_922788865.1 of Poeciliopsis turneri. Classification (NCBI taxonomy): domain Eukaryota; kingdom Metazoa; phylum Chordata; class Actinopteri; order Cyprinodontiformes; family Poeciliidae; genus Poeciliopsis; species Poeciliopsis turneri. The sequence continues at coordinate 463,161 of CAKLNU010000796.1, forward strand.
CTTTTTACAGTCTTGGGAAATCAAAGCAGTAACATTCCTGTAAATGTTTCCCACCGTCCCGCGCCAGCCCTAATCCCGGCTCCTCCCCTCGCTCTAATGCGGATGAAAAGAGACTTTTCACCCACAGCTTTAATCAGGACAGGCTGTAGGTGGCAACTCCTGCTCAGATAGCAATACATTTGATCAGATTTAGACACTGATCTAATAGTCCTGGACAGCCAAGGGATTAGAAATTTCTGTCTTTCCTTTTTGTTTTTTTTTTCCCCCACTGACCAATCAGAGACGATGTACAGTACTGGCCTATTTCATTACAGGGATTTATGGGTGGGCCGTGGAGTTGACCCCTCACCTCTCGCCTTCTGTTTCATGTGAATTTGTTCCGACTCTGGACGTTTCTGAGCCAAATGTGACTCATGGCTTCACAATAAAACACAAACTGGGAGGAAGAGAAGAGCACTGCTGATAACAATAACAGGGAAGAAAGAAAAAAAATCTACAAGATTAGAAGTAGATTCTGCGCTCAGGTTTTCAAGCTGAGCGCAGAATAAGCTTCACCCCTTTGTCCATCTTATCCTCCTGAAATTACCATTAGCATCCATTGGTTCCCCAATATGCTGGATCTTCTGACCTTCTTTGATTAAACTCTGAGAGATTTAGAGTCTTTTGCGGCACCAGCTTGCTGTGAGCGCCGACCTTCAGCTGATGTGTAAGTGAAATACGGACGTTGAAGCAGAAGGCCATCTTGCTGCTAATTTCTGAGCTTTATTGTGCTTCTCCTCGGGTTTGAACTTTTCAAAATCCGCCCTCCGCTTTCACAGAACACACAGTGAGACAGGTCCAGATAAATCCCCGACTCCCAAACATTCAGAGAGAAGTTTCTCCTCTGCTGCCAAGCCGGATTTATCCGAGCAAAGGAAGAAATGAGCAGCCGACGGGGAGCGGAGCCTCAGCAGGCCGTCTGAGCGCGCTCAGTGAGGAGCAGCTTCTGTCTGGCCGCCGTGTGGAGGCGAGGAGAGGCTAGCTGCTAGCTTCTGCAGGGCTGCTGCAGCCGGGGAAAGAAGGCCACAAAAGGCCAGATCCCAGCAGGACGGGGCAAACGGGGAGCAGAGTCTCCACAGGGAAGAGCCACTGGAGAGGAAGGAGGCAACTTCAGGTCGTACACCGGTCATCTGATGGGAAAAAAACATCTAGGGAAGATCTCACTGTCCATTTATGGATGGTTGAAGAACATGCACATTCAATCAGCTGGTATAAATATGTTACAAGGCTGCTTATCTCTCTGTAATAGAAACATTTCTTAGGTAAATCCAGTTCTGCGCTGGAACCCTTTGTGCATTCAGAAGCTTCTTAAAGGAGCAGCATTATGCATTTTCTAGGCACAAGGTGCCATTTTATAACACAATCTAGTAACTGTTACCTTCAGTTGTTATGAAATATCAAAAATACCAAACAAATTGGACTCAGTAGCTTAAAGCCTTGAAATTGGGCGTCTGACTCTTTAAAAATAATGTGCTTTTTCTGAAGCTCCACCTCCAGGAAGTCATCACAACATGGCTCTCTGTTGATGCTTCAGCAAGGTTGTTACCATCGTTTCACTGAGATGTAGCTGCTATAATGAGCTCAGCTGATGCTAATTGTCGCTGACTAGTCTGAAGGAGTTGAGTGGTGGAGATGCAGCTGCAAAGATTCCAGTTGATCGTCGTTATTCAGTAAATTCAAATAATCTTTCAAAGGAGATTAAAAAGTTTCCATCTAAGGAAACCTAGTCACATATCACACTGGCGTCCAGGGTTTGGACTTTGACTAGGCTCCTCAGTTTAAAGTGTTTCTTTTTTTTTGTTTCTTCTCTTTAGCTCCCTCCAGCTTCCTGCCAACGTTCATCTACATTCCTGCTCATGCGTGGTGCTGCCACCACATGTTACAGTGTAAAACGTGGTGCAGAAACGTAACATTTTGTTCACAAGCCAGATGGTTTAATTTTGGAAACATTTTTTCACATGACAAGTTTATTTGTGTGGAGCATTTCAGCAACAAGGCAGTTCAAAGAAAAATGTAACTGAATAAACACTAATGAAACTAGCGACACAAATTACATCAGGAAAATACGCATCATATTCGTTTGAAAGCAAATCTATGAGTCCAGATTTAAAGGAACTCAGCGTTTCGGTTGTTTTGCAGTTTTTGGGGAATTTGTTCCAGATTTGCTGAATGCTGATTCTCCATGTTTTCTGTTCATTTTCAGAAATGCTTTTCTTCTTGCTGCCAGATTGATGCAGCTCTCAGTCAGTGGTGGTCAACAGCACTTTAAAAATCTGCACTGCTTTGTGTTGGCCCACTCTACGAAAACCCAACACTGTGCATTTAAGTGAAGGGAGAAAATGATCAAAATGGGAGCAAAACTTTCACAAATTAGACTGTTAATGAGATTAATTCATTTGTTTCCCGCCTGCAGACCACTGCAGGTTGGCCTTCTCGTAAACTGACAACACATGTTGTTAGGTGCTGCTGAGAGCCGCCAGGCAAGGCTTGAAGAACCAATTCAGAACACAATCTGGACTTCCCTTGGAGGAATGTTATATCCCTGGATTCAGAGTGTTGGTATGTATGAAATGTGCTCTCCGCAGGGGCAGAGGGAAGATCTCTTTATCTTTTATTAAGACGTTACAGTAGGAAGAAATCGCAGAGAAAAGGTCTGCGAAAGGTCAAGTGCCTGGTAGGGGCAGAAAAAAAGACACAGTTTCATCCATGATTGATGATTGTCTCAGTGTGTGGAACAGAAGTGGAGAGGTCACACGCAGGAAGACGAACTAATCTCCCTCACCGAGAAAACCCAACTCACTGAACGGTGGGAAACCGAGAAATCAGTTTAACTAAAGCTGGTTTTTACTGATTTCATAAAAACCAGACAGCAGAACGTATTTTATATTTTATGTTTAACATGAAGATCAAGAAACTTTGTTTTTCACCAGAGTTAGAATAAATGCAAAGAAAAGAAACAAATACCATCACATGTTTATTATCAATTAATATAAAACAATTCAAACCGAAGAAAACCCCTTTTATTTTTTTAAACAATGCAATAAAAATATTATAACATCCCCAAATTAGTTCCTATTTAAAATGGGTGAAACGCCACTGCTGCATTTATTATAAGGTTGAGAAGATTATTACTCAGCATTTTGAAATAACTTTCTGTTCTTTCTCATTTTTAAATTTAGTTTTGCTCAAAAAAGTTTATCCTGCAGTGTCACACATTTCTGAATCTTAAAGCTGCATTTCCCATTTCATTTCTTCTTCAACATGGACATAAACTTTTTTTTATATACATTATCTTATTTTAACAATTATTGGAATGTATTAAAAAAGAAAAATAATACTTCCTGCTTTAGTTCTGGACAATATTCAAGCTGAATCTTTAACTCAGATCAATCTGGAACAATTCAGTTTGCATGAGAGACAAAATGATTGTTTTTTTTTTTTGTAAAAAAAACCTTAAATTCACACATTATTTACTGAAAGAGTAACTGGTTGTAACATTCAAGGTCCAATTTCCCACTGCGCATAAAGTTGTTCAACATTATAAATATAAAACCACAGATATCTGAATAATAAACCATCAGATGACTTTAGCAAGATGTTCAGAGCATCTAAATAATCTTGTGGTCGATACAGTGATGAAATATTCAATAAAAACTGGAGCAGAATGAAAATCAGGTAAACCGTCGACTCCCAGCTGGAGGACAGAAGAAATGATGACAGTAACCTTCAGGGTGTTCAAGCCCTGAGGGACCAGCGGCGCCGATCCGATATCCAGGCCTTTTGCTGTGATTATCCCAACAGGGTCATCAGAAGAGACTCCATGTTTGCACGTCACCTGTCTGCCGACGACTTGCCGGGAATGTTAACAAGCCTGGCTGAGCTTACATATTCATGAGCGATGTTCCTGTCGGCTGACCTGAAACATCGGCCTGATCGCTGATAAACTTGGGAGGTAGGGATTTTATTAAACGGCTCCGACGTGCGAGACGACGACGTGTCCATTTACGAAGCCAAACACGGGATCGTGTTACGCGGAAAGGTCAAGAATCTCAACCTCTACTCGAGTGCTGGATTCATTTCTGACCTGTTCAGACGGGATTTACAGGAGCTCTTCTGTTCCCGTGTCTCCATTTGTGGATACAGAAACCTTTTTTGAGATTAGCTGGAGCTGTAATATAATTGGGTCGATGCATCATGTTGTCATGTGACCTGGCTTATCTCATCACAAGCAGAGAGAACGAAAACCAAGGATACGACGAAAATGACTTATGATTAATATGTAGAAACCTGTTTAAAGTAAATTATATGTGCAGCTCGCTGCACTGAACGCCGTTGAAAACCTTCCAGTTATTCCACCAAGCGTTGACCTCTGAACTCTTCCTGAGCTGAAACATCAGTGTCATTGTTTCTAAATGAACATGAAGTTGTTTTGTTTGCATCATTTGACGTCTGAAAGCATTGCATCATTTTTGTTATTTTGATCTCATTTCTGCTAATAAACACAAATTTCTTGCTTGGAATTTCAGAGACATGTCAGAAGTTCATAGAGTCAAAGTTCATTTTATTCAAACCTATAAAGAGTAAAATCAGAATCTGGTAATCTTGCAGTGATCTCTTCAGAATATTTCACATCTAACAGGGGAAAATGTTTTATTATACGCAAACTAGTCATTTTTTGATCAATATTGAGAATTAATTCAGTAATTAAGAGAATTATTGAATTAAAAATTCAATAATTACAATTAAGTACAATTAAAACTTATTTCAGGTGCACTGAGATACTTATTGGTTATGGATCACTTCCTGGCTTATGGCATTAAGTTTCTTGATCCCAACATAATCTCTTCTATTAAACTTAAATAGCACAATGCTGTAATAATTTCCACCATGTCCCAGTATTTGTGTTAATATTCGTCAGTGATCTGATGGATCAGGTGTTGGGTGTCCTTCCACTGCTCTGATTTAGCTGTTAGTTTTATACAGAGATGTTTTTTTTCTTGCTCTTCCACCCAGAGTAAAAGGTTAATTCAATGTTTTCATTTGTACAAAAATGAAAAATTGTGTCTGCATCCATTTTGTTGGAGCATTGGCCCCACCCATCGGTTTTGGGTTTTCCCCACCAACTGTTTTTTTCCTTTCCAAATTTTTTTTTTGAAGATCCGGAGGTTCGTCGTCTATTGCTCCAATCTTTAGCCTGATAGCATTCCTGTCTGTCACAGCAGCACCGGATGATTTACTCAGAGTAATTAGAGTTCCTTCCTAAACACAATAATCATCTATCAGCCCTGATGACCCTAACGGTCCCCAGACTCACACATGCACAGAAAAACAAAAGCTTACCCAAACAGCCCATTAGCAGGCGTGTGGGGGGGATTCTCAGCATTGAGCTGGGGGGACCGGGCCGATGCGGCGGACGCTCCTTAAAGGCCGACGTGGCTCTGACTGAGAGCTAATGGGGCGGCCATTGTGCCACTTCCTGGTGAGGATTTAATTCCCCTGAGCCTCAGAGTGGGTGCTGTTATCTGGCTTTGCTGGAGGAGGAAGTGACTTCACCTCTGAAGTGGCTTTGATAACATACTTACAGCAAAATGCCTGCCAGCCTGGGGAACCCTGGGTAATCTCTGTTCAGACACTGAAAATAGAAAGTGTTGTCATTTCTGTTTCGGGCCACAAAGGAGAACTTCTCTGATCCGATGCTTCAAAAGACAATGAAGAGTTTCTGAATCATGCAGTTTCTGATTTGTATGTTGTTCCATTTTTGGCTGGATTGTTGTTCCTTACATGGAAGCTATTTAAGCAGCAGGGAGAATAAACTTAAACTTATATTTTCTGAAAAATACATTCAGTCTAGTTTTTCCATTTGAAGGAGTGCATGTTGCTAAATATTTCACAAAAACTCATAACAATGAATGAAAAACTGTGAGGCAACATGGCCGCTGCTGTAGAGGCGAAATCATTTAGCCTGCGGTTTTTAAAGATTCATGAAGACAAAGTGAGCTTGGCGCCACGACTCAAAAGAAAAGGCCAAGATGTAGAAAAGCATTGATTAATGGACTTAATAAACTGATATCATTCTCCAATTTATATTGGAGAATGATATCAGTTTATTCATTTTCAGCTGAAGGTTGAAATCAGTTGGCAATAAAAGCTCAGTGTAAACGTACCATATGTGTCAGACCAACGGCGGGTTTTGTTTATTTCACAAAGCTCAAGCTTGAATTTTAAATCAGCAATAACACTGCAAAAGGAAACTGTAGACTTTAAAATGTGAATGTTGCATTTTTTTTTACTCTAAGTGAAACATAAAAACAAGATAAGCCTCTAAATTGCAATCAGGAAATGAATTCTGTTAAAATTTCTGATTGGGGAAGAAACACAAGCTAAAACTAAAAAATATATAACTGCCTGCTGAAATGAATCTTACTTAAAATCTTAATTTCTTAGTAATATTGGGGAAAGGAAAGCTTGCTTTGCACAATGCGCCTTTATTTTAGCAAAATAAATCTTAAACAATCCATTATTTTGACACAAAAGATGTGAGGAAGCAGCAGGCTCGTCCATCCTCTTCACAGTAGAGCCTGCTGACATGCAGGACTGGATGGATTTTCCTCAGATATCTCTCTGAGAAATGACAGACAGAATAAAAAAGGGGAGATTTCCAACCGGTGAAAAATTGATTCCCGTTGTTCGACTGCTTCAGGAAGTCTCTCTTCCCTTTCAGTAAAAAGCTCTCAGCCTGAGTGGCAGGAGTGCAGTTATAATCTGCCTCCATGCTGCAGGAGTCATGCACCACCACTCTAACCTTTGCCTCCATCTCAGGAGTGACTGAGATCTCCATGACGACCAGAATCTGAATATCAAGAGCTTTATTGGAAGCGACACATTAATAAGCCGTTGCCTCCGGAGGGACTTTAATCACACCTCAGTTTATGTTTATTTTTCATTTTGAAACTATTTGGTTGAGTCTCTAATGAGTGTGAATGAAGGGAGACTTCCATTGTTTCATATTCTAAAACCCAGGAACGTTTAGGAAAATAGTTTCAGCTGACGTCTTTCTACAGCCACGGCTTTGTGCATTTTTTACATCTTTCTAATGTAGAATGTAGAATTTGCTCCTGTTTCCATTCGCGACATCTTCAGGGAGTAACATGTGGGATAAAAAAAGAAATATGGAAAACACCATAAAGCAGTTATGTTGTGGTTTTGTGTGATGTTAGCTACGTCTTTGTTTCTGAACATTCAGTGCATAAGGTCACAGCTTGACCTGTGCTTTTGGACTTGCTGTCCAATCTGAAGAAAAATCAAACCAAAAACTTTTTATCTGAATTTTCTGCACATTTTCAGGCACTTTGGTTAATTAAGGACTTTATCTTTGGTATAAATATAACATTTCCTTTAGCCATTCTGCAAAATGTGAAAAACAAAAGAACTTTCCGTTAAATTATGCCAAATATGTGGTGAATAAGAGATTATTCAGAAAAATGTAGTGATTCATAAACAGGAATAGTCAAAGATGCTTCCGTTAGCATCGCGCAACTTTGTTAAATCTGTTTAAAATGTGAAATTAAAGTTTGTTCACATTTTCCATCCATGATGTTTTTACTCGTTTTTGCAGGAATCAACCGTCTCTGTTGTCCATCGTAGGACAAACACTGAGGAAACAGACGACCACAAGAAGACGGCAGCTGTTATAAGAATGATTGGAAATGATAAATTAGTTTGACGAGTGGATTATTCCTCACTTAGGCTGATCAGAAGGAGACCGCCGGGTCTCAGAGGTTATCGTCAGCCAATTACCATCAATCAGTTAAATCTTTGCCCAGTGACGGTTTTTTTAGTGCATGCTGGAGATTTCACATAGAAAAACATGGCGCTACACTTTGTCATAAAACGAAGACGTCATCTTGTTCCGTTGGTGTGGAGTAACGTTCGCTACAATAGAACATCGTTTTGTTATTAGCAACATCAAAATCACCATCTGAATGAAAAACAAACAACCAAAAATTCACCGGATGCAGAGTCACACCTGCAGTTTGTGTTCAAGTTTCATCAGTTTTTTATTTCTGTTGCCTGATTTTCATATTTTTTGATACTTATAAGAATTATTGTGATTTTGGTTCTTAAAATAGCAAAATTTCCACTTAACTTAAATGTCTGACGATACATTTTTTAAATATTCAAGATTGATCATCTGATCAGTTTAGACTTTTTACCAAATATTTTTTTACTTTTACTTGAGTAAAACTTTTGCATGCTCCTGTGATTATCGGTAACAAGCTGGTAATATATAAACAATTAAAATCTAAAAATAATAAAGTAAAATCATAATATTTGCAAATTAAAAAAGGTAAAAATATACAAAGTTGCCAAAAGTCTTCAAATAAAACAAACAATAAATTGATGGCGATATCAGTGCAGGATGAAATATGTCTTCATTGCAGATGAATAATGATTGAACTCAAACACTTTGAGTTTTTTAAGTGCAGGATAACAAATTCAGCAGATAACAGCTGCTAACGCGACAGTTTTGTTCAGCCAGTTGATGCGTGAAAAGCTTTTACATCTAAGAGTTGTTTTCTTCTGGTGTGCATCACATTTAAGAAGCAAATGTGACTTTGAAGTTTATGTGTCACAGAATCTCTAAGGCATTTGAAGGAGTTTTTTTTAACGGGCTTTGAAGTCAACAGAACGAGGAGATGCTTGCGTTTCTCTGGAGATGCATTAGTGTCGAGTCGACGGCAACAATATTGTCAGTGACTCTCCGACACGTTGCTCTGCATTGTCCTGGCCCGGCCTGAACGGTTTCCGCTTGACTTTTACAACTCGACAGGGACACTTGACTTTAGAGAGTGTGACCCAGAACAAAGGACTGCAGCGTTGCTGTGCAGAACCAATGACAGTTACTTGTGAGTTTCTATTCAAAGCAGGTGCAGAGGGGGGAGTCATATTTCTGAATATTGTTTTAACCAACCTGATTTGTTGCATCCAGCGTCTTTTGTTTAACTCAGTCAGACATCCTTGCTTCTCGCATTCGTCTGACATCAGACCTGAGTTTGGGCCCTGAAGGCTCTGGCGGATGGCAACATTGTGTTGGGACAATTCTTGACAAACGTGACTGTAGGTAGAAAAGCAGGAAGTTGGCATGGCGAGCTAAGGTAAACATTAGCAATGTTTCCCTCATGTCATCGCTGCATTGTTTCTAGTTGACAAGCTGCAGCTCTGAGAAAGGGACTTTTGTCCTGCTCTGAGTTTTCCTGCACTGTTTGGGAATAATGGCAACATTAACAAACACTTCTGCCCAGTGTGGCAGGCTTGTCTCCCACAGAACGGATCTCTTTGCTTATCAGTGAATTCAAATCTTACCAAGAATGGAGCTTATTTCACTGTTCAGTTTGCAAACAGCGAATAAAGAAATGCACATTTTGTCTCACTGTCTGAAGTTAAAATTAGACCAAACTTTTGTTTTGGGTCTAATTATGACCTGAACTGGTTTTTGAAGTTTAATTAGACCAAATATTTACAAAGTGACACATTTAGAGATTTTATTTCTGTTCATTTTGATGACGGTGCTTTGCTGGAAGGTAAAACGTCAATGACCTGGTCAGCGTTCTTCCTCATCATACTGCTGCATTTTAACTTTTCTACACTAAACATATTTCTTCCATTGACCTGACGTATTACTCTGAGTTTTCATCATCTGCAAAACATAACCATGGAGATGAATGGAAATCTATCTCTGTGTGCAATCAATAGTGTTTGAATTAAGTCAGTGAAGTGAATGAGCTGAGCTGCAGCTTTGTGCCACGCTCTGTCCTTTGTCACAACCTGAAACGTTTCCACTAATGGCAGAAAAATACTGTTGCTCTCAAAACTTTGGCTACAAACCTGTATGTCATTTTTACTTGTAAGGAACCTAATGAGACTCTCATCGTGCCCATGTTGTCCTTCAGGCGGCACCGAGAAACTGCATGTCAACTGGAGCCGTTCTCCTTTAATCTTCATTGTTTAACACTGGGATAAAAACACTGAGACACATTTCTGCCATATTAATCCCTGCACTTTTTGATTCTTGCTGGGGTGAAAACGTGTTGGCATCACGTTTGGAAATGGATATGGTCTTTATGGAGGAATGCATGTGTGCCCAACCCGTAGCCCTGCAGGGGTGCCGTACCCCCACAGATGTTTCAGATTCTCTGCCTGGGTTGGTATGCAACACACACGGCAGAAACGAGTCCCGCATTACGACAGGGGCGCAAACCCTCCACACTTGAACAAACATGATGATGTGTGTGCAGACAGCGTCTTCACTGCCATGTTTTTGGAACTAATATGTCGGGGGGGAAACGCGTTAGCGCTGGCTAACGCTGGTCGCCTCCAGGCATTGATCTGAACCCAATACCTGACTCCACTGCCTCAGCCTGATCCGCTTTTAAGTGGCGGTTCTGTTGAAACAACATTTTTGTTCCCCCGGTATTGTTGGCAGGGAACAACAGCACCGCTTTTTTATCGCCACTTTTCTATTTCTTTTTAAGCGGCACGTGTTGCTTCGTCCCGCCTGCTCAGCAGACATTAAACCCAAAAGCCAATTGAGTCAGAATGTATAAAACTGTAATGTGTTTTACTTTGCAGTAATAAAATTAATGTGCAGAAAGTAATTTCATCTGAAGATGACCAGCATGGACAAAACTCCACACAGGTCATTTCTTCTGTCTATAAAACTAATACTGTTAAGTTCAATAAAATCTTAAAAATGTACCCAAAATATGCTGACATAAGGCATTTCAGAGACTTTTCTTTCATTCTATACAGCTGGTTTTGCAGCACAATGTTTGCATGATCGAAAATAACTGAAGTTTTTGTGCAGTTTGTTTTCATGACTCGGGTTTTGAGTGAATCCTGGTGAATCAGCAAACATGTGGATTCTCACCCAACACTGCAGTTTCCTCCCACACTCCAAAAACATACCAAACAAATTGCTAATAGGTATCTATGAGTCGGTGCATCTTAGATAATGAGATTTCAGTTTCCTCAGCTCTTCTTACAGAATGAGATGTTTTTTTGGGCGTCTTGTCTCTTTAAATTCAAGTAAGCTGCAGATGGCCACGCCCCCTCAACTCAACAGCTGCACTCACGCATGAAAATGGCTGCTAACAGATGTGCATTTACACAACTGTACGTCTTTGAAAAGCAGAAGTGGAGCATCCTGCACAATCAGCAAGAATGCATCAAGTGGCTTTGGGATGGTAAGTCAAAATTAAAAACACTTGCCTTTTCCAGCAGCCATTGTACAGCTTAAAACTCAAACCAAACATGTTGATGCTCTGCTTGGGTTGCTAGGTAACAGGCTAGGCTTGACTGAGGTAGCTAGGTGAGGGGCAGTGCCTGTTGATTTGTGATGCTACATAACTGAGGTTTTTGAAACGGCTCATTTTTCAGACGCCAAAAAACTTATAACCAAAAAACAGTTGGTTGTATTTTTTCATAAAGTGGTCGGGCTTTTTTTAGAATCCGTGGAAACCCAAATGAAAGTACAAAAATGTGAAATTTGCATAATAGTTTCCCTTTAAAGCATTCCTGAACATATTTACTGAACTGACACCACAAAGCAGCAGCGAGTCTTGCAACCTCCTCATATTTCCTTTTCTTTCACGCTGCATTTTGGCATTTATAAGAAACGTCAAGGGCAGCAGGAATGTATAGGAGTTGCCAAGTCAGGTCAATTCAAACTGAGTATCCAAATATAGATTGTGACATCACCTCCAGGAAAAGCTGGTCTGTCATGTCTCCATAAGCTGTTAGTGTTTTCTTGCTTTCTCTGGCATGTTTCCACTTTGCAGATATAGAAGAGCACTTTGAGAAAAGAAAAACAGGCTCATAATTAATTGTGACAGGCTGCTAGAAGTAAAGTGTCTCAGGAAAGAAGTAAAATCTGAGTGTTACAGTGTCTGTTGTGTGGATATAATACTGGTTAATTCTTTGAACTGTGAAGCATTTTCTGCCTTAGAGTTGCTCTGACAGGCAACAAGAAGATGAGTCCAAAGAAAACCAAAGTGCAAAGAAAACTTTAAAAGTCAGTCTGTCCAGAATAGAGAATCTGTTCTGGGTTAAGAATCTGCTCAGAATATGAAATCTGCTCAATGAAGCTGTTCAGACAGTTTTATCTTCTGTTCAGAGGTTTGTTTTTGAAGAATCTGCATGTTCTGTATCTAACTAAAAAAGACATTTAAGTCTCTTAAGTAAATCAGAGAAAACAAGAAAACATTTATGTATTATTTACGCCTTTTCTCTCTTGTGTTACAGAATGTGTTGTGTTTAATGTTTCTTGCTCTAAAGTTGCGACATGAAGGAGAGTTTGAACGTCGTCTTCCATAAAACGACTCATTGACCTCTGAATGTGAAGAAGAAAACAACGAAAACCTCTAGATGAAAACCAGGTTTCCTTGGAAACGGCCGATGCTCTCCTTCCCGTAAGCAATTGCAGGAACCGTGCTGACGCTTTTATGATGGAAAATAAAAACAATATAAGACAGAAAAACAGATTCATGTGTGTGCATGATGCATTTAAATGCCTTTATTGTTCTGCTGTACTTCGGCTCACGTGTCGTCCTTCTGATGCAGAAATAGCTCCTCTAAAAGCAGGTGGCAGCTGCGTGACGATTAAGTTCAATAACAAGTCACAGTCACCATGGAAATAAACGTCTCATTTATATTTTACCCACCAAATATTTCTGACAGGCTATAAGTCAGACAACACCCAAGTGCAACACTTGTGCTGAGCCTTTATTCTGTTTAATCCTCACCTAGCGATAGCATTTGGCTCCTGGCTCCTCTCCCCCGGCAGCAGCTGCTCACATTAGAGCCTTGAGATTAGCGGAGGTGCTAGACGGGAGCCAAAAACAAATCCTCTCACACATCTCTCCGTCCCTTTGCTCTCTTACTATCTAACACGAGCAGAGTGCTACCTGGCCCTCAGGATGCGGCGCTGCTGTGCGGCTGACAGGTGTTTCCAGCAGGAGGTTTGCTGGAAAGGTGTCGCGGCAGCCATTAAACGAGAAACCGACCCGGAGCCTGTTAATTTAAAGTAAAGTGAGGACGGACTGCTTTGAGTTGTTTTGGATCTCGATGCCGGTTGACTGATAATTGAAAGTGTCTCCACAGCGGATGAAATCAGGTGTGTGGGAACAGGAAGGCGAGGCAGGAATATTAAAGCTGGATTAAATATTTCATAGTCATAGGAAACACTAATCCACCATTAATGCCTCCATTAGATTTCTGAAGGAAAGTAGCAGCAAGCGCTGCTAATTAAAAGCTCTGATCAATAAATTATCAGGAGGTTTAATCGCCTCTTTTGAAGCAGGAATTTTGTAAATTTTTCTTTGTGGAGCGAAAACGTCCAAAACGATTGTTTCCATTTGAGGCAGCTGCCTGTGAAACTGCTCCTTTCTGTTGGGTTGTGTTGAATATTCAGTTCTGCTTGAAGAGTTTACAGACAGATATACTTGGAAAATCCGTTCCAGACGTGTTACTGGTCTGAAACCAGCACCTTCAATGGTTTCTGGAGTTTTCTCTCAATGTTTAATCCAGTTTATTTGGTGAGTGGGAAAATGCACTTAAAAAAACAAATTAAGATTCTGTTTATTTTGCTTTTTTTCAAGACAGATGAACTCGCGTGCTGAGTCAGAAAAATCTGTATTTTTCCTGCTAAACGGTTTAAAATGTAAAATAAAAGTTGTCAATTCATATCTGTGTATTTACAGCAATGGAACAAATCCCACCAAGTATTGATTCCTGAGTTAAAACATTGATGTTGTTGTTTCTAAATGAATATGAAATTGTTTCCTTTACGTTATTTGAGGTCTGAAAGCTGGTCAGGAGATCACTGCGGTCACTCTGGGTTTAACCTCACAAATGTTTGTGAGATTTTAACTGAAGAATCGTTCAGCCTGAATAAAACAGCCGTTCAATCAGCAGCTTTATCTGATCTGATTCAAATACATGAAGGATTAAACCTTGGACTGCTCCAATTTGTTTGCACTATTTCACCGCAGACCAAATTATTCAAGCTTTAATTATTCAACCCATGATGAACTGAATCACTTTGGGTTAATTATCTAATTATGATTGAAAATAAAGACATAAAAAAGAAGCAGCAGTGTTTCTGCTGTGACCTTGATTGAGTCGAGTTTTTAGTTTTTCTCTACAAACAAGAATATCTACGCTACATATTATTTTGTCTCTGTCACGCAGTTTATTTTCATCAATATTATTATAATTTTTAAATACTTAGTCACTTGTTTTTTCATGCTATTAATGAATTATCTCAACTTCAGTCATTTTTCCACAGGGATCCGCTGCTCCTTCAGGCTGCAGCGTTTTTAAAATCGGTGGATTTTAATCTTTTTCAGATGCAGCTGGAATAATTTACGTTCATCTTGAGCCAGAGCTGAACTGGAACCGGACCGGGATCCGGATCCAGACCAGCAAACACTCACCAGTTTACTCTTACTGGGGTCACTCAAGAAGCTGGTAGCTGCTGCTGCTGCTGTGTTACTGCCAGTGTAAGCAGTAAAGTTAGCTTAGCGCTCCACCAAATCCCTGACTCACTCATCACCGCACTGATAAGACAGAAAACTCCCAGAGTCCAGCCAGTGATGGAAACCAGAGGGGCCTTTTGTCTGGGCTTCTTGTTTATTTGCATTATAATATCCTGCTTTTTAATCGTGCCCTGGATCTCACATGTCAAGGTAACTTCACAAAAACTAAAGATGTGTAAAGATGCTATATAAGATCAGCATGTTAGATCGTGTTGCTGCAGCCAGTTGATTTCTACAGCCAAGCAAAATAAACTGGTTCTGAATGAACAGTAAAAATATGGCAGATGGAGCAAATTTAGCAAAAATTCAGAACAAAGAAAGTTTTGTTGAAGTTGTTTGCATCCGACTGGTATTTGTTTCTCGCTGTCTTCTCTGTCTTGCACTTTGGTTACCTTGGAGAACCCGGGCTGGGAATCGAACCCAGGACCTTCTTGCTGCAAGGCAACAGTGCTACCAATAAATACGTGCAAACCAATCACGTATTAATGCAGATTAAATGCTCCCTTTCAGTCATTTTAGATCTTTCTGGGTGTTTATTATAAACTGGATGGTGGAAAAAAAAAAACCTAAACCAGTTTTAAAGATAGAAGAACTTCAACTGGTGGCTTATTCCCAATGCGTAAGCCTCAGTAATGAACTTGACTTATGATATGGGGACATACTTAAATAAATAGATTGCTCTTGTCTGCCTTTTTGGAACTTTTTTACCCCAATATCATCATTCATGACCTTCAGTATAAATGGGAGCTGCTGGAAATCAAGAGCAATTGAGTTTTATATTAGTCCTGAAATGAAATAGATCACCATTTCAGGCTACTCAGAGGATAATTGTGGATTTTAAAAAGCAAGGGGATTGAAACTGTGCGGCTAGACCAGCTGAAATTGCTGGTAGGGGATCCTATAACAGTTTAGTCATGCAATCAGACTCACACTGTTCACAATCAGGCCTATTCCATCAATCAGAGCATTATTTGACACAGCATTTAATTAGCATTAAGATTTAAATGCTGCTAACACTTGGCTCTTTTGCGTTTTGCTGCAAAATGCACCAAATGTTTGCTGCAAGCATTTTAAGATACTTTTGGATTTCTAATGCATTGTAAGTTATTTGTTTTTCAACATGAACAGGATAAATGCAAAATCTGACATAATGCACCACAAAAATCAATACAGTTGTATGGTTTAATTAATCTCTCATATCAATTGGAAGATTTTTGGATTCGTAAGAAATTCCAACAAAAGTTACAGAGATTGACGTTTTCAAGCCTTTATTTCTGTTCATTTTGATTATTTTCTACTTGCAGGTAATTAAAACAACATTTAAGATTTGAACGTTACATCAGACCGATAAAAGTTTACTTCTCTAGTTGTTTGATTTTCTGGAAACTTTCTTGTGAAAGAAGCGTTTTTTCTCAAATGTTTGACTTTTGGTGAGAAAAAGCAACAAAATCTAAAAACAAGTTTTAAACCGATGCTCCATACAGATGGTGCATGTGCAGGATTACATGTGTCCAGTTCACTTAAACTGGTGCAGATCTGCTGATGGGAGCAGAAACTGGGTGCAAAAACTCACTTGTGTGCGACTCTGCAGCGTTTCTCAGCAGGTGAAAGAAATCTGGTCCAATCAGCAGCAACATGAACTCAGGTGATATAAGGAATCCGCCAACCTTTGGGCTGCTTTGCAGCAGAGCTGAGGAAGGCAGACAAAGTCTCAAAAGCAGCATTTCACTGGACTGGTTTTGCATTTGAGTAAAATAAATGTAGAATTTACTGAAGGAACAGTTTGCACTGATGGTTTTTACCAACTAAATGCATATTTAAGATATTTAATTAATGTAAAAGAAAGTTTAATTCTGATTTAGGGAAATGTTGCTGTGTGTGTTGCTATGACAGCGCGACCCCCATGGCCACATCCTTCATTTTCATGCTACACTATGCAAAGACTCTGTGCTGATGAAGATTCACTCACCTCAGGATGTCAACAAGTTGAAAGTGAAACTGACCTTCTGGTTTGGCTGATCATTTTTTGAGCTCTTGGGGATTTTTGGATGACAAAAGCACAAAAAACTCAGTCAACAAAACATTTATTCATGAGAAACTCAACATGCAGAAGAAAGAGAGAAAACGGATCCGGTACCAAACCTACTGTATTTAACACAAATGAAAACAAACTCCAGTTCATTGCACAAACATAATAATGCTGTATGCTCACTTGTAATTTGCATTTTAAATCTCTTGCATGTTGACATTGACTGTGAAGACGCTGTGTGGTTGTAAAGGTTTGGCCTGTAGGCTGAGCGGCTCATGACTCAGCAGCTCCTCCTCTCTGCTTCCCGGCTTGTTTTATTTCATTCTTCCTTCTTTTACAGCCTCCAGCTCCCACCTTGGCTTCTCTCTCACAGCTCTGTTAGTGTTTTTCCAGCAGCACCCAGCTGTTTATGGAGGCACAGAGCTCAAGTTGTATGTCAATCAGACGGGTAGATAAACATACAGTTTGGTACTATATTATTGGCGCTGAAGGAAAACTTGCATATGAGCCAAAATCACCAGCAGCAACACAAATCATTGCAGGTACATGTCTGTGGGCCTGGTTTCCTTAATCAACTCTATAAAACTGCTGGTCTGGATATTCTCTGAAGTTCAGTGGTGATTGCAGGGCCTGCTGAAGACATGCACAATATGCTGCATGCTGAGGTTTTAGAGAACTGTTGCTTCCTGGTTTCACATCGGAGCTTTTCTGTTGTCAGATATTTGCTTCAGTTTCCTTCCTCAAGCTAGAAAAAAGCAAGTTATTAGCTGAAAACTCCAACTTACTGTTCAGTGTCAGTAGCTGCATTTAAAATCATATTAATTGCTCAAATTGGAAATACAAAAATAATTTTACTTAACTTGGAAAAAACTCAATTAGTTTTGGCGCCGGGATATAGTGAATTCTCTGCTGTATCCACTTTATCCCAGACACAGCGCCAACCTTACAATTGTAATTTTATTTCACAAAATTACAATAGAAAATGTTTTGCATCACACGTTTTACTACTGCTGGAAAATATGATGAAGACAGCAGGAAATGGTAGGAAGAGGAAGATGGCATAGCATGTTTTTTTTAACAAACTTATTCATGTGTTGTTTATTATTTAAACTCCACACTTGCAAAATTGTGTGTTTGTGACATTTGAGTATTTTTGTCCGTAATGGAAACCCAGCTCATGAATGTTGCTTCTGTTGCTGCAGCAAAGCGAGAAGGGCGTGAATAATCTCGGGCTTTCGCTTCAGCAGATGAATTTGTTGATGCCTGACAGTAGAAAGCATTAATAACTTTGGAAGAAGATTAATGGCACCAAACCTTAGGTTTGCTTGAAGCTGGTTGTTTCTCTTTGTAACTTCAACAAAAATCAACACTTTTCAGAGATGTTTCCGGCGTAAACAAACGTGGTGAAACCGTTTCCAGCTCCTCTGTAAGACACACATCTCCGGGATGTTCTGGTGACCTCATCATGGACATTATGAGGACCGAGTGTTTGCGCTGAGCAAATGCCACTCTGCAGCCAGGGAGTTCATAAAGATTGACCTTTTTCCCTCCACAAAAAGCCACAAAAATCAGAATGACAATTTCAGGTATTTTATGGTGGCACATCTTCCATGTGACAATCAGATGTGCTGAGTAAATATCAGGGAACTTGATGCTCGTTTTCACACAGACTGAATAAAATCAGGTTTTAGCCTCCTGGGAAATCTTCTGCTCTCATAAAGTCAGACTTCGTTTGAAGATAAAGTGACACAATTCAGCCACCTGCCGTAATCCATTAGACTGATAAAGGCAAAGAAAAGGCAGAATAAAGACGTAATGCATTTAATTGATCATTTTAATAGATCTGGCTAAACGTCAGGTTAGAATGATTAATGTTATTTCTAAGTTTTGCTAAGAAAAGACCTTTAGAAATCTTTACCTTTAGTCAGGCTAATCATAAACTAAAACGAAATTATAAAACAATAGAGTATCTTCAGTCACAGAGCCGCTGCAACACAGACTGGTACAGGAGAGCTTTCCAAAATGTAAAATTTGCTAGTCAAAATGTTCTCTTTCCATTTTGACTGACCTCAATACATACTGGAAAAGGAATAAATAAAAATCTCTTATTAAACGGGTGAGACATGCAGTTCTAATTACGGTAAAATAAACTTTTCTGTGAAAGACTATAAAAAAAGTTTGAGGAGTGAATATTTTGTGCCTTATTTCTGTTTTTGTGGAATAATTTGGAACTTGTGAAGCGGAAAAGTCTTAGTAAAATGGCTGCACACAGCGCCAACCTTACAATTACAGCATGAAAATCCCCCTCATTTTTCATGCAAACAACAGGAAGGAAGTTCTTTACATCACTGGGAAAAGGACACACACTCTGCTGCAGAAAGTCTGCATGCATTACCAAACCCAGGCGAGGAGACAAAGGAGGACTGAGAACTGTGGGGACGTCAGGCTTGGCTGAGAACGAACTTCCAGAATGTGAAATTAACTTTCCTGCAGTAAGTTACAGCCCCTCTGCTCAGGAGAATATAAATATTTCCACGTACTTTAGTGCCCAGAGGTTAAAACCTTGTGAGCACAACAGGGATATACATTATGCTATTTTGTCAGACCATAAAAACCATGTTTCCCTGATGCTTTAGCTGTGATTATAGCTGAAGCCAGAGGGCAGTCAGAGGAGTGTGTGTGCAGGTCCAAACCCGCTGAAAGTCCCGAGAAAAGGGATCATTTTACATGTCAACAGAATAAAGATGCAGACAATGATCCAGAGTTTGCTCTGCACTTCATGAGGACGTCATCACTGGACGTCTGGGTCTGCTGGACCCACACAGGGACGTCTGAGCCAAAATGCAAGAAAAAGAAAAATATGTATTTGTGTTTCTCACAATGAGCTCTGTGGAAAGTTCCAGTGCAAAACAACAACTGGCAACATAATGGGTTGCTAATTGAGAATAACTCTAATGTGAATGAATGAGATGTAGGGAACTATAAGAACTTGAGGCAAATAAAAAGGAGACAAACAAAACAACAAACTCATAAGATCCAAAACACGTTTACCAGAAATAAACCCACAACTTATCATCTTCCAATCTGAGACGACTGGGAAAGTTTTCTAACCAAATACAGGCGTAGAAACGCTGGTGGCAGTTTCAGAAATCATTTTAAAAATCTGCCTTTAACTGTTTAACTTTGTGCAAATCACTTTTTGTTGCTTTTGGTTCTATGAAAGTTTATGTCTAATTGATTAACTGATTTTTGAAAAGTCCTAAGCTAAGATAGATTTTAGTGACCTGTGATACAAAACCAGCCAAGTTTATTTATTTAGTAAAGTCCTTTGCAGAATCCAGTCACCAGATATGAAAATCATTTCTAAACATTTGAGTTTTTATTCCTGATTCAGTGTTTCAGCAGTTTGGACATTTTCTGGAGGTTTGTTCCAGATTTGTGGTGCATAGAAGCTGAATGCTTTTCAGTGATTTATAAACAAACAGAAGTATTTTAAAATCTATTCTCTGAGTTCTGTCTCAGGCTCTAAGTGCTTCCTGGTTTTAGTCAGAACGGCAGCAGCAGCTTCATGTTTCTATGCAGATGACACTATTGTGGTAATAAATGTGTCTGAAGGAAAACACAAGGATGAGTTTCTCCAGATCTTGCTGGGTCATTAGTCCTTTAATCCCCACTTCAGACTCTCCAACGTGGGTCAGTTTCTGCTGCAGACATACTGAAGCAATGAAAATATTTTTCATGCTTCGCCTGCAAATGCATTTTAATGAACCTGAAAAGTCCCTAGAGTTTTGTTTTTGGACGTCTAAATTGTAGAATCTCAGGTTTTCTTCACCCTTGCTGCTCTTCAGTGGTGGACAACTGCAGATAAGTAAGAAAACAAACGCCAATGACCGTGGCTCCACATGAGGAGGGCTGTTTGTTGGTCTGCACCAACAAACAGCCCTCCTCGTGAGGTCAGGGCAGGAAACAGGCAGTTTGAAGAACAGCTTTCCTCCAGATGAACCATTATCAGCTATTTAAGGTGTCAGCAAGCAGGCAGCTGATGAAAAATTGTTCCTGCATCAACCCCTCCCACTCAGCTCTTCCCTTTCCTCTGCTGCGCCACGAAAAAAGGCCAAGAAAGAAAACAAAGGAAGAAACAAATGGGAATGAAAAACAAAAAATAAAATGTTTCCTGATCCAGGTGTCAAGCCGTCCTTCAGTTTAGAGCAAAGCAAAACAAAAACTGACATTTTCAGGTTTCAGTTGTTTTATGAAGTTTTCAGCTCCAGGAAGTTTTGACACCAACGTGTCTTCAAAACGTCACAGAGGGAATCTGCTGACTCAGCTCAAGCAACTCCAAGAGCGGCGATGAAACGCAAAACAAGTCAGTTCGTTAAGAATCAACTGAATTTGAAGGTTTGAAATTCATGACATTTTTTAGAAGCGGAAAACTGGAACAAAACTTCTGTCTTTATGAGAGACGGTTACTGATAGATGTGAACCAGAAGCGGTTCGACTGAAACGTCTAAACTGAAAAAAGATCAGATAAAAACGAAGGAAACTACATGCAAAAAATGGAGTTGTTTATATTTATAATAGCATTTAACAGTAATGTTTAAATTACTTTTAGTCCTTCATTTTATGCAGCCTGACAACAGAAATAGAACAAAATTATGAATGAAAGCAACTTCAGAGGGAATTTATTCTTAAAAAAGTAATTAAAGACCTGGAGATCAGATTCCTGACCTTTAACATCCAACCACATTTTAAGAAGGTATTTCAAGGTTAAATCTGTGAACTTTAACGTTGCTGATTGCAAGATTAACACCTGAAGCTGCTGAATGTCCTATAAATGGACTCTAATGGGAGACGCTGCTGTTCATCCTTTTGCTTTTTGTGTCATTAAAGCAGGATTAAGGCGTGCACAAGTCTTCCATCACATGCATGACTTTATTTAATATTTACTGTCCTCATTTAGTTTAACGTAATTAGAAATAATGTTTAATTTTTAGTGATCCCTTCTGCAGCCTGAACATAATTCCTTCCATGTCTGAATCTGTTGAAATTTGAGTCAAATGTTTATTTCACTGTTTTGTGAGGCATCAGCTGTGCTGCACTGTGGTCCCAGTTTGTTAAATGAGGGGGAAGAAGGACGGCGTGTTCCACCTATCGGAGCATCAAACTTCACATCCTCCTCTGGAAAACAGACTCCAGGCTGGGAAAAGAGAACCTGGCTAATTTGGTCCTGGTTGTTGAACACAGTGGACTGAATGTTTCACTGTGTTTCGCTGCCAGCTCCATGTGTGTTTTTGCGGTTGAGGCGAAGGCTCAGAACCGGTTCTGCTGAGGTATTTTGGGGCGGCGTGCGGTGCAGGGGCTGATTTTCAGGGCTTTCTGGTCCTTTCTGGGTTGTGTCTCCACTTCCTGCACAGCGAAGCAGGAAGTTGGTGGGATTCCTCCGGAAGGGAACTGGATATTTTCTATCCTGATGTTTTTTCAGAAAAATAAATAAACAAATAAATATGGTGGAAAATAATATTGGAGCAACTTGGTAATTTATTGTATAAGGTTTAAGTGGCTGGAATGAGTTTCAACTGTTTGGTGGCTGAATCTCCAGATTTAAACGATAACAAGCAGCGAGTCTCTGCCTGGTGAGGGGGTCGATCAGGATGGAGATGGTTTCTGGTTCTCTGAGTTACCCTCCGGGACCTTTGACCCCTGGGACATCTTTGTTGCAACACTACTTGTCTATATTCTGTGTCTTAAATGGATCAATTTTAATTTGTACTTATTTCTCATCCAATTGGTTATTTTGTAGATCAAAACTTTGTGTTGCTGGTGTGTAATGTTTGTTTTTGACCTCTGACCCCTGCAGCCTGTTCATACATTGGGAGAAAAGAGGGAATGGAGGAATAACTGGGTGTTTATATAATCAGATTCTCCAGCTGTTTCTTCTCTGATTTAATTTACTTTATTGTAATTTTCCCGCCTGCTGGTTTGAGGTTTGATGTTTTTGGGGATTGTTCAGCCTGCAGTCCTTCCTGCGCCTATGCATGTTTTTGGGTTCGTCATGAACTTAGCAATGACTTAATCAGGCAGCAATTAAGTTTCCTCCACAGCTCATTTGCCTGAGCAAATTAGCTCTTTGTTAAGTTCCTGTTTTTTCAAACTGCTACAATCTACTGACTCCTTGCTGTGATGTATCTGCCGTAGCATTGAAGCGTGTTGCACGTTGCTACATGCTACCCTGAAGAAGTCGTTATTGTGGCTATTTCTGTGTCATGCACTGAGACGTGTGCACTGCTCCCCATCTTGCACGGAGCAGAAATGGGCCTGAGGGGCCTCCGTCCACGCCGGCCCACCCTGCGCCGGCCTATAGACAGGACCCACCTGCTTCCACTCAGCTGCGGCCCCTTTGATGTCTACATGTGGAGGTCCCTTTCCTCTGCGCCTGGGGCCGCTCGGCCCTAATTTCCCACTGTATACACAGATTATCTGTGCCTGGGTAATGCAAACAGTGGGATCATCTAAATGTATGTGAACGCCCCTAATGGATGCTGCCAGTTGGTCCAGGAACAGGGCTGCTGGACATGGGACGGCCCGGTTTGCGCCGCAGCTATTCGTCAAAGGGATTACTCAGGTCTGCAAAGGATTCTTCCAAAGCCCCATGTTATTAGGATGGAACTCATAGACATTTATGATATAGTTTATCCTTTTAAAGTTGTTTCTTTTCCCAAGCTAAACATCAGAGTGTTCCAACTTGTTTCAATTAGTCAAGATTTTCCTCTTCTCTTTGCATTTGACCAAAAATTGGCCACGTGAGCCAGTTTAAGCAAGATTTATGTTATTCATATGTCACATGCCATATTAAAGTGAAAAATCTAAACCAGAACCATATGTTTGGCAGTTTTAGGCTGCTTTTTTTTTCCAAAAAAAAAAAAAATTCCTGTTTTCCAAACTTGCACACTTGGCTCGAACTCAAACACATTGAACCAAGAATCTCTAAATGTCACTCCAAGTGAAAGACAACCAACGTGCAATGTGGGACGCAGTTAATGAGTTTAAAGTACCGCCGCATCTGTTACGAGCCCCTATGAGTCAGACTGACAGGTACGGCCAGAAAATCCACAATCGCTGAAAACAAGCTGCTTCCCACAGATGCAGCCGACAGATGACAGTTGCTGGGCATCATCAAACCTGTCAGGAAGAAAGGTGAGCTTCTGCTTTACGGCTGATAGAGCGCACAAAAGCGTCCAGGCAGACGGCCCAGGAATTCTGCTCCACCGTTGGGAAGCAAGAGAAACCCACAAAGAGGGACGATTCACAGTTCGGTTCAGGAGACTTCACAGAAAAAGAACTTCTCAGTCCAGTCAGATCACTTCCATGCATCAGTTTGTTGATGAAGTCGCAGCACCAGGCTGTTTGTGGACGTGCGTACGTTACCTCTGCACCACGGTCACCAAAACCAACAAAATTTTCATTTCATCAGTTTCAGAAAGCTGTGAAATTAAAGTAATTAGTGGGGGAAAACTATAACTGACTGGAACAACATAGTGCGATTATAAAACTAGCTAAATGTACTTTGTTTTTATGTTTATGAATCTATTTACTACCGATCCAAACTGATGTGAAGTAGATTTCTTTTCCACCTTGCCAGAGTTTTATGTCGGTTCAAGGGGAATCCCGGCACTCCATTTTCCTGCTGGCGCCACTTATGCTGCTCTGCAAAAGTTGGGAGAAAAGGCCAGAGTCAGCTGTTGTTCAGCAATAATTGATTACATTTTTATTTTTTGCATCAATACTGGCAATAAGTGATTCTGACTCCGTTTGGATTCATTATCCAGTCGATCACAAAACAAACTTTAACCTTTTTGAATTCTGCACCTAAAAAATAACCAAAAAAGTTTGAAAAAACAAAAACTCCTGCAATAACTAATAAAAATTGATCTGCAACTAAGCAATATTTAGCTAATAAAAACTAGCAAACATGCTCTAAAAACTGAGTTGCACAAAAAATGTCACAACGAAATAAAACTACATTATAATAAAAACTATTATTACTCCGATCTGATCCTCAGTCAGAGCTGGTCGATGAGAGTCGTTGAGATTAGTGGCCCAATATTGTTGACGGCTGCAGCGAACAGGGCAGAGCGCCGCACCAGAACGCGCCGCACCAGAACGCGCCTGGAACAGACGGACGTCTCAGCCCGACCACGGAAACGACGCAGACTCTGACAAATTACCGTCTTTGGTTTTATTGGTGTTTGACCTTGAAAGTGATGCAGGATCTCTTCATATTATGAGAGGCCTCAGATTATGAGTCAATGTGTTTCCAATAGAGCCCAGATCCAGCCGTGCCAGCTGCTTTACAGCCGGTTTGAAGTGGTTATTCAGGGAGAACCATAAGTGAGAGGGACGGAGATCATCTTTCCTAAAGCCTTCGCTGGGGCAGACAGGGCATCCTTAAAGTCATTTACAATATATCCAATGCTGTGCCTAATATAATCTAACCCAGACTGGCAGCCTGCAGTTAAAGCTTTCATTCTTTGAAAACGTGTCCAACTAGAAAAATGTTGCTTTCCATTGTAATACTGATCACAATGCATCATCAGAAGACTGGACTGTGATGTCTGCTCTGATTATGCATTTCGACCAAAATAGATGTTTACCATAAAGAAATGCCAGAAAATGTCTCCAGTTTCAATCTTGATTACTGATGCATAAAATAAACTTACGTCTCGATGGATGTTTTATGATATATGCCGGCAGCGTTTTAGATTTTAGAGCCTGTTGAGTCAGCTCCTCTGGGCTGTCACATCTAATAAACATAATGAATGTAAGGGGCTACAAAAGCATCTCGGACTCGATTGGTGCTGCTTGATCTCATCGAGTGTCTTTAAAGCGAAGATAAAAGTCCCGGTCCTGTCAGGGAGCCGTTGTTTCGGATCTGCTCTGATCCGTCCTGCCAACAGAAAGAGTTTCTGCTCTCATGCCGTTGTCTGGGTGGGAAACTGTCCTTCCTGATATTAGCTTCACACAAACACCGAGGCTCCATGTCGCTTATGTCTTTATCTTCTCCAAATGTGATACACTAAGATTATTCAGTTCTTGCTCTTCCCAGAAATGTTTCTTTTCTTTTTGTGTGTTTTCTTTTTCTTTTCATAAGTCATAATAAAACTGCAGCACCTGCTAAGATCGTAAATCCAGACCTGGCAATTTATGCAGTTTAACTTTCAGGATGAAACAGAAAACAAATGGCAATGTTTGCACTTCAGTTAAAACTGTAATTATTTTGTGACAGTTTAATATAAGACAGATGATCTGTTTGTGTCTGCAGAAACAACCAATAACAGCCATGGGGAGGGTTTTAGTGCTGTCAATCATTCTGGTGTATGTGCGCATCACGCTCTCCTCGTTGCTCTCTGCTACGCTACAGCTCGTTCACCATAACAGAGTGATTACTCGGGTTAGTATGACCAACGAAGAAGTGGACAGGAAGTGGACAGGAAGTGGACAGGAAGTGGCGACCTGCCGTGTTTTTTACTGACTTATCGTCTTTTGACTTTATTCTTCAGTTTCCTGAAGTTTCTGAGCTCTGCAACGTGACGTTGATTCAACAACTGATTCTTCACCTTTGAGATACACGAGACCCTGAAGCGTAACTCGGCCATGTCAGTGTGTACGCGGGTCTACTGTTCCTCTAATCCAACTTATATCAAAAAACAACATTTATTATCCTTTCCCTCTCTGCTGTCCCTCTCCTCCTCCTGCTTCTCCTCCCAGCCCTCGGTGAGGTATGGAGACACAGAAAGGATTAAGTTACCAGGAAATTGAAAAGGTGAAAGAGGTGCCAGATACGTGAGATTACTGGAGTTTCTAACACACAGGCTGATGAGGATAACACGTGTGTTTAACGCTGCGTGAGACTCGGCCAGCCTGCGGGGAATTGCTGCGTGGAAGGCGCTGATAGATTGAGCGATACGTTCGGATAAACGAGAACGCAGAGAGGGAGGGTCCGGCGTTTGGGATGCGGTTTGGTCCTCACCGAGGTGAGCTGCGAAGCTGCATGTGGGCTTGTTTAAGTTTATATTAACATTTGTAAGATATGAATCATTTCAGGGAAAGGTTTAGATTTGAAAATCTAAAGGATTTAGGTTTAACAGAAACCAAAACCTTTCATCTGCTTATCAGGAGTGACATAGCAGTACGCCGGATCATTACTTATGGAACTCAAATCTGGTCAACATTACGCTGAAAAAAAGAAAATGGGTCGTCTAACTTTAAAAAATGAGTTACTTTGTTGCAAGTAATCAAGTAAATACATGAAGTTTATCATGTCAAACAAATGTTTTGTCACTACAAAAACACAAAACTTAGGAAACTTTTCATCAAGTTTTAAGTCAACAAATCCTCCATAGTGGTGGAAAAGTATTGGTGCCAGTTGCAGATTATTTCATAACATGGGAAAAATGTTTTGACTAAAAAATGGAGATTAAGAAATGATCAACTTAAAATAAGCTCCTATAATTCTCTTTTCCATGTTGCAGTCGCTCCTCTGCATAGTTGTGAAGGATTCTGGGAAACAATTCTTCCTAAAATTGCTTTAGTTCATTCAGCCCCTTCTTTCTTCGAACTTTGACTGGGCCATTGCAATAAGCTGATCTCTAGCGGTAGCTGGGCTCTCTGACCTGTTGCTGACTCAGACTTTGGGACAAATTTCACCTTTGGCTTTGCTTTCCAACATGCTGACTTAAGACTGTAGAGATGAAGGTTTGTTGTTTTTGGTATTTTTCTGAGCATTGCAAAATCTGTCCTCGGTAAAATGATCAAAACTTTGCAGTGCTGGAAGGACTGGAGGACCAACTCAAATGTTTCTGTCATTGGTTAACATCCTTACGGCCTTTTCACTCCCAGGTTGTTGGTCAGAGACAGTTGCTTCTCTAAAGTCATTTCTAAACGTTTTCCATGTTGGACATGTTGCAAAACAAACCTGCATGATCTGAATAAGGACCTCAAATAACTAAACAGCTTTTATGGTCAAACTGGTAATGATTATTTAATCAATGCAGCAAATGATGGCTGTTTTCCTTCCTGCAGAAACAGAAATGTTTTCAGTTTTTCCTGTTTAGTTTCAGCTGAATGAATCTGCTAACTGTTGAACTTGTCATGTCTTGTGATCGTCTGTGACCTGCTTTGCCTGCAGGTGTAAAGATGATGCGTTTGGTTTTTTCTTGACTCCGTCGGTTGTTTGCAGCCGATTGGCCTCGTCCTTCAAAAAGCAAAGAAAAAACAAAAATCAGAGCTTTGAGCTTTTAATTGACCTCTGTTGTGAAATAAAAGACTGAAACCTTCTGATTGAGCAGACTTTGAACTTTATTTTCATGCAACCGTCAACCTGAACCTGCTGCTGCATTAAGCTTCGCTTCTTCAGGGAAATTCGGCAAACCGCTATCAGCATGGTGAATAAATGGATGCTGACCCCGGAGAGCATGTGTGCATGCAGATGATATGTTTGTGTTAGAGACCTCTATAAGTGAATGAATCAGTAATGGTGTACATGATGTCGGCGTACGTGTCACTTGTTTGTTTCCAGTTGTGTGAGCGATGGATAATGACGGCAGGTGGTCTCTTCAGAAGCTCTGCCTGCTGTGATTCCACCCTGAGCTCCTTCTTAAATGTAATCACCATTCTCTAATTATTTACTAATTACGCTGCAGTCGCTATAGAAGCACTCCTGACAATTTCTCATCCCCAGCTGGAAAACAAAGCTGAGGAAAATATATTGAAGGAAGGAAACATCCATCTCTGCATATGATGCAGACATGAAAATTCATGCAAAATGCATCATATTAACTATGATTTCTGTGTGTTTTATTGTATTCAGCTGACAGACACCAGCAGAGTGTGGCCAACATGCAACATTGATGATAATAATCAAACTTTCCCAGCTTTTTCTCAAACCCTTAAAAGTCCCCAATATATTGGATTTTATCCTGCAAATTAATGAAGCAAAATAAAGTATTAAAATTTAATTGAAAATTATAATATTCAACTGCATCATTACAGAAACTAATAATGAAAGAAGAAAGTAGGAACTATGTATGAATTGTTATTATTTTATTACATTGAAGGTTTTTTGTGCTGGAAAAAATTGAGATGAATAGAATTTGTTTGGTTATTTGGTTGTAAAACTGATTGTATTTTGAATCACGATGATTATTCTCCACATCCTTAAATCCACTCTCAGTGTTTAGTTGTGGGAGTAAAATCACATCATTTTGTTCTCAGTCATAATAAATATTCTGTCACAGGATTGATCCTCTCCTTCCAGATGAATGTTTTCAGTTTTTCAGCAGATCCCACCCATTCTGGACACTCGGCTCATGCATTTCTGCTGTTTGACTCATGATTATTTTAGCATGAACATCATCCTGGTCCAACTCAGAGCATTTGCAGAAGGCGACACATTGCTTGTAAAAAAACTGAATATATTTTCTGAGAATCTGTGGATGTTCCTGAGTGGATTTGTCATCAGTGGACAGATGAAAATATAACGTTGATTTACTAGAAGGAGCAGCTGTTCATGCCGTGACATGTCTGTAGAGTTCAACCTCCAAATAATATTACTACATGGCAACAGAGTGAATTAAATCTCTCTCTTTTAAACAAGATGAAAATTTAAAAAAGTACAAAACCTACCAATAGAACAAGAATTGTTTTTATTCTGCATCTGTTTAATTCACAGAGACGTTTAATGTCTATTTCTTTCCTGTGAACCTTTTACCGCGGCGCAGCTCTGCAACATTAACTTATGTTCAAATGAAGAGGCGAGAGAAAACATTTGTTCTCTGCAGACCTTGTTAACAGAAATGATCTAATAAGACTGATTCAGTCGTTCCTTCTCCTCTCTGCTCAGCAGCATGTCTAACAGACTGACGCTCCGGTTTGTCCCGTTTTCCCAGCTGCTGAAATGAAATGTGGGAATTGTTACAGTAAACAACCTGGTTTTCAGATATTTTCAGTGAAGAAACAGCAGAAATAGGCCAAACACGCCTGCTGCTGTTATTGACCAGAATCATTTACTTTCTCTAATCCACAAACAGACCCGAGCAGAACAGGCAGGAGGTGTTATTAAAGGGAGATTATTATGTTAAATTTACCTTTTTTTAAAGTTTTATACATTGTTATAATGTTATTCCCTTACCTGGAGTGTTGCTTTGATTATTTCATGCATGTTTGAGAAATCCTTTAATCTCCGATGGCAACCACTCAGCCATGCAAAACGCCTGGGTGGGCCTAGCTCCGCCTTTTCCCACAAAGCTCCTCCTCAGTCTCCCCACTCAGTTCCTTCAGACTAGCAACAGCAACGAGGTGGAAGTGTGCATCGACTCAGCTCATCATGGGAAGCGCTTTCCAGTGCAACGCAGCAAAATCGCTGAGAGCTTAACGGAGAAACGATGGTCTGAAGGCGGAGAGAGAGAAAGATGAGGAGATTCTTAAAGAGACAGAAGCCCAATTTCAAACTGTTAAACTGTAAAATCATGTTTGACATATGTGGTATTTTTATAACAACTGAAGGTAACTTACTTACTTCATTGTTCTGTAAAATGGCACTTTGGGCTTGGAAAGTACATGACACTTCCCCTTTAAGAGTCTTTAACTCCAATAAACTACTGAGCTCCAAAATTGGCTTTAATTTTCCAAGTATGGTTTGGAAATGAGCAAATCAGTCTAAGATAAAACTTTCATCTTGTTTTCAAAGCTTGTAATGAGAATCAAAGATCCTGATAAAAATCTTCTCTGGAGTTAAAGTGGATCTTTTTCATCTCATCTTTCCACATTTAAGTCAGAAAGATGATCAAACCAACATCTAAGGAGCTTTTAAAGGCCTTCAGAGGAAGGTAATACATTTAGTTTCTTCTGTTCACTTTCGTGAAAAAGCTGCCCAACGTTTTAAAGAGCAATGAGGGAATTTTTTCTGAGGTTCATGGCTTTGGGTCGGGGTTCTGCCGCCTCCAGGCGGCTCAATGCAATTAGAGCGATGAGCCTGTAACATGCATCAGGGCAAAATGAGGTTTTCATCCTGGCTGTCCAGCAGAACCATCAGCAGCTGATTCATGGCTTTATTAAACATCAATAAAATCAAACAAATCTTTCAGCTGCTGTGGACAGAGTGACACGGCATCGCTTCGCTTTAAGTGCTCTCCAGACAAAACACAGATAAGACGACTGAGTAGGGAGCAATTTATTAACAGACCGAATGCATGGAGGCTGAGGACGACATGTTGATGGCGTCTGATTCTGGTTCCACTCGTGCCATGACACATGCGATGAATTCGCATTTATCTCAATAAACCTCCAATTTGCTGTTAATCAGAGAAGCCCAGCAAGCCAGATTCTGGCAGTAACCAATTAAAAACAAAATAAAAAAACTAAACGCTGCTCAGAGCTTAATGGGTCCCACCGAGCGCCTCCAAACCAACCGTCTGCAAATTATTCAATCATTTCTTCATTATTTAAAGTTGGCGAGAGACAAATTTCATGCTTGTGTCTTAACAGAACCAAAGTAATGAGGCAACTTGATTTCTGCGGATCAACTTCCTGTCAGTGGATCTGAGCAAGATTTTAAAAGCAATGAAAGTTTCAAACCATCACATTTCCTTTTGTGAATTTTGTCTAAAATCCAGTTTTTATTGAGATGTTTCTCCTTCGCTCATTTCTGATGCGAGAAACAAAAGCTGCTGGATCAAAACAAATTTATTAAACTTGACAATAAAATGTAAGAAATTTATAGGAAATTCATTTTGTATGCATTAGAAATCAATCTGGATTGTAACTTTATGTCCTTTTTTATGAACTCATCTGATTACATAATTTATAAAGAGATAAATCAGATTCTTACTGTACAGGAAAATACGGTTTTAAGAAGTAATATTATACTTTCAGCTGAAATTAAATTATTGTACTGACATTCTGAAAATCCAAACAATGATGTAGAGAACTGAATCATAGCAGCTTAAAGTCCTTAGATTTTCTTTTCAAATATATTTGGTAACAGTTCAGGTGAATTTATCACATTTCAGAGTTTATTGCAAACAATAAACGACTTAAACTTGCATCACATCACCGTTTCTAAACTCTGCATGGAGGTTAACAGACTTTAAACAACAATATCTCAAAATAGTCCAGAAATGTCATGTTGGATCATAACATCCATATGCAGCTGGAAAGCAAACATGTGAGGATTTCAGATTCTGCTCTCAGAGGAGAAACATTCAAAACACGATGCATAATTCATAATTCATCGCCTCCTCGTCTTACTGTACTCTTCAAATACCATCAAGGAAACAATCCGGCACAGATCACAGTCCGTCGGCCCGCTGCTGTCTGTGTCTGGGATCCACACACACACACACACCAAACAGGCAATAGCTTCTTTGTGTTCCCACATCAGCAGTTCTAGTGATATTGTGTCAACATGAACTACAGCAGCTTTGCAACCTTCAACAGTTCAAACGCCTAAAGAGTTTGCAGAAAGAAACTAACAACAGAAACGTTGTGATGTGGAGATTTTGTTTTGGTAATCTAAGGAAATTCAACATCTAAATAACTAAATTAAGGATTCAAGTTTTCACAAATAGTAGTTCTGCTTATTAGTTAGAGTTTTTCTGCTTAATTAAAATGTACCAAAAAAGACAGAGGATATGAACAGCATTGAATCTTTTCTGGTTGAGTTGAATGAAATTTGCTTTTCGATTGAAGAACTATCAGTGGATCAGCACCAGCGGTCACATTATTACAAAACAAACAAAGTAATTTAATGTAGAACCAAAAAAACCCAGAAAACCCCCCGACACTGATGATGCTCATGAATCCTGTTTGAACCTGATTGTGTGACTCCTGGGTTCAGGGTCGTTCATGAATCCAGGTCAGAAATGTTGGTCTGCATTGCAAAAATAAAAGAAATAGTTTGTGCGTTAAAATGACAGACTGCAATCATTTGCAAGGACTCAGAACAAAAATAAAATCTATCATTTAAAGAAATATTTAGTCTCAACTGTTGATAATCTTTCAATGAAAAAAACCTTTTTATTCAACAGAACCAGCAAAGCTTCATGTTGCTATGAGCTTCAGTTAAAAAAGAGGTTTTTCACTGTAAACCCTTAGAGAAAGTTGAAACTGCCTTGTTATCCAGACGGTTTGGGAAACTGCAGTGCATTCCTGTTGAAAGTTCAAAAGTGCTTTAAAAACCTGGGATTAATAGAAGCCGAGGTGTCAGAAAGTCAGATTTAAAACCCTCCAAAGCGCCCGGAGCAACACGCTGGCAGCGCGGCGGCTCTGCACCGCAAGGAAAGTATAAATTAATATTTGCGTATCTAAGGCAAGTTTTTTAGATTTTCCATAAAGTTAAGTTCAGTAGCATGAAGACGAACCGGAACATTTGTAGGAAGCTGATTGTTGTGACAGAAAAATCCGGGCTTTGTTCAAAGGTTTCTGTCTGTGGTTTTATGAGGTGAGGTGTGGCGCTAACAAGAAAATGATACAACATCTGTCAGTGCAAACTCTAAAGGCTCTTCAGTGCCGCTGTGTTTCCTATTTACATTTACGATGTGTGCAGCCGCGGCTGGGCTTGTGGAGAGCTGTGTTGACTTTAACGCGCCGCTGACGCTGATGGAACAGTGGAAGGAGCCGCCGCAGCCTTTAAGGTCGGGACATGTTTGCTGTCTGCTTCTCTCTTTTCTCCTCGCAGGTCTGGAGCGTTTCATGCTGGACCTACAGGACCGCCTCATCTTTTGTTCAAAACCAGAAACGTCTCCACGTTTCAACCTGCAGTTGGGCTCTACTGTAAAGAGCATGACAGATTGCATCCACCTGTGTTTAATTTAACCTCTGTGAAAGTGCAGCTGTTCTGTGAAGATTTGGTGGAAAACATTAGTAAACAAACAGCATCATAAAAACCTAAGAAAACAAGAAACAGGTTGGGTGTTTCCCACTTGGTAGTCTGGTAGATTGGGTTCAATTCAGGATCAAAACTGCAACATTTGTTTTCACGCTGCTCTGCGTCAAAGCAACCCAAGCCTTTCATCAACCTGTTCACCTCCTCACCTGTGGGGGCGCTGCACCAAGAACCACTGAACAAACAATACGGAAACCATCCACCCAACTCACAGAGCGCGGAGCATCGATCAGGCGATCCCTGATGAATCTGGACCAGCTGCACCTTCAGTCACGCAAACTACAAACTGACCTTCGTAGATGGAAACCAGGCAGCAAACGACGATCTGCTCAGATAAAACCAAAACTGAACGTTCTGGCCGAGATGCAAGTCTGTCGCCGTTGTCATGGTGAATGTTGGGTGGAGGTTATTATAATTTTAGATTTTTTCTTTTTGAAAAAAGTGTTTCGCCTCAATTCTTCTCACAACTAAGAAATATTTTGGTTTGACAAAAAAAAAAATCTTAATAAAACTAAATCTGTGGTCATGATGTGAAAAATGGAGGAAAAAGTCAAACAGCTCCGAACACTTTTTGCCCTAAATTATTGAGCAAATGATTTTTTTTGTCAGCAAGGCCCAGCTCAACTCGACCTTGGTGACAGTTTCCTGTTATAGCATCGGCTCAGCAGGGGGCTCCTAATTGGACAGGAGGGCTGTTGACTTTTTCCATGATGTGGAGCCGGGTCATGCAAACCTCTACCTGTTTCTATGTCACCCGAAAAAGGATTCATGACAATTCAATTCCACCATTGCTTATTTTTCTTCATGTTTTAATCTTAATAAATCAGAAAAGACTAGAGGAGATTTGATGCATTGGCTTTAAAGTGTATTAATTGTTTCAAAGAATGATCAATGACGCGTCCTTGAGTGACTGGT
Organism: Poeciliopsis turneri; assembly: GCA_922788865.1. Lineage (NCBI taxonomy): Eukaryota > Metazoa > Chordata > Actinopteri > Cyprinodontiformes > Poeciliidae > Poeciliopsis > Poeciliopsis turneri. Next base: position 497,677 of record CAKLNU010000796.1, read on the forward strand.
TTATGCAGAATGTGTTTGGTGAAGACTTGGCTTCGCATTGTGTGTGAAAGGAAGGAAACTCTTAACTTCACTGGTTCTTAAAACAGGCAGAGCTGCAGGTTTTTCAGTCTGCATTTAATGTTGGTTAAAAGCAGGAAGTGAAACAGGGGGACAAAAAAAAAGCGGAAGGGAAAAGAAAAAGACACAAGCTTTTGTTCAAATTTCCGCCCACTATAGGCAAAAACACCATTACGAGTCGCTTGTTTTTACAGCCTATTTTATCTCTAATGTAATTCCACCATCATGACGTCGCTGCCTACTTTCCTTTGTTAGAGCACATTCCCAGTTAACGTGTCACTTTCTCCCAAACGCGCAGACAGGCTCAGGGCTCAGGGGCTATCTCCTCTACAGGGTGAGCTTTTCTAGCATCCAGGGTCACGTTTGGTAGCCTAAACATACGGCAGCACTCCAATATTTATTTGCTTATGTGCCAAACAACTGGTTTTGCATCCCGATTCCTCCAAGCAAAGCACCAGAGTTTTCCTCCCACTGGTTTCTCTGTTATCCTGCAAGACGGTGATATGAACTGAGCACATGTGTAGATTCAGAATACATTTAGTTAAATCCTCTGAGCTTCGAGCGATGCTGTCAGAGGATTAGACTTCTGGCTACTGTTCTTTTATTCTGCCTCCTGCAGCCCATTATTAAAGATTACCTGCTCTTAGAAAAAAAGAGAAGAAATCCACTGAATCTTACCCTTGCTTTTAACCTTTCCTAAAAGAATAGAATCAACTCACTGTGCCTTCAGCATAAAATCTATATTTAATGTGAGGGAGACAAGTTAAAAAAAAAAAATCCACTGTCGGAAAAAGTTCAAATAATTAGAGGATTTGACGGTGAAAGGAGTAGATTTTGATTAAGACGCCTGTGCAGCTGCAGGGCGCGACCGGATCAATGAATCCTATTTTTAGTCCGTCTGATTCTCCTACCTGTGGAAAATGTTTCTAATCAGGCATCAACTCAATTCAATTCAGGTTTATTTACATACCGACAACAAATTTCATCTCAAAGCATTTCACAAAAGAAAATCCTTTCAATTCAATTACACACATTTATTATCAAACTTTACATTGAGCTCAATCAGTTATGCAAATTAGTTTTGAAAGTTTCTGTCTCAGGAAACTCAGCAGATTATATCGAGTCACTGAATTTACTCATTTTAAGCATGCATGTGGCGACAGAGGAGAGGAAAAACTCTCCTTTAACGGATAGAAACTAAATATGAAACTGCAATAAACATTACATTTTGTCATCAATAAATCAATAAATATAAAATATGTTGGTCAATGTTCCATTCATAATTTTTCATCATCTCTTACAGGTTTTCATCCAGAGTTGGACTCAAGGCGGCAGCTGAATTTCAGCTTTGCTAGCATAAAAATGACCAAAGGTTTTCTTGTGTCTTTTGTTTCCGGTGGCGTCTTGGCTCTGCTGCCGGCTGAAGCAGCTCTCCGATGCAAGGCATGGGCCGGGCTTGTGAAGAGGTCGCCCTCTCATAAATCTGTCGGCGCCGAGCAACACAGTAGAACCGCGGCTGATTTACACCCTGCAGGGAATGATAGGCAGGCGCTGCGGGTCGACAGACCCTGCTCTGCGTCTGGACGCTGCTGCTCCCCGGATGAGGAGGTCTGCGGGGGTTAGAGGCTCCGCTTGATGCTGTCCAGGGAAAATAAAACGCTCTGCCTGCTACACAGAGAGGGAAACACACAGAGTTAGCTTTTGACGGGAATAATAAATGATTAGCTTATGGAAGAGCTGTGTCGTCTGCTTGCTTTTCACGGGTGTGTGTTGTACTGACAGTGTGTGAGTCTGGAAAGTGTGACTATGTATGTGGGAAGTGTGACAGTCCCTTTGGGTAGACTGAAACGTGTACAGGAGCAGTTCTGAGTGTGTGTGTGTGTGTGTGTGTGGGAGGGAATGTGGGAGTTTGAGTGAGACCATCGGTGTGTGTGAATACATCCATGTTTTTTCTGTGAGCTTGTTGAACACAGGTGATCCACGGTGTGTGTGATGTGTTCAGTTCATGTCCAGAACATGCATGCTGGTTTTAGGTGTGTGTGAGTGTGAGTTTCTGCAGAGGCTCATGTTTGGGTGAGAGCGGAGTGGGGGGACCAGCTGGTGTAGAGTTACCTCCGTATTCCCACAACAAATTATATTCACTTGTGATCTTGATAAACTGGTGTCAGAGTGCAAGAAATGATTATGTTCTGCGAACATGAAATATTAGGGTAATTTGACGACGAGCTCGCTGCTGCGTTTGACGCACAATACACAAAATCAGCACCATGTGACAGCTGCAAATTTAGACAGAGAAACTGTCAAAATAACACTAATCACAGGTTCACATTCTCAATGGAGGAAGTCTTCAGTTTTAACTTCCATTTTCTGTTATTTTTGTTTTAGATTTTTGGTATTAAAAGCAGTTAATAACTGAGATGTAATGAAAAATTCATCTAACAGGTTTTGTTTGAGCCTTCTGACTGATTGTCCTTTCAACGGTAACAAACCAAAGTATTTATCTCAGTTGGTTCGTTTTCACCAAAAACTAACATTTGGAAAGTCTAATACAGAAACTAGTCCGGCCGGTTTTTCGTAATTTGTGGAAATTTACGTAAAATCAGCAGATCTCTGCAATTTTTGTGCTAATTCTTAGCTGTGCTAATTCTTTTTTATTTTTGTGCAAATTTTCTGCAAATATGGTAAAAAAATATCAGGTTTCCATTACTGCTGACTCCAGCCTGCAGGTGGCAGTGTTTCTGATTTCCGCTTCTCTCCTGCCTCAGCCGAACTTATCGATATGGTGACAAATATTAAGCAATTTAAAGAATAAAAATGTTTGTGTTTTTTTCTATGTGTAGATTTTGGAAGGGCTTTCAGGAAAAATATAGCAAAATTCCCTGTACATATTTATAAAATAGCGCCTCAAAATCACTGAAAACAAAAAACAAACAAAACTCTGGAGGGACTGAAAATGATGCCAGCTGGAGTTTTGTGAGGATTTCTGATTGTTTTTGCTTTTAAACTACGATTTGAATCTGGCATAATGTCGAATTGCACCTGTAAAAAAAACCCTTATGAATATTTTAAGAAGAATCTGTAAAACTGGACCTGCTGCATAAATATCAAATTGTGTTAATTTGATGCATATTTCTGTAATTCTCTTTGATCAGTTTTCAGAAAACGAAACATAAACACGGTCAGTGTTAAGTTTTGTGATGCATAAAAGCAACTTGAAAATGATTTCTGGATCTCAACACTGTTTATTTAATTAAATAAAGGAAATAAATGAAATAAATATTCATGGTATTCATGAGTTTTTTTTGTTTCACCATATATTATAAATCCACCCTGGTTTGAGGTTATGATAAAAATGAATCACTGTTTTAAAATGTCTGTAATAAAGACGTCTCTCTATGTGTTCATGCTCAGAAAAGCAGCTTACTCATGTTGAAATATCCATGTTCCTCCTATGGGGGGCGCTCTTGTGTTACAGAGAGCACTGAAGTGGAAGGACTTTTTATCAGACAAAGGGAGAGATATGACAAATGCTATCACACACACACATGCACACCCATACAGGCAACATGAGAGCGAACAGGAGCACAGCTCCCCCCCACCACCTGCAGCCAGAATGCACCTTACGCCACTCGGGCCCCTGGGAGGGGCCCGCTGCCGGAGTGGCACCCAGCTGCATTGTTTGGATGTCGAGAGCTTTTCCCAGGGTTTGTCCTGCCAGCGTCTGGAGCCCGGCGCTTCAGCTCCAACGCCGGAGCCCTTCCTGTCATTCACGGCCACTTCTTTCCTTCCTTCCTTCCTTCCTGCGTCCAAACGCCCTGCGGCCCAAACGGACCTGAATCAGCTCCGGTATCAACGCAGGTGAAACTGCTGCTGATTCATGCATTCATTTCCATGCAGTTCAGCCTGTAGGCTACAATAAAAAAACATTTAAAACAAAGTTCCTTTCACTTTTGCTGCCGAAATGTACAAATACACTGAATTGATGGATTAAAATAAAGAATAACACAATATGTGAACACCTATGGATACTTTCAGAGCTAACCCAAATTATTGATTTCCATCAAAATACCACATTTCTTTGAAAGTATAAATAAATACTTTCAGACTGGTGTTTTAAAGCTTGAAGTAATTTGATCCCAAACGGTCCTTAAAGAGTTAATTACATCCTAACTGTAACTATTCCTCTTTCTGAGGCGCAGCCCACGCCCTGCTGAGAAAACTCATTTGGTTGCCTGAACCTTCGATCTCGGTGTTTCAGTCTCGACCCAAAGCTTGTGACTGCAGATAACTGATAAATCGGGACTCAAGTTCTTCTTTTGAACAGAACCGTGAGACTTAAACTCCTCCGCAGGAGGCAGGACCTCTTCCCCGACCCAGAGACGATACTCTGTCCCTTTCCGGGTCTCGGGTTTGGATCTGGAGGCGCAGGTCCTCATCCCGGCCGCCGCAGTCGGCTTTGAACTGCTGCAGCCAAAGCTGTAGATTATGGTCAGACGAAGACACGATGCTAATGCTAACGCTCCCAAAGTGTCTGTTTAGGACCAATCAGGACTGTTGGTTACTGAGTAAAGCATCGTAAATATCATTACATTTTGGCTGCTGTTGTTCTTCTGCTGTCGTCGTTCATCCTCTGTTTTTCTGCTGTTTTCTGTCTCACATGATTCAGAGGATTGTGCCACCAATTGAAATCAGGTGAGCTGAAGCAGAGAAAGAGCCGAGTTGGAAATCCTGATGCTTCATGTATTGTTTTAGTCACCAACTGAGCTCCTAATGTTTCCTGATGGATAAAGCTGTATTATTATTATTATATATAGAATATACTGCCAAAGGCATTCGCTCATCTCTCCAAATAATTGACTTCAGCTGTTCCAATCAGTTCCCTGATCCCCGGCGGATGACATCAAGCACCTGGGCATGCACACTGCTTCTACAAACATTTGTAAAATAATGAGTCACTCTCTGGAGCATGGGAAGTTTCAGCTTGGAGCTGCGACAGGATGCCACCTGTGCAATGAGTCCAACTTTTGTGGTTTTGCGGTAAAGTGGAAGCCATCTGTGACGATGGCGGCAGAGCGGGGTCAGCGGCTGCCGAGCCACACAGTCAGCAGAGGTCATCAAACGTCTGCCGACCACGAAGCTCGGTTATCTTTTTTTAATTCGCAAGAAACTGGAGGGACTAACTGATGTAATCTGGCAGTGAATACATGAAACTGATTTGATGTTAAGATATTATTTAAGCACAATGATATCATGGGTCAGATTTGGCCGTAAAGCTTCATGCCACGTCTTTAAGAATGGATGACCAATCCCAGGATCCCTGCGGAGCGCCAGACGAGATGAAGCAGTTTCGATGGGTCGAGAAATCAGGTGTGAGGCAAAAATAATGTTCCAGTGAAAGTTGCTTTTTCTGCCTTACTTTTCTTTGCCTCTCATCTTCGAGCATCAAATGCTGCTTCACTCTGAGCCAAGCAGCTTTTCAAAGGAAGAAACGCCAGCGGAAAACAGCAGGACTTCATTTCAACAAGACAACAAACTTGCTAAATAACGAGCTTAAATAAAAGTGAGCAACTTCTAACTTTGTCCAAACAAAAATCCATGAAACGAAGCAAAATGCTGCCATTCAGTGACTGGAGAAAGTGAACGGCTGGTCAAGGTTACCAGGCAGAATACGCTGGGACGACTCAGACAGAAAACGTAAAGCGTGACAGAAATCCAACATCAGCAGTTCAGAGACTGACAGGTTTGTCTAAAAGCAGCAGAAACCCACAAGTCACAGGTTTTTACAGCTATTTTTGTCAACTTGCTCATTTAGACGATTTTAACTCCTTTGTGAGAAAAGATGCCTGGAAACAAATGCAGGCAAAAAGAAAGCATGTATAGTTTTTGTTTGTACCACAGTCACACATTGTGGGTGTAAAGTAAATGAAAGGTTGCTGCTATGATAAGGTGAAAAGCGGAAAAAATTCTAGATTTATGAACAATGTCACATCAGCTCTATTCTGCTCTGACAGCTGAATGTTTCAAAAATCTTTCCGCTCGTGTGAAAACTGGGAATGCTAATAACAGATTTAGGGAGAGCTAAACAGCAATCCCTGCCAGTTTCCAGTGGAAAGTTACTTTAAGTGCTTTAATCGTGTTTTTTCCAAAAGATGTCAGGTATTGGGGTGAAGAGAAAATCCTGCTGCCATGTCTGTTTTGGCTGCAAAAAATATTTGTTGTGCTGAAAAACAAGACAGACTCTCCAGGGAAAATCCTGAGCTTTAGGCGTCTCAAAATGCTCTGAGAGACGAAGAATAAACATATGAACTGGACAGAGTTTCCCAGTAAGTTCATCTAAGGTCAGAGGTCAGACAATATGTTTTCAGAGAAACATTAACAATGCAATAAGGAACACATAGACTGTTCACCATGTATTATTCATAATCATTGCAGATAATTGAAATGGATTTTCCAGCTTACAGGAACATTACTCCAATGTGCCTTTTTTCCATCGATCATGAAAGCAGCCTGGCTGATATTGATATTCCTGCTGCACTTTACGGTGGTCAAATAAGTGAATGCTGCAGAAAATAGTCGAGCAGAAATTACCTAAACTTCACCCACCAACTGGAATCTGGAAACTTGATGGGATTAAAAAAAAAAACAGCCAAAGTTGTGAGGCTGCAAATAATTTTGATCCACTTCACATGTAAAGCTGTAAACTAACAATTTTCACCTGGAATCATCAAACAGGATGGAATAAAGTCGCTGTGACACTGGAGACGTCGTGGATCTTCACGTTTCCTTTCAGAAGGATGAGAAATTCATCAGATATTCTCAGCGAGTTGCACCATCCTAACCGGCCCGGGAGACGCAAAACGTACGAAACCATAGAGGCCCAATCAGAAGCCATAGTTCCTGCAGGAGACGCTCATTTTAACCTCCATGCAGCTCCGTTCAGTGCTGAAGATTGGTCAAATTGAGAGTAATTTCCCTGAGAGGGTCACCTCCAAACCTTCTTCAGGTTCTTGCATTGCTGTGTGCTCAGTTTACTTTCTGCTATCCTGATATTAATAATTCTTGCAGGAGTTTCCTTCAAGCCACAGTTTTTTGTCAACATCCCTCAATGAAAAGATAATAAATCAACCTTATTTTAGCTTCCAGTTGTAGCCAAGAAATATCTCATTTTTACATCGGCGTCTATGTTAATGTCCCCCAGTGGACAGCTCTTATCATTCAGTCAGGGGTGTGTGACGGAGGGGTGTGTGACGGGACGGTCACAGAGGGAAGACGTGTAAGTCATTTCCAGATAATGGCAGGGTTCTGTCTCCCCTTGCAGTTGTAGCAGGCCCAGTTCGCCAACTCATCAATCTGCCGGCAGACACACCACACCCCCGCAGCTCTCCGCTCACTTATCACCCCAAAACTACCACTGTGCTCTCTAAATAACTGCTTCCCCTTCACTAATCTCCTCCAGTCCCCCACAACGCCGTTCCTCCTCTGCATCAAATCTTTTTCCAATCTGTTTTCTTTCCGTGTGTTTGAACAGAACTTCCCCTGATAATAGCCCGGCGACAAACGGGCCGGCAGCAGAGTTATTCTTGAGATGCGGCAGCCGACGTCCCCCTGGTGCATCCAGAAGTCGGTCGGTGCAGGAAGGACAGAGGGACGGCGGCGACAACAACCCGATCCACCCGGGTGGTCCGGCCTCCTGTAGGTGACCTCATGCCTAATGAGGAACACCGCCAGCTCGGTGTGGCGCAGGGGGAGGGAAACACGCAGATGCTGAAGTGAGTGTGATGGCTGCATTAGCAGGGAATGCTGCAGCAGATCTATGGTTACTGTAAGGCTGAGCGCAGCTGCCACTTTGCGTTTGCAAACAGAGGTGACCAGACACACTACTTTGATTAAAGGTGTTTACACTGGCAATTTGATCCGGTGTGACAATAGGCTTGGGTATGACTCTAACCTGAAGCCAAATACGCACTAATGAAGACCAGACTGGGCCAGTCGCCCTCTCCTTTTTAAATATGACATTATGAATCAGGCTCAGCGTGGCTGACAGAAATAGCCTGCTCCTGCTGGATCATTCCCCCCATTTCTTTTCTTGTCCTGTTCCCACTCTCCAAATGGTCAACTGGAGAATAATTTGTGATTTGTAGCAGCGGGAAGCTGGATCATTACGGCCCGTGGATGTGCCTTTGATGGCCCCATTGTTTTCTGGGAGGAATCGACACAATCAAGAAATGAAACCGAGAAGCTAAACGTCGCAACAACCGACTGATTCGCCAACAGTCTGGCCATTTTTTTTTTTTTTTCTTAATAAGAAAAGCAAATCTCAACCAAGGCTGTCGTTATGTAATGGACATCTGCTTCTTTTCAGAAATACTGTATGTGCCTTTTATTTTCCATAGAGGAATTTACAAGCGTTTAGGAATTTTTCCCCAACTGATGATGTTTGGACTCGAGTCTGGCTCAAATTACCGACACGAATGTTTAACAGAACTTACAAAATGATTAATACTTCATTGCTATTTCCAGCATATAGCGTTTAGTCTTCAATCTGTGCCATTTATCCACAAAAGCAAAAAGAAAGAGGGCAAAATAAGTGATCAAACGTTTGCCAACGGTGCACAAAAGCCTTGTGTGTCTTTTACAACAAGCCGAGTAAAGAAAGCTGTTGAAGCCATTTATCTGACGCACAGCTCAGAGCCAGACAGTTTATCTCTCTTACAGTAATGTCTAATGTGTCTTTAATAATATATTTGCCCCATCAGCATCTCACCTCTCAAAGCAATGCAATTTCCTCCAACTGGCCAAAAGAGAAGGAGCCAGAGGAACGGCATGAAATATACAGGAAGATGATTTCCCTCCTTCTGGCTGTTTTCACAGATTGATCTATTTGCAGAGTTTTCTAACTTTAAATTACGTGCATATTTGTTTTGTACGCAAATCTGAACTATTCCTGATGATCACCAGAATGGCCGACTTTATGTTAACAAACGTTGCAACAGATCGGTGCAAATCTCTTCGTTAGGGTTTAATTAGGCTGCAGTGATCCGTCTGTCTGTCCCTCCACTCAAGGTTTGTCTGTGGGACGTTTATCCACACCAACATGCTGCTGGATCCTAAAGAGGCACTTCAAGCTTCTGCCACACATGTAAAGTATGAAAAGGAGGTTAAAATAGTGACAGACAGTCAAACTGCAGCTGTGCTGAAACACTAATTAATTTGGCACAGACGCAACAAGAAATGTTGCTGTTGAAGGTAATTACTAAACAAGCAAGAGGATCGTTTGGACGGCGCTGTAATGGATTAATGCGACAGACATTTTGCACTGACAGAGGAAGCATAAAAATATTTTATCTGATCAATTCTGGCTCTCAAACAATGGCTGTGCTCATCTCATTGGTGCTGATTACTTCCACACAGCTCGACGACGCTTCCTCCAGCATGATCACAGCGAAAACACCTAAAACCAAAACCTATTCAGGTCCAACTGCTCAGGAAAACATCTGGGAACAGCAGCAGATGTTCTTTGTAATATAGAACTGATTCATGTGTTTCACATTTTTATTATTAGGATGAGGAGATGTCAAAGTTTGGGCTGATGATTCCCTCTTTGGATAATTCTTGCTTTTCATGTTAGAGATTATTTTCTAATGTAATCGTTGCAAAAACACAAAATTATACCAACTATTCTTGGTTTAATTTCTAATGCATTTAAAATAAGACAAAGGTGACTTACAGGAAAATGTTCAGCAAGATAGCAGCTTGTTTTAAGTAAATAGTACCTTAATATTAACGACAAAATACGAGATTATTTTACATATAACAAGACATTTTCCCATGTTATAAGTGAAATAAAGAAGAAAGAAATTATTGACTAAAATGCTGGTTGCTTTTTTCTCTTTTACCAAACATTTAATTAGCATATTTCCATTCAAATGTGTTTTTTTTAAATTCAGAAAATAGTTTGTGTACAGAAATAATTCATCAGTGCAGATTTGCATTACACATCATCATCTAAACACAAAATAGTTTTGGTTTAGTTTCTCATGCAAATATTTTAAAATAAGACAAAACTAACTTACAAGTAACTTTTTCATCAGTATGAAGAAATTATAACTCTTATATCTTGCTGAAAAGTACAGATTATTTCACTTGTGTCATGGGAGAAATGTCTTGCTATAAATTTGCCAATGGAGGAATAATTTTTTCATCTTATTTAGATTACGCTTCATATTATAACAATAAATCCAACCAAGGTGCAAACAGCGTTAGTTCTCTACAAAAGGGTCGTCACAAAGCAAAGCCAGGTCCTGAGCAGCCCCCCGCATCCTCCCCACTCCCCATCACTTCTCCAATTAAGCCGTCAAAGTGGGGCAGATGGTTGTGTCAGAATCAGGGTGCTGCGCTGCCCTTGTGCCCACATCTCGTACCCTCTCACAGCCATCCATCACTGGAGGACCTCTAATTAGCTTGTTATTCTGCCATGCACACTATTCCAGGCTCGTGAAAAGGCCTCCTAACGTTTTGAATGACAGAGAAAGTATTGAGAGAGGGCAAATGGCAGAGGGAGAAGAAAGCCAATCACGGAGCGCAGAATGGCATTTGAATAGCCTTTTCAGTTCGCTACAGCAGCAATTATATTCCCCCTCCAGACTTCCTGCCAGGATATTTTTCTTTGTTGTTTCCTCATCAAAGTGGTGCCATCAATTGACAAGTTAAGCATGACGGAACAAAAGCCCCAATGAAAACTGGTCAAAAGAGTCATTTCACCTCAGCTGAATGTTATCAGGGCAGTAAGCAAGCATTGTTTCATTCTGCAACTGTAAACACTCGAAAGGTCCGCGCAAAAGTCAAGTCGGGTACTGATGCCTGTTCTGCAACAATCCGTGCTCCTGGGATTAGCAATGCTGCAGTTTGTGGCTTTTATATTGATCACGTTTGTTGCAGCATCAAATCATAATCTGCCACAGATTCCCTCTTTCCTCTTATCATGTCGTCTCTGGGTTTTCCTCCTTCTCTTGGAGTCAAACTCTGCCAAAAACTCAATCTGCCTTCCTGCTCGGCAGGAGTTTGATGGATTCTTGTCAGCCAGCATGCATAACCAGAAGAGCCTGTGTGTCCTTCCTTCCCCAGTGAGCAGTTTACATCCAGCGCTGTGGGAAGCAGTGAATTATTGTGACATGCCACATGCTCCACCCGGCAAATGGAGGGTAAGAAATCTCTCTGCCTGTATGCATCAGGTTCACGCTCACATCCTTCCCTCTAAAGCCAAAAAACAACAAAACATAACTGGACAAGTTTCTCAGTAATAGGTAACATTAGCTGGTAAGAAACATTGGACATGGCGATCTTGTTACAGATGGAATATGTTTCATTTCAGCTGTTTGCCTGTCCAGGTTTATATTTTCAGTAATAAAGAGAATAACGAGGGATTTATATCAGAATCAATAAGCTTATTCCTGCAGAACCTTTTGGCCTTCGCCTTCCTTTGACTGTCTTTTTCAGATCACTAATGGACCATATGAACGTTTTTCAACAAGGTCTATTAGGACTGAATATTAAAACAACAAAATGAGCTTCATGTTTCTATCTGACAATAACAGACAAACCTTCAACAAACAAATGGATGAGAAAGACTGACCCATGTCTCTGTGTGCAGAAAGAGGAATGTGAGGAGATTTGTTGGGCCTTATCTCCTTCAGTTTATTCAAATTAAAATAAATGTGTATTATTCTCATATTTGCCTCGGGGTCCTGAGGAGTATTTATAAAAAATTGATCAAGTTTAAGTGCAGAAAACTGTTTTTAGCTGCTTCATAATCCAACATTTGATAGGGATTAGAAAGCGGTTAATCGTCAGCAAAGAAGTGACTCCAATTTTCTTGTTCAGATAAAAAAAAAAAGGTTTGTTTAGGTAATATATCTAAAATCACTACATTTGATTATAAACTCAACTGATTGATTATTATAAACTGATTATAAACTAAATTTCTCTTTTTTGACCCCCCCCAAAAAAAATCTATAATATGTTCAAACAAAAATAATTTATTAGTGCTAAAACGAACCCGCACATGAATGTACTAACATTTTGAAAAAGCATGTTTGAATAAAGTTCTTGTTTTGTTCATCTTTGCTAATAATGTTTCATGTGTGTCACAGGACAGAAGGAACTGCAGCTGCAGTCCGAAGCGTTTCTGGGTCTGCATGTCTGAACAGTCCAGTGCAGAGTAGTCGGGCTGCGTCTGCTGCTGCTAGCTTCACAGGTGTGCTGCTTTAGCCGTGTCACCTTGAATTTCCTGCCTCCTGCATCACCAGGTGGAGACTTTCCAAGGCCATCAGTGGGCTTTTGTTTTTAGGACCTCCATAGCTGAGCTGGTTCCCAATCAACTGGTTCCTGGGAGACAAAGACACGTTTGTGTGACAAGTAACCAGTGACCTCATGTCTTTGGATCTGTGTGTTGAACTTTATTTTAGATTTATGAATACGAATTCAACACCGGTGAGTTTATATGAATAATGTTTAAGAAATTTCAGTTGGCCAGATGTTTTTCCCCCATAAAAAGGATTTTAAACATTAGACAGATATTGTGTAGTTGGTAAAACCAGAGCCAGAGATAGATGGTATTTGAGTAGCCTTTTTAGCTAATATATGTTTCCCTCCTGTTATATCACTTCTCCCTGAGTAGAAATCCACTAAATTAATGTGAAGTAAAACTGTTGGCTTCTCTACCATCCTCTGATCAGGACCGCAACAACAATACTTTCCTTTCTTAGCTTCATTTTGAGCTCCGGGATGCAACGCTTCCAGATTTTCCTCCATTATTTGATCAAATGATCGTCCAAGAAACAGAGTTAGATGATTCTGTTCTGTGCTGGAAATGTAAACCGTCATTTCCCGTAGCAAAGAGATAAATGAAAAGTATATCCAGACCAGTTTGGTGTGCAACTGACAGCAAACAATGCAAACGACTAAAGCTGTAAAGCAATTTGTCAATTTTGGGTAATTTTGCAGAAAAGATACCAGAAACCGGCCAGAGTCTCAGCTTCCTTGTCTTGCTCTCAAGATCCAATCAGAACGGGAGTTATGAGTTGCTGAAGGCGGTGTGACTCAGGCGCTGCCTGTTTTTGCGATTTGTGGCGCCGTTTGTCCGTCACATCAGACGTACGTTGAGAAGCTCGGTTAGGTGAGCAACTTCCACAGGGTTTTAAATTTAACATCGGTGAAAAACGCCAAAGAACAAGAAGAGGAAATCCAGCGGTGAATATGTGGCGGGTTAAATAATTATTTTCACCTAATTCATGTTTTGGCAAAAAATAACTTCAACCATCATTTTAGGAAGGAGAAAACACGAAATCAGAGGAATGTAATTAGATTAGTTAGTGTTGTATTTATATAGCAGTTTAACTCATTCAATGGATGTCAAGTTATTCAGAACATCAGTTTGTTAATAAAGAGACCTCGTGATTTGATGCTTTTATATTAAGCCACTAGTTATTAGTTTTCTTCATGACATAATTTCCATCGTCAGAACAAAAGTTTCTCATAAAGGACATAAAGTGACATTTTTTGGCCCAAGTCGTTTGAACTTGTGTGTTTTTCTCTCTCTGTCCTCTGAGGGAGGTACAGCGAAGAGGCACAAACCACCAATTTAAAGTTCACATACTTACTTGCTCTCAACAATAAGTAAAGCAGCGCAAGAAGCTGATAACTCTATTCTACAAGAGGCAATATCCTGCCAAAGGTTTTCTCATTTCTGGGAAAATGACATTTCTTAAGCTTTCATCAAACAGTGGAGTCCCTGCGGTAACAACCGGGACCCTGACCTCACAGGGAGAACGGAAAGGGAGAGCTCGCACAATCGGTTAGCGAGGACAAGACCCTGTGCTTTCACAAACAACCAATCTTAATGATGACGAATGGATGGGATCAGATGGCAATTGTCTCCCTCTGCCTACACGCCTCCTTGTCAATACAAGAGGAATCATCAAATCACTCAATCACCATTTTCTTCGGGGCTTTGGTCAATAGTACCTCCAATTATCATCCAATTACCCAGGCTGGTATTAATCACCTGGAACCAAGGGGAGCGAAGTCTGTAAAAGGTCACATATGCGCAGAGAAGATTAACAGTGACGTGGCATCGATTGGCTCATGGGAAGGTTAATGTAGTGGGATCATTGGACAGAAGACTGATGTTGTTTTTGATTGAGGTGTGCAACGTAAGGATACGGATTGAACTGGTTGTTGTTTGGGTGTTCAACTTCAGACTTTCTTGTAATCTTTCAGGGGTCCTCATCGATAGTTTTCCAGGCTTTCCTGAAAGTCTTTTAAATTGTTTCTCCAGCGAAATAAGAAGAAAAGCGCCACGGCTGCGTTCATCGATGCGTTACTCCACGGCGGTGTGGGAGCCATGCATCATCTGCTGATGGCTTTATATCACAAATCGATATTATTTGAGAAGCTATCATATGTAGTATGCTGCAGTCCAAACACATGGCATTTGATGTGCTAAGTCAGCTCAGTGCTGCTGCCCTTGAAACAATTGATTTTCCAGGGTTTGGCTAAACGACGGGATCTGCAACAAATCATAAAATAAGATCTGCCTTTTGGTTCTGATGAGTTTTCAGATCGCGAGAACGGCACAGAATAAAAATATCCACACGGGAAGCAGCAAATATAACTCCAAAAAATACTCGTCTCTAATGGAAATCCCGAAGACATCACCTCCAATCTGCACACACACACACACACACACACACACACACGCACACACACACACACACACACACCACACACACACACACCCCGCCTCTCGCTTATCTCCTGCAGCAGCTGCCCTGCCTGGGGAAGCGTGATGTAGGCCTTGATCCCTGCGGCGCCTGGAGACGTTGTGCTTGATTACTCTGGCATGCCTGCTGGATCAATGAGTCATCAATACCAGCAATAATGTCTAACATGCTGTGGCGAGTCTTTCCTGTTGCCTCCATGACAGCTCGCAGACAAAAGGAGAATTGAGTCAATATGTGGCAAGACACTGAAATCAATAAATGTGTAAAACTGTGTGCATAGGAATGCTTTGATTTAAGAAGCTTAATTAAACTGCATTAAACAAAAAATTTGACTACTGAAAATCACTTATTGCAGCAAAACATTGGCTGTTTCACATTCTGGAAGAACATGTGGAAGGTTTTAGGCTGGACTTGTTTTTCCAGAACATCCCACAGATGCTTGTTTGCATGGAGGTTATAGTTTCACAGAACAAACATCATGGCCTTCAACTCATTTTATTTGATATGTTTTACTTTATTTATAGCACATGACCAACGGCAGAACGGTTAATAAACAGCATCACTGTCTGGCTCAAGTCTTTCTTTATTGACCAGCAGCATGAACGTCACATTTAAACTTCTGCCATGACTTTCGACCTCGAAATGCTGATGATAGCTGGAATAACAAACTGTTTTTGGCTCTTCTGTCAGTTTGTACCTGAATAAATCAACCATACTTCTCTAAAAATGCTCAAAGTTACCTTAATATGCGTTAAAATGCCCAATGGAAATGGTTTCACCACCACAGAAAAGCAAAAATCTACAATATTCTTTATTTTCACTCTGTCAAGTTTCCAGTTTATTTGTGAAGCGCATTTCAGCAACAAGGCAGTTCAAGGATCTTTACATTATAAAAACACAAAGTCAGAACAAACAGAACAACTGAAACATTACATTTTGTCAAGTGCCGACATTACACACCACAATGTTGTTCTAAAGCAACTCGAAACACACGAGGTTTAGTCTGTTTTGCAGAACAGCAGAAAATAAACGGCCTTGTGAATCGACTGCTTTGCTAACAGCAGTCAATTGTTATTCACTTGAATATTTTATACATATTCTATGGAAAATCAATATTCTACAAACAGACTGCAGAGGTGAATCCTCTAAAACTGAACCACAGATAGTCGAGGCTCCAGTCCAAAGCTACTGCTAGTAGCATTTAGCTTTAGATTGCAACTGCTATCCATAGTCATCAAAACCTGCAAAATGTCTCTGGACCTCAGTATCATCTGACTAGTGCTCATCAAACACAAGGAGCTTTTTAAGTTTCTAAGTCAACTAAAAGATGAAACTTAACGTTGAGCCATCAGTAGAAACGAACACAGCTCTAGTTTTCATTATTACCTGAAATCTGTAATAATTCAAATCATGTCATTGGAAAATCCCAAGGAGCAAAACATGAAACATTTTACTGAATCGTTGGAGAAACTTTTCTTCATCACAATCCCAGCAGCTGCAGATCAATATGTTGGAGCAGGACAAACACACCCAGCCATGTGGTTACTTCACAGACCGCTGGAAAACAGAGAACTGGCATTCCCTTTGAATCATCACTTCCTTTCATTCCTTCTAAGCACCAATATGTTTCATTAATGAGCTTTTATTCAAAACTGCAAGCTTAAACTCAAAGCAAATAGAAGCTTTAAGGAAAGTTCCTGCTTTCTTACTTTGTCTTTTCAAAGTTTAATGAATGGGACCAATTTACAATTCCATGTCAGAGGAACTTCACAAGATCCCAGACAAATTAAACTGTGATGGTATTTTAAGGCGCTTCTTTGGTGCACTTGGGAGTGAAAGGCCAGAGAAACCAGTTACCAGAGATAAAATAATGAAAGTCTTTGAAGCTGCAGAGGCGTCAGCTACAGTAATAACAAAGAGAGCAATATTCATGAAAGAGAAAATGAGGCGCAGGTTCCAGGCCTTAAGGTTCCAGCTCGGTAATTACCAGAAGGTAGGCATTAAACATAAACGCTTCATTATGTTAACAATTAATACAATTATGTCGAGCCTCCCGGCGGACATGTTTCGTGGTGACTGTGATGGGTGCGGCGCGATTGGAACTGGTGAAAGGTGGTGGGTGTTTTTTTTGTTTCCAGGCTCATTCAGAGTGGAAATGTTTCTCTGAGGAAATGGGGAGATTAACGGGTTTTTTTTTTCATCAACAAAACCTGGAAAACACCTTAAGTAATCCAACTGACAGGCTTAGATTTGACTCCGCTGCCACACCCATCATGCTGTTTGCCCCTCTGCCTTTGATTCCATCTGCTGTCAAGTCTTTGAAAATAACCACAAAACACAAAACTGTGCGGCTGATGTTTGTTTTCAGTGTGACTCTCATTCTCCTGACATGAATGCTTGCTTTGTGGGTAATTCAGGAGCAACGGGACTTTCAAACTGCACAAGTCATCAACAAAAAGCCAGAAAGAGAATTCCCATTAACTTCACTCATCTGTTGCCTTTGTACACATACAATCGGATCGGATCCTGTGTGGTTTTGGCTTTGGCACTTTTTCTTTCTTCAATAAACAAGCCAACTTCTTTTCTTCAATCAAAAAAAAAACAGATGTTGCTTCTTTGTCAAAGTTGTGTGGATTAATTTGCCTCTATAAACAACTTTGTGTGTTATTTCCAAAAGCAGCAGCAGCAGAGAGATCTGAGCATAAAGCAGATGTTTTTATTTATTATTATTATTATTATTTTTTTATTTTGGCCCGTTTTTTAAATTTTCCTTCAGTATTTCTAACAAACCGTAATAAATCAATGCACTTAAATTATTGCATATTATTAATTTTTTCTCTGCAGTCAATTAAATAAGTTAATTAAAGAAATAAACAGTCATAAAAATGCTAAATTCATTCATGTATTTTAATTTGGAAAACCGGAAGTGCGCGACAGAAACCGGAAGTAGAATTGACCAATCATATTTTCTAACAAAAACTTACATAAAGCATGGACTGCTCATCTAAGCCACTTGTAATATTTCTGAAAACATAGAAATGTTTTTAGAGTTATTTATTTAAGCGTATGAACTTATTTTTTTGGGAGTCACATGTCGATGTTGGAGACTTTGAATCGACTTCATATTGAACAAGGTTTTCCAAATGCACTGCAGCTGAGCTTTTTTTCTGACAGGTCAGGCAGAGAGAAGCAGGAAACTCAGCAGTGATTACAGTTGCTTCAAAACGGTAACTAATCTCCAGATTTTTACAGGTTATGCAATGTTAAAGATGCTTTGTTTCAGTGCTGCAGTGAACAGTTTTCTGTCATTCATCGGCTGTAAAAGCTCAACTCTTTTACAGCCATAATCTGTGACTGCTTTACAGAAAAAGGACTTGAAATGCCTGTGACGGTCTGGGCGACCTGCCGGTGACCTGCCGGGTGACCTGTCCGGGTGACCTGTCCGGATGACCTGTCCGGATGACCTGTCCGGATGACCTGTCTGGGTGACCTGTCCGGGTGACCTGTCCGGGTGACCCCGCCTCTCGCCTGGAACGTCAGCTGGAGAGGCAGCAGCTCCTCCCGACCCACTGGGGACAAGGGCGTAAGAAAATGGATGGATGGTTTTGAAATGCCTGATGATAAACAATAATTGCTCCAGCTCTGTTTTGCACATTCAGCTCGTTCCAATGTCCTCTGGAGGCTAACTAAGACTCACAACAAGCCCATTATGTTCCTTTCTTTCCCATACTTGGCCAATATTTCAGTCTGTAAGGATGCTCTGTTCTCTGGTGGGCAGTATTTTCTCTGGAAACAATACTTTTGAAAACAATGACTCATACCTTTTTCAATAAGAGCTCAGCACTCACTTTTAGATTGCTGTAATATAAAGCACTGAATTTGTTTTTCAGACTTTTTGTGCTGCTGATGGACCACCACATAAAGCTCTTTATGAATAAAAGTGAGCTCTTTAAACCAGCAACTGGAACAACACCAAATAAATGTTTGCATTAATAACATCAGTTACAGATTGTAAAGTGTTTTTATTGTGTGCAGTGAAGTCAAAGAGGTGATGGAGAGAATAACATTTGTTAAATTAAACGTAAAGAAGACGACAAACATGAAGCATGTTGCAGACTTAAAAAATATCTCCACTGATTTATCAAAATCTGTTTTTGTTTCTTCACTTCCTGAAAAGTTTCATTTTTTCATACAGGATTTTAACTCTACAGTTGAGTGCATAAGTTTACATACACCAAATATAAAGACATGCATTTTTTTTTAGAGTTTTTTCTTGTAACTTTCTTCAAATCCATCAGTTTGCATGCAGAATGATTTCTATCTCTGAGAGGAGTGAGGGAAAGATGATGTCAGAGATACGTTTTCTGACATTTATCAAACAGAAATAATTTTGATAATCCAAACTAACCTAAAACAAAAGTCGTTTGATCTGATTTAACTTCTGAGAGTGAGGGGAAAAAATATCTATCAGTTTAATTGGTGCATGGAAAGTTTTGTCTTCAGCTTCATGTTGAAGACAAAGAATGAATTCAATCAGTTTCTAACTGAAGGGCTGAGAGTTCAGTCAGAAATGACTGCAGCAGCAGCAGCAGTCAGCCTACGTCCAGTCCTGGACTTTATGCGCCTTTGGCATCACAAAAGATTGAAACAGCATAAATAAATAACTTTGAAGGCTTTCTCAGTATTTTGGCAATGCAGCGTATGCATCTTCTGACATTATAGATGCAAAAAACCATCTGAAAAAAGAACTTGTTGTCTTGTCCTCGTTGAAATGAGTGTGAAAGTCTCCACAGCGGCTCTGCAGTCACCTCAGGTGGACCGCGGCGGATGTGTGGATTTGGATTTTCCATTAAAGCTGCGATTTAAATACCTCCCATGAAACCCCAATAATTCAGAAAATTGTCAAGCACAAAAGGGGATGAATCTGAGGCAGTAGAGAACGAGAGAATCCATTTGCGCTCTCATGCGGAGTCAGAGCTATAAACAAAGGCCCGTAATGAGATATGTGCTTTGAGCTTTTCCACAATTCATCGAGGTTTGTCTCGTTGGAATCAAACAGGAAGCATTGATCGCTCTAAGACAAAAACAAATGCATCCTTTGATAGCTTGGACATTAATTTGAATCCATGGTTTCCCTGTAATGCTACAGGGACTGGAGGCAGGATATGAATTTATTAAATTTTAGTAAATTCTGTCTGCATGTCTTCCTAATGGCAGAGAGAAAAGCAAGGCCTTTTTTCAGCTCATCCTTCACTTGAACAAGCCCTGCCAGTGTGTGTTCTTTTAAAATCCAACAAACTGAAGCATTGCTTGTGTCAGAAACTCTCACACTCAGGTCCTGCAGACGTATCATCAAGTGCATTGATGCAAACGCAGAAATGAGGAGCGCTTCATTGCACCGCCTCACTGCAGAAACATTGATCCGTTCAATTTCCATGCATGAAAGACTATTTTATGTTTCAGTGACCGAATGTTGTTCGCATTAAGTCTCTGAAAATGTGTTTGGAGGAAAGTTGAATCTACATCTAAAGTGACTTGAATGAATGAATAATTGAGACTTTTAAGTGTTCGTTTGTGCTGGCAGCTGTGATCAAAACTTTTTAACTGTGCAGTGTCTTGCAAAATGTCATGCCCAGTGAACTTTATGGGATTGTAACACATTACCAGCATAAACTTTGATACACTTAGTGAAGTTTTATATCAGCAAAACATGGCACATAATCGTAAAGTCGAAGAAATAAAAATCCTCTTTTTTATTTACACCAGTTTTTCTTTCCAATAAAAATCAGCTAGACTTGTTTTTTGTTTTTTCAGGGTTGTGTTGTTGCCACTCGCTGCGTTTCCATTAAAATGTGACCAAAATTGTGTTAATATTCAGCTAATGTGAAAAAAACAACAACATTTCAAGTGGAAACACAACTTGAATAAATCAGTTCTATTAAAAACATCCAACACTTCCTGTCATCTTCTTCTCCGTCTTTTACGCCAGATCTCTGTCCCATTTTGCTGTTTCTATAAGAGTTCAATATTTTAAAAGTTTGGACTTTGACTGGGCCATTCTAACACATGTACTGTATTTACTTTGGCCCAACGTTTTTGCAGATGTGTGTCTGGATTTTATTGCCCTGTTAGATTTTGAATCTTTGGGAAAAAAATTCCCAAATTTATCTTCCATATCAATAAAGAAATGCACCTCCATATTATGTTTTATGGTGAGGATGGGATGTTACATCAACAAAAAGCAAAGCTAACTGAAAAACATAAACACGCAAGAAAGCAGAAAATGTTGGTGCTGCAAGAAACGTAACATCTTATGTTTTCTTTTGGGATTTCAAAATATCCAACTATCTAAGATGTTAGAAGACTGGTGGTAAATTATTTTACAGTCGTGAAGCTTAAAAACTTGGCTACTGTAATTATTTTCAACAAAAGGAGAAACTAGGGCACAAACTGACCTGCTTGAGTTTAAACACAATAACCGTAAGTTTGTTTACGTCTTCACACTTTATATCCCACTAACAAAAGCGAAAAGGAGAAAATTCCCTTTAGGCAAAAAGGCACAATCACTGTGTCACATTCCTTTTTCCTCAACACAATTACAAGCATAAAGGATAAAAGCATGAATGCACATTAGATAAATAATCCTCGTTCTTAATGCCCAAATGAATGTGTGTGATCCCGGTTGGCCTCGACTTAGATGAATGCTGCCGTCTGGAGCTCAGTTATGAGGCATCTCCATGGTAATCCCAGCCACCTTCACGTGATAAAGACGAGCCGGCAGCAGCGCATCACGCCAAATGAGCCTGCTCTGTCACACCGCGCAGAGGAGACGACATCAAGCCGCTATTGTGTGCAAAACGATGCAGAGGATTGACGAGGAGGAAGTAAATATTCAGAGCGTTTCTGCAGCCGAGCTGCGTTGTGTCTCCCGTTGTTATGCGTGTTAAACTGACTGCATGTGTGAACAGAATGAAACCATAAAGCATCATTAGGAGAAATGAGTCTCCTTTGTTATAGAGTTTGGAATTGGGCCTCATGTCAGTGAAGTTATCTGAAATGGTTTTGTTTGTTGCTGCGTACTCAGAATTAGCAGGTCATATTTCTGAATTCCTTGCATGGATTGGAGGTTTGCACGATTCGTTTTGCTTCAGTTGGTTTTGTTGGACTTTTTTCTGTTTCCATTATTGAGTTTAATCTGTTTTTTTTCTCTTCATGCGCTCCTGATCTTGTTTCAGATTTCTTCACCACTCGTTTTGTTTCTATTAGCTAATCTGCTGCTCTGTGTTTTCCTCTGTTGCCTCAGATGATTGTTTCCTCCTCAGCTCTCCATTGTTGTGGTTCTTGTTACTGTTTGTCTCTGGAGCTTCTGCACTTCTTTTCCAATTAGTGATGTGTTGTCCTCTGATAAAGAGAAAACTTCATGCTAGATAGCATCGGTCAGAGTAAATGAAATGTTCAGGGCCTTAAGAGATCCGTGCAAACGTTTAAAAGTATACCAACGTCTCAATTTTAAACCCTACAGGGACATAATATGCTCAGTTTTTCTTATTTAGTGCAAAATTTCAATTGCTGGAAACACAAATAGTGATTCGGCCAACAATGTTGAGGCAAGAAGTGGAGAAAAGGACGTGGTGGCGATAAACCTGAGCATCAGCACCGGGAAGAATCAGGCTGTAGGTGAGTTTGGTAGGAAAGCCAACACTGTCAGAACATCCAGGTGAAATTCCTGCGGCTTTGCACGGCTAGAAGACGTGAACATTGAGAGCTGCGGACAGACGGACGGACTGACGGTGTTCGAGGTGAACTGTTGTAGGCGGACAGTGAGGATCAGCTGCAGTGCAGAACAAACGGGTCAAACCTGGAGGAGACGGACAGCTTGTGGCAACTGACAAAAGGTGGAAGCTGCAGAACTTCTGCAGAATTAACGGGACGTAACCGGAGGGGAGACAAAGATGGCGGTGAACAGACGACGCGAGAGACTGGATGGGAAGATCAGTGGGGGAACGTAGAGAGGAGGAACTGGTGCAAGCTGCGTTTATGGTCCCTGAATGAAACCGAGACGAGACCAGGAGCTGCTCTGAGTATTTTTGCAACTGCTGATTGTTCTCTGCTTTTCCTCAGGACAACAGAGAACAATCAGGGCAGAATTTCCACACTTATGGATCATAAACTGCTCACAGATTCATCTGTTTGCTCATTTTTCTACAATAAAACTGTTTCATTAACTCACCTGCATCAGAGGCAGAACTTTAAACTCAGACTTGATGAGTTTAACATTTTTATTCTTGCCAGGCTTGGAATAATCTAATCAGATATATAAAACTCAACTTACACTAACTGTTAAACTTCTAACTGTTAAACTTTAAATGTAACTCAGTTGGCCAGGATGCATTTAAACACAGACGGTTTAAATATTGTTTGGATGGATTTCTTGGTTCACGTCTCTTTCAGATTTTGTGATTTTCTGCTTGAGTTCTTCACCCAAACCACAAAACTGGAAACGGCGATTTCTGTGACTTGTGTAGAAAATGGAGAAATATGCTTTTTACTTCATTATTCACGAAAGCAGCTGCACCGAATCTGCTCACATTTTAATCCTCATTGAAATAAACAAATGTTCTTCTGAGGAAAGTAACAAACGCTGCTAAAGGTGTCTGAATATTTCAGTCTAATTGCCTCTATTGCCGCCTTGTTTATGCTAATAAAGTAAAAAGGTGAACAGTGGAGCATCCATGTTGATCCAGAGTCTGATTAAACCGCCGGGTCGCATCACATCCTGACCTCATTCTCAAGGGAACAAAGTCAATGTTTGGCACAAATGTGGGTCTTGTCGAAAACGCCTCAGGTGAAGTTTTGCCACCGTGAAAATGATATTTGCTGAAAGTCATACAAATAAACAAGCGAGATAAACAATCAGATACAATTAGGATTATTGTTCCTCTGGCTCTGAATTAATAACCACTTTAGAGGGAATGGGAGAACGGCAGGAGGCATCCTTTACCTGAATATTAATGACTCATGTTATCACCACTGACAGGAAAATATGACACACTTTGGATCCACTTTAATATAATCATTTATACGACACAAAGAGTAAAAGCAAACATTGCATTTGTGCAAATCACGCTTTGCTCTGTAACAACAATCTAATTTCTTCAAGTAAAAATAAAGATTTATTCTTATATGCATTTGCTTCCACACAACTTGACTATCAAATTCAGAAACTTTAAGCTGAAAACACTTTTTGTTTTGATTTTTAATGCAACACAAGATCCAGAACAAACCAGGAAGGAAAAATTCTTCTATTCTGAGTTGAAGATTTTAACGTTTTTTTTTAAAAAATAAGTTCTGAGATTCATAGTCAAAGAATCAAATAAATATTTTGAAAGCATTTTGACATGCAACCTAAATAAAGAGAGGAAATTCTTTTCTTTATTTGATATTTCTTACAAACACTTAATGCAAGAAATAAAATCAAATAAAAACAAACATCCTGCTTCTTTTGGTTTGGTTCCTAAATCACAGCTTTGAATGGATTCCTGCATGAACAAAAGGCCGTAATTAATAAAACCACTAAGTGAAGTTTTTGCTTTACAGAGTTTTTTATATTTACCATCATGTTTCATTTGACCTGCAGTGATGTTAACGATTTTTATTTTTTCTGATTTTCTTCCTGAGGATTTGTTGACGATGAAATAAATGGTGAGCTGTTTCCCTTTGGGGGAATTAGTATAAATCACCGACACAAACAGACGACGAACCAGATCAGCACCAGCAGGTCCGTCTGACCTTCCGCTCAGAACCAGCATTCAGGGCCGTAAATGTTTTCTCATTAGTCTGTTTTTCTGAAAAATAAAAACTTTCGCAATAGGGCAAAAATGACACAATGATGAATCTGTAAATAATCACAGAAGCTCTGCGGCGAATGGCTCCTGTGATATTCAGAGTCATAACATAAATAAGGCATGAACTTCACCTGTGGTTGTTGTCTGGAGCTGCATATGAATGTAATTTATAAGTGGAAACTGTGGCTGGTGTTAGCAGGTCATCCTATTAGCAAATAAAGCTAAGTCATGTCATGAGGCAGCGATGTGATTGGACACAGATTATTAGCGCAGCAGCATTTTATCCCAGCAGACTGCAGGATGTCAGACTCTCCTGCTTCAAATTGTGCAATGACATGCAAATAATGCAAGCTGCATACTAATGACATGCATCAAGTCTCTGCTTGTCACTCACTGTTTTATGAGCGCAGCCTGCTGCAGCCATCCTGTCCATTTACACACGAGACAAATACTCCAAACGCTAAACAATGGAAGTGCTGGAAAAGAAGAACGTTAAGAGTTTGTGAGAAGGCTGGAGGCTTTTAGCAGCTGTGTGCTGCAGCAGCTGCATACAGATTAAGCAACAAATGTGATGCACATCATGTCAACCGGCGCTGGAAAGTTTAAGACATCAGTGAGAACTGAGGATTATTTCCAGTGTCGCTTTGCAGGATCTGCTGCGGTACATTTATTTTTAGAAATAAAGTTGTTCAGTTGCATATTTAGATTCATAAATTATAAATCAAAGACTCATAAATATTTATGTGACAAATGAAAAGAAAAAAATATCCTCGAATTTGTGCTCACCATAAATCCTCTGGAAAACTGCAGAAGAGTTTTTCAGATCTGAAAGTTAATTTTTTTCACCGACTCCTGCAAAAAAAAGAACTGCAGAGGAACGTTTTTATTTAGAGAATTACTCATCCTTATCGGTCTGCTCCATCTATTATGTTGTATAAATAAATAAAAACATCACTGATGAAGCTGATTTAAGTCACAGACATTTGAAGCTTCTTTTAAAACCACTTAAGTTAAAAATGTTGGGTTTTCTTTAACATTGAGGATTTTATTTCTGCTGCAAAAGATGGAAGCTCTGTGAGGGGAGGAGCTTAACAGCTTGAAGAGCGTCAGTAATAAACATGCATTAATTACTAATATTGTAATATTTTAGTAACATAAATGAACAAAACACTATATAAGGATACAAATGGTTAGTTTAAGTAGGAAAAATGAAAAAAAAAAATGTATAAAAAGACATTTAACATCTTTATCCTAACATTTAATTTTCTTTCCTCTTTAGAATAAGGAGAAAATTTAGTACCTGTGAAAAAAAACCCCTTGATTTCAGCATTTAATCCCTTTAGAAGCTAAAAAAGATCAAGTTAAGAGCAGATTATTTTATTACGTGTAAGCTCTAGAAATAACTGAGACTAATACTTTGTTGATGTTATTTTATAAATACAGGAGCTTAAAGCTGCAGCTGCTCAGCAGAAACATCAAAAACATATGACTGTAAAATGCTGGCCAACAAAAATTAAATGATACATGGAATTTATTATTATTATTATTATTATTATTATTATTATTATTATTATTATTGGGTTTATGCTGACTTATTACCCTAAAAGACCCAGTTCTTCAGGTGTTGCCTCCACACATTGCAGCATAACTAATGATGAGGAATCGATTAATTGGAATAAATCTGAAGCAGGAGTTTTCTCACCTCTTCAAACTGATTTTAAAAAAACGTGGGTGTTAATTATGAGTGTTTTGAAACAGGATTTTTAGCTTCACCTGCTGGATTTACCATGTCTACCTGTCAAGGACATCACCTGTTAGAACTGAGTGATTCAATGACGCAAAGTGAATTAGAGGTTTCTTTAGCTCCTAATCTAATTCCAGATGATAATCCTGAAGGTTTTTTTGTTTTTGTTTTTCCCTCCAGGTTCATAATTTTTATGGAAAACCCCTGAACTTCTGATTTTACTGATGAGCTGTGATGCTGCAGCTGGGACCATGTGAAGCTGGGCTGAGGAGACGTCTGGATATTTTTCCCCAACTTCAAGCTTCATTTCCATCCCATGATATTATGCAAATTCAGCTTGTTGAAGTCGCTGACATCTGACAGTGTTACTGGTTTCCATTAAACCCTGGGTCATCATGGTAGAACGAGAGAGAGAGAGAGAGAGAGGGCACAGCAAGGTCACCCAACTGAAGGAGCGGCGCTTCACCCTAAACTGCCAGCAAAAGCTTTGAATTTTAACTAATTTCATAATTTTATGCTGGAAATTCTCAGAATAAAGTTGAATTGCTTTGGTTTCAGACCACTGCATCTCATCAAAACATCTGGAAAAGATGAGTTCCTGCACTGACAGTTCACCTAAAACCATACAGGAATGTACATCCCGGACAAAATGTGTTTTTTAAATCTGCTTCCAGTCGACACTCCCCGACCAGCAGCTCGGTTTTCACCCAGGTATCGGGTCTGGCACCTCATTAGTAGCCTTAACACTCAGCTTTCCTTGCTGACTCGCTTTAACTGTGACAGAGGTTTGTTGTTAATGTCAGCTAAGTGACAAACCTTTAGCCTGTGGCTGCAGTTTGGCTGACATTTCCCACATTTTTTCCCTCTGTGGTTATTTTACATTGCGCTTTAACATTCCTGCCTGACAGCAAAACAATGACTGAAAATTCAAAACCGAAACAAAGGAATTGTTCAACCACGATTCAGGGGCGAGTTTTATCAGACCGGATCAAATGACACGTTCAGCTGAGCCGATGCAGTTTTTAATCCCTTCCTCCGCATTATTTGATGTAATCTGTGGGAATTACTTCATCTGAGCCGGGCGGCATGTGCTGCTCGCGTTCTGTCCATCCGTATTGAGTCGTTGCAGCATTTTCTGCATTTATCAGCATTAATGGACAAAGGAAGGTTCTGGCGCTGATCTGATTAAATCTGTTGGCCGGCGCTGCTTTGGCCCAACATTGGTCTGATTCTGGAGTAACTTTAGTGGCTGCAGCTCTGTGGTTTCGCTTCCCTTTGTCTCAATACACACTTTTTATGTCTACTTCTCTGCAACAGAGCATCTCCTTGTAAAGCATTTGGTACTGAAGCCTCTCAGATTTACGTTTTTACAAAGTGGTAAATAAATGATGCAACTTCTTCAGGATGATATTAATCCATGAAACCTTCCTGATCCAGGGCTGGTAATGAAGGAAGCAACAAACCACAGTGCAGTCTTCTGTTTTACTGCTTTTCATGCTCATTCAGGCAGTTTATAATTGTTTTTAGATAAAAAATGAAGCTGCTGTAAATATTAGTGAGGGAATAATTGCTAACACAGTTAGTGACAAAGAGTCTCGTTAAAAAGGATGAATTGTTTTCACAAAGCTAGCTTCAGTTAGCATCACAGAAAGCATCATGCACTTCCTGAAGCCAGAGCCGGATCTCTGGCTGAGCAGGACGGCTATTCAGAAAGAGACTCGGGTCTGGGAGCAAAACCTTAAGAGCTCCTCCTGTTTATGTTGCCGTGTTTCTTTTGTGTGTTTTCACCCGCAACTTGCAGTGTATGTAACAGACACATGAAAGCTGATAAGTGAAAGCCAACGAAGCAAAGCCCAGCGTTCTAACAAGCATCAATAATGGATATCTGTACCATCTCCTGGGCTGAGCTCTGCAGGAGGCTGGTAGTGGAGTGAAACAACCATCTGTGGCCTGAACAGAAACCCTCTGAAGCCTTCATCCCCCCGTACATCCACCGCCGCTCGCTCTCATCTTCGCACCCTCTCTCCTAAGACCTCAATGCTTATGGGACTTTGCAGCTATTTAATGTTTAATGCCCTCTAAAGCCAAAAGAATGCAAATTTGTGCAGCCTGCTACCAATTTTCCCTCTTTTCACTCTCACCCTGAAATTACAAATCTGTTGTCCCCACGGCCCTATTTATCCCCGGTGTTACAGCTGGGGACAATTATGTGCAGGAAGCTTGCAGGGGGCGTATTTTGGGAGCAGCCAGGAAGTGAGATGCGGATTCGTCCTTTAAGGAACGCCACAGACTGCAGAAAGTGGAGGGGGTGCCCTCTGGCCACAGGGTGCTTTCTGGGGCACCTTCACCGAGCTCCACCCCTGCGCCAGCACCACCGACTCCCCCGCGGTCTCTGCAGATTAGCCAAAACAAGACGTTGAGGTAGAAGGGGTAGATGTGGCGGGGCAGGGCGAAGAAAGATGAAAGCCACCGAGAAAATGAGAAGCAACTCTGTTTGCGTCCCAGACTGACCCCCACTGCGCTTTGATGACCTGAACGATCGCATTTCAAGATGGGAAAATAAAATATTTTACAGCCTGAAGATATCTGACAGGTTCGTTATTGTTAAATAGTGGATCAAAAAACTTATTTAATTAATTACTTCTTTTGTTCATGGAGAACTGTTGGAATAAAAGATCACCCTCATGAATAGATATTTTAAGAGAAAAATGTTAATTTGTGCAATGAAAGGAACCAAGTTTTTAATCAAGTCGACTCTCCAGTGACCAAAGCGGATGTTTTCTCTGGTTATTCATTTCATTGCAATAATGTTCTTTGCCGTTACATTAAATTAAACATTTAATAAAATGGGCATTATTTTGAAAATGTATTTTTCAAAGGAGTCTAAATTGAGCACTTCTAGCAAAGTAAAAAAAATAATCATTGTTTTTCATCTGAATTGAACTGAATTAGTTTTTACAGATTATCTTCCAAATCTACATTTTAAATGTCACAACACAGCAAGTAAATGAAATAAATGTCAAACTTATGAAAAGACCAGAACAGAAGTTTAAAGACATGAATAAGACGTCTAATTCAAGAACTGAGGTCAAACTGGAGGTCAGTTGAAGGGAAATCCATGTGATCATCGTTGTGAAGGTAGAAAAGAGGAGATGGTTTTATGTTTTCCTCCAGGTTGCAGTCTGATGCTGCAAACCGCGTCTCTGCATGAGACCCGGTTGGTTCATGAAGCTCAAGTCCCGGATGTCGAGTCTGAGGCAAATCTTACGTCTTTGTTTTTGACATTTACGTCCAAATCAAGTTCAAGTCTGAGACTCGAGACACTATCTCTGGAAATTACTGAAAAAACTGAGAAATAGTCCAGAATGTAACTGAGATCTTTCTATTTTTATAACATTCAGACGTTTATTCACCACATGAAACGATCAAAAAGAGATTTTCAGTGTGTTTAATGAATAGTTTAAACTCTTAATAACTAAAATGTTGCACAGCAGCAAAACTAAACTGGTTTAGGTTTATTGGGCAGCCAGTTTATTGGTGCCAGTTTCCTTTATTTTGGGAGATCATTTACTGATTTTATCAACCTCAGCAAAGGTCTAAGAATCAACCTCTGTCCTCTCCTGCTCTCCAGTGAGACGTTGGACCAGGCGGTTCGGCAGTGCGGCGGTTCAGCCCACCAGGTCATGTCTGCCTGTTGGCAGTTAACAATGGTCACCACAGTGTTGCAAATTCAACAACTTTCTTGCTATGTTTGGTGAAATTTCTGGCAAAAATAACTGATATTGGCCAAAATCAGACTTGGCAGGTCAGACGTTTTTAGTAACCCAGGATGAACCAAAAGGACATCAATCAGTGCAACCCTATTTGCTTTTTACTTTTGTTGATAGGTTTCAATTTTTAAAAGTAAAATTGTTAGAAAACATCGGACAAAAAGTACATTTGAAGAATCTGTGGAAATTTTCAGCATGATGTGCAGCTTGTGGACCAACATAAGGGTTGATTATTCAAGCTAATTCACCTTTACAACCCAGAACCACATAGAGTCATTATGGAGTTTGATTCATGGGTCTTGTGCTCGTATGAATTACCTTAAATCTTTTTCCTGGGAGACTTTAAGCAGAGCGGACAGGGAGGCCGCCTCCATCATGCTTTACTGTTGCAGCTTTCATCAGTGACAACCAGCGGATGCTAATATTTCTTTGTTCCTGTGTGTGTGTGTGTGTGTGTGTGTATGCGTGTGTGTGTGTGGGTGTGTGTATGGTGTGTGTGTGTGTGTGTGTGTGTGTGTGTGTGTGTGTGTGTGTGTGTGTGTGGTGTGGTGTGTGTGTGTGTGTGTGTGTGTGCGTGTGTGTGTGTGTGTTCGGGGCACTGATGATAAACATCCTCTCAGGGGAAGCAGGTCGGGGTGGCATTTATCTGAAGGGACTCTTTTGTTCTCTGTGCCTTCAATTATTCAAGGGGCATCCTTTTCTCCGGCTCACTTCTGCCTGACATGAGCCCAACATTCGCCACCTCAGGGTTAAATATCGGCTCGCCTTCAAACCCCCACAAGCAGAACGCAGTCCGCCCTCAGAATGAAGCTATTTGCAGTCGGTGTAAAGGCGACACCCGGATCTGAGCTGGGATCATATTTCACTGCTCATCCAGGAAAACTTCCAGGATATTAATCTACATAGCTGGATTTATTTAAGAGATAACTTAACTTTGTGTTATTCCTTACATCTTTAGAAAATATGACACATTGGGTGTAGATAACATCAGATTTTTGTCTCAAAAGTAAAATAATAATCCTGTAGATTTAAACCTTTTCATCATTATTAAGACTTACTTCTTCCTGAAAATTTACATGCAAGTTAGTTTTGTCTTATTTCAAGATATTTGCACCAGAAACAATAGAAATAGTTTTTAAGACTTTGTGTTTTTGCTCTTTTTTCAGCGAACTACCTGTTAATGTAATATGGCTGCACAAAAATTGAAAATATGTGCATTGGGGTGCAACAAGGTTTTCACAAAGGAACCTAAAATCAGACAAAATTGTTATCAGCAGATCAAAGATTTAAGAAAACGTGAAGATCTGATCAGTGCATCCACTACTCTGGTTTTTCCATCATATAAAGCCTCATTCGTCGCATAAATCCTCTGATTATTTCCACGACACAGAAGCAGGATTTCAAATTGAACATCAGTCCATGTCTTTGCCCTGATGCTGAGGTTTGTATACTGAGCTCACTTGTCCTGCACAGACCAGAGGACAAGACAGACTGATCCGTCTCTCACTCTTATTTCCCCACAGACCGCCATGAGTGCATGTGTGTGTGTATGAATTGAAGTCTGTGTCCTCAAAGGTAATCAGGCTCTGTGTTCAAAAAGATGGAGGCTCCCGGAGGGTCAGGTGGGGGGGGGGGGCTACCTGACGGCCACATTTATCATCAGCCGGGAACTGGAGAGGAAAGGTTGTATTTGAGCATCTCAGATGTTGTTCAAAATCAATCTGGTACTCTGCTTCACCCACAGAGCAACATAGAGACTGATTGTTTGGCTTTTTTTCTGCAGCTGTGTGCCATTGCTTGTATGGCTGCTGATTTGTTTTGCCAGGAGATTGATATCTGAAAGCACTTTTGTGGCTGTGCAGCGGGAAATGCTATCTGGTTCAAAGTTTTGCATTTCAAGTTCAAAGCTTCATCAAGTTAATAAGCCTTTAAAACTCATGGTATGTATTAAGAAAAAAAATGACTTGCAGTCCTGGTGGTAAAAGTCCGGAGTTATTTTAGTAATATCTAAAGTAGGTCAGCAGCGCTGATTTTTCTCCAAACCGCAAATCCTCAGATCATCCATGAACAAAATATCAAATACTGATTTAATGAGTTGGCTAAAAACAACTCATTTTACAGTTAAGACATGAAAGGAGAATCACTAATGAGTTCAGGAAAAACTCCCTGTTATTCCAGTCAGTTGATAAAACACATAAACTGAATCTTTTCACAGCCACAACTCAAAACTGCACCGTTGAAATATTTCATCTTCCTCAAGACAAATCAGGGACTCAATTATAGATTATTGAAGCCTCAACCACTTGAGTTGTGTTTAATACACATCAAGTTTCCTAAATGTCTTGATTGGGTCAATATAAACACAGTAATATGTTTTATTAATGATGAGACAATGGATCAGTTCTGGGAACAAATACATCAATAACTGTTTTGACTCAGCAACAAAACTGAAAATTGTTCAGTTTCAGTGACTTCAGTTTCCAAAGAAATAATGTTTTAAATGAAAATGTTTAGATTTGCTCTTTCTTTCTTGCAGAAAATGACCAATTCAGCCAAAACATTCAAAGAGAAATATCTCATTATTTACAATTTTTAAAGACATTTGAACGCATCCCCTCTGTAAACCTGACTCTGATTCAACTCTTTCAGTTTGTATTTATTCCATAATTATTCCTAATTTTGTCTCAAAATGAGCAAAATCATCCCAGTGAATAAATTCATAAATACATTTGGAAGCGGCGCTGCATGACGGGAGCCAGCAGAGCGACGGGTCGCCTCCTGAATCTTTCATTTGTCATGTGAAGAAGCACAAAGGCTTTTTCAAGAGTCATAAAAATGCTGCAGCTTGACTGCCACAGTCAAGCTGCACCGAGCTGCACTGCTGTCTCCTGGGGCAAAATTAGTGTGCAGCCTCCTGTCAGCGCTATTCACTCCTATGGCTCATCTGCTACTTGAAGCTAACGCTAACAACAGTCAGGTCACCAAGGCGATCAGAACAGAGGAGGTTCCATTTGGTCATTAAAGTCAGATTTTCTTTCTCTTTCTCTGCGTTTGCTAAATTTCTCATTAATTTCTATTCATTCGTTTTCCACAAGCAGCCAATCGGTGGCTGGCAGAAGAAACCGACACGTCAACAGGATGAAGACGTTTGTCAAACGCGTGATAAAACCGAACAGAGGTATACGACCTACCTCTAGCCCCCTGGGGGTCAAAGGTGACACAATTAGCTGGATTCTGAAGCAGGAGGCTCTACGGTTGGAGGTCTGAGCACAGACCGAGTCATGAAACTGCACCTTCATTCATAATGAATGAGCAGCAAAGCCGTCTGTTGCAGCTTGTAATTCCAGCCTTGCTTTGAAGCGACGAGAGCGAAAGAGTTTCAGGCCTGCGACCAGGAGTCCACATCATCCAAAAAGACACGTCCAGCTTCTTTCACCCGTTTGAGCCTCAAATCTCCACCTGGATATTTTTACTTATTTTAACTGTATGCAGATCTTTAACTTGTAAAAGTATTCCTACAGATGGGTTCCTGACATAGCAAATGGATTCGAAAAGCTCAGTGTTCTGCGTATTTCAAGTTGACATTCAGTGAAGAACATCCATCGTGAAAATGAAAACATACTCTGCTTTCTTTCTGTGATTGTTTTATGTGTGAGGAGATAAAAAAAGCTCCCTGATCATTTGAAGTTCTGAAAATAATAATAATAATAATAATTTCTTGTTGTCTTCTTCCACAGTTTGACAGTTATTTTTCTTTTTCTCTGCTTGGTGTTGATCCCCACATTGAATCTCTCCAACAATGAGGACATTAAACACACACAAAGAAAACAAAGCTCTGATAATCAATTGTTTGTGCAGAACATTTGTCATTTTAATGAGCGACTAAAATAGTGGAAGGTATCAAAGCTGAGGGCAACATGTTTCATCCATGGGTAGCTGCATAATATGCTCACATGCTCATACATAACCAAACAGCGACTGATGTGCCTCATTATGGAAATACCATTTGACCCAATGTGGGTTTTAAACCTTTTCTTGTTAATGACTGAGTAACAGGGGAAGCCTAAAGCTGCAGCTAATTGCTAAAAGCGTAATTCACCAAATATAAGGACAAAAGCAGAGATTTTTAACAAGTCAATCTAACTGTACTTTATCTTTCAAAGAAATGAAAGGAAAAGCAGAGAAATCCTGAAACAAACGGAGAAACGTTTCCTTCAGACCGAACAAAACCCAGCGACCCACGACCCGCCTGACCCGTTTCACATTTCCTGCATATTTTACTAAAGTTATCTGATAATTGTAACAATTTTATTACATTTTTTAAAACTACCAAAACTTAGTTTATTAAGCTAAAGTTATTTCTCTGAGTTCAGGTTGCCTCGTTTCCACCGAGCGATTCGGCCTCTCATTGGGTCGGCGGGATTAAACCCAAACGTCTAATGCTGCGTCATATAAGCATGAGACACACTAGTATGTAACAATAGCTAACTATTGTCTGTTTAACAACCAAATGGTGCACCGAACTGCACTGACCTGCGCTGCGTTGCGAACTGGACACAAGGCTCCAGGACCTTGGGGGATTTCAAGGCAAGCGAGATTTCCTTAATTTGGTTTCCTCCCAGTGGGAAGATTCCAAATAACCTCCCGAAAGACGCAGTCAAAAGGAATATTTTATGATTTCCTAACCTGATGTGAAGGAGCACCACTGCAGGGCGGAGACCCTCACTTCACATGTGAAGGAAACTCAGCGGCATGGAGGAGGAGGATCATTCTGGCCACTTTGCTATTTCTACCTCTAAAAAGATTAAACTGCCACATTCTTTACAAGATCCCAAAGCTCAGTGGTTTTTGTCAATATTTGAATAAACATCCATTCAGAAGCGTCTTTATCCAAACAGAAAAACACTAATTGGTAATTGGTGATATTCAGTATTATGTAGTTTGTCCCAAAATTTCCTGATCACTTCAAGTTCAATTAAAATATTTATATTTTTCTGCATGTTTTTATCTTTTCTCTGTTCTCTGTGAATCTTTTTATCTTGGCTGATCTCAGCATAAAAAAATAAGAAAGAAAACCCCAAAAAATTATTGGACTTTCACTTCTGATATTCTCTCCTTGTGTTTTCTTTGACTCGTTGTATTTGTTGGTTTTCTCTCAATGGAGCAATAAAATGTTTTCACCTTTTTGCAAAGGTGAAAAAATGTCATAGTTAGTTTACTGAACAAATGTTTTTTTTCTAGCACTGAGTAGCATAAAAACTTTAAGGTTGGTGTGAACAGAAATTAGATTTTATTTAACAATTTGGGAAAAAACAAACCAAAACTGGAGAAAAAGAGCCGACACAGCATTACAGAAAACACCCTTCTGTGGACTATAAACTAAAACACAACTGTAGGTAAACAGTGCGATGGCTCAGCTTCCTGTCTGTGCACAGGAACAGGAAGTTTGGCTTTTCGGATGCTCACAGTTACTCACACAGAAATATTCACATCAGGCTGCAAGATCGCTGCAGATCAAGCCCCGCCCCCTAGAGGCCAGTAACTGCAACAGCGACTCATCGTGGATTTGGACCATCCATCCATTGCATACCTGCAGGTGCCAAACTTCGGATCCGCCTGATGTACCATAATTGTGCCTTTTAGGTTTACCCGAATCGCAATGTGTCAAAAACTGAGTGACGATTTTAGAAAAATCACAAAAGCATTTATTGGGCTGTTCTTTTTTTTTTGTTAACTAATTAAAGTTAATGAGACCCTTAAAAGGTCTGAAGAGCTTTTCTTTAATCACATTGGAACAGAAGTGGAGAGCAGACTGCTTTTAATAACGGGGAACAAGCCAGGCCCAGTAGGCTCAAGAGTACTTTAAATATAGCTTTTGGTAAAATGTCAATGGGCCTGAAGTAAAGTTAAATAGTCTCCAATAAATATGAGCAGTTTGAACTGCCACGACGTTGAAAGGAGAATAAAGAGGGTGAGATGCTGTAAAATGCTTTGTGGTGAATGTGATTGCAGTTCATCGTGGTCAGCATCTGTCAACGAACCCACGACTTAACAACATGATGTTTCTACTATCAATTATTCACTTCTATCCAATTAATTTCTTGCTCTAATGGAGGCTGCTCTGCTAACGACTAGCTTCACGTGCATCCTGAATTTCACATGTCCAGAACAAACACCTGGAGATTTGTGACCGGAGCTGCACCTCAAACGGCTCGCAAAACGAGCGCGTGTAATATGATGACGCACATTCACACATGCAAAACCTCGCAGTAAAACGTTTTGTGTTTCATAAGCAGAGGGATGTCCACACATGGCTTTCCCATCCGGCAGCTCTCTCTCCTCTGGAGGGTTAATCCATCGTCTCCTCTGGTGGGTGCGACCCCCAGGAATCACCTCTCTGGTCTATTAGGGTTCGGTTTCTGTTCAAACTTTCACTGGAAGACGTGAGGAACACGCCGTGGACACATGGCGAACGTTCGGTCAGAGTGTGTCTGGCAGATGGCTGAATCTGAAGCATCATAAAGTGGAGGAGAGAAAGTGCAGAGGGACTATTAGGCTGAGGGTACGATAATGTGAACAGAAAGAGTTTAGGAGGTCACTGTAAAGTGTAATTTATCATCCAGTTAAATCTGTAATCTGCAGTTTGATTTTAAGCTCTAAGGTGCAGTAGGTCAATTTAATTTTGGGGGGAAAATCACAGATGTACACAAGCCTTCGTGGCTTGGCAATTGTAAAAGCTCCATCTGCCTAAACTGTAGCTTGATCACGACACATATAAAATTTCATAGGCTGAGGGGAACGAACTGTAAACAGGAAAATGAAAGGAGGTTTCTGTCTGAGGCTACTTTCCTTTCGGGTTTCTTGTAATTTCTTTGCTGGCTTCCTGTCACACACGGACAGTGAAATGTAAACAGTCCACACTAACCTTGTTGCGGTTCATATATCTTCATTCAGTAACCGCTTTATAAGCTGCAGCTCAGCTGAACCGTATTTTGCCTGCAGAAAGGCCTCATTTCTTTCTGGCATTAGATCCCCTTCATCATTCATTGTAAACATGAAACCACAATCTCCCTTCAGAGATTATCTCGTACAATCACAAATATGCTCCTATTAACGTCATGCTGAACTACTGGCGTGGTATGAAATGATTTAGCTTTCTTGACTTTTGCTCAGCTTCCTTGCATTGATGTTTATTTTAAAGCTTTTCATTCCTCAGTGATTCAGTTATTTTCCTCGGTTTTCTTGCTTCATCTATTATCCTTCTCTCTGCTACATGCAGAGGACAACTCTCTCAATATTTCTCCACAAATGGAGGTCATTGTGTGGAGTTTGAGGACATTTCCTGGGCCTCACTTTTTGGTGCTTTTTCTGTTAGACTTTGAGGTATGGTGCAAATTAAACTTGGTTTAAAGTGAGAGAAAATGTTTGGGTTCGGCACAAATCCTGCAACAGAAATGAGTGGAAGTCAATATAAAATAACTAAATAAACATCCTTCCACGGAGACTCACATGTCTCTGCTGCACATTTTCTGTTCAGCAAATATCAACAGTGGATAACAGCAAAGGCGTATCCTAGCAACCGAAATCAACAAAAGGCAAGACAGTGACAAAGATGAAACCACATCCTGTTGAGCACTCTTCAAAATAAGACTTCCTCTCTCCTAAATAAATGCTTTGCACTTAAATATGTTTCACTTCACTGTTTTGTAATTATGAATAATGTTAATTTCAGTGAATAATAACAATGTGAATTAGTGTAAATAAGACACAACAGAAGTCAATGCAAAGTCTGTTCAATGATGTTTATTTACTGTTTTAATTATTTTTGCTCAGAACCCAATATTTTTTAAATATTCTCAGAATTTATAGACGTGTTTGTTAAAAGGCAATTCTTAAAAATATATATTTTTTTACATTTAAATTTTTGTACAGTAATTAATAGATCAATTTTGTAGATTGATTACTTGAAACAGGCTGCATATGCAAAATATATAAATAAATTAAAAAAAAAATCAAAATTTTCACATCAGAAGGATCGAGGCAAACATTTTATGTCAAATCAGCAGCTTACCTGAACCAACCAGTCACTTAAATTTGTGTAATTTTATTGTTTTAATGAGTTCAAATGAATCAGATCCAAAAACTAAATAAATCTGATGTCAAACGCAGCACGACTTTCCTTTCCAGTTGCCTGTCTTGAGTGATTTTTCGACCAGGCTTAAGACAGTTCATCAACCAGACTGCAGCCATTAAGAAATTAGAAGAGGAGCAGCTCTCTGGATGTTTTCGACTTCGCTCTTCGATAGTAAGCAGAGTGAGGGGGAAAAAGAAGGTTCCGTATGAGATTTATTAGTTTAAGAGCTTCGGAAATCTCGGTAATCTGCCAACTGGGAACCAGACTCCAAATTGAGCCAGCTTAGCAGGGCTGCAGTGATAGGAGGCCTGATTCATAAGACAGTAATTCTTCTCTTCTAATTGAATTGACTGAAGTTCAGATGAAAATCTGCTAATAGCTCTGAGTAACAACCATTTTTTTTTCTCTTCTGTTGTACTGCAGCACTAACAGTGACAAGGAATTGGTTCTGAAAAGCTGAAAAAGCGCATCGTCGCTTCAGTCAATTTAGAGGTAAAACAGTTTTACCCCAGTAGACCCTCACGTCTTCCCTCTAAAGACATTATGTATGTATGAGGAGAGCAATTCCCATTATCTCTATCTCTGCAGATTTCATCACTACACTGAGGAATCAATGTGATTTCTTCTGTTCTCTTAGTATTATCTGCCTATTATGAAAACAATCCAGAGCCAAAGGATTTCTCTGATAAACACAACATGAACACAATCAAATATGAAGCTGTGCTCACAGACGTGACGGTCAGCAACAGTTAGGTCATTTATGAGGCGACTGCATTTATTTAGCAAAGCTTCAGCAACAAGGCAGTTCAAAGTGCAAGATAGCCCCGCCCACAACCTGGACGCTGTGGGCGGGGCTCACCTGTCTCCACCAGGTGAGCTGA
The DNA here is from genome assembly GCA_922788865.1 of Poeciliopsis turneri. Taxonomy (NCBI): domain Eukaryota; kingdom Metazoa; phylum Chordata; class Actinopteri; order Cyprinodontiformes; family Poeciliidae; genus Poeciliopsis; species Poeciliopsis turneri. Next base: position 536,888 of record CAKLNU010000796.1, read on the forward strand.
ATGACGACAATCAGGAGACAAAGCAGCATTTTGGTTTGTGAAACGATGGAGCTGAAGCTCTGTGACAGAAACAGGACGATCAGTAAAATGACTTTTATTTCTGGATGAAAGTTTAATTCGTGTTGTTCGGTTGGGTAAACATGAAACGTGTAAATATTGTGTTCTGGATGAAGTTTAAATAATGCATTGGTTAAATTAGGATTTAACCAAGTTAAATATTAACTGTTTAGGTTATTTGTATAAATAATGTAAGAACAAGTTAAATCCCTTGTTTAGGTTATTTTCCTCAATTTCAATTGGTTGAAATTGAGTAAAATATAATTTGGCTAAAAATAGTCTGCAAATTTTGAACTTTTACTTAAAAATGTTTTCTAAAAATTCTAATTTAAAAGTACTTCTACCTCGATGTACTGACATGAACTTTCTGCAATACTTTTTTGTGATGATTAACTTGCCTGATTCTGTTTGAAGGTTTTCCACCTGGCCAAATAAAAGTTTGGCTTTAAGTGTGAAAACCTCACAGCCACTGAAACGCTTCATGTTTGGTCTCTTCATGTTTTTATTCTTTCATCTGGATGTTGCTGGTTTAATTGACTCATTAAATGATTTTTCCTGATCTGCTTTTGTCCAGGTTTGATTAACCTGTCTGAATCTCTGCAAAGATGATCAATATTCTGAATATTTGACTCATTTTCAAATGAGGTTGAGGAGTATAACTGTTTGTGGCATCAGATGTGATGTGAGCAGTTTGACTGTTTTGCATTCAAGAGTCCAGTGGTTTCATTTTACATGGTGTTTATGGAAAGTTGAAATGATTTCAAAAGCGCTGGTGAAACCTTTAAATCCCAAATTTATCTGGAAATGCATTAAAATGTTCTCCCTCATCCAGAACACTTGCAGAGGATGAGGGAGAAACTCTGGTCTGCTTGTCAGAATCCTGTTCGACTCGATCCAAGACGGCGTTCTGTGAATGTTCCCAAAACTTTCCCAGCTTGGATTCATAATCCCCACATTTGTTTCTGGGTTTGCCCCAACTGTCTGTTCTCAGATGGATTTGTAGAAAATCCCCCAATATCCATCCACCTCATTGGATGATATTGGTTATGACTCAGAGTCTGGGGGGGTTTATATTATATTTTAAATGTAATTTCTGTAAAATGTGTAATGTTAAGGGATTGAAATGCATTTTTTTAATTTTCTTTTTACGATGACTTTCCAGGTGGTCAATGCTGCAGCTAGAAACTGTTGAATGTCTGCAACGTTTTATCTGAAACTGGAGTCGGTTTCTAAATCCTGGACTTTTAGGCTCCACAACGCCTCAGTATCTCCCATTTAGGGTCATAAACTTCCCCTTCAGAACTCATATGTACGTCCCAGATGTTTGTTTGTTACCCTGCTGATCCAGAGTCATCCTGCGTTTTACCATTGGATGTGTACAACATGGTGCTTTAATTGAAAATCCTGTTTAAGGCCCATATTTTGTACCCGTGTGGAAATGGCTGGGTTTGTTTATCTCTCCTGTTTAGGCCCCATTTGGAGTTCAGTATTAAATCCATACAGGTTAATAACAGGGCGAAATCATTCATCACAGGAACAATCCCACTTCCAGTTTGTCACATTTCATGGAGCACCTGCTACAAATTTAAATGTTTGTTCCAGACTGATTTTGAGTTTCTGACCCAGTTCAGGCCCACAGCGTTAAACCTACAGCGTTAAACCTACAGCATTAAACCTACAGCGTTAAACCTACAGCGTTAAACCTACAGCGTTAAACCTACAGCGTTATTTTGCATTAAGCCCAGCTCGTCTGTTTACCTGGGCTTCGTTTGACCCGCAGACGGTGCCGTTCGGAGCCCATATTTTCTGACTTTCTCTACCCAAATTGGTCCCACTTAAGCTTAGATTTTTATGTTGGCATTTCAACATAAATTGGAGTTATGACTTCTTCCCCAGTGGCTTGAGCAGTGAAAAAAGATGGATTGTGTGAGCTGCAGCTGGGATCCTCATAAGGTCTTCTGCTTTTTTTTTTTTTCTCATTTTTGCTGTGCAGTTTGTAGATCTCGTCTTGTTCCTAAACCACAGGATAAATGAATATTCAGATGCTGTTCGTATTACACATAATTGTTGAACTCGTTTTTTGGTGGTACCCACCGTATTTGGCATGACAGTCATAAAAGTGACAAAACTCCTTTATTAAGTGTCATTCAGTAAATAATGGCACTTCTAATGTAAAGTGGCATTAAAATTTGCATTAAAAGTGTTTTTACAGAATGAAACTTTATAACTCCTTCATATTCATGTCGGTCTTCTGCTCACGCCTTCGAATCGTCTTCCCTAAATGACAAACTTCAGTTTTAAAGATGCAGTCAGAATATAACTAGATAAATTAATCTGAGCTCGTTACTTTCTGAATCGGAAAAAAATGAATTGACCCCTTTTTACTGGGATTAAGCAAACAAAAATACTCCCTGACCAAAAACAGGAAAAGTTTTGATATCAAACAAGGAGGAAAAACATGTTTCTTTTTGAGTAACTCCTACCTGGATTATAATCCCAATCTGGAGCATGATCTGTGTGGATCTTAAACAACCTGCAGTATTTGTTCTGTTTTTTCCTTGGGAACGTTTCAGGGTTTTGGGTTCATTCCTAACAGATTAATTGGTCTCAGTTTACACCAGTTCAGTGTCGCAGCAGATGAGCATCAACAAACTGAACCCAGTTTATGTTTTACAATATAAACTGAGCTCAACCTGAATCTGTATTTGGAGCATTTTCCAGCATTTTCACTACAGACTCCTGACAGCTGAGGAAAAGTTGTGCAGATAAATTATATCAGGATCAGTGATGTTGAAAATCCTCCATGTCAAGCGCGGAGCAGGGCCGGCCTTTTCACATCGGTTCCTCATGACAGCATGTAATGTTTCCTCTATTCACTCTGAAGCATGAAAATCTCATTGGTGACAAACAGTTTCAAATGACACCAACAGAGAGCCATAAAACACTTCCAATCGCGGCAGTGTTTTGAGCTGAGCTTTTCATGGATTATCTTTTCAAGCAACTCAACCATATCAAAGCAGAACCAATGATTTTATGCTCTGGAAAGATTGACACACACTGCGTTTTTGCATGGTGGTTTGTTGGCTTTATGTCCATGAATGATGAAGTACAACATTGATTTCATAGCTTTTTTTTTTATTATAAGTGCAGTGAAAGGAAAAAAACAAACAAAAACAGAGGCTGTAAAGTAAACAGCGGGTTGAATGAACGGCAGGGGAAACATGTCAAATCAGCTGAAACATTTTGGTTTTAGTTGATTTTTAAAAGATAAAGTCAAAATGTGCTTTTACATTCAATATTAGCTGATGCAGTAACTTTCAGTATAAGCAGATTGGTTGCAACAGATTTGCTGTTTTGCTCCTTGTGATGATGCTAAAGCAGGAAAACCTTTTCCAAAAAACTTCCCTTAAACACCAAGAATGAAACTTTATTGGACATGCTAAATGGCTTTTTTCCACTTTTTGCACCCAGAAAGTTCCGAGTCCAAATCAACTTCAGCAGAAAACTACAACTTATATAAAGTGTTACATGGATGAGATGCAATTTCAAATCAGCATAATTCTTCAAGGCAAATAATCTTAACAGTGGATCTAAAGTTTTATCGTCGTGGCTACGCTCATTAGTGCAAATTCAGTAATTCAAGACTAATTGTTCAGAAAAGGCACAAGGCATAGAAACATTGTTACCATTAATATAAAAAGTTAAGCTGAACATGGTAGGAAATTGCAAAACCATTTTTTTTGTTTACTAATCCCAGCAACTGACAGCGTAATTTGAAAATACGTTTTGACGTTAGAAACGTTTACAGATCACATAAGTGATCCGATATATGTTGTAGCAAAGCATTACCAGAACAGGCTGCCATTAAAGAATAAACATAAAGTCAAGAGGAGGCTGGCGTTTGGTTCAACAACATTGTTTCCTATTAACAAACAGCATCGCGTTCATTGGAACCATACATGCCACATTCTGCACTCCAACCTTCTGACAGCACATCTGTTCCAAACCAGAACATGGAAACAAGCCAGAAGTCTGTTTTCTATTTAATATGCAAAAAGGTTTGTTGAAAAATTCTCTTGACAATTTGATGGAAATGGAGCCGCAGACTCAGTGAAGCTTCGCCGGCTGAAACGCAGCTGCTGGAAACAGTCAGTGGAAGGAGCCTTACTGTAACACACAAATCTGGTTTATGGCTTTAACACTCCCACATGTTTTAAACAACTCTTCACAGCTTAATTAAATTAACATTTTAATTATTGTGCATGGCATTTGGTGGTTTCTGAAGCATTGCTTTTATTGGTATCTTATTATTAGTGTATGGCTGAAAAGTCTTAAAAAACAGGACAACATGAGAAACACTGGTGTTAGATGGCTTCTCATTTTTGGTTTCAGTGATATTTTTATCCATTTGATCACTTTAGCCTTGCGACCTGAAGCTCCATCGTGACCATCACAGTGTTTCCTGGACTACTTGAACAGAGTTTTAATTATGTGAACTAAACCCTCACATTGGATCTCAATACTTTGAGACCACATGGCTCACAGTGGATTTCATCTTTTCTAATTCAGATGTCAAGTACGATCAGGAAGACAAAATAACTTTTCACCAGAGTCCTGCTGTGTATTTTTCTACTTCCTGTAGAGATTTCAGTCTGAGTTAACATGCACACTCACCCTCTTACTTCCAAACTGGAGCGAGTCCTGCAGCGGTCTGAACTGGTTTCTGCAGCCAGTCTCCAGGAGGAGACCATCATGGAGCTTCCTGGAGACTCTTGCTAATCCTGCAGCTTCTCAGATATTTAAGCTCATATTGAGGTTTTTCATTGTCCAGAAAACCAGCTGGACTGTTTACAGAGTCACTTATGCTGATTGTTGCTATTCTATTTTATTTTTGCAATTTGCGGTTAATGAATGGTATAATATTTTGAGATGAAACATTGTGCCTATTGGTACATAAATGTGAATCACATAAAAGCGGTCAGATGATTGTTGGTGTGTTTAGCTTCACATTCAGTTTCATAACTCCAGCATTTCGAGTGCAACAGCAGATTAATCAGAGTTATTACTCGTCATTCACTGCTGAGACATTTTTCAGTTGCAGTCAGATTGATCTTTAGCATCATCGCAGATGTGAATACAAGTCATAAATACATTTTCATTTTATTTTTACTGTTTTATTTTTCAGTTGGATCATTGAAACAGATGCACAATAATCTGCATCTGGAGCTGCGTCCATCTCTGATCCAACATGCATTTGTTTCGACTCTTTATGTTTTGTCTTATTGGTCTAATCATGAAAACGGATGTGTAACACTGACTCTGCTGAACCTCTGAAGGTTCATTTCCTCCACTGGGATTGAGGAGCTTTTAATCAACGTTTGAATTTCAACCTTACAGCTGATGTGTTAATGGGTTTACCCTTTATTCACCCCTGTAGAAGCTCCATTTATAGAACTGCAAGTATTTATTATAAAAAAAAAACAAAACCCTGGTATTCTTTTGTTCCAGAATCCTTTATTTATCGCCTACTGAGTTTATTTTATCGTTCAATGAGTAAAAATATTCTGGCTTATTTTTTAAAGGAAGATAGCAGAAGAGTAAGAAACATTTCAGTGTGAAAGGAAACTGTTATCTTGGCCTCTTTTAGAGGCTAAATAAAGAAATGACTGATGTGATGAGGTCTGCTGCTTCCCAGTGTGAGCGCTGCAGTATTTTAAGCATGTTAATTAAATGTGAAAACTGCATTAATGCCTCCGCCACAATCTTAAATCTTATTGGTCAGCCGCTTCAGAAAAAGAACAAAAGTAATCCCAGATGAAAAAAGGAGTTCTGTGGCGTGACAGTCATGTTTAGCTGCACGCTCCCTCAGATGAACCAAGCGCTTAAATGAATTTGTTACGGACTCCTTGAGAAACGTGACGTAAAATATGCAACGGCTTTGCACAATAAACAATAATAATGTCCAAACAAGAGAGAGTAAGCAAATTAAGGGGAAACACAGCAATGAAAAAGGGAAAATATCTACACTGAGCAAAAAAAAAAGACATTTATGACTTCTTTTATTATAATAATGCAAGCTTGCAGCATCATTTTAAGCAATTTCCTCAACCAAATATTCCTTCCCCTCCTGCATTTTTGCAAAAAAAAAATATTCTTCAGCTGTAATGGAAAGGCGAGAAATGAAAGACTGGTTTTTGTAATGTGAGAAAATGTAATAACTCTGCATTATCCCAGACACAGAGCACTGTTTTAGATCATGAGCAAAAAATTCAACCTTTTTTTTTTCTTTTTATTAATAATCAAGCTGCTTACAGCTAAATTGCACTCTTCCTTTGTAATGATCTCACTCTGTGGCCTAATTTTACTTTCACACTGGAAGCCTGAGCTGTGAAGTGATGCAGAAATGTTTCCTGGGTTTCTGCATGAATGCAGACTGGGTTCATTAAAAGACATGAGCTGCTATACTTCCACACACACCCAACAGAACAAACCGGATTTCTGTCCAACTCATCTGGGACTGATGTGCCGGGACGCTGCAGACCTGAGCTGCTGCCGCCTCGGCAAAAACACTTTTTAATGATTACTGCCAAAAAACTGACCATCATCCAAGTGGGTAACCCAAATGTTCAGAGCAGTTTCTGATCACCAGCGCAATTTGTCCGAATGTTCTTTGAAAAGACTTTTTACCAAACATCTCATTTCTGTTTTTTGAAGACTGAAATTTGTATTTTGGCCAAAAAGATGAGCTTTGATTTCTGTACTGAAATGGAAGCTCGATAGATACGAGGAGAAATAAGTTCTACTTTATGGCTGCATCAGATTTGTTGTCCTTTATGGCTTCTACTTAGTTCAAAAGATGCTTGATTCCCTGCTGAGATGTATGTTTCAACCTCCTCACATGTGTCATGTTTGCATGTTCGATGTTTGATGAAATAGAAACTGCAAGTTCACAACTTTTGGAGCTGATTAGACGTCATAAAATTCTAGTTAACTTTCTAAAACAGTGTTCAGTTCTACTTGAAAGCAAAGACGAGACAGAGAGCAGCGTTTCCTTTCTTCCATGTGACTCGTCTTTTCTCCTTGATCTTTGTCTGAGTATGAGACACCAGTTGTGAGGAGTTTGTAGTCTTCTGTTTTCTATTTTTTTCCCCCCTGTTTGCTATTAGTTGTTTGTGAAATCGTGGAACATTTTGGTCAATTATTGTTTTTAAATGTCAAGTAAATTTGACTTTTGACTCGTCACTAAGTGCACAGTTACAAGCGTCATTCTAAGATTTGTTCTTCATATGAAAATAATCAAATCTAAAATGTTACGTTACATCTGGAGACAGGAGATGCACCTGTTCAGACCCGTCCAATGTGGACACATGTCCTGCATGCAGACCAGCATTAATTGATTCGATGAAATGTTTCCAGCTGAGATATGAAACAAGCATGTGCTTAAAGCACACAGTTATTTGTTGGCCATGTCTGTGAATCAATCATAGCATCTTCATGTTATCCAGACACTTCTACAGTTGCAGATCATTTCCAAACTTTGTTGTTTTGCAAAACGGCAAAAACCCCTAACCCTACAATCTATAGATGTATTAATTTTACAATCCAAATCTTAAATCCTTGCAGATGCAGCCATCACTGTTCTGCATGCGACCTGACTGCATCCTGTACATCTAAATACACAGATATTGCTTGAAATTGCCGCTGTCGGATACATTCATTTCTCACATACATTTCTATTTTTAATTGAAATTATTGTGACTTTTAAGCAGATGTCTTCCAGATTCATGTCCCAATAACTCTGGCGGCGTTTAAAGTCAGAACCTGGTGCAGTTTTATTGAATAAGCTGTCTCATAAGACACGATGCTGCTACAGCTCAAAGGTTAGGATATTAAAACTACATAATGTGCGAGCTGCTTCGGGGAAGTAACCGGTTAGATAACCTTGTCTGGTTCTGTTTACGTCCATTTGCTTTAGTGCTGTTCATGTTCCCTGGTGTGCCTTTATCCCAGCAGCCTGCACCCCATAAAAAATTATTTGAGTAATGCAGAACAGCTTGAATTGAATAATTTAATATTCGTTTTGGCCCCCCGGAATCCCAGGACAACAGGTTTATGTTTCAAAGCAGAGGTCTTTGAAACCTGAGCACAGAAAGCTGCTCATATTTCAACGTAAATTATTCTAACTGATGAGCTTGTTCTCAGACTCATCAGTTAAACGTATAGATCCAGAGGATTGTGGCGTTGTGCACAACAGCTCCAGCTGAAAAACATCTTTTCAACAGAGACCAAGGAAAATAAGACACTCAACGACTCTCACTTCTTCTGCCCTTCCTCCTCCTTACAGACAGATAGAATATCCTGCTCTCAGACACACTCCAGAAGCCGTGACATCAGGATGTTTGAGCAGCCTCTCAATGATTAAAACATCTTATTTAAATCTGGTTCCAATAAATAATGGAGTGCTAAGCCTTTCTGCTGTGACTCTCAGAACCTCTTATGTCCGACTGCCAAAAGCTCTCTTGGATGGGAGTCATGGGTCTCCATGCTAAGCCTTGAAATTGCACTTGGTCACCGGCTGTGAGGACGTGGAGCTGGTGCCCCATCCAGACTGTGGCCGGCACAGCCCCTGCAGCAGGCGCATTAGCAAACCATCCGAGGTGGGAAAACGCCACCTCTGATAGTCTGCTGAGCAACACTGCATGCCATGAATACTCCACACAGAACCGGCAATTTCCCCTTGTAGTTAAGCCGAGCAGGTGCAGCGCTCAGGTGGGAATGGCTTCAAGCATTTCCTCCGCGAGGCTGAAGTGTGAAAATGATTGTCTTTAGAGAGTGTGAGCTCAGAGCCGGCGTACAGCAGGCACACCAAGAGGCAGCAAATGTCGACGCCAGCAGAAATAGTTTTCTGAACTCCTCTATTTTAAGTGACTGCACAGTTCTTCACTTGAGCGCTCATGCTATATTTGAGGTGGTGATTTTTGTGCTTTTTCAGCACTTGTTTCACCGTTCATCATAAAACTCATTGAGTATTTTATGCTAAATCATTTTAAAGTTCATAAATGTGTCTAAGTAGCTAACAGTGGCCAAGAACTTCAATACATCTTAAAGGGGCAGTGCTACGTATTGTCCAGGCACATATAGAGCCATTTTAAAGAACAATCAGGAAAACTGACACCTTTAGTGATTATAAAAATGCTCCATCTATCAAATATGATATATTTGATCTTGTAATTGAAATCGTCCAGGAAGTCATCGCAACGTGGCTCCTCTATTATCCCTTTAACAGCATTTTTACCTATTTTTTATCTAGTTTTATAGCAAATATTTTAATACATTTGAAAAAAGACAAAACTAAATTAGATGCTAAATTAAATTAGTTCCATCAGCAGATTTGTAGAAAAAATATCTTATTAATGAAATGATCTAAAACTAGTGATTTTTTTTTGTTTTATTTCAAAGATATTAGGACGCCTTCAGTAGAAACCACTGACACAAAACACTCGGTATGATGTTGTTTGTAATTTAATGTCCATTCATTTAAAACAATTTGAAGATTTTGGGATTTATTTTCCCTTCGAATTTCAGTTTTTTTGTGAATCTACAATCCATTTCCTTCATTTGCAGTGGAGGGGGAAAAAAAGTGTGAATATTATTCCAGAATGAATGAATAACTTAAATACCAAACAGTTCAGCTTTGTTGAGAACAGGAAGATGAAATATCATACACTGATCCTCATCTCAGAATATTTTATCACTTTGGAGAAAGATTTCATTCCCTTCTTTTCGCGACACGTCGGCTATGAAAGCATTACTCAAAATGAAGGTTTTTGATTCTTTTCAGGCTGGAAATTCTTCTTTTGTGTTTGAAGTTTAATCAGCAAGAAGACAAAGTGAAAGTCCAATACTGCGTTCAATGCAGAGAATCCAGATGTCCGATACAATCCCAGCCCCAGTGAACTGATCTCCTCTCCTCTTGTTACAGGAACAATTTGAACAAACGGTTTTCCAAAAACATCTGTCTCTGCTGCAAAAGTTCCTCACATCTTTCTATTAAATTCACATTAAACTTTCTTTGCACGGCACGTTTCAGCAACAACAAAGTTCAAAGTGCTTTGCGTCATCAAACATAAAAACATCTTAAACATATCACACATTCACAACTGAAAAAAACGGTAACAGACATTGCATTTTGTCAGGGGCCGTTGTTAAAATCGTAAAACTGTTGGTTAATGTTCCATTTCTTATTGTTCAGCAGCAGCTTTAACCAGCTGGGTTCTAGTTTTGATTTAGAGCAGCTCAGAGTTTCAGCTGCTCTGCAGTTTTCTGGAAGGTTTTCCAGATTTGTGGCGCATAAAGAAGAACGGTGGTGCTCTTAAATATAGAATAAATAAAAAATAATAATTTGCACACCATTTCTGAAACTACGATGCAACAGGAAGTCATAAAGTGAACTAATTTTATGTCTGCTGTCTTTCTTTTAAGGAGTTTGCTTGGCTCTGAAGTGCAACGGTGGAGGGATAACCTTTGTTTGTCCATTTGGACCAATGATAACGTTCATGTAAAGGTGTTTCATAAGTGATTTTCCTAATTGAGTTGATCAGAATAATACTCTGCAGCGTGATCTAATGCGAGAATGCGTGGTTAGCATGCGCAGGGCTTCGCTTCAGGTGCTCCGTCTCATCCTGACAGATGAAGGATCTCCTTCGTTATCTGATGCCCTCGGTGGAGAGGCTCGCTTTTACTAATGACCTAACATGTGGTGGATATCTTCCAGCACGCGGTGGAGGGCCAGGCCCATTACGTTTCAATTACTCAGACGTGCGGCCGCAGGAGGCCTCATCAGCTGATGAGATCCACTCCTCTGCTTGACCGAAGGTGAGCAGCAGATGGTGGTGCGAGAAAACCGTGTCAATAACTTTCAAAGGTCAATTTAAGTGGAATCCAGTGGACTGACAACCACAGCAGCAGGAGATCTGGTCTTTGAAACCAACCTCTGAACATGTCTGGTGTTCATTGATCGGCTGCCCTCAACATCGCCTCGTCTGATGGCGTCTAGATAAAATAGAACCGTTTCAGTACAACAAACCCAACGTTGGTTCAAACGTTGTGGTCTCTGTGAAGCCTCTTTGTTAATTGCGTCAGAGGTAAGATGCGAGGTGTGTGTGTGTGAGTGTGTGTCATGTTTCAGCGCTTTTAGCAAGCGTCTGAGTGAATTTGCATCCTTAAAGGGGCGGAGAAACAGAATAGCTCCCAGCAGAGGAGCTGTCACCTCTCTCTTTGGGTGTCAGGGGACGACGCAGACATAAATAAGTGATGCAGATATTTTTAACTCCTCTCGTGAAATCGGAGATAAATTGATTTCATTCCTGCAAGGCCCGTCAGCAATGCATATCGGCCTTTGATTCAGGCTGGCAGCAGGTGAAGGTGCTATGAATTTTTCATTGTCTCAGAAATGAAGCCAACCTGGTTTGTTCCCCAGTCGCCTCCTTCGCTTTCCCACTTCTGCTCTTCTGTCTGTTCTCAAATATTTTCTCTCCGACTCGCTGCTCATTTTCTGCTTCTTACATCTTTGTTTTCTTTTGCCTTTTTGGCTCGTGTCAATCTTTTTACCATTTCACGACTGTATTACTGTTCGTTATGACTCTTCAAGCAGCTCAGAGCAGCTCAGAGTCAGCGCTGACATGCTGGAAGACTCGTTTTCAGAGCCTCACTGTATTCCAGGAAAAAAACGTCAATGTGACGGAGCTGGAGCACAAACGCAACTTTTCTTTCTGACATCATTAAAAATGTGTATTTTGAATGTTTTCATAAATCTATGTAGACATCATAGCTATATGGGAATATTGAACATGATCGCACATGTCTGAACTTTTTACCTTTGGCACAGATGTGGATTTCAGTATCGTCACTTTGTTTTGCTATATACTCACATTCTGATACATCTCCAATCAATACTTAATAAATCCAAACCGTCTTAAAGAAAAAGAAAAAAACATCATCATAAAATCCATGATGATAAAAAAAAACTGAATCTTGCAAAAAGGGAAATGATATATTAGGACGGGTAGAGAAGAGGTTGAGCTTGTGGGTAAAGATATTTTCTATATGTGTTTGAAATTCAAGTCATTTAAAGGAAAACAAACAAAACAAACAACATAAACAATATTATAATCTAATAAATATGACCTGACTTCCTGTTTAGGTCTATTGTTTCTAAATCTGACATAGAAATATATATAAATATATATATGAAAAGAAAAATGTAAGATAAAAACACTTTGAAAGGTTCATTGGTGGGATTCAAAATTTATTTTTATGTACGAAAGATCTGAAAAACATCAAAACTTTAAACTTTAAATCTTTTCCCTTCCAGCTGGAGGAAAGTTTTCTTCAGTTGCTACCAGGAAACTAGCACCACTTACAGACGTGTTCATCTGTAAAATTAACAAATTTAAAAAATAAAAACATGTCAAGGCATTTACCACATCATTGCTGGAAACTTTCTGCACCATTTAATCTGGGTTTCCAAATAACTCCCTGGAAATGTTTTCATGGAGCCAAAGATGTGACTGGAGCCGCCAGCACAGATCCTGTTTCCCCTGCTTGGCCTGTCTGCTCCCTGTAAAATTTTAAAATGTAATTTTAAACCAGGGATATTAGATTCAAACCTGTTAATGGAGCTCTGTGTGAAGATGAAAATATGCTAAAATCTTACCTGTTTTACCTCAGCAGTTTTCAGTCAAAACGCAGATGTGTTTCTGAAAGCCGGACCTTTTCTAGGCAGGAAAGAAAGGAAGATTATTATGTTTTTATTTTGAGGTTTTCTTATTTGTCTTTTATTATTTTATTCTAAATGTTTAGAGGCTTATTTGTGTAGCAGGTTTTGCAGGACAGTGGACTGATGGCAATATTATGCTTATTTTATATCCATTTGTTATTAGTTTATTTTGTTTTCCTCTTTTTTCTCAGTTTTTTCGTCTGTATTCAAAGTTTTTGGTTTATAATTAGGGTGTTACTTCTGATCCATCCATTCTTATGAAAGGGAGATTTAAACTAAAACTCTGTGATGTTCCCAAGGTCTTTCCTGGCCAGAATCAGGCTTCAGAAATCTCTGGAAAACCTTTGAAATCAAGGCTACCTTACTCTGACTTAGAGCTACAGCTCCACTCCTGGTTTCACTCTTATCTCAGCTTTTTGCAGCCATTTGTATTCAGGATATCTTTCTGTTTTCATTTCTCATTACTGCAGAAGAAATCTCATCCCATCTATCTGCAAAAAGCCATCAAGACACTTGAATTCCTCGGCTGGAAGCAGAATCTCGCCCGCCGTCATCCCACCTTTTTATTTAATAGCCAGACTTTGAGGATGCGAAAGATTACGCGCAGAGGTAAATAATTGCACGTAAGTTACTTCAAGGCATGAGATTCCACTGATCTGGTGAAAACATACATAAAGGAGCTGCAGAAGTTCAGAGAAGAATATAGCTTTTACCCACTGGGAAGCTTGAATGAATAAAAAAAACCTTCCACTCAACAAAAACAGTTGAAATCGCCTTCAGGGCGAAAAGATCTCCAGAAAGTCTCAATCCATGATTCAGAAAAGAATAAAAATAATTCATTCTGAGATCAGAGCTACCTGTACAAGCAAAGAAAGAGACTTTATGGCAACAAAATTTGTGGATTTTTCCATCGAGCATAAAAGTTTAAAAGTAAATGCAGGTTGGGAAGCTTAAAAACTGATGCGCTTTGGGTGACGTTTGCAAAGCGCCCAATCCAGACGGACCATCTGTCTTCATGTCCCCTGATTGGCTGTTCGCTTCTGCAGGTGAGCTGAGATGGTTTCCACTGTGAGTATTAATGCATATCAAGCCATATTTGGAATTTGAACCATTAAGACAGGCAGTGCTAAGCATTTTTAAGAGCAGCTCTCAAATATGTAAATCTTTGTATCTTTGTAAATCTTTGGGATTATCAATGACAGTGGGGCAAATTTTTTTTGTTTGTTTTTTTCTTTCTTTTGTATTTACATTTTACTGTGTTCCCTTTTCTTTCCCTGTTTTTTTTTTAATTATTATTATTTTAAATGATACTCTTTTCTGTGATGAACAGTGGTCAATGGTCCTGTTTTGTACATTTTTGTTCCCAAGAAGAAAAAAAGGTTTTTATTGTTCAAACAAACTGCATTTGGTGGTACTCCTCGGGAAGGGAACTGGATATTGTTTGTCCTAATGTTTTTGCAAAAAAAAAAGAAAAAAAAAAAAAAGACAAAAATGGTGGAAAAATACTATCAGAGCTCTGGGAGACCAGTACATTGTGGTCTCTAATGTACTGGAGGTCCTGGAGGTCTGCTGTGCTGCAGCTTCTCCTGACCAAAGAAAACCGTTCCAGAAATGTTGAGGTTTATTCAGAAACATCTTCTGGACGTCAAACAAGTTTCAGTAATTATTCACATTAACTGAGGCCTGCAGAGTCTTTGGGGGTTTTTGTCATTTCTCTGGACATTTCATGCAAACGTCTTGGTTTTAGCAACTCCTGTGAAAACTGGCGACTGAAATATTTTCATCAAATCTTCCTCGCTATAAAATGATGGATGTTTAATAGTTTGGAAATGATAAACCCTATAAATCCTCCCATATTGTTGTTTTTGTGGCATTGGTTTCTTCTTGACGTGTTTCTGCCTTTGCATTGTTTTAATGCCGCCTTTTCAGAAATGCTCGCATTGAGTTGTTTTAATCAGCAGCACATAACTAATATTTACTCCATAACTTACAATAGAGGCTGTCAGAATGCTCTTTCTTCCACAGTGTTTCTGTACTTTGATTCATTTTTTTCATTAATAAATAACAAAGCAGTGCAAACAGTAATGGATTTTTTTGTCAGAAGGCAGTCGAGTAAGTTTTTCAAAACAAAGTACAGCACTATGAAAGCAGTCAATGATTATAATTATTTAGGATCAATGAGTCTGCTGCATGGTCTCTCTTTGATGGGATTTGAGGTCTGCAGATCTTTGCATGTTTAAAATTCTGAAGGGGCCATGTTAGAAAATGAGATCTTGGGTTTTTTTATTGCTTTGTTTTGATCTTCTAAAACCCGGCATGTCTTTGAAGTTGAAACGTACCATCCTGTCCTTCTCCTTCCTGTGTCTCTTCGTCCCAGAATCCTTAAATTCACTCTGCGAAAAAGACAAAAACGTATCTAAACCCTCATCATCAGAGCAAACAATTATCTTCTATTAGCAGTGAAACAGTACAGTTGCACTTTTGCAAACACTTACTAGACTTTAATGTTTGAGATATTGACATCAATTAGTTTTTTTTTCCAATTTTCTTTAATTTAATTTAATTTAATTTGGTGCAGAGCTTTTGGCATCTTCTATCTTCATGTTGTCATAAAGTCTGTATTAAAGGGATCTTTGTTTACAATCTGCTAGTTATTGCCGTGTGAAATTTCTTTCTTTTTCCAAAACGTGTGGTAAACCTGAATAAATTTATGATTTGAAAACACTTTTTTGTATTTACACGGATTTTAAAGTTTGATGATCTGAAACATCTACTGACAAAAAGCATAAAAGCAGAACATGTGTGGAAGAATCACTACCATTCAGTACATCACTGAATGAGATCTTATTTGCTGGGTAGCAGGGG
The DNA here is from genome assembly GCA_922788865.1 of Poeciliopsis turneri. Taxonomy (NCBI): domain Eukaryota; kingdom Metazoa; phylum Chordata; class Actinopteri; order Cyprinodontiformes; family Poeciliidae; genus Poeciliopsis; species Poeciliopsis turneri. Next base: position 552,588 of record CAKLNU010000796.1, read on the forward strand.
TTTTTCTTCCATGTGATTGTTAATAATTCTTCAAGCAGCTAAATGTTTTCATGTTCATGCTTTTATTTTGAAGTAGATAATCTATTTTGTGCAGTTTCCTCTTCCTAATCAACATTATTTGCCTGATTTGTTGACTGTTTAGAGCAGTGCAGCGGCCACTGACGATGTGAGGAGTGTTAATAATCATATGATGTAAATATGTGGATGTTAATTATCGCCTCTGGCTGCGTTGTTTGGCTGCAGCCGTTAAAATGGTCTGTTTACTGTCGGCGAGATCGTGATTTAGCTTCGAAACTAAGTTAGCCTTGAACCATTAGCCTTGAACCGTTAGCCTTGTGCTGTTATCCTCGTGCCGTTTACCTTGTACTGTTATGTTATTAGTCTTGAGCCATTAGCCTTGTGCTGTTAGCCTTGTGCTATTTAGAATGAGTAGTTAGCTGTGTGCTGAGCAGACAACAGGATGACATGATGAAACACGGCGAGACAGAGTCAGAGGGAGGGAGAGGTGTGTGTTGAGGACAAGGTGAGTTCAAAGAGACCCTTCATGAATTGGGCTCTCCTGAGACAGGCTGACAGGTAGATAACCAGGGACAAGCAGGAAGATACCGGGAGGAGGACAAACGGCCGGGACAGAAGCAATGACCAAAACGTAATTGCCTAATCCAGCAAGGCCTGGCTGAATGTCCAGACGCTGAACCGGGGGTGTCCCTGGCCTCCCCCCTTTGTCCAGCTAAAATCCCATTTAATCAGGAGTCATTCAACTCCTCGACTCAATCAACGCCCATTTGGGACACCTTGTAGTTTAACCCACTCTTTAGTCAGTAACAGGCCACAGATGGCTCCGACAGATGGATGGCACATTAGGAAGATAAATACTGTAGGTCACAACTGACATCCAGATCCCAATTTGTTTCATGCCTGAGTGTAAATTATTCTGACATTCATTACCAACAAAAATGAGTCAATATTTACAAATAATTCCTCTTTAAAGAAATGGATTGTGTGATACAGGTTGATTTCCCTTTTTCCATGCAAGTTTCCAGCCTGATATTTGGAGCATGACTGAAAAACAGGATCCCAGATTCAAGCACAAACACTTGTGCTGCATCTTCACATCAAAAGAAGTCAGAAAAATTGAATCGGCGAAGAGCCACCACGGCTGACACAGTAATTTGATTTTTTTTTAATTTTGAGGTTTGAAACGTCAAGAATGAATGAAATGTGTTCAGAAAAAGTTTACATTTTATGCATATAAGAGGGAAGCTGCAGCTGGTAGCTGCTCATCACAACACTTAGCCGACAGATCAACAGGATGGATCACATGCTGATCCAAAGTATTCTGCAGCAAAATAAAAAACAACCCATAGAATTCACAGTTTCTGTGTACCTCTATTTAAATATAAAATATTACAAAAATAAACAAAAATACTGCATGTAGCTGTATTTCCACTGACCATAAAATATAAAATTGTGCAGTCAAACAAAAACAGAGGCTCCTTTTAGAAGGTTTTAAGAATAAAATGTATTCTCCAAAGGGAGTGAAGCAGCTGAAGTTAGGTTTTCTGTTATTTTGACTTTGTTTTGCAACCATAGGAACCGGATGACTTGCAGGGATTAAGTAAACTCTGAACTCAGTGGAACCCTGCCTATTTGTCATTCACTTTTCATTTATTTCTTGTTTCCCGATAAGTAAAACTGAAGAACTGAATCAGGGTGCTCGTTCTTCTTCTTCTCTTGGGAATTGACCCAAAGAGCAAATGGAGAGCCTTCGTAGGGAGAGAGGAGTTCTGGTTTCCCTCCTGGAACCAAATCTCAGATAAGTGGAAGACATTACATTTATGGATTATTCGCTGTTCATTCAGTGGTAACCATCAAGCCACATTACCATACCCTACATTTCACACAGATACACATGAGAGTACGCTTTCAGAAGATCTTAGTCTGGTTGGCTTTGTGCAGAGCACACAGTTGTCAGCCTGTCTTCACTCTGTCGAATTATATCAATCACGCACCTACTCTTTAAAACCTATAAATAGCTTTTTCCCTAAACTTTATGTAGAAATATTCTGGCTGTCAGTGCAGCTGATGTGCACATGCCTTCACACCCATGGAAACAGTGAAACCACAGAGCATATGACAAATTTGCTGAGGCGTCAGAAAGCTGTCTTTTTGAAGGATACTTTTCATATTGCGACATGCTTATTTGCATTGAATCAATATCCTCTGGAGAAAAACAAAAGGAAAGAAACAACAACAAAGAAAGCTGATACGCTCCCTTGATCGCATTGACATCACTTTTATTGAATAATAATAGTCCTGTCAATCGATTAAAAAATTCATCTGATTAGTCATGATTAAACTGATCACTATCCTTAATTTTAAAAGTTTTGGGCAAACCTTCTAATTAAAATTCAAACAATTGTCAGATTTTTTTTTTGTTTTTGCAGCAAAAACATATAATACTGTCACCCACTGCACATGCATACAGGTAGCAGCACACTTGTTCAGAGGACAGCTGACAGATAGGATAGTTTTTATTTTCTGGTTCCTGGAGACCCTTTCTGATGTCGCCCTGGGCAACCGCCCAGGTCTGTAGATGTGACGGGGTTTTATTTTAACATTATAGATATTTAGTTTGTCAAAATCAATCTGTCTTTTGAATTTATTTTGTTTAGTCAAGAAGTCGTTTCTCCAGACTTTTGTCAGCCTATTACCTCGTTGGTCTCGTTGGTTACCATAGCAACCAGCAACTGACAGCTCCTCCCCTGTTCTTGCTGTCGCTGCCTGTAACTGTGGTGTGTATTAAGTTCAGCTTTGTTTTCTTTATAAATACTATGTTGTAACATTTATTTTGAACAGATTTAATCATATACAGTGTCTGCTGATTAATTTTGCTATGTTTTTAACTGTTAGTAATGTTGTCCAATTTAGGTATGTTTAAATTTACAAATATTAACTGCTGCCAACTGCGCATTGGTAGATATTGCTTTGTAAGATTATTCCTGGTATTTTATTTAATGTTTAGGGGCAGAAGCTGCTGGACTGATGTTAACCACCAACTTTATTTCCTCTTTTGTGAGAATAAATTAATCAAACCTGAATGTTTGTCGTGAAGTCAACGTACTTTACCTCAGACAAACATAGAAGGGTCACACATGCATGTTTTCAAAACAGTATTACGGTCTGAAGAGTCTCAGTTTTTCAGGTTTAAAGGAAGCTGTTTTGTTCTAACGTTCTTTTAGAAATGTTCCTCTCCATTAATTTCCTGATGGAGAATCTTGTTAAATGTAAAACGGGTCATTTTAATTCCCAGATGGTGGCAGAACTTCTCGGTTCATCCGCACTCTGGATACATGTTAAAAACATCTTTATGTTACATATAAAAGCTCAAACTAAAATAAGCTGCTTTTAAGAGAAATGTTAGAACTGCACCATCTGTGGCTTTGGTTGGAAGTGATCGATGAGGGAGTTTCAGCCAACTTCTACGTGAGAACAAATTTGTCATGTCCTCGAGGGGCACTTTAAGAATGCTTGCAAATGTTTTCTTCCCACTTTAGTGTCTGTAGTAAATGAAACCTGTTTGCAGAGGAATCCCCGGAGAAAAAGAGGAACATTAGGGTGAATAAAGAAGTTGAGAAGGAATCCTTAGTGAAGACTAATGAGTGGATTCTGGGGTGCTGAGTGCAGGGACAGGGGGCGCTGTCTTGACCTTTCTCGGTAGTGTGATGTTAACCTGTCCGACTCCCCCTGGACCCATCCAACTTCCCCCCATCAGCCCTTCTAAAAATAAACCAATAAACGTTTTGCAAGGCAAAGGGAAGCGCTGCGCTCTGGCTCTCCCCTCCCGCCCCCTCCTTCCTGTCTCCACCCGGCTGGGAGAAGCTGGTTGTGTCAGCATTGGTGGAGAGGCAATTAATCTAATCAAGTAATTAAGCACAAGCTTGAGTCAACACTGCATTTTGAGTATGCTGGTTCAGACAGAAAAAATAACACGAGCTGGCTAACAACGTAGTCCAGACTCAAACTCTAAAATATGGCCAAGAGTCAAAGGTCATGGTGTTTATAGTGCTGATAAGTCAGGTTACAATGTCTTAAGACATTTACATTTCTAAAGGACAAACAAAGTTAGGTGCATAATTATCGTCCCAGTATTTTAGAATCATCTCTTCTGCTCCTGCAAATGGTTTAACAAGGTGTGAGAGACATTCCTCTGAGATTTTGGTTCATATTAGCATTACAATGTTTCCTGTAGAAGAAGAACATCTGTAGTTCTGTTTACATCATACAAGTGTGCAAAACTTTGACAATATTCTATTTATGTCCCAAAAATAACCACAATTTTGCAGCTGCAGGATTTCCATTAAATAAGAAACTCAATTAAAATCGTTGTGAATAAGTTTGCTCACACCATGCAACATTAAAAGCCGCACCATCATCCTCCGACTCCTTCCTGTCGTCTTCTTCTTCATGGGTTGCGCCAGTGGCAGCATTCACTTGTTAACGACTCTTGTGATGTGGAAAAGTGTTTCCATTGCAGTTTCATGAAATAAACCAGTTCTGATGTGGCCAAAAAACTCAACTCATCCTAGTGCCAAAACTTAATAAAAATGAGTTTTTTCGAAAGTACTGTTTCCGTTAAGCAAATTTTATTTCGAAATGTCAAATTGGACAAATATGGCCCAATAATGAATTGCTACTCTTAAGTCTTATTTTGTTCCTGTTTCTCTCAGGCAGTCCCACTCAGAAGATCCTAAAACAGTTAATAAAAGTTGAGTATTTAAGAAAATCAACATTTTCTTGGAACTTGCACTCTAAGAGAAAAGTTCTTGACTGAATTTAGTCTGCAGAGTTTAGCCTCAAAACACGTTTGTTTCTAAAGGTTGCAAAGTGGTGACCCTTCACCTTTACTCTGTACTCTAGAGTTGTTACAACATCCTCCCTAAAATGAACAGAAAAATGACAAGATGGTGGTTCAAGACTCAAAATCAGTCCTGAAGTTTTTAAAAGCTTTAATTAGATTCATTGTTTTGTGCAAAGTGGGTTAGGGTTAGGAGGTTAAGGTTAGGGTTAGGGGGTTAAGATTAGGGTTAGATTTTTGAATTTTTAGTGTTAGCTGGCAGTTTAATGTTTGAAGGCATCCTTGGAAAAATTTCTGTTTTTTTCTGCATCACTTGTCTGGGAGGGACTCACAAATCACAGAGAAAGTCTTGAAAAGATAAAAGTAAAAAAGCAGAACTTTGCAGTCATTACAAAGTCCAAATGCCAATTTCAGCTCCAGCAGAGCCGTCGTTGGAAAGTGCATTTACAGAATTGCAGGAAGTCTTGGAGACTTGAGAGAAAAGTGATTTTGTTAAAAGCTGTAGAGGTGAAACCAAATGTATGTGTAATTTCACTGAATTGCTAGTTTCTTCCTTTTCAGATATAGAAAGCTTGTCCTGCATTGACCCGAGCCTCTGTCTGGGTTGCGATCCATTTTATCTTGTCCGCTTGTTTGTTCTGCTGAAAAACAGATGAAATAACAGAGAGAGCTCCATTGTTGCAGCTCCTGATTGCACCCTTTGAGTTTTTGCCTCTTCAGCTGATTTTACAAAATGCTTTGAGAGCTTCTCGAACTCCGAAAGCTTAATTAAATTCAGCGCAAGTAGCACTCACAGATTTACTCTTGACCTTTCAATTAAAGTGCAACACTAATGGAAAAGTGATAGCATGTACTTTTAAATGGATGATGGATTTATATCAATCGCCAGAAAACCAAACAATGGATGAACATCTGAAAATGGGAAATGCCATACCGTTATGTTATTATGAGATGCTGCCTTCATTTGTTTATTTATTTGTGGTTCCACATTCAAAGCAGTGTAATATAATATCATAAGAGCACTTTTATGTATTTTCCAGGCACATAGTGCCATTTAATAGCTCAGTCAACTATGTTACCTTTAGATGTTATTCATATAGTGTTCCACATATCAAATATGACTTAAAATAAATTTGATGTTGTCTTGAAATTGGGCCTCTGTCTCTTTAAGAAACTCCTGCTTTTTCTGAAACTCTGCTGTCAGGAAGTCGTCACCACATGGTTCCTCTATTAACCTTTTAGCAACGTTTTTAACCAGTGTTTCACTGAGAAGTAGCTGCTGGAATGAGCTCAGCAGATCCACCAGGTGTTTGCTAATTGCTGCTGGCTAGTCTGAAGGAGCTGAGTGGAGATCTGCTCTGTGGGGTGGAAGTGCAGAAGCTTGGAAAGGGCAGATCTGAGGTGGAGCTTTGTCTCGAAGGCGAAGCTAGCTCGGTGTTTTGCACATCTGAATGGTTGCCATGGAAATTCAAGGACTTCTCAAAAAAGAAAACATTCCGGGTGTGTTTTAGATGAGGGAACAAGATTATAACATGATGAAAAGCTCAAAAAAGTTTGACATAACGCTGCTCCTTTAAAAGCAAAAGTCTGTTGTTGGTGGTACTGTGAGGAAAGGCTAAATTGTTGATATGTAAATATATGATATGCTAGCTGCATGCTAGCATATCACGGACTTTCTGTGTCATTAGTAACATCAAATATGTTTGATTTCAGATTCACAGACTGAGTGAGGAGTGAACATTCTGAGGCAGTTTTTGTGGATTTGGCCCAGCACACATTGTAACTCCTGTGATATCATCTGACCGGCAGCTTGGTAAAAGACGGTCTCCTTCTCCTATCTGCTCCCACTGAAAGTGCTTCCCAGCAGTCATGCTCCACCGACTTCCCCTTTCACTCCTACCTGCATCCTCCACCCTGTCTTATTGTTCTGCAGTGGAGCATGGTAGCGATGAGGTTCTCTGGCACACAGACAGAAACACAAGAAGACCGGCCTCAAAAAAAAAAAGTAACAAAGCAACAGACTGAGTGCATTCTTTTTCTTGGCCCTGCAGCAATGCTATCTCACTCTCAGGTGAGTGAATCCACACTAACATGCTTCTTCCTCTGCGTCCGTGTCCCTGATGGCTGACCAGATATAATTTTTGAGTCTCTCCAGGTTGCAGACTGTAGTGTCAGAACTCAGTGTAAGTGATCCCAGCTCTCCTCTTTGTGCTACTAATGTATTTGGAGTCCCCCACCCTGGGGGCAGCAATTACTATGTTTTTTTTATCAGCCTGTGAAAGTTGGTTAAGTGCTTCAGGGTAAGGGAGAACGGAGCAGGAAGGGGCGGGGCCCGGTATGCAGTCGCTATCTAAATCGCCACTTTGACACAAAACATCAAGGAAGGCAGAGTTATTATTGCTCAAATATTTTCCCAGAATTAGAGAATGACGAGGGTCAAAACTGGAAACAAATTAAGTCGTAATAGAAAATGAGACAAGCAGGGAGGGGAGGCAGGAAAGGGAAGAGGGGGATAATTGGGAAAGACGTCATGATAAGATAACAGCCCTACCAGTTTCTTTATTTAATTACAGTAGCTCACGTCTGAAATGGAGCACCTAGTCGATCCCCTGCTGTTTGTGTCGCCTGCTGAAGTTGCTGCATGCACATATGGCTGGGTGGAATAAACACCCATCCACTTTCACACATGTCTTCCCACTAACTGGCTTAATTCAGGTGCTACCAACATCATAAGGCTAATTAATGAACACAGGATGGTTGAGTTGACTCAATATTTTGACCTTTGCTCCTTTTTGTTTATCTGAGAAACAAACTCCAGTAAATTACCGACACTATCAGAGACAAACACAAATATTTCATAAAGTTATGAACTAGTTTCTGGAGTTAGGTTAGAATTAAACTATAAATGCATTAATCTAATATTAATCTTAAATTGTGACTGATTACAATGTAATGTAAAGTTTCTTTTAGCTCCAACAGAGGAGTTTACAGTGATGAGACTAATAGACACAAAAACTGGTTTATTTTTCTTTAAAAATGTTTAAAAAATTACATAATTTATGTTCCACTTCTGTTTATGTTTTGAGTTGGATATGACACAAAATTTATGTAAAATACAGAGAATTTTGATATTGATGTTTTATGCAAGAAACATAAATGTGGAAAAGCTTGAGGAGGATTTTACAAACTGCAGATGATGATCTGTTTTTTTACAAAATGTTATTTTGTGCAGAATTATTGTACAAAATAACAAAAGAAATAAGAAATTGTGAAGATGCTGATGTTGGTACTTCATATAAAGACGTATAAAGATCCATTGGTTGACCAAATATTGCATCTCGTTCTCCTACAAATAGTGAAACTGACGAATTTCAAATGAAAACAGAAGCAGGCTTTATTTGTGATGTATTTGTTCCCATGAATCAACTCTTCCTATTACAATCTTATTGTTCAAAATGTGGCAACTAGCTCTTTATATCTCCAGAAAAGCCTAAGATGAGGCAAAAAATAAATGAAAATTATATAAACAATAAAAAACTACAATATTAAGCACTTTTTTTACAGTATTAGTAATTATATTGTCAGTTTGACTCGTTTACTGTTCATCCTGCCCCGTTGTGCAATATTAAGATTAAATGAATAATAATAACCACCATCACCATTATTACTATAATCATAAGCAAATTCTTATTTCAAATGCAGAAATACAAACACATTTCTCATAATGCTGCCAATATTGTAACACATTTGCCGTGAGCTCGCTGTGGTGTTGCCAAAATTATATCTGCACAGAAAAAAGCGTTGAAATGCGACCTGCGGCAAACTGCACATGTGAATAGCTGGTTTGTGTACGTGTCAGAAAGAGAAGGGCAGAAGCTAAATTGCAGGTGATAAGAATGCGACTGGAGACGGTGAGAGGGCTGAAACCGAGAGGGGCTAAAAGCTCCGAGGTCCTTTGAGTGTGTGATTGTGTGTGCAGAGTTTCCATTATCACTCTGTCAGGGTGCACAGCCCTGGCGTCACGGGTCTACTGGATCACATAAAGGCAGCACTGTGGAAACAGGTGAAACCCACACAACTGACTGTCTTTGTGTTTGTTCTCATGAAGACGCGATTCAGTCAACTTGCAGCTGCGGCGTCACAATGGGGAATATCAGGAACTATATTCAATTTCTCTTGCGGAGTTTTTTACAGTTCACTTTAGAGGTGGCACAGCAAACAAAATTATTTTACATGTTTATTTTGAGAAATAACCTGAAGACATGCAGAGGAAACTGCAGAACAAGTGAACCGGAATGCAGGCAAGTCGAGGATTCAAGCCAAGATGTTTCTGACGAGTTTAATAAAGGAAATAAAACTTAGATTTTCAGGAAAAACTGCAACCAGCACAACAGACCATTGCACATAAATAATCAGAAACTGCAGTTGGAATTGGGAACAACAACAAAGCTCTCAGTCTATCGATGTTTTCCAACCCGTACCTTAAAAAAAACAACACAGTTGTTGTCTGAAGTATCCAGTCAGAGAGATGTTTGTGTTTCTGGAGAAATCTAGTGATTTCTCAAGGAAATCATTAATACAATACACAAATCTGCAAATATCTTCTCAAAATATTAGACCAGGCTGTGAGGTTTTTGTGTTTGCGGGCTACAATTTTTAGTCTTTTGTGTGAAACTGTTTCTTGGTCAAGATCAGACCTGCCTTGCGTCCTCATCTACCCTCTGCTGAAAACTAAAAAGGACAAACATCAAGACTGTTGAGCAGTTGGCAGAGGCCTGCAGTCGGAGGCTAGAAGCCTGCCGAGCCCAGCTGCTGCTCTGGCCAGCGATGAGATGGGAACGGCGCTGCCAGCCGCGGCGTATGAGGAGGCGACGGCTCATTCAGCCTGGGCTGCTAACTTCAGGCAGCTTCTTATTAGACCATCGCCTGCCTCAGCGGGGCGTCAGCCGACCAACTGACAACTTTCTAAAGCGTCTTCTGCTTTGATGTCAGACATTTATTAGTTAATTAGATTAGCTGGTCTCTTCACATGAGCTGTCTGTGGGGTTTTACTGCGTCCCATCAGAAGACACACAAAGCGGCTGCACCACACAGAGTGAACTTTAAATACAATTCAGAAACCTGGCAATTCGAAAATACTCTGATGCCAGAACTGTGACGCGTGTTGGACGTGTAAATTTACAGGAATGCAAGCAGCATTGACCTACATAGAGACGGTTGCAGATTATGGGCCAAATCTAAACACGATGACATGATGTTGGGTGGAGCACTGCATTTACAAAACCTTCAAAACATAAAGATGGACCTGAAAGATCTTAAACTCTGAGGTTTTCTGGTGGCTCTTCCTGTAGAGACTGAGGTTCTGTAATATGTGGGATGAGATGCAGAACCGAACGGATGAAGGATCCACAGGATCAGCAGGAGGTTGGATTCATCATGAATTCACCATAAATGAATGAGTAAAGCTGTAGCGTGTACTTACATACTACAGCTGTTTGTTAAAACATGGTGACAGTTTAACATGAGACAGATGATCTGTGAAAACATTGATCTCCTCCACTTCATCCCTGATGATGTAACGCGCCAAACAGCCAATCAGAGCAAGGAGGAGCTGTTTACCTGCTAACTATACTACTGACAGGAAGAAGCTGAGTGTGATTGACAGCACTAAGACCCGCCTCCTGGCTCTGACTGGTTGTTTGTAAATAGCACTGGGAGAACTGGGAGAACTGGGAGACTTTCTGCACAGGCTCAGAGAAAGAGGTGAAGATTTTTCTATCCACTGAATTCTTCATCTTAAGAAGACAATCTGTCAGTTTTCCTCGTGTGTCTGGCTTCCTCCAGCTTTTCGCTGCATGCCCGCTCCATCACAGCTGCATCACATGACTGAACTGTCTGTTGTGTCGTCAAAGGCCCGGTCAGGAGCCGTTCATTAGATTCAGCAGCGTTGCAGGTGAAGTTGTTGCAGACTGTGGCCGTGTTCCCGTTGCGTCGGTATGCTGCTCTCTGGATCCTCCCCAGGTCCGGTAAGCCTCTGGGAACACCGAGAGCCGTTCTGTCTGACGGCAGCTACGGTTTACAACTCCTCAGCAATCTCACACTTCTCTTTTTACATTATAATTTTATTTCCTGCTTTATACTCATAACTTCTCCATCAGATCCTCTCCCCTCATTCAGATTGACAAATATCTCCTGGTGTCTCTTACCCCCTTTTTGAGAGTTTTGCTCTCTTCGCCTCTGTGCCATCATCCTTTCTTCGTAATCCTTCCAGAGCTGAATCCCCCTTTATCCCTCCTGCAGTCTATCTGCCAAGTCGATCTGTCTGTCATTCTTTGGCTCATTGTCTCGTATCCCAATCTCTGGCTTTTCATCCACCTTGTCAGTGCTTCAGTTTCTCTCTTCCTCTGTAAACCCCACTTGTTCCCCTCTGTACTGCACCTCTCCGCCTCTCTTTGTCTTGGCATCTTTGAGCCTGTGAACACCAGGGGAGCACAGAGGCTCAGCTTTAATTGATACATTGGATAGAGGAGACGGAGCAGGATGGCTCTGGGCTGACAAGGTTAATTCTGTTTTTCTTTGCTCCTCATCACCTGATGGCAATTAAGCCCATGGCATCCATCCTGGGGGAAGAGAAACACCAGCACAACGTCCGAGTGAGGAGACAACGATTCCACTGAAGTTGATCACAAGAGATAAAGTTTAAAAAAGATTTGAAGGTGAAAATGGACACATTTCTTCATTCCGTTTGAGAGTCACCTGATGAATAAGTAACATTTTTATTATTTTAAAATACTTTATGGCGTTAGCGGTCTTTTCATTGTGAGAAAAAAGATGCATGTAAAAGCTGGGATCCTCATTCTGGACGGCTGGAATAAGAACTGAACTCCTGCATATCTGGTAAAAAAACTAAGACTTTTAGTCTTCAGTTGAACTGCGACACAGTTTTTTTTTTTTTTTTTTTGGCTTGTTTCCATAAATAGTCAAACAACTAAACATATTTATGTGTGAAATTACAAAAATATTCTTAAATCCAACCTTAACAATGAGGTTTTATAGCAACAAATCTTAGTTTAAATTTTAAATTCCATCCAATTTAAAACTTAAACTCAGTAAATTTATAAAAGTCCTTGTGTTAAAAACTGACTATTACCAAGAACTATTTATGGATGAAATTGTCTCATTAGCAAAGCTTTTAGAAATCATTTTTAGACAATTTCCCCTTCAAATTCCTGACTATTCTTTCATTTTGCTCTAATCTGAGAATGTTCCTCGGTTCTGCGGCAACAAATAGTTCAGACTTTATACTGAAACTGTCATAAACACATGGTTCATGTGTTTATGACACATGAATCATGTGCACATCTAATCAAATGAGATATTTTGTTGTTTGGAAGCAATGAAAACTGTGGAGGTTTAATTAGATTTATGGTGATTTGATCACCGGCTTTCAGATGAAAATCTTAAAAATGCAAAAACATTTTTTATAGGTTTCCAACTCAATATTTTGTAATTCTTTGTTTTCCTGCATTTTTCCTGGGAAACTTTGACTAGGCTTTTCCAGTTTTACACACCTAAATACTCATATTTTTGCTCCAATTTGCATTGATATGTAGACTGAACAGAGACTTTGACTAGACCTTTTTGACCAATGAAGACATTTTCACATAAACCATTGGAGGTTTAGCTCTGTTGGTGTTTTTAGGGCTGTTGTCCTGAAGCTTCTTCGTTCACCTTGGTTTAATTCAGACAGTTTTCTTTTTCTGTTTCACATCAGTCGATTTAAGAATTTTCTGATTTATAGCCAATTATTAAAGTCAACATCTAAGCCTTGAGGAGAAACTTGGCTGAAGATTGAACACTCTGAATCTCCCAGGAACCAGCTCTCGTGTGTTTACCCAGCATTCATCACTTCCTGGCACTTTGGCATTCTACGGTTTCCAGACACAACACGCAGTGGCACCGCAAATCTGCGCCGAGCCGTGCCAGAAAAGAAAACACAGCACCGCCCGTGAAAACACACGGCCACAGATGTGGAGCGGGGGGGTGAGATGGATGTGACAGAAGCAGGATTAGAAAGGGTGGGAAAGAAAGAGAAAGCAAAGGACGCTGATGTGGTAATGTAGCCAGAGATAAGGAATGATTAAAGAGCGGGCTGCAGAACCAGACGCTCCGTGTTGATCCAGCTAACTGTTCACTCATCAGCCTGCTAATGGTCTGGAAGGTGGGCAGTGGGTTTGTAGGGGGGTGGGCATTGTTTCAGCATGAGTTACCAGATGTTACAATAGAGCCTGAAATCCTCTGTGATTCTGCCCTGCTGAGTTTCTTTGTTCAGGAGGAAAATACAAGCTGTAGAACTACGGCTCTCTCCTTGTGCAAGAGCTGCGCCTGTGCATCATAACTCTGAATATCTGATTTTAGTTTCATTCTTTTTTTGTATGTTGCATGATTGAGTTGCTTGTAAATTCATTGAAACCAAGAAAAAGAACATAAAAAGCACCTTTTTTAAAACAGAGATAGAATGAATAACAAATATGCATCAGTAGGTGATGTTTAATATAAAGATAAATGCTTCAGTATTTTCTGGAGCTTTTCCCAACGAACTAAAACCACATGAAGGAGAGGACGACAAGTTGGTGAGAACAAAACCATGTAGTTTCATCTACTGCAACAAAAACTGCATTTTCATTAGAAATTTACGCAAAACTTTGTCGACATTCTGCTAATGTTGGAAAAACTGATATTTCCCGAATCTGTTCCTTCTTAAATAAGAAGCACAATTACAATCACACTTAAATAAGTCAGTTCACGTTGTTCACATCATTAAAAAAAACACCCCCACTGTTGTCTTCATACCACTTCCTGTTGTCTTCTTTGTCATTTTCTGCAGTAGTAACAGTTGAGTGAAGAAAATGTTTCTGTTACCAGATAATTATCCAAGCGCAAAAACTTTAGCGAAAAACGCCTTGACTTTAAATGTTGTAAACGTTTCTGATTAGACCACAATAAAGCAAACCCCATCGCTGCAGCGCTGCACAGAAACTCAGCACATTAACAGAAATCCCCTGCAAGGCCGAGACAAAACATCTAAAATTACAATACTTTTTTTCTCTGTCCTTGCCAGAAATGTGGCACATAAAATCCTTAAACCTTTATTGTGACAGATTATAAACCAACAATAAAGTGCACTGAAGTTTATGAAATGAAACATGTCATGGTGGGTTAAACAAACCCAAATCCTCCTGTGTTATATTACCCCAGGATGTGGCTGACCCGGCATCGCAGCTGAAAGTGACACCACTGTTTTAGGTGACGTTTAGGTTAGACATTCACGGATATAACCCAATTAAATGTTGTTTTACAAGAGCAGAGACATGGATATAACAGCTGGGGCTTTTGTACCCGAGCCTCTGTCCTGCACGGCGACAAACACAATGAGATGGCAGAACTTTAAGGTCAAACAAAAGCAGCTTTCTAAGATTACCAAACTGACATGTAGACAACAAGCTGGGTAACATTTCCACACTTGCAAACAGAGCACTCAAGTCAGTTTCAATGCGTTTTCTTTGTCGCTTTTGCATCTTTTATGACATTCTGCTTAGATTTTCAAAGTAAAGTTTTGAGAAACATTTTTCACATCTATTATTTTCTCATAATGTAATATATACTACTGTTCACTATAGCATTTATTTAAAAAAAAATGCCAGTAAAAGCGCAAACATTTTGTATTTTTACACAAGAAACATTTCATTTTAAAATCAACTACAAGAGAGAAGAAGACGGGAGAAGAAGACGGGGTTATCTGTGAGGGAAAAGACAAAATGTAAGAACATTTTTTTTTGGTGCAATCAATAAAACCTTCAACTGTTGGAGTAAATTATCATATTTGGGAAATTGTTGATTACAGTACGGAGTTTTATCTCCTTTTCCAGTCACGTGCTCCTCGTCGTTTTACTGTTACAACAGATTTAAAACACTGGCAGGTAAAACAGTTAAACAAGTATTTTTATATAAATATGACCTGCCTGTGTCTAAAAATTCATCTTATCGTCTCAATGTCTTGAATTATTTCTGACATCACGTCACATTCGTCACGAATCCTTAAACTATTGCAGGAAAATGGAACATTTTTATTGAAGCTGAGTCTAAAAGGCCTCAGGTCCACAGCGCACCTCATTTTTATTTTTGTGAGCGACGTACCAATCTCCACGGTGGCTGGAGAGTTAATGTCGCAGTTTAAAAGCTGCTTCATTAACCTTCAAAATGAAGATGGGTTGAGAAGCGGCTGATGGAGATGTTCCCTTACTCCCCTGAATGAGCTGCAGGATCGCGATCTGAGCTTCAGAACATGAACGATGTTCCCATAAAAGGACGTTCTTGATCTGCAACGACGCTGGAAAAAAAAATGCTTTGCAGCAAAACTCTGTCAGAACCAGCCTGGACCACTGATACACGGCAAAATGGATCATGTTGCTTCCACCATCTGGCTGACTCATTATTTGTGTTAAATGAGTGCAACTCATAATGTGCTCAGGGAGTTTATGTTAGTGTACATGATGCCAAACTGAGCTTCAGCTGCTTCATGTCAGATATGATGCATGCAGTTTGT
The DNA here is from genome assembly GCA_922788865.1 of Poeciliopsis turneri. NCBI lineage: Eukaryota > Metazoa > Chordata > Actinopteri > Cyprinodontiformes > Poeciliidae > Poeciliopsis > Poeciliopsis turneri. The sequence continues at coordinate 568,052 of CAKLNU010000796.1, forward strand.
TCCCAAACTTTAAAGAAGAATAGAAAACCCGTCAGTTTAACTGTTGCAAATGGCCTTGAACTCTGGAAACTTGCCACAACACCAAGATTAAACCTCATCATGTCTTCCTCCTCAGCCACGGCACCAATTCTGGGTTTGGGTTGCTCAATCAACAGAGCTATTGTTCCGCTCACACCTGGCTGCTACAAACAGAGGAAATTAACTTGAGACCATAAAAATGTTCCCTAATGGGAATGTTCAATGAGTTTCTTGTATTGTTGCAGGTTTGTTGGATTCAATAAAGCTCGGCGATTAGTAATCACGTTTATTGCTGTGTAATTGCTCTGCGAATTGGTGAAACTGCAATTACCCAATCAGAATGAGATACCATATGATGAAAAGGCGGGATTAAAAGCAAGCTTACGTTTCTCTCTTATCTGTAATTCCAGTTATTTTAAGTCTTAGGTGGATAATTAGAGGCCCCTTGGGGACACGGTGGTGCTTTTTTGTTTTGCGTTGCCTCGCAGTGAAGCACTGATCAGTTCATGCATCTTAGCTGAATTCTGAAGTCTGTATTTTCCACGTATGTTAATCTCATTTGAGAGATGTCTGAAGTTTTATTTCTTTGTCTTTAGGATAGAAAGAGCCGTTGTGCTGAATGCAAAAGCAAAACAAAGTTTCTGTTTATTCTCCTGTGAGTAACAAAGTTATCTGACAGTTTTGTTTGTGCTGGTTGTCTGAATGGTTAATAAAAGGCTGTTTGCATCTGCAGTTCCTTCTCAACTTAAACTATCAGACAAACATGCAGTGAAAATCAATTTTTAATCAATGTTTTGCGTTAAAGAGTTAACACGTTTTCACTGAGGCTCTTCAAATGTGTGTTTGTGGTTTTAAATTGACATTTGTGACTGTATACAAAACAGACTCGGGTGTGTTTGCTAATTTATTGCAAGGGAATGCAGTACTTTTGTCCCCTTGAGGGCTCCGTACGTAACTGACCGCTTCTCGTAAATTTAAAGGGAATTTTTCCGTGTGCATTTGGAAACTTTTTTTTTTTTTTTGAAAAAAGTACATCATGTGTTTCCTTTTTGGGCAGCCTGGCAGCAAATCATTGAAAACATTCCTGAGTGCCTCTGATGAGAAATCTTCCTCAAGGTTGGTTGGATGTCAGTGCTGACAAAGGTGTTCCTCAACCTGAAGCTCTGATTGACGTCTCATATAATTCAATCCACAGTCCCATTAAAATACCATGTTTTCACTGACTGTGTACCGATGAGGCCAGCAGCTGGAGGACGACGGCTCCGACTGTCTAATAACTTCCTCTATGAAAGGCTGAAGGTGGAGAGTGATTGCACCTTTTCCAAAAAGCTCTCATCTTCCCAGCCTGTCTTCATATCTGGAAATGTTTTGTAATAGAGCAGCAGCTGAAGCAGAATTGTTTTATGGATTAGAGTCCTAACACGCTGGTTTTCCAGTCAAAAAGACGAGAAGACCGAAAGACGGGGTGAGGAGGTGAGATCCGTCTTTTCCAGGAAGTGTTCCAGCTGAACAGGAAGTGTGTGCGGCTTTTAATTCCAAGCACTGATTTGTTTCTCCGTCCCAGATGAGGGCAATGCTGTAATGGCATAAAGAAGCATGATAAATGTCCTTAATGTGTGCGCGGGAATATGTGCGGTGCCGGTCATGTGTGAGTAATTTCGGATCAGTTGGGCTGTGGAAGTGCGGTTATTCCTCCAAACAAGTCGGCCGCAGACTGAGAACGGCCACGGGGATTTTCCTCCACCCGTGTTTTGGTGATGCAGAATCAAAACACTCAACTAAATCATTTGTTTCATATAAAGTGGGCCTTCAGCAGGAGGAGTGATGGGAGCTTTCACTCCTGCTAAGCTGCGCTCCAAAACATGATATTTCAAGAATTTTCAAGTTTTGACTGGAAGGAAGACATGTTTTCCACTTCGCTGGGTCCAAGAGAAAGGTTGGATTTCATGTTTGAAATATGCAACATACATTTTCACTTCAAATGCAACAACAGCTTGTTATTCGTGTCAGAGGATACAAGTTTCACAGAGATGTTTCCAGTGGCTGTCGCAGTGATATAACTGCAGTGTTAAAGCAACAAACAGGAAGAAACTGCTAAAAGTCAATATGACTTCATTTTTAGACCATGTGGGATTTTTTTCCAACAAAAAAATATAACAATTTGTGTTTCATAAAATCCACTAGAAAAAAGGATTACGTTCCTTTTTTCTTCTCTTCTTCAGCCAGATACTTGAAGTGTGCAACACTGGATATTGTTGCTTTGCTAAAATAATGAATAAAGTCAGTAAAAGAAACACTTTTGGAAAAAAATGACTTAAGCTATTATTTAGGGAGGGGGGGGATATTTTATTATTAATTCGATATTAGTATTGGAATCAGTCAGTATCAGTAATTCCGATATTGATATCGATACTTTAGGTTTAGAAAGAACTTGGACAAAATCGATGGGTTTTTACAAAATACTTAAAGATTAACAAAAGAAAAACCAAACAACAAAGAACTGCAAAGAAATGATCACTGGAGTGCAAATAAAAAATCCTTTTGAGCAAATTAGTCCAAATGTTTCTGAACACATTTTTGACAAAACCACAAAAGGCCAGACCTCCAGCTGATCGACATGCCGCCATCACACCTGCACAGTCGAGCAGAAACAGATATCTGCAAACTTCACTGCAAAATTCTTCCACAAAACAAAGATTAGAAGTTTCTCGGTCTTGTGTTCGGCGTAGTTTCCTCGCCGAAAGACAAAAAGATACCAAAAATAGACACTTTGGGTTTTTTTCAGTACGGGAGCCCATTACTGCTCTACTTCTGCAGCACGCAGCGACCCCACTCAGAAATTACAACTTAAATTTTATTTTAACCCGAGTTAAATGCTGCAAGTTTAGGTTTCACTTCATATGAAAGCAAAGAATGGCTCAATCAGCACTTTTCAAAGCAATAAATCCCACTGTTGAGCACAACTTCCCTTCTTTTCTTCAGTCTAATGAGAGTCAACCTCCAGACACAGAGTAATTAGAGAATTATGAAAAGTCGAGGTGACAGTGACCTCATTACAGCGAGGAAGATCAAACTAATGACCCATGACTGATGAAGGCCTCCGCTTTTCACCGCCATGGGAGTCATGGCCGCCTCTGATAGCCTGACTGAGGTACCGGCAGAGGGAACGGCAACAGAGGATCAACACAGCCAGCCGCGTACAGATGACATTATCCACGCTTTATAAATAAACACCAGCCATTAAACAGTTTAACACGGTCAGATCCGGTGAGCAGCACATCATCAAGCATTTCCGTCTGCGCTCGGCCTGCTTTCCATTCATCTTCCAAATGCACGAAAATGAAGCGCTCCAATTTGGATCACGCAGCTGGAAGCTGGAATACATCACTGGCATTGTTAGTTTCAGTATTTTCAACACTTTTCATATCAGATTCAGGGAGTGAAAAGGAAAAAAAATAGAAAGAGATTCACTTTACTCAAAGAAAATGACAGGAAAAACGTTTCCACAACGGATATGAAGAGGGAAAATGCGTCAGTGCACAAGTTTAATGTGTTGAAAGTGAAGTGAGGATGTTCTAAACAAAGATGTCGCTAATAGTTTTTATCTTTCTGTTCAATCCATTGGGAAAATGTGCAGTGAGTGCAGGAACTCACTCAGCAGACATGTCCTTATGCAGCTTGAGGAATAAAAAGCAGGAAATAAAGAGAAAAAGGGAAATTGTATCATGCTACGAGCCATGTTTTACGTTTTCTGGAAAGAAGTCTCATAATGTCATGAATATCTTGTTTTCTTTCTGCATTTGAGTCCAAATTATGTTAAACTGTCTGGTTTCAGCAGAAGATATGGAAAAAAACTAATACTTCTGTTGAAATGTTGAACTTTACAGACGAGCAACATGAACAGAAAGGCAATGAACAAAAAAAAACTGAGGAAAATGTCAGTTTAAGAGTCAGAGGATTAACTTTAAAAAAAAAATAAAAGGTAAAAAGTTTTTTGCATAGTGCAGAAGAGAAACGTCAGAGAACAAAAGAGGGAGAAAGCACACACCTCATCACATTCAAAGCCGGAGAGCAAAATGGAGCAGGAGACGGAAAAGGTTCCAGGTGGGAAACACTCCACAGCGCAGTACGCAGCGAGCGCACAAAGACTCACTGGTTGTGAAAACAGAAATGGAGAACAGGCAATCTGTCAAAGTAAGCACAGGAACAGTGAGCCTGCAATGCGAACGAAGGAAAAGGACCTATAGAAATCTGAGAAACCCGCTCCTAAGTACGAGTGATTTCTGGGACTCCAGAGATGATTAGGTGAAGCACATGCACACCCAAAACCCAAGGTGCCAAAAACAGCACAGAGGATTGGAAAACTCTGAAAGTCAACCACTAACTCTTAATAAGGCCGTTTCCACTTCACAGAGGAATTATTGCTGCATCGACACAAACTTGACTTTCAGAAACGGCTTTAAATTCGACTTTCTGTTGTTTTCTGACAACATCTACAGTCAGCAGAAACTATTTAGTGAGAATTATTTGAGACACTTTTGTCAACACAGATGATGTTTTTGTTATCCTTGAAAGTAAATGTCTGAATGTCACCAAACTGGTTGGCACATGTTGAGTTTTTCAGCATTTTTGCTCAGTAGTACAGAAATAAAACTTGTAATCAGGAGTTCCCTGTTTTGCAATTTAATAAAACTTTTGTTCAATAAAATGTTTTGGCGCCAGTATCAGGTGTTTTTTTTATTTTTCTGGCTTTATCAAAATTGGTTTGTTTTGCTAAATCTGTATCACGCGAGTTACATGATCAACCACCGGATGTCGCCACCGGTTCTTCTACAGAAGAAGAACCCGACGTATATAATGATATAAATCACGACCAAACTTATCCATGTGTGATTTTAACTTCATTTTTTATTTAATGGAAACAACGCAATGGTGAAATTGTGTTTTTCAACTCAAGCGACAAAGTTTTGCACACATTTCACAAGCTAAATCTGAGATAACATTTTTGCTTAATATCACTTGATGCTATGCAAACGCTCTGTCTGCACTGATGAGAATTTACTCACCTTGAGAGGCTCAATGGGTAAAAACAGACATGTTTGTTACAGTCTGACCTACTTTTGGATTAATTCAGCCAATAATTACTTTAATTACTCACTGATTGTGCATGAAAATATTGATCATTCATTCTCAGCACCTGGAAAATAAGTGAATGACAAAATAACGACAATGAAGATCTGAATGTTTCACAAAGCAGATTATGTTTCTATGGTGCAACAAAGACTCAAACCTTATTAATTTATTTACTTTTTATGTTTTTTTCACCAACATATATCATGTTGCGCTTTCTTCCCACCATGACTTTGTTCAGTAAATATTGAACACAAAGCACTGGGTGAGTGTTGTTGCTTAGGACTGAATAATAAACCCATTGTAAAACACAAGTGCGGATCATAAAAAGTGTGAAAAACGAGACGCTGTTACTGTTCAGGATACACATCGCTCTTTGAGTCGCTCTGCAAATGGCTGCTCTAAATGTCTGGATCTGCAGCGCACCAACAGACTGCGTTTTTATGGTAGAGTTCAGCTGGAGGAAAGCAGCCAAACACACTCCAGCCCGGGCAGCGTGGAATCGCTTCGGTTGCATCAGCAGCTGTAAACAGACGCTCAGCGCTGCAGATGTTGCTCTTAAGGTTTATTTCTAAAAGCAGCTGTTGGGGAGAGCTTGAGCATCGGTCCAAACCCGGATCAGTTTCCGTTCCGTTGATACAACAGTTTTAACTTTCTCTCCTTCCTGTTCTGATTGAACTGGACTCTGACAATAATCATAAATATCTTTGATCATTTCAAAAGGAAGCCTGTTGGGACAGGAACTCTGGAGTTATTTTGCGCAGCCGGCCAGATGCGCACAGCCTGGTGAACCGCAGGCTAAAAGCATCGGCAGCAGCTCAGCCTGCAGCTTCCTGGGGACAGCAGCGAGGTGAGTTGATGTAAAGCCCGATCCTGTGGCAGCAGCAGGAAACCAGAGGATGATGATGGATGTCTGGCCCACATGAGCTTGCATACGTCGTAGGTGTTTAATTAACTGGTCGCATTGTTTTCCAAAATGACCAAAATTGCTGCTTGAGGTGATTGACGACGCCACAGCCTCGAATAAAACGGCCTTATTGCACGTTTTTATCCTCGTTTCATATTTTTTTGGGGTTTTTCTAGTTTTTTCTCTCTTGCTGAAGAGAGCAACCGCCTCCCACTCCTACCGGCACCCAGAACTTCATTTCAGAAAAATACTTTAATCTGTTTTACCGAGCTGCAGGTTGGCAAAAATAAATAAATACATAAATAAATAAAACAGTTTACTTTGAACTCAGCTAGTGGGAACGAAAAATAACTGACAAAACATCTTCTGCCCCCACCATCATCGCTCCCCTACCTACATGTTGTGTCTTTTCGCTCTCTCTAGAAAAGACGCGAGCGATGCCGGCCCAAGGGCTTTAATTACTTTCTTTAATGAGAAAACTGAAAATGTAAAGACAATTATTCCATGTCTGCTCCACATTTATCTTCATTTTCTTGGAATGGAGCAGGACAAAAAGGTCAAGATAGTCTTATTAAAAAGGAGGAGACGTTTCCTTGTTTCTATTTGCGATATAGAGACACAAACTTTCAGCTAATAAGTTTTTTTTTATTTATTTATGAAGTAAAACTATATGAATGGACTTATGAACAAATCACACCAAATCATTAACAATCATTCAGATGTTAATGATTTGGAAAAAAAAAGAATTAAATTTCCCTCTATTGTCCCACAGCCCCTCACACGCCTGCAGCCCCGCCCCCACACGCCTGCAGCCCCGCCCCTCACACGCCTGCAGCCCCGCCCCTCACACGCCTGCAGCCCCGCCCCTCACACGCCTGCACACACATTTCAAATAAACTGGATTGATGTATGAATTGAACTTGCATTTTACACCTTGTGTTGAGCAGAAGATGTTCTTCATCGTGTTTTAAAGATTACAGCATGAGAACGAGAGTATTTAAAAAATACAGAGGAATTAACTGTTGACTAAAATGTTCCAAATTGTTGAGTTTTTGTTCCGTTTCAGTGTAATTAATCCAGAAGTAATAACTTCACATTTATATCATTGAAATAATAAACCTTTACTGTGTGAAAGAAAACTGCTGCAACACTTGGTTGAATTGATAAATATCAAATTGTTTCATCAGGAAAAATGGATTTGGATTTAAAATTCAATTAATTTGCTTTATTTTGGGGCTTTTGTTAGGATCGCACAAGGGTTAAACCAACTTTAAAACATCTGCACAACCTATCTTTGTGCCATAAACTTCTGATGGAGTGCAGAAGTTCCCAGGCTACTTTCCTTTTGGCTCAGCGCGTCAATATTTCACGTGAAAGTTGACTGTTGCATTTCTGAGGAAGGCGTGTGGGGGATCCGCTGATCCGGAGGATGGGAGGCAGTGATCCAGACTAAATCCTGCGCAGATAATGATGTGTCATGGGGGCCTGGGAGATGAATCTGGCTGTTCAGCACAAAACTGGATGCTGAATTTTAAATGGCCGGACAGCCTGAAGGTCACCCCGGATGTTTGTTGCTGCCCAAGACAGAAGCAGGAGTTCTGGATTGGGAAACATCTGACAGTGGAGCGAGTAAATAACTGCACTGGAACGCCATGTTTTGTAATGTTGCTCAGTTATTTCAGTGTTAAAACTCGGGATCAGTCAGAGTGTGAGTCTTGTCATAGCAACCTAACAGTTTTTATGCTTTAATGATGAAAAAAAACCCGTCAAACTTTGGATACCTTAGTGATTTGTAGCAGACATTCCCATCGTCTGCTGTGGATCCTTAACAAACGAATTCCAAGCACAGCAACGATTTTATTTCCTCGAAGGATTTTGGATGTCATGAACAGACCCAGATGATTTACAGTCACATCTCCAACTCTAATAATTTCACAAGAAAAACAATATCCAGTTCAACAATGGGAGTCCGTGCTCCATGTCACTGCCAATGTCATCAGTGACGACCCAAATCCAAAGGAATTTTCAACCACCAAATTTAATAAAGAACCAATACGGGTAATATTATTGAGACTGCTTTAGGCAGTCCAAATAAATTCAGACTTAGCTTTAGCAGAGAAAGTTAAATCCATGAGTTTCAAGCCAAAATTCTGCCTGGAGATATCAGTTTTAATCATTCATTCAGCAAAACTTGATTTAATTTGAATTTAAAATTTAAACTCTCAGTTAAAACTGATTTTAAAACCCTCTGCTTCTCCAAATATTCCTCATTTCACTGTTTAATTTCAGTATTTGCTTCATCTAATCATAAAACCTTTTCTGCTGAAGGCTTCAGTTTTTTGGGGATTTTGGTAAAAGACCATGATGGATCCCAAGTTGGAGAAATGTGACTGTTTTACATTGTACTGTGTTTTACTGTATTTATATGTTCATTGTGACGACGTTCTTGTAAATTAATTGAATATTCAGAGTCAGAATCTGTTCAAAAAGCTTTGGATGTTTTCGCCAAATTAACAGTTTTCATTTTCTTGAGCTCATGCAGTTCCTTTAAACTGACAGACATCCTTACGCCAATCATCTGAGCCTCATGAATATCTCGCTTCCACTCATTTTAGAAGCAACTTTATTGCTGCAGCTTCATAGCACAGTATAAATTTGTCTCTAACTTGGCACAACATCAGCAAACCACCAAAGCGCCGCAGCGTCTCTCGCATCACACTCACAGATGGGACCTGATGGATCACGTATCTCTTCAAAGTCAACCTCCATCCTTAATACCGCTGCTTATCAGTATGCATATCTACTTTAAACTCTCAGAAATCCCAGCTATCGCCAACAGCACCCCCACTCTGCAGCTACTTTCTGCTAATCCCTGCTGGCTCAATTATTTTCCAACAACTCTGCATTTGATGTGTAACTCGCCAACGTGCCAGAGGAGTTTGTTTTTGATTGTGTTAGAAATAGCACCACCAACTCCCAAAAAGGAACACACACAAGATCACACACTTGTTCCAGCACCTTGTACTGATACCAGTTAAATCTGACAACAAGTCGGCTTTTAAATCTTAATGTTTATTCGAGGTGAAGACGGCGAATCTGAGTCGTTAAGTTTTATACGTTTTTCAGACAACAGAGCTCCACTTTGTTTTGAATTATTTAAAACCTTTTTGCTGAACCTTTTTTGGGTTGGACCAGCACTTCAAATTGTTCAGAGACTTTATTGTAACGAAAGTCAGATTGAGTATTACTGAATACTAGAATAGGATTTTAATCAAATTATATCTTTTTAAGAATTCATATTCTGTAAAATGCAAACCTTTAATTCCCTCATTTTTTACACTTTTCACCATCGAAAAGGAACCAATTACAGCATTTTATTGAGATTCAAACAAACTTCAGTTCCTTCATGTTTGAATAGTTATTGGAGTTAAAGTATTTGAACTAAATGGCCTTTAAGATTTACGTGTGCATATATCAATGTGTAAACACTTAACGTTAAATTGAAGTTAGCTGAGAGCTGCAAGTGGCCATGAGATTGAAAGAATGTCTTGTAAACATCAAATTTTCTGTTTTAATACCAACTATTTTGCTTTACTGATTAAGTCTTGATTTGTGAAACTTTTTTCTTTGTTATGCAAGACTTAATTGTAAAAGCTTTTGCAAGTTTTAACTTAAATCTGCCTCTACTTGCCAGTCTGTAATTGTCTTTTCTTAATAATACAAAAGCTGTTATACTCAACGTATCCTGCTAACGTTTCCTGAACCTTCAGCTAATATGATCTTTTAATTGGCCCTCCACATCTCAAGTCAACCCTCATCACAGCCGCATTCCTCTGTAATCCCTCTACATTTGGCTGTCTGACTAAAACAACGGATTCAATCAGCTTCTGGTTTATCCAACGAAGGAGTCATTAGCTTTAGTCTTGTTTGAGTGGGCTCCAACCCAAGTGCCCTTGGACCACCTCCGTCTGTCTCCAACCCACATGGGAGGTGCCCAGTGTTTGCCGACGCCACACTGCTGTGCGCGTTCGCGGCCTGTCAGCGCTTCCTCTGTTTAGCGTGTGAGATTCTCTGAGACGCCTGCCGGCGAACGCCTCTGGCATTTTCACCCCGCTCTGCTGTTTGGATGCAGCTATTTATGTTTGTTTATTCCTGCTTTTATCTGAAATTGACCCTCCAGGGGTTGCTGGACGGTATTCTCCTGTGAATATTCCTGTAGATGGCAACAGCAATACCTTGGATCACGTAATTAGTGCTGCTAAAAACAAGAACACGCACAAAACTTTGTATTCAGCATCCCACGTGTCTTTAAAAACAAGACAGAGCAGACACTTGACCTTTTCACCAGACAGAGCTGACCCCTGAGGCTCCACGCCTGCTGATGTGGACGTGTGGGTGTGTGTGTGTGTGTGTGTGTGTGTTCACAAGAAATACCCAGCACTTGCTGATGTTGACAAATTCACGGGTCGTTTAAATAACTTCCAGCCACCATCGTTCATGCAGATTAAGTTATTCACCTTATCTTATCGTACAACATGACAGCTTCTTCCCCAACACAGCTTCCCTAATAAATTGTATCATCTGATCTACTTTGATTTCTGTATTTAATTTCAGTCGCTTTCCAGCTATTTGGCCCCAAACCTTGTTCTGCGACTTTTGTAAAACATCTGCAACACCAAACTGAATCTTGCAAGAAAATAAAATTCAGAAAAAAAAGAAAAATCTTCTTTAACCGCCAGACCTCTGAAAGCTATCACGCTCACACAAAAGGAGGGCAGCTGTAATTGCCAGAGCCGGGCTAAACCATGCAATTAGCTCTGAATGACAAGACAGTCGGCAAGCTAAAATTAGCCGGTTTTCAGAGCTTTCCTGGCTGGAAGAAGCGTGGTGTGTCTCTAAACCTTTTACAGAAGACGAAGGAAAGAGTCTGGAAGAGACGGGAAAGATAAAGATGAGGTCCTAGCTTAAATGCCGAGCATGGAGTGTAATTAAAAATGCGCAGCAGCAGAATAATGACAGTGGAAGTGAATATGACTTTAAAACAATGGCGGGCCTCACCCAACCGTATATTTTCTTCCCACTTTAATGTAACTGCAGGTCATTCTGCCCATTTCCTGTTTCAAGACTGATTTCATTTGAAGGCCTGTTCTTCAAATGCACCTGCTAATCTCACCTGATTGCTAGTTTCTCTGTCTGCTACTGAGGGGCGTTTGCTTCGTGTGTTGTTGGCCCAGCAATGAGTTCAGCCACAAAGACCAGATGCCCATTTATTGCTTGATTTCTTTCACCAACTGTCACCGCAGTCGCTTCATCTGGCCTCCAATTAAAATTAAAAGTCCAGTTCGTCTGTTCTCAACTAAAACCCCAGTTAACCCCGAATATGAACAGAAGAGCGCAGGATTTCAGCGTTTACTGCGTTTACAGAATGACTAATACCAAAATGACTAATATCAAAGGCTACACCACTCATTTACAATAATAGAAAAAATTCTCCTAACTTTTCTTTGACTCATTTGTGCCCGTAGAAGCACTCAAGATTTTCTTTTTTTTTTTTATTCTGTCACATTATAAGCTCCTTCTTTTATATAAATGAAAGTCTCTTGGAACTGCTGTGAAAAAAAAAATCAATCACAGCTTAATGTAAAAGTCAGAAAATGAGAACACTGGTTGTAGATTGACGAGCTACAATGGAGCCAAACCAAAAATTAAAACAGCTGATCTAAAACCTTCAACTCATGTGAAATTAGCCAAATATCTCCTGGATAACAGCTGGTCAAAGGAGACACCTGGTGTAGTTATCGATGAAATGTTTAAATATTAGAGTAGTTATTGATAAACAATGCTCATGACACCCTCTTGTGGTGAAGGTTATGTTTGCACGAATTCTTTGCTGGCGAAAATGAACGGCGTCTCGGTCCCATAAGTCACCATTTTTGTTGTTAATGTTTATAAATATGTAAAGTTTATTAACTTCATTAGGTTACACAGTTTCTAGTGCAAAATATCCTATTGCACTTGAAATAAGATAAAGTAACTGTAAGCAAGACACAGGATCTGGTTTTATGTCAATAATTCCTGAATTTTGATAAAGTACTTGTTCTAATAGCAGCTTATTTAACTTGTAACATGGAAAAAACGGCTAGAAATCAGTGCAATAATCTGCCAATGGAATTAGTACTTTTTCACCAAAATAAAGGAATTGTTGATTTAAAACAAGGTTCTACGTCTCATTGGAAAGTAAAGATGTTTGTACCGAAAACTAGACCAAATTACTCGTGTTTTTGTAATGTGTCCACAGCTAAAAAGACAAACAAACTGAAGCAAACCAAACAAGTCTTTTTCTTTAACTGTCACACTGGATAGTGCAGATTCATGTGGTGAAGATGCAACTCTCCCTGTCCTCCAAGCCTGTGCATTGAGATCCACGAACACCAAACTCTGGAAGACTCCAACTGGGAATCAGCCCAGAACGTGGACTCAGCTACAAGTTGGAGAGCGCTCATTAGAGCCAGACTGTGGCAGCTCAACTCATGAGAATAAGGCCTGTGAGTCAGTCATTACACATCCTCTCTCTGCAGCTATTAGAGCATTTGCTAAACTGACCATTAAATGAGCACCCAGCTCTTCCCATCGCTGCGCGCGCTTCCGAGGTACAAAGCAAGAATTACAGCTCCCAGTTAATGCCGCTGCGTTTTCACTCCCATCTTGTCCCACTGGTGCAGTTACATTACTTACCGCAACAATAAAATAAAGGGCCTAAACAGAATGCGTTGCTCGTAAATGGGAACACTGCGAGGTTTTGTAAGCGTGGTGTGCTATCTCTTTTTTTTCTGCTGTGCCTTCGCCCTCATTATAAGAATTTACGTTTTGAATTTGAAGAAAAAAGGAAGCTGGAAATGTTTACCATTTTCCTTTTGAATGAAAGGCCGATCATATCATAAATTCTAAACACAAGCACTCGTTTTATTTCTCCCTCAGTGGGAGCTTATTAAGTTATTATCGTTAATGACTAGCCCATTCACCTTGTTGATATGAATAGACGTTTCTCCGATTAGCATGCCGGTGCTACTGAGTGACCGAAGGCTTTTGTTGTGAAAGCGGCACTTGTGCAGAGGTGGAGGATTCTCTCTGAAGGTATTATCATTAATATACATTTGGGCAGGCCAAATGTATGTGCACAGCTATGAACACATACACTGCTGTGCATTGGGAGAGGAACCAGTCATATCAGTGACAATAACCCTACCCTAACCCTAACCCTACCCAAACCCTGACCCTACCCTAACCCTAACCCTAACCCTAACCCTAACCCTACCCTAACCCTAACTCAACCCTAACAATTTGAAAGAAGGTTTGTTGCAGTTTTTTATGTTTGCCCAAGTCAGTCAAGCAATTGTCTGTTTCAGTTTCTTTGTTTTGTTTTTTTTAAATTGGGTTTGATGCTTTGCAGTTTTCTGTATTGGTGCAGAGTGATGTAAAAACAATTGGACTTTAGTTAGGCCCGTTCCAGTACTTCAGCTAATCGCTGTGAGATCTTTAACTCGCATTTGCATGATTTATTGCATTTCTCATTTCTCGCTCTTTCTACCAAAACTTGGATGACAAACGTCTTCAGTCTGGTTCTTTGGTCTCCAGTAACCCTTTTTTTTTGCAGGACAAAGGATTATTGGAGTTTTTTATGCCAATTTAGCTGTTTTTCAGTTTTATTGGCCACTGTGAAGAAGTGGATCAGTGCGTCCCTGCTAGTGGAGGTGGGAGAGAACGTTTACTGTGAACAGGAACTCAGAGGTTGAAGGTTTCGTGTGTTGCACCTGTCAGCAGGTATTTTTAGAACCAGCAGAACCACTGTCAAATTTTACACTGATAATTATCGAGCCATTAGATATGAGCAATTATCTATGCCTCCCTACATCCCTAATGATGAAGATGAGGCTGTAAATGGTTGTCTACCACTGGAGCAACTCGCCACAGGTTCCTAGCTGTCATTATACCCCGATGGATGTCCAGGGATGAGGCAAATGGGATTCAATTATGTATGTGTGCTGAGTCTATTGTCTCTCTACTTATCCTTCTCCCCAAGGACGGAGACTGAACAGGCTGCATGCGTTTCTGCTGCCTCTCACCAGGAGAGGAGATGGAGATAATCCACACTGTCAGGCTTCAAAGCTGCCTGAAAGCCTGACTCTCTCCTCCACCTGAGGCCTGTGAGCCTGGACTAAGACTACTTCAGTTTGGGATTCTCATTATCTTTCAGCAAACACATTAAACGCACTTTATTCAGCATCTCGCCGAACAAAAAGAAAAAAAATAATAATCATATTTCTGCAAACCTGAGGCCGGACTGAAACAGGCTCTTGTTTTGTGTAATTTTCTGTAATTGTTGTCTAAACATTCCCAAGTCCAGTTTGCGTTCTTTGTCATCCTTTGTGCCTCAAAGCAGTTTTGATTTCAATTTAAAATTGTACGCAATCTGCTTTTCGATTGTTCTTGTGTGTTTGTGTCTGGCAGGAGGTTTTAGTCGGATTCAAATGTTGTTTGGCCAAACTGTAATTTAAGTTTAGTGTTTTATATTCTCAGACAGATTTAAGCCTCTGTAGAAAAATGTGGTTGGTGAAACTTCAACCTGAAACATTATATTTAGTGCCGTCACACATGACAGATTTTAGTGGTATTAGTAGCTGCAGGGAAAAAACTGGAGGTTCTGACTCAAACCTGTAAAGTTGAACTTTGTCACACTGTTAAGTACAAACAGACATGATGTTTTTATTGCTCCGCTATAGAGTTACCAACCAAAGCTCAGCGAATGTATAAAAGGAGCATTTTAGAAATACACGGTGGAAATATGTCAGAAGGAGAGTAAAGGAAAAAAAGGTTAATAGTTATTTTCAAAGTGAAAGGCTGTAATTGGCCATATGCCCACTTTACTAACCCCCAATTAAAGAAATAGTTACTTTAAGAATTTAACTCTTATTTACTGTAGAAATTAGATTAAAACCACTTTTAGCTTACTGGCAACATTCCCATTTAAATAAGAAATGCAACTGTTTGACATTAATCTGAACATTTTTGGCAGAAAACTACTCGTTTTTTTCTGTCTATAAACTCAATCGGAGCAACAGAAAAGAGACTTTTCCATAGTTACAAAAATGCATGTTGCATGTTTTTCATTTGTCGAGGCAGTTTTAACGTCTTTTAGCACAAATGCACGCTCTTACTACTCATACTTAGTGCTGCACGCATTGGAGATGTGCACAAGTCTCAACTGACTTTTTACAATTGGAAAGAAATCAGCTGAACACAGCTAAGCTTGTCTGCTGTTTTAAATAATCTTATTTAAATGTGAAGTCTCTTTACTCACCCCATAATGAGCAGAGCTCCTCTACATGCAGAAATCACTGCAGTAAGTCATGCTAACAGAAAATGTGCAAAGCTCGGAGAACATCAGATGCAGCTAATGAGAGAACCTGACAGCCATAACGCAGCGTGCCCCTGTTTAATATAATCTACAGGAGGTAATGTCCAATTTCGTGTGATTACAGAGTCAGTCTTGTATGCTCCATTTCACTGGGGAAACGCATAAGCAGCTTTACTAAGTTTGCTCAGAAAGCTCCAGCATACGGCTGTTTAACGGCAGCAAGGCCAGAACACAATGAAGACTGCTGATTTTACAGCAGCCGCACTGATCACATGTAATTTAATGAAGCAACTCTGCTCTGTGGGAACAAAGCTGTCTTCAGTTTAAACACAGAGGCCCTTTTTAATTGACAGTGATTATTGGTGTGATGCATCAAAAGATTTGGTGAAGGTATTTATCCAAATGGCTGCACAGCTGCAGTAAAGCTCTAGTATTTATAGTGAGAGGTGCTTCCAGCATTCCATGTTCACCCAGTATAACGCGCATGTGGCTGACCCAGTGCCCACAAAAGAAGCCCAGTTATGCAAAACTCATATAATTATGTGACAATATGATAGCTGGAAAGCATTGGGATTGTGTGACTGAGCTCAATTTACAGCGTTTAATTTTAACTTGAGGCTGAACGCCTCTGAACCCAGTTTTGTCGATAAAGGTAGTTTTAAGAGGAGGCAGATCTTCTGTTTTTATTCCTGCTTTATAGAAAGAGATGAGAAGTAAAATGAAATGCCCTCACAGATGGGCATGCGTCAAACTTTCAACATGGTCACGGTAAATAAAGCGACCTTCAGGGTGGGAGCGTCAGAAGAGCCTGCAGGGAGGCACTCGGCTCATCCGTTAATGAGATGAGGCCCACAGCTGACTTTGTTTTCCTGTTATCTCAGCCGCCTGCGTCGCTGACTGAGACACCTGTCAGATTTCACCTGAGAGGCTGAAAAACCGTCTCACTCACCTTCCACTCCTATATGATCAAAAATACGGAATAGTCTAAACAATGCAATGAACTGAAAACACATGTTTGTGATAGTTGTGTACTTGTGTACATTAAAGGAGACATATCGCATGTTTTTATGTAATTATTCTTAGATGATGAGATTTTAGTGCGCTTCAGTTCTGCCTATTTTAGGGTCGCCTGTCGCTTTAAATCCAATGAGCTGCTGCTGGCCACGCCCCCCCCCCTCAACTCAACCTTTACACTCGGACTTGAAAAACAGAAGTGGGGCCTCCTGCACAACCAACAAGAAAGAAGCAACTGGTTTCTGGAAGTACAGAGCAGATCTCTTGCTTTTTCCTGCATGCAGCAGTAAGACCACCTGACCAAATAACATGAGTTGCTAGGTAACGGCGCGGTGCCCGGTCATTGTGACTTAATATCCATCAGGCGTTTGAAATGCTTCGTTTTCCACCAAAACTATTAACTATTGGCCAGAAAATGACTGAATGGTTTTTTTTTCAGCCCCTTAGACTCTTTCTAGAAGCAGCAGAGATCCAAATCGAAGAACAAAACATGCAAAAATGGAATTTTACATGAGTCTGATTAATGATGTCTTTGAAGCATTAAGTTTTTAATGAAGTACTCTCTACCAAATGACTGGAAAGTGAAGTAGGAGGGAATGAAATCTCTGAATGTAGAGACAAACTGAGCCGCCAGGTTTTTGTCTTTCGACTTATTTAATTTCACTTTCTTTTGATTTTGTGTCTCATTAACATTTGGTAAAACTGAACCTCTTTGCTGCTGGTTTCATTACTCGGTTAATTATGGCGCAACAATGTCTTGCATATGCAGAAGGTTAATTTAACAGTCAGTTTCTTTTCATCAATTCACTTTCTCATTTCTGTGAAGCTTCATGACGGTATTTCTTGATTTACCTTTTTTTTTTTGAAGATCTGTTTTTCTGAAGATGAATTGTCCTTTCAGGCGAAAGCTTGAATAACACATCAAAAAACAGCCTGTTGGAATTAGATATGAATCAAGCTGAAGAGAAAATGCAAATATAAACCAGCTACATACAAATTAAGCAATTTATCTAGTCATTAGTTTTAAATGCATATGGCTTTCTATAAAGACAGAAGAATATATATCAGGCACATGCTTCAAGATTCACATTTGTTCTGCTGAAAACCTTGAACAAAGCCCCATTTCATTTAACTATGTGACAGACTAAGTGCTCATTAAGATCATTTCTGCAGTCAGACTGCATGTCCTTGTACATGAGTAACTCCCACAATCCATTAAAGAACAAAAAGTTATAAATCTGTTTGATGAAACCTTGGGATAAAGGTATTTTCTGCTGGCGTTTGCTGTTTATTGCTTATGAAACTGCTTCAGTCACAGATGCATCCGAGGCAATCAATTCATCATTCCCACCGAGTAGAGAAAGTGTTTGCTTTCTTTTCTTGCACCATCAGGATAAGAAAAAAGGAGACGAGAGGGGAAATTGTTCTATAGAAAGCTTTAGGTGGCTGTGATGTGCTGAACAATCTGCACAGGAAAATCACTCTGAGGCTCAAAGCTGCATCCAATTGGAGCGACTAACCTTAGCTAACAGCAGCAACATGGTATCAAAAGCTTCAGCGCTTTGTCATCCATTAGCTCCACAAAAATAAAACACACCAACATCAGTCAACAGGTAAATATCTGATTCCTTACAGCTACTGCTGTCATTCACTAAACATGCTGCACTGGTCATTATTTGTGTCTACAGATTAGTTTGTGTTTTTCTTAATGCGAAAATATTCCAATTGAGCCACATCTGTGAAACAGTTTGAGAGGAATTGCAAAATATTTTCCTTATTTAATTTTTCAACAAAGGAGATTCTTATTGCTCTTTATTAGGTTATGTGCTTCATTTGCTGTAATCACCAGTTAATGAGGCAAAAACTCCACAGCAGATGTTTGAGATGAGAAACACAATTACAAAGAAGTGATCAAACAAAATAATAAATAAGTAATGTGTGTAAATTTCGGCTCTAAACTCAAAAATTTCTAGATTAACTTCCCATATTTACAAAAAAACAAAAAAACTTCCATTATTAAAGGCAGTAATTTATTGTCTAATGTTGTAAAATTTGAAATGTGAAAGAAAAATGTATGTGAAAGAAGTTTTATAAGGTTGTAAAGTCTTTTTTTTTTTTGACAGGAAAACTAAACTGGTCATTTTGTGGCTTCTGGAAATTTTACCGTTGTATCAGAAAATAACATTTTTATTAAAATTAGGTTTTTCAAACTAACGACATACTTAAAACATTGATTAATCTATGTCTTATTGTCTAGTAAATGAAAAACCTCCTTGTCACGTTACCTGAAAAGAGGTAATAGAATCTGATGGATTCCTTAAATTGCTCTTAAAGCGCAAAGGATTTACGTTCAGTGAGAGACGAGGCATTAAAACAAGACGTTGTGATTGAACTGCAAACCCATTTTCTGCTTCTGCATTTATGGATGGGCTTCTTTTAATGAAGATGAATATGGAGAGGCATGTAATATGCGTCAGTGTGGAGTGAGGAAATCTCACAATGATTAGAAAACCAGAGTACAAACACAGGTAAACAGACAAACATGCTGCTCTTTGGTTTTATTATCTTAGACAAACAGACTCGCGCCTCGTTCTAGGACTATGTTCTCACACAGGAGTTAATTCCTCTGCTTAGTGATTTACACAAACAACAAAAACCACACAGGTGGTCTGCCACAGGCTTCCCCCTCTTTCCCTACTCAACCTGAGCGCAAACAAAAGAAAAGCAGAAAACCTGGGATGAACGTGTTAACGCGTAAAAACATAATAGAAATGAGCCTGAAGGTACAGACTTGTGGATTACAAAGTGAATCCAGACTCGGCAGCCAGCTGGAATGCTTTTATTTTGCACACATATGCTGAAGATGCAGCCGCATTGTGGTTTGCGTTCCCACCCTGGAACGCTCTCGGCGTTGTGGGAAATGTGGCAGATAAGACGTTAACTCACAACAGAACCCAGAGCGAGTGAGCCGCCGCTGTCAGTGAGAAATCAGCGTTTTGTAAAGAGTGACTCAGCTTATTTCTCCTGCATGATTGAAAATGTTTGATGTGTCAGACAGCTTCTTATGATTTTATGCCAAGTACATCAATCAACATTATAAAGCATACTTCAAAATATTTTTTTCCCCAAGAAAAACAAATTGTCTCCTAAATTATGATGCACTAAGTGGGAGCGTGATGCGGGTTTTTTGGCCTGGGGTTCTGTTCGCCAGTGAATGTTTGCTGGAATGAGAAGCTACAGGTGTCGCTCTAATCCTGATCCGACTGGATCAGGATTACAGGTTGTGGTTTTTTTCTAATGGAAAACAAGTGAGGTCTGGAATTGGGATTATAAGCTTGAATAAAACTGGAATAGTTTCATAGCATTTACAAAAACATCAAATGCAAAGTCTAGTTTTGATCTAGTTGCTTTGTTTCTTTCAGGAAGGCGGTCTTGGGTTTGAATCCTGGCCTGCGGTCTTAATGCATGCAGTTTGCATGTTGCATGTGGGAGTAAATAGTTTTGAAAACATAAGAAAAAAATTATCATTCTGATATAAACCTTGTAAAATATTTTTTCTGACTTTATCATTTTTATTTTAATGTATGAAACTGGATGAATGTTTGATTCTTGTGTTTATTTTGAGGGACTGAGGATGAAAATGACCATTTTGCTAAATCTGCTATATTACAGCAACACTATACGCTCATTAATTTGCCCAATGATACAAAATCAAACAATGTAGGAAAAGAAATAAAACAGATTTAGCTGCATTTAAGTATATTAGTAATTCAGCTATAATCCAACATGGCTTCCTATATATTTTACACAGTACATGAAAAAACAAAGAGCTGATTCATTGTTTTGAGTTTTTATGAGTCACACATTGTTTCATTGTGCATCGCCTCCCCACGCCGTGTGACGTTTGACCCTCGGAGGTTGACCTCTGTCGCCACAGTAACAACATGTTAGCTCTGTTTCAATCTTCTCTACAGGGTTTCCATTTGTAAACGAGGTGCAGTCAAAATTCAAATCAATGAATTTATCCAATCTGCGAATGGATGAATGCATGAATAGGCGAATGTTTAACTGCATGGTTATCAATTTTCAAAGCTGAGGATGTTTTATAACTTATCCTTGTTTTAAGTATCTGTTGAACTTTATCCTTAACCTGTCTGCTGTATTTCTTGTCACTCATGACCTTCATACAGCAGCTGCATTACACTGAGATTAAGTTACACAGGAGGATCGTATTTAAACATTAGACAACATCTGAAGTCAGTTGATGCTCTAGATTTTATTTAGATGGATCAGTAGCTGTGCTTCCACAAAACCCACAGTGTTTGCAGTGTTTCCATTAAATAAGAATCACAGTTAAATCACACATTAATAAATTTATTCACATGATAAATTATTCAAAAACAAGCCACTCTATTGTCCTCCAAGCACTTCCTCTTGTCTTCTTGGTTGATCTTGTTTCCATCGCAGCTTTGTGAAATAAATCAATCGATATGGCCAAAAACATCTCTGTGTCCTATTGACAAAAATTTTACTCAAAAAAATATTTTTAATTGCTGTTTCCATTAAGCAAATTTATTTTAGAAATGTAAAATTGTGTAAGTATACGGTCAATGGAAACAGAGCCAGAGTGGAAAGTTCCTGACTGCATTTGAACGCGACACTTCCCTTTGTATTTAGAAATGCTTTTGAACACCATGCAGTCCTTCTCTCTCCAGCATTAGGTTTAGAAGTTCTCTTAACTCTGCTTTTCAGAGTTATTGATTGGTGTCAGAAAGTTTTGCTGTAAGCATCCACCTCTCGGGTGATTAGGAACATCCATTTAGAGTTAATGGTAATGCGCAGGCATGTGCATGTGTGCAGAATCTGATACGCTCCACTGCAGGATTTCTGCCTGCACGGGAGATCTGCAAGCCATTGTGTCATCGCAAACATATCCCGGTTATTGATTGGAAAATCGACCGTGGGGGAGCGCGTTTGGCTTTTTCGGGAGGAGTGACTGGATAAGATGTGTGGTTATAATCATGGTGTGTTTATTCCTCGCTTTGCCTCTGGGAAATCCTGGTAAACATATGTGTTAAAGGCACGCTCTCAGAAGGCACAAAGCCAAATCAACTGAGTAAACAGAGAGCACACATGACCACGCACGCACACACACACACACACACACACACACACACACACACACACACACACACACTGTGATGCATATGGAGAAAGGAAGGAGTTAGTGGTGAGCATATATAAGTGTTTCTTTTTCACAGCAGACTGAATAAATCAATGTGATGCCACCCAGTACAGTGACCACATGACTCTGCATATCGATTGCGTGATTGTTGCAGATTGCACTTGTTTTTGCCGTATTAATGCCACGACAGGCACTTTATCCCCAAGTATCGATGCCCACAGGAGTCATTTATAAATGCCATTTGATAAAGCTGCAATTTCCGACTTTAATCAGACGAGTAATTGCAACCTCAGGACTCATTTCAGCAGGCAACGCGGAAAAGGAGAACGGAGGTGAGGACAAACAAAGATTTCAATCTGCTATTTCTTCCTCTGTTAATTTGGCGTTAATCCAGCCAGCATATGGCACGGTTATATAAATCGGACTGGGAGGGAAAAAGTGGGAGAGAATCAGAAGAAACAAATAAGGAAGGAGATGATGGATGAGGCGTGCAGGCCGACTAATTTGTGACCGGCTGTTTGCGCCTCCTGACTGAGGAGGCGGCCTGCTGTGCAGGACTCTGATTGCAGTGATGTTATTGAAGTGACGCTCTCTAAGTCACAACACCTGGACCAGCCTGATGTTGTGGTTTCACTGCTCAGTGAGTGGAGGAGGAGGAGCAGGAGGTGGAGGAAGAGGAGGAGGAAGAGTCCTGGCAAGGAAAGACTGATGACTCCTTGTTGAGACCATGGACCTGCTCCGTGTCATGACATCATCTACTGACACATGGTCATACATGAAATATCAGAGGGTCTTTATTCAGACTCTCATCCAACAGTCTGGAACACCAGAACAACGTCTGTTTTGTATTTATGATGCAGCAACACAGAAAAAACTAAATATTCAACCAGTTCTGCAGAGCTGGAGGTTCATGGCGTCCTAAAAATCTACCGTCCATCTCAATAAGTTCAGAGCTGATTTCAGTCAGATGGCAGATGGAAACAAGGAATAAATACATTTTGCCAAACGCCATCATCAAAATCAGTAAAACAAATCAAATGAGTTGATCAGAGTTCTAATTATTAATTAAAAGCAAAACATGTGGGGTTTTAGTCTGAGTTTAAAGGAACTCTGTGTTTTCTGGAAGTTTGTTCCAGATTTGTGGCACATAGATGCTGAAAGCTGCTTCTCCATGTTCGGGTCTGGTTCTGGGGATGCAGAGCAGACCAGAACCAGAAGACCCGAGAGGTTCTGGAAGGTTGACACCACGGGTCTGTGAAGTGATAGAAGGCCGACTTTGTAACTGTCTTTGTGTGACTCTGGAGGTTCGGGTCTGAGTTCATCGCTGCACCCAGATGTCAGGTCTCTGGTTTCTGGAAGCTGTGAGCTGATTCTTGATGGTTCCTGTTCAGGTCCAAAGATAATAACTTCAGTTTTGTTTCTGTTCGGCTGGAGAAAGTTCTGGCTCATCCACACAGCGGGTGTATTTGCTGAGACATCCATTCCTCGGCAGACTGGAAGGCTGGCATCCGTCCTTAACGTCTTCCACATGTTGATAACATTTTTCCAAGTGGAATAATAGACTTAATAAAAGTTGTAAACGTCCTTTGGGCCCTTGGCAGAAACATTTGTCCCTGCTGATGTCTCTTCATCTGCAAGGCCCAACATCAGCAAAGTGCTGAGTTTCATGTTTTCATAGAAATATTCACAAAATTTTGGAAGATTTTAAGTATTTTTTCAGCCACACAGGTTTCAAAGGAAGCAGCGTCCACGAGGCAGAGAGGAACGAAACTCACCTCTTTATATAAGTGCTGACCTCCTTCAATAAAACACCACCCTGCACATTCACTTAACCCCATCATACTTCTACAGGGCTATCCATGTCATATTAAAGACAGGCCAGACCTTTCATTTGTTCATAAAGTTTTAACAAGCCTCCAATGCAGGTGCTGGAGGCCAGAAAAGCTCTGAAATTATATGCACACATTCTTCTTTGATGAACACATCCACAGTTAAACATTTGGACGTCCCACTTTTACATTGGGGCAAATGGAGATATAATATTGTCAGTGATATATGATATATCCCTTTGCCCTGCCAGGTCAACTACAAATTCAGCCATGTTTTACCAGCTGCCTGACACCATAAATTACCTTGTAATGTGTTGTGAATGTGTGAATACGGTTCCTCTAACGCACATTTTTCTATTTGATGTCAGTATAAATGGGAAGAGTATATGTTTTGCATTTTTTAGTCATTTTACTACCTGCTTATAATATTCGAATCCGTTTTTTTTGTCTCTAATGGCTTAAAAATGCCTTTTTCTCCACATTTTAAGCTTTTTTAGCATTAGTTTCTCTACGAAAACGGGAAATCTTACCAGATTTTAGTAGAAAAGTGCACACACCCTTGGAAACATTTCAGATTTCTGATCATGAAAAATTATTCCAAAACCTTTTCAACATGTGATATTTATTCCATGCCATTACAGAGAAAGACAAACTATTTTATAGGAAAAATAAAAAACCTCAATATATTAGTTTGCATGTGTTTGCACCCATACATTTTTTGAATTAATTTCAACTCTCCTTTTCTTTTCTAAACATCAATTCTGGAGAACCTGATGAAACAGAAACCAAGTGCAGTTACGTTTTCCTGACATTTTCCAATTTTCATCACTCAGCTAAAGCCACAGTTTACAGATGATTAAAATGATCTGATTGTGAAACGTAATCAGTTTGGAAAAAGTTTGAAAAATATTGTGCAGTATCATTTTTTTCACCCCAAAGGAAAGAAGATGGAAAAACAGCCTCATTAAATAAATAAAAAAGTTTATGTTTCCCCCTCTGTTGTTCTCTGCTTGTGCCCAAAATTTGTTGATTTCTCCAAAATCCAGGTCTGAAGAGTAGAGTTACAACACAGTAGCGCTTCGCTCAAAGAAAGCGCCCAGCCTGATGAAAATGTTCAAAACCTTGAGGCAGAATGTGTGATGGTCTGATGAAACCGAGGCTGAACATAAAGTATCTCCAAACGAACACCTTCCTCACAGCGAACTGTGGTTGTGACAGAATCATGATCTGAGGTTTCTGTTCTGCAGACTGAGCTGGATTTCTGTCAAGACAGATGAAAATATAAACAACTCCAAAGATTTTTGTCTAAAACTTGCAGGTTTCTGAAGGTAAACTGAAACAGAAGCTGGATTTTATTTTCTGAGAACAAACATACATTCAGATCATCACAGGAACGACTTACTGAAAGGAAAAACTAAAGTTTTAGAACAGTTAAGCCACAGCTCAGATCTAGTCACCCGAAATATGAACAAAAGATTTCCTGAACATCGGATAGATTTGGAAAACCTTTGCAAGGTGCAAATAACATCAACTCACTTTCACCAAAAAGACTGAAATGAAATCAAAAGATGCTTCAACCTAATATCAGGGAAAGCATTTGCAGACTTAGGCATCACAAAGGTTGCATCTTTTTCAGCGCATGCCTCACTGTTGAACATCAGGCAGCATGTGGACGGTCTGAGGTCTTTGCGAGGCAGAGGGCATTTCACGACGCTTGATTGCCAGAAAAGATCCTGGAGTGACGAAGCGTCCAGTTTTCATCCTCACCATATGACTGCGCCTCGCTCCGGCTGTATGCATAAACTTTCTGCATTATGTCCACACTCTGCTGCAGTGGGACGTCCATCAGAGAGACGGTTGCACATCTCCCAAGTGTCCCCAGGCTGAACATGTCTGCCTGCTGGTGGAAGGTTTCATGCTGCAGTCTGAGTGCAGCGTGTCGCCGTCAGGCCACGGAGGGAAGGAGGAGAAAGACGACATGTTATGAAGATCAACTGTGACGGAATCGTATTGTTGTGAGTTGGAAATGAAAATGCTTCTGATCAGTTCAGAAACACTCTGCATGATTCCTTCTGATTGGATCTAACAAGGTAACCTCACAGAACTGATTATTATAATTAATATGACAGGCGTGGCGCCTGCAGAATGCTGCACTTAGTGCTGCGCAGCCATCTGGACAGCAAACTTGCATCCTTTCATGCTGCTGATGAACATCCTTCTGGTGTTTCCACCTTAATAAAGCTGAAGCTGTGCGTGGAAACGTGGCGATAATATTTCTCATGAATGAATATCAGGCGGATTCTGGAGCTGATCTTTTTAACTCAATCAGATTCATCAGAGTCTCTAAGAACGTTTTGCTACTAAAACTCAAGAGTATATCTTCTTACTTTGACTAGGCCAAACACATTTACTGACTTTATATAAACCACAGCACTGAGGTTCAGGCTTGTTTAGCTTCCCAGTCTATGCACCATGATTCTGCCACCACCATGCTTCGTCTTGAGTTCAGTTACGCTTGAATTTTTGTGAACTTGCCTCTGACGTTTTTATTAATTAGATTATTTATGGAGCCAATCGGTTTAAGTAGCTTGTACTTGGTTGCATAAGACAGAGGTAAAAATCTCAATAAAATACATAAACGTTTCTTGCTGTAACTTGACGATAAGTAAGGTTAAAGGGTAGGACTGCATGGACAATGTGGTGGGAACATAAAAGTTTTCATTGTTTGTACTCCTTGTTCTTATGCTTCAGCACACAAACAGGGAAATTCCACATATTGCCAGGGATTTTGGGGGAATTATTCATTTGTTCCTAGAGTTTTTTGCTCTCCAGAGCTTCCAGTGCCCTGATGGCATTAAACAGGATTTCATGAGTCAACAATCAAAGTGCAAAGTGAAAAGTTTGTGAACTGAGTCATACTTTTCCTGTGTGCACAGTGCATGTTGACAGTGCGGTGAAGACTTTGATCTGTCTTCAGTTCTTATTTGTCTGTAATTTTGCGCGTTTTTTTCCAGGATGATTCGATAATCGAACCTCCAGCGCTTCCTGAGGGTTCCCAGGATGCTCACCTCTTTTCGCATTACATTCACAGACGCAGATCGATTCTTTCTCTTTGGCCTCTGAGTTGTACAAATTGCATTTACCTGCTTCACAAAAGCTTCAAATAGAGAGAACAAAGGAAGATGGGAAAAGTAGAAAACAAGATGCAGGAAGGCATTAAGAAACCAGAACAACGACAAGCCTCAGTACCATTCCATCACACGGGCGCAGAGTGTGCTGCGCTGATTGTTTGTGGATTGGATCGGAGAAGCTCTCCAACACAATAGGCCTTGATTCACTGGCTGAATACCCATCCTCTCAGTCACAGCATAAACACACCAGAAGAAAATCAACAAACTATTACCCGCGGACTGCAAAAGCTGTTTTGATCATGAAATCACACTTGACCGTTTTCTTCTGCCTCCTTCGATAAACCGTTGGAGGATCGCTGCAGTTTTAAAGAGCCGAGCGACGAAGAGCTTCTGCAGCCTCCCCTCTGTCTTTCTCTCACTCACAAAACTTTTGGCAGATGCTCGGAGCTCCAGGGAGCCGACAAACAAGAGGAGGGCTGATGTTTGTTCATGCTTTTAGAGAGGAATAGCGTGAGTGCTGGCAGTGGCAGAGCAGCGATGGCAGAGCAGCGATGGCAGAGCAGCGATGGCAGAGCAGCGATGGCAGAGCAGCGATGGCAGAGCAGCGGTAGGCGGCGTTTCAGCAGAGGGCCCCGTGTCCTTGGGGAGGCCCCGGCGTTTCAGTCAGATCTGCCACGGCAGCTGACGGCGACCGGCTTCTGACGCAAGCCAGCGGCCTTGTCTGCTCTCGTCCCGCCTCTGACGGCAGATGAGATGATTTTAAAACCACATGCAGCAAAACGCGGCATGGTTGTAATTGTGAGAAGCGGGATTGTATTAGGCTAATTATCCAATAGCTCGGGCTTCGGGTTCGTCCTTGGAAAAAGGAAATTTGTTTCCCCAAGGTCCAAAACGCTATAGTTCTCATGAGGTTTTGGTTAATGCAAAATCATGTTAACTTTTAAATGCCGTGAGTCATTTTTCAAACACTTACATGCTTTGAGTCACTTCTTGGCACACTAGCGCAGATCCAGCCGTAAATTTTGATCGTCTCATCCTTTCTTGAAGAAATTCATAAATCATGGCCTCTTTCCAGGTGCTGCGCTCGTCTTCATTTCTGGATTTTATTTAGTCGTCTTAGAAACAAATGCATTCTCTGTGAGGAAGAACGGATCTAATTATTGAATTTAATTCCAAACCATAATTCAAACTCCAGAAAGGAAGTAAAATCTATTAACCGCAACTTTTCCTTGCCTTGCCATCCATTTCCTTGCCTCGCCGCAGCAGATGGATGGTCATCATGGAGCAATAAAAACATCGAGGTTTATTAATGATTTTTCGGCTGCTGGTAAAATATCTCCAATCAATGAGGTTAATAGAGTGTGCAGTGGGGTGTGCTTTTTTAAACGGACATCAGTCTGTAAAATATGCAGCAGCTGAGCATTTTGGGCGACGGCACCTTTACCTGAACAGAGACTTTCTTTAAAAATGAGCAGTTTGAAGCTCAACAGCTTTTAAATCAAAGCTAATTCAACCTTCAGTTCTAATAAGCAGAGGCAGAAATCTGCAGAGAAACCCCAAAACAACAGCAAGCCTCAGAGTTTTAAAACTCTCTGGAAATCTCAGGATAACTGAAAAACATTCATTAGGAAAAAAAAAAACTAATATTAGAGTTTTCTGATGAGCTGTGGTTGTTGATGTAGGCTTATACATAGAAATCCTAAAATCTCACCAAACTCCTGCCGTGACTCTGTTTGAACAGAAACTGGAGCTTCTGAAGCTTTTGCTTGCATATTTGCTGCTCTTTATTTCTGCAAATTGTAACTTTGGTTGAAGTTAGAGCGGCCGTTGTTTTACTTCATTTGGGTAGCAATGAGGGATTTGTTCAAATTCTGGATCCGTACATTTAAATGTGGGATGTAATGTATTTTCCAGGCACATAGTTTCAGTTTAAACCACAATAAACTAAGTTTTGAAATGCTACATTCATGTTAGGAACATTTTTTACATATCAAAAACAAAAGAAACTTGACTTTGCATCATGTGATGCCGTGAAATTTATTTCAAAATATAATCTTTCATTACATGATTATCACCTGAAATATGTTAAATATAAAATTTGTACTTAAAATGTGATTCATCACATGTTTACATTCAACTTGAAGTGCTTGAATCAAATTAAACTAAACTAAATTAAACTTTTCACTTCCTTCTAACAGTCT
This sequence comes from Poeciliopsis turneri, assembly GCA_922788865.1. NCBI lineage: Eukaryota > Metazoa > Chordata > Actinopteri > Cyprinodontiformes > Poeciliidae > Poeciliopsis > Poeciliopsis turneri. Next base: position 596,882 of record CAKLNU010000796.1, read on the forward strand.
GAGATTTAATCACCTGATAGAGACTTCAGTGTTTTCTATTTATTTCATGTAATATCAACAGTTTGACGGTGATACCTGGTGTTTACGACGTTTAACAAACAATTCTGGAAACTGTTGTGTCTTTGTGTTTTCCCCCTTTACTCTAGTAACCCAAAATAAAACCATCTCTTCATCAGTAACCAGAATCCAGCTGCAGATGTTCAGAGAGAAGAAGAAGCATCCCGGATGCAGTTTAAACAACGGTTCGTTTCTAAGACAACATCCTGCACAAGGTATTGATAAAACCCATAAACTGTTAAAGTATCAATAAATAGCTGCCTGTGCAACCAGAGCCACAGACTTTGTGGTGCTAATTTAGAATTATTTGTCAGGATTTTTTGCAATATTTTGATTGCAATTTTACTGCAATTGCAGTAAAATCAGAAAAAATGTGGGGATCTATTGATTTTATGTGAATTTTGCAGATTTGTAAAAAGGTTTAGTGATGATGATGAGATGGCGTTGGTAACGAGGTGCTTATATTTGGTTTCGTGTGTATTCGTGTGTGTGTGTGTATGTGTGTGCGTGTGTGCGTGTGTGTGTGGTGTGCGTGTGTGTGTGTGTATTGTATGTGCCAAGCCCATTAGACATGGCTGCCGAGTCTGACGCTGTAAAAATTGGGGTGGATTTTATTTTTTAAGCCCCGACTGCAAAATGATATTACTTCACGCTGTCAGAGGACAGATGGAGTCCAGTAAATCCTGATCTGGACAGATGAAAACGTGCACAAACCAATCGATGACGAATGGACGAAACGTTTCAAAGGAAATTGAAGTTATTCACACACACACACACACACACACACACACACACACACACACACACACACACACACACACACACACACACAGCATCAACCACAGTGCATTTAGCACGTCCTGTTTGTCTCCATCGTCCATCTGAGCTCTTTTGGACTCGCTGCAGCGCTGTGCATCGCATTTCCTTCAACAGTTAGAAACCCTGAAATTTAAATAAATCCCAGGATTTTTCCGCTGACAGCAGTTAATGGCCGACATGTTGGATTGAAACGGAGGTCACTCTTGTTGCTGACCTCATTTCAAAGGACAGGAATCATGTTAGAGCTGACAACCAATTTGCTCTTTTCTTATTAGTCTGACCAAGTTACTGGACTATTGAAATGCAGAGCTGGGCAGTAAACAGCAGTTCAACTGCATTTACTTGAGTAACTTTTTAAAAAAACAAAAACTTTTGAGGCTTTTTACTCTGCTGCACATTCACTGTAACTCAAGTAAGCAAATGTACATTTACTTACCCTTTATTATGAATTATCACTACTCTTATTTGAGTAAAACTTCCACTTAAGTTTATATTTTGGTCCATCTGATGATTTAATTCTCAAATATTAAATGATTGATAATTTGATCGGTTACTCAGTAGATGAGTCGAGTTTTTACCAAATGCATTTTTACTCTTATTTTAGTGATTTCCTGGACGGATGCTTTTTACTTTTACTCATGTAGTATCCATGAACTATATCTGAAATGTCCAGTGGTGAAGATTTAGCAGAGAAAAGCCAAAGAGACCAACCTTCTGTGGCGAAATAAATTGTTTCAAAGCTTTTATGAGCAAAATTCAGCAGCAGCAAACATTTAAAAGAAAGAAACCAAATTACAGTGTTGGGGTTGAATCGATAATTACATTCATCTGGTGGCACGTAACCTCCTAATGTACTAAATGGCTCTCATAGACAATAATGGATGGACTTGCTTTTTACGGCCACATCCACATTAAACATAATTGTGCACCCAGAATTACCTAGAAAGTAAAATATTGGGGAGCAGTTTCATCTGCAGGCAGATATTCAGCCAGTCTGAGTCTGAGTGCTTCCTCTTTGACTGCTGTGTTGCTGTTAATAGCATATGTAGTTAAAAAAAAGTGTTAAATAACCACCGTTTGGCGCTTCAGACTAACATTTTTGTGCATTTTCAGGTGAATTATGTGCCCACAGACGTCACCTGCTTCATGCTCCATCCCGTCACGCTCAGCTAATTGACCCTGCTCCCTTCCACAGTTTTCACATTAACATTTTTCAAACTTAACTCTGATGCATTCGGTTCCTGTGCAACCAAATGGATCAGATTTATTTCAAAATTAGAGGGTAAAGATTTTAATAGGAGAGGAAAAGCGCAGGCCGGGTGGAGCTGCTAATTATTTCTTTGAGAGAAAAGCGCTTAATGGACTGAGTGACAGCCTAAATGCCGCAGGGAAAAACTGCAGAACAGAATGTTTGGGAAGGATGTCAGATGAATAAAATATTGTGTAATAAGTTAAATGCTGCATAAAGGATGCTTTTAAAACTTGGATCCTTTTGTTAACTGTTCTTTCTTGTTTTTAGTAAATGAAATGTGGATGATGCATCACAGTTTCACGCAGAAACGTCGGCCATTTGTTTCCAGACGTCGCCTTTAGCTCAGTCATTGCCAGACGGCAATGCTACGACGAGGAGGATGTTGTCATGGCAACCTCTGTCGGCACCAGGAGCTGCCGCTCCTCCTCACCGAGAGGGTCGCTTTTGGGATGGATCTAGATTTATCCCGGATACATCCTGGAAATCTGTCCAAGACAAACAGGAACAGAAAAGGAGAAAGGAAAACTTGGTGGTGAAAAGTATTTTCACGCTTTTTAAAGTTAGACACGCAAAAACACACATTAAGACAGTTTTCCTTATTTGATGAAGACATTTTTTTGTGTCTGTCATCAACAGGGCCAGGCCAGTGTTGGACTCTCAGGAGCCAAACTTCACATTTTTCTCTCTGAACTCAGTTCTCTCAACTTCCTTCATTTGTCTGCTGTTCCTGTTCTTGTATTTTCCCCTCCAATCTCGCCTGACCGTCCCAGCAGGCCTGTGTTGTACAATCTCTCTTCCCCTGCACCTCTACTTTACTTTCTTTCACACTCTGTATCTTTTTCTCCTTAGAGGACCGCTCCACCTCTCTGGGTCAAACCTCCTACGCTCTTTCTCTCATTCAGTTTCCTTCTCTAAATCTGACTGCTGCTGGCCATGTTAGCTTCAAGGATCTGTCTTCTAATGCTCAGAAATCCTAATTTCACTATGTCGT